>CM060929.1:794527951-795727951 GCA_030765085.1 Allium cepa | reverse complement strand
ATTTGACCTGTTTTAACCAAAATTATATTTCAAACCCGAACCCAACCCTGCCGGGTCGGTCGTACGGCTGTTTGCGTGTGTGTGGTGATTATGCACGACCTCTCTCCTCACAAAAGAGTAAGTATTGGATGCTCAAGGGTCTAACCTTCTATTGAAAAACCTTTATTAAACAAATATAGTTTCCAATATTTTAAGATGTGAGACTGTTCTAATCTCTCCTTCTTTCTCATCTCTTTCTTTTCTTTCCATTTTAAAACAAATAACTAACACAAACAATTTTGTAAAAAATTGCACTAACAGAAAAGTTTCATCCTCAGATGGTTCAAATTTCTTCAATAGACTCTTGTCGTTGCAGATATGTTTAGTAACACTAGAGTCGATCCACCAAGAATCATCTCTTTCAATCATGTTGACTTCGGGTATTACGGCTGCCACGTTTTCTTTTGTCTGCTCTTTCACTTACAAATATCGTATAAGATTATCCAGACTCATATCCTACTTGTGTTTAAGGATTTTCCTTTGATCTTTCTAGAAGGGAGAAGTATATCTATTATAAATGAGACTTTTATCTCTTTATCCATATTAATTTTATGTTGGTTGAATTGGTTTAGCATATGCATAATATCATTGAATTGTTCTACTGCTGGCCTAGTATTAGTCATTTTATAACTAAAAAATCAATAACCAAAAATTTCTTACTTCTTGCGTCCTCCATTAGATAGTTGGCCTTTAGCGCATCACAGACTTCTTTGGCAGTTGATTTACTGTAGCACATGTTAAACATAGAATCACTACAAGAAAGGCTTCGATTTGCGACGAAAGGGGACGACGGCTAAAAAAAGCGGTCGTCGCTAGCCGTCGCAAATCGCAGTATACAGGTCCTGGCCGAGAGCTTAGATTTCATTCTCCTCCTCCCCCAACTCCGTCGTCCCCCGTCACCCCAACCGGCGCCTTACCCTTCAAAGCCTCCAAATCACCCAAATTTGTGTCGGTATGCTTCTAATCTCTTGTTTGAATGTAAATTTGATGTTTTTAGGTTTAATTTAAACCCTAATTCAATTATGATTTGTCGTAAAATTTAAATTTGTTGTTAATTTGAGTATTAGTAGTGTTGTTAAATTAGGTTTTAATTGTGTTGTATGTTGATTTGGTAGATTAATTAGTTTATTATCATGAACTTGAATTAAGTACATATTAATTATTTCATCATGATGAAGTTGATTAAATGGTTGATGTAGATAATTAGTATTGGCGATTAACAAGATATATCCATTATTGCATTGCATATGTGCCTCTTGCATATGTAATCATCTTGTTCTCATTTTAGTCTTGATCATGCTTGCGTAATAATCTTGTTTTCTGTTTCTTCTGGCTTTGGCGTCGTAAAAACATAAACCACTTTTAATCCGGCCAACAAAAAAATGCATCTTCTTCTACCAACGCACGAAATTTACACCATCGAACCTTTCTAATTTGGTGAAATCAAAAGCAAACTCAAGTATACTATGCGGTGCCATTGTCGAATAACGTGTTAAGATTGTTGTTGTATATTTCTGGATTTCTGGTGAAGTGGCATAGCGGTGGTAAAATCAAATCTATAGAAATTGCTCCAAGGCACATCGATGACAATCTCCTTAAGACGTTATTCGTATGAGCACTCGTTTGAACAAACAAATGCGTGATGTAAGTAAAGGCAAATCATCTTACAAGATACAATGAAGCCGAGATGATTAATCATTTCAATCGATTGCGATAGCACCATCGAAATTGATTAAAACTATTTTATGAAAATTGACAAGAGTATCGAATTTGTGATCTGCGGTATCACAAACCCGAAATTATTTGAAAGAAAGAAGAGAGAAGATCTGAAACACTTTTCACGCATTTTTGATTTGAAACACCTTTCAGGCGTTTATGATTGCAAAGAGGAAAAAAATTGTAAACTAAAACGCTTTTCCAGCGTTGCTATTTATAGTTGCAAAGTGGTGCCTTACATTTTGAAAAGTTGCGCATCTCTGCCATGCAACGCTTTCTTTTGTTTGAATACAACTGTTCCACGATTTTAAACAATCGTGTCTCCCGTCAATTCTGTCCATTCAATTTTGAATTTTGGGTTTGATAATGGATTGGTCTCCCTCCTCATAAAAGAAAAAATACTGGGTGTCTAAATGGCCCAACCTTCACTTGAAAAACCTATATTTAAACAAATATAATTTCCAATATTTCAAGACGTGAGACTATTCTAATCCCTCATTCTTCTTCTCCTCGTTTGCTTCTTTCTATTTTAAAACAAATAACTCACATAAACGACTTTATAAAAATTTACACTAACAATCCTCGATAAAATTTTAATAAAATTTCTCTTGTCATTATGTTGCAGGAAAATTTATGCACAAGTATAGATGTCTCGTGGACTTAGATCTATACATAGGATAACCTACCAAAGCATACTAGGATGGAATGGTTGGCTAAACATTGAATCAACAACCCAACCGATATACATGATGTATTTCACACACTCATTTTCTTTTCTTCGAATAGTTCATAATCCAATACGTGGATTGATCTTGTGCTCATATCTTGATTTCATGAAATGCCCTTAGAGACTTAAGTCATAGTCTCGTAGAAGGCGGCACCACATGCGTGTATTCATACAGATAGGTTTATTTCAAGTGCCCTATAAATATACACTTCAACGACACTTCTGTTAAAAACCTATTAAGTACTAATAGTACAACCTCCACCGTATCATCATAGGTACCAAGCATTCTTCTTGGAATGGATATAATATTAGTTATTCAGACTAATATTATGGTGCTTCAAATCACATCGTACAATATACTTTTATTCATTGAACTCAAGATAA
This sequence comes from Allium cepa, assembly GCA_030765085.1. Classification (NCBI taxonomy): domain Eukaryota; kingdom Viridiplantae; phylum Streptophyta; class Magnoliopsida; order Asparagales; family Amaryllidaceae; genus Allium; species Allium cepa. The sequence goes on along the minus strand of CM060929.1, from coordinate 795,725,085 downwards.
CGAATTTCATTATGTTGAGTTGAGTTTCCATCATAGATGATTTCTTTGTTGGCTTTAAACTCATTCCTTTTGATGTTATCAATACCAAATCACTTACAAGTCCTTTTGTAAATGGATCGGCCAAGCTTTGGCTAGATCTTACGAAATCTATGATAATTACCCCATCAGTGAGCATTTGTCACACTGCACTGTGTCTTAGGCCAATATGTCTAGATTTGCCATTATACCGCCTATATGCTCTTGATAGTGTTGCTTGACTATCACAATGCACAAATATCGAAGGCATATGTTTTGATCATACAGGAATTTCTAGCAGCAAATTTCTTAATCGTTCTGCTTTTTTATTACAAGAAGCCAGTGTTATAAATTCAGTAGCAATGGTAAAATCTGCAATACACGTTTGTTTCTTTAAGGCCTAAGATATTGCTCCCCTACCAAGAATGGATATCAATCCACTGTTTAATTTATTATTATCCTCTCTTACAGTGTTTCAACTGACACCATGTATCCTTCAATTACACTTGGATACCCACTATACAAAATAATATAGTCCATGTTCCAACCCGCGGAAGATAAAATACGTAAATACGCTTTGGAGGATCCATCTTGTTTCCAGAAGCTCCAAAGTGTCCGGCACATTTGGAAAATATGTTCTAACTGACCTGAGCATTATAAGAAAAAAATGTTTAGATCAGTCTGGTAAAACCAATGTGAAAAACATAATCAAATGGATTCTTAATGTTTTATAAAACCTTTCAAAATAAATGTATCTCGTAAGACCACGCTGCAGATAAACACGAACGGGTTTTACCTTACATTAACTAAACCATTTTTAGAGGAAATCTTCAACATCATAATAATATCTCGGGTAAAATAAATATTAATCATAATCGAAATTGTTACACTAATTAAATTCCAATATAATAGATTTACAACTAAATCTTTAGGGGAACGTATTGAAGATTAGATTTCCATCAACAACCAGACACCGGAGTACCGTCTTCCATAATACACCTCTTGAAAAATATACCGAGGGCCTCATATGGACCCCCTACGAATCAGAGCCGACTACCCCCCTTAACATGATAGGCTGGATAAAATCATTCTCTGGGACCAAGGATCTAAAAACAATGACCAGCCATGGCCCCACTTCCGTGCGTATATCAAATCCAAAAATATTGATTCTAGATCGGGGAATGACTGCTCCTAATTGTAGCGAACCACATAGCTCTGAAGCGTATCCCATGTTTTAGTCATTACCTGATTGTGAGGCTTGTGAGGTCATGATTACCTTTTTCCTTTCTTAGCAAATCCCACTTGGAATGCTAACACTACACTTCAGGCATAATACAATACCAGCATTATCCATATAAGTATTCAGGATATGAAAAAACTAAATGCACTACTTCTACTACATCCATTTTGGAATTACCTTAGGATTAGTAACAAGTAGCCCTTGCACTTCAAAGAGCTTCATCTTCGATTTTATTATCTTCAAGATGTCTTCAATATGGCTTTTGAGTTGGTTCGAAGTGGTTTTTGGATAATTCATACTTATCCAATCACATCCTCTTCGAAACAACATTGATAGTTTTCCAATAAACTCAACTCCGGTTCTTTCGAAAATAATCAGACAAAACATAAGAGTGAAGATTACTTCCTAACCGTTTAAGTGGATGGATTTCCTTATCATTTGTCAGTGGAGAACAAAACGAGATTTATACGCACAATACTGCATCATCGAAGATGACTGTGCCATATAATCCACGTGTTTCTCCTAGATATTTCTAGAGTTGTATTTTAGCCAAGATTTGATAGCGGTTATTTAACTGTCAAATAACAAACAATCAATCATATGTTTAATTTCATATAAAATCCACTAAACCTCTATAAATAAATCTTTCAATTATTAAAATCTCTTTCAATTATTTTATTCAAAATACCTTCATAAAAGATATATTCACAAACCCCTGCACTCTTTTCAATACTTAGAAAAACATTCTTATGCTTATCTCAGCGATATAAGTATATTTCGAACCCTTATATTTTCAATACTTAAAAAATATCTATATACTTATCTCAACAATATAAGTATATTCACAAACTTGAGGAAGATTTCCTTTTTTTAGAATCATATTTTAAATTAGCCAAAACAAATACTATTTAAAATATTTCTTTCTAAACCAAACCACCGTCCTTTGATGTTTAGTATGAAAATAATGTTTTCATATCACCATAATTAAGAAGGATTAATTATCAAAATCAGATCTCTTTTCTTTTATGAAATTCCCTTTCTATAAGTCCATCTCATACTTCAAATCCTTTTATAAATCTCCAAATTAATTTATAAACTGCTTTTATAAATCCCTTTATAAACTCATTACAATACTTCTTTACCAAATATCGTTTATAATTTCCTTTACAAAATATCATTTGTGAATCTCCTTAAATAAATCTTTTTTACTAACTACAAACCTTTTTATAAAACAGTTTATCATTCATAAATACCTTTATTCAATTAATTACTTCTAAACGTCATAAATAATTAACTAATTTAAAACAACACTATTAAGATAAGTAATTAACTTGAAACATGTCATTACTTAAGTAATTTTAAACATCTTTAATAAAATATTTAAATAAATTACTTTAAAACATCATTTATAAACATTTAACCTCCAATTTATAAAATTGAAGTCATTTAAATCCATAACTTTACGAATTCGAAATGAGGGTTAGCGACCACAATGGTACTAAATCAAGTTACTATTTAATTCAACTTGAATTTTCAAATCACATAACTGGTATTTACAACATGTATGTAAATTAAATCCATAATTAACCATCTATAGTTAATATGTCATTTATCCTATATAAATCAACTGGCATAAAATTAGACGTCCAAATTAATTTAATTGCAGAACGGAGATTTATTCTGCTAAACAGATGTCATTAATAATCTATTCAATATTGGTTTAGCTAGTTAAAGGCACAGACAAAGAGAATCCCTTGTACTTAAATCATTCTTTGAAAAAAAAGATTGCATTTTAAACAAACCAATCCTTGAAAATAAAATAATTAAAAATAAAACCATTATTTAATAATAATCAAATAAATCTTAATTTCATCTTAATTAAATTTTAACTTAATTAATAATTAAGAAATAATTAAACCCAACCTATTTAAAACATAAATTTATAAACTAAACCTTACTTAATTAATTATTGATAAATAATTAAAGTTCTTTAATAATAATTAATTAAATAATTAATCTTTACTTAATGATGACTAATAAAACCTTTCTTAATTAACTAATTATAATTACCTTACTCAATTAATACTTAAGTACCAATTACCTTTACTAATCAATTATTAACTAATCATTAACACTTTAATTAAATAATAATTAAAACTTGTTAATACTTAAATATAGTTTAATCACTCCTTGAAACTATCTAAGTGAAATTCTCATTTTAGTTTACATGAAAATCTCCGTTTGGTGAACTGCATACATAGTGATTATCGCTATAGATGCCATTATTTTAAACTAGTTTTATACACAAGATTCCCCTTTAAAACCTTGCCTTTTTATATCTTAAATTATTTTATAAACTTTGTAAAAAAATTCGAAATCAAAGGCAAAATTTTTGAAAAGTTTTTGCAGAACATTTTCTTATAAAATACATAAGTAAATAAGTAATCAAGGGATCTACATATCCACAACAAACAAAAATCAAGCGCTCACTTCCCTTTTAGCACACAATAACTAACACATAAGTCAAATACTTATACACATGTCAAACATCACACACAAGTAAAAAAAATTATTACTTTCAATCATCACTTAACATCCAAACTATATTTTCAAGTTCAAATCAAAACAATATATATATAATCTTACACATGTAAAGCACCAAACACAATATATTTTCAAACAAGATCAACACAATTATTAGCAATAACATAAAGTTTTAAACTTGCTTAAAAATGCGAGCTTTACTCACCAAAAGCTCACGAAGCAAACCAAACTTCCACTATGTTTTGAATACGACCTAAATCTTGGATTTTTCTTAGTAAAAATTGGGTTTTGGAGTTTAGAAAGTGACTTTTAAGTTCAGCCTTGAGGAGGGTGGGCTCGGCCTAGAGGTGTAGAGGAAGTTTGGGCTAGCTTTTGGATGAGAGGATGCGACGATTTGGGTTTTTCGACGATTAATTTTAAATATTTAAATGACTTAAATATTAGATTTGGAATTATAACTTAGTTTGTAAGATTTTAAAACTAGAATTTCAATTGATTTCACAAAATTTTGAAATCGCCGATTTAATCGACGCGTTAAAATAGCGATCCGGGACACAGTCTCGGAATTCGACGAAACTAATTTTATTGGATTTGTAATAGTGTATCATTATTGGATTCAAATTCGTAATGTTTGGAGTTATTTTTTGATCATACGGTATAGAAGCACATTGAAATTAATATCGAAAATTCAATATAATAATTGGGTTCAAAAAGCTATCTTCTCCATACAATCAAGTTAGGCTTCGAAACATTTTCCATTACATTCGGAATAGAGGTATAACATAGTAAACTACTAGCGGCACTCCTCGATGGGAGTTCGAGATTTTGATATGCGTAAATTAAGACAATTTGAATTTAAATAATAAATATATATTTAATTGATTGACTATATTAACATCAATTTTCTTTCTATCTTTTCTCAGCCACCTAAGATTTGATCTTAACCCATTCAGCATGTTCCCTCCATTTCAAATAGCACGCAAAGGGAAGCCAGTAAATAAAAAAAGGAAAACATGTTCGTTCTTCTTCTGTTTCCCCCTTCTCATTTAAATCGCGAGTTTCCCCCTTTCCTTCCTCACTTCAGTTTGAACCCCGATAGAAGAAAAAGAAATCACAGATCAAAAACCAAATCATGGCCGCCCTCTCATCTTTTTCTGACTTCCAAAATAAATAAAAACAAAAAAACACGTGTGAGCGCGTTGGACATCTGCTCGAGGTCGTGTCGAGTACTGAATCACCTGGAAAACGAACCGCGTGAGCGCGTTGGACAGCTGCTCGAGGTCGAGCCATACTATGGAGGCGAAGGTCGAAGCTTTAGTGCGAGCGCCGGAGGGTTCGGCAATTGAGAATATGAGGGAGCCGCGTTTCTGCCTTGAGGGCACGATGAGGAGCAACGGCGTTGATTGACGAAGTGGAAGACCCGACTATGATGGGTGAGTGGTGGAGACTACGACGGTGACGACTTGCATAGCTGCTTTCGAGAAGCGTGAATGAGCAGTGCGGCGTGGCAGGGAAGAAAAGGTTTGGGAAGGTTGTTTATACGAGGTCGCGTTCTTTTTCCAGGAGCCCGAGTTCATGAAAGGGAGGGAAGCTAGAGAGAGGGAGGTAAGGTAATTATTTTTAATTGAATTTAATAAAGATAAAATTTATAAGTAAAAAAAATCGTTATTAGATAATCTAATTTAAGCCTTGAGTTGATTTATTTTAATTAGAATTGAAAATAGTTAATTTATGAAGTTGATAATTTGTTTACGAGGGTTAAATCGAATGGAAGCTGTGCAAAAAGATATAAGATTGGAACAGATTGCAAAATAAAAACCAAGTTGATTAAAATCACACTCATTTTGCTAGAATAATTTAAAAATGTTGAATTTGAATTATTGGTTGTTTGGTTGATTTTATAAATTACTACATGTTGAATGTTAATACACACACACACAATAGTATATGTACTAGTATTTGGAGTGATATTCCCGCACATTATAGCGGATGAGACCCTATGCGTCCCGTATAATAACGGATGACCCTATATATCGCGATATCCCCCTCGAAGTAGGGTTGGTATTTTTTATGTTGTATTGACATCAGTGGATGCAGAGAAATAGGTTGGAGGGATCCAATTGGATATCTAAAATATATTGTTTATTTTCATATATGATATGTGTAGATAATCTGTTATCGATTATTGTTGAAATGTGAATTATTGGATGCTATTGTAGCACTGGCATGAAATTTAATATTTTAAAACACCATAAATATATTTTTGAAATTTAAAGGATTAAAGGGATTTTTGATATAAAAAAAAATTATATTGGAATTGAATTATTTTTAAGAAAATTGAATTGGGAATAATATATATCAATTTTGGGTTATACGTAACTATCCGTAAATGGTTTTAAATAGAGATCTTAAAATTTTATTATATAAGGAACTTGTAAATGGTATTCTGTAATATGAAAAGGAGTTAAAATCAACATTAAAAATGGATTGGAAGTATAAATGAAATTTATAAGAAATGAATTTATATAATGGAATTTAATAAACAAGATTGTTTTTATAAACAAGAAAAACTCAAAGGAGTATAAAAATTTATAGACGATATTTATAAATAAGTAAAGCGATATCAGTGGATATATTGGAAAAATAAATTCGTAGGGTGAATTTATATTAAATATGAAAATAGGGCGAGAAAAATAGCGGATACTAATTTTGGAAGTGAAAATAGTTAAGGAGATCGAAATGGAAGTGATGTGATGGAAATCGAGATGAATTTATAAGTTGAATTGGCTATTGAGATTTAAAAATATATTTTTAAATTTAAGAAGTCAGTTTGTTTTTAAAAGGAATTTTTTTATCATTTAAAACTAATAAATTTTAAACTAGCTAGGATTGAGATACTTCGTTAAGTAGATTTTCAAATAATTAAGTATTTATTTTAGGAAATTCTAACTTTAAAAAAAAAATCAGCTTTGAAATTTATTTATTTATCTAATATTGAGTTATTGATGTTTATAAAAATGTTTCGATATTTTAAATAATTACTTGAACATGGTTTAAAAATAAATTTATTTTCTTTTTAAATACTTATTATATATATATATATACAGTTTTGAAGTGAATGAAAATTTTTATTTATAAATTCTCTCGAGATTCGTAAAAAGGAATTTATAAAAAGTATTTGATTTTGAGGGAAGGAATTTTACAAGAGATTTGAAGGGACTGGAAATTTCAAAATGTTGAATATGGAAGTTTTGAAAATGAAATCCGAATTTATAAAAGAAGTCATAAATTGTTGAATAGGGGAATAAACAAGTACACGGGGTTAAATTCGAAAGGGAATTTATTAGCGATCCCGACGACTTATGAAATAAGCTACGAAATATTCTCTTGAGTATTTATATTTGAAAAGATTTTGGAAGATAGGACTCATAGTATTTTCCTAAGTATAAAGTGGAAATTTGAAAATATTTCTAAGTGTTGAGATGGTTGAAAAATATTCAATGATGGATTAAGTATTTGAAATTGTTTTCAATTGTTGAAAAGGATCGATATATCTTATAAAGATATTTTGAAAATAGATATTTTGGGGAAAAGTTATAACAAGGCCTAGTGATTGCTTATGGATGTTTATTGATAGTTAAATAACGGACTATCAATATTGGCCAATTTCGTTAATCGTTTCGAAGAGATCGAGATCAGATTTAAGTATCCGAAAAACTATTTCGATCCGGTTTGAACGTTACGAATGAATACCGTGGAGATGACGAAGGAGATGATTCCGTTTGTCCAGACCCATGACAAGTTGTATGAACGAATGTTATCAAAACATCGTCATTGAAGGACGATGAGCATTCTAAGTAAAATTGTTCTTAGAAGATAACGCTTAGCCTCGAGCCTCATCAACCGGGAATGATTAAAACATGAGAGATACAATAAGGCTAAGTGGGTCGCACCTAGTTAGGGTATGTTATCACTTTTCTAGATGTCCTCCGAAACCTATTTATTATGGATGTGGTTATGCATGAAAGAAGGAACGCTCGATGGTAAGGGTGGGAACACCCGGGGAGATAACATATTCGGTCTATCCAGGTTAAGGGTATGCCGGTCTTATTTAGTAGGGGATCCCGACGTGGTCCTCGGTACATTGTTCTAGAAGTGTACTGTGATGGACGGTACCTCAGTGGCGTAGTCATTCGCTAGAATCCATTCTTCAATACAAGCTTACGGTTTTATTTATAGAGCCTAGTATGCTGGAATATAATTAGTGTAACAATTTCAGCTATTTGAATAAGTATTTGTGTTTAGACACTATTATAATATCACTGGATTTTCTATAAAATATTTTTGGTTATCTTAAGGGAAAAACCCATTGTGTTTACGTGTGACGCGGTCTTACGAGATATCTTTGTTTTTCAAGGATTTTGATATCTTTAATAATTCAAATTGAGTGTGTTTTCTCACGCTATTTTTCCAGGCGGACTCGGGGTGTTATTTTATTATAATGATCGGGTCAGACCGAGTATTACAGATTTTGGATAGAATTCTATGGAGCTTAGGAGACGAGTTGGATGACAAAGACATATCTTCATACTTGGTTATATTCCGCTGTGTAAGGACAAGTTATGTAACTCTCCAGCTTGATGTACTGAATGTTGTACTCTGATGATTGTAAGTATTAAACAGTCACAGATTCTTTTGTATATAAAATTCTGTTATTATATATTATATTTTGTTCCGCTGCGATTGTGAGATTCTGTGTTGTTGTTTAATTTTCTTCTGTCCCTTCTTCTTCTTTACCCTAATTATTCGCTCTTTCGTACAATTTTGGGGAGTGAATTGTTATCAACTCAAAGAGTACGAAACTGAGGATCGCTACATTTGGTATCAGAGCTTAAGGTTAAGTGAGAACTTTGGCTCTGGTGCGGATTACTCATTAGAGATAGAGTTAGTAGTACTCTAGAATGAGTTTGAAAGTATTAATAGATATATGCGCGTATTTGTTAGTGAATATAAAATGATTTTATATTGTATTAATTTATCTGTTGAGTGGCACATAAATTCTTGTCGAATAGTGAAACGCCACTAAATTGGTAGGGGTTTCTAAACACTTGAACACGATAAACTGACACAGTATTGTTTTGAAGCGGGTAAATGAAATAATTTTACCTAAATTATATTTTGATACAAATGGAATAATTTTTTGAAAAATTATTATAGTGATGTGTTTGGTTGTTATTATATAATCAAAATAAGGTTATACAATTGAAATGGTTATAGGTATGACCAAATAGAGATCGTATAAGTATGAATTATATAAATGAGTTAAAAACTAAAAATCTATTCAAATCAGAACTTGAAAATTTAATCCCAGAGATTTTTTGATAGTATTTTCCAAAGTATTTTGAAATACTAATAGTAATATTCTTTTGAAGATATCATTGAAAAAGAAAATTGTTTTAAATGGATTTTGCAAGTGATATAGCACTGGACTCACTTCAGTCGCTGAAAATAATCCTGGTGATGAATGCGCAGCATCATCAATATTCATTTTCGAGTTTCTAGGTGTTGGGTTGCTATCGTAGTGAATTAATATGGATATTTTGGTGAAAACAAGTGTTTTTTGGAATTTCGAAGGGAAATTGTTTGAAATGGAGTCAAATGAATTTTGAAAATCCAAGAAAGTGGTTTGTTAAACCAAAAAGAGAGTGTGTGTGTGTGTATAAATATATTGATTTCGAAATGATTTGAAATAAATACCGGGTGTTTAAAAATTCGGGAATCCCGTGGAAGGTGGTATTTATAAGAAGGAAAGTATGAAAAATTGAAGTTGGAATAAAATTTAAGGTGAGGAATTTGAAATGGAATTCAACATAAGTTTAATGGAGTAAATAAAATTTTAGAAATTTAATTGTCTGGTTTTGAATTGAATTAACATAGTGTATTATGAAATGGGAATTTACTTAGCAAAGTAATTGAATTATATAATGAAATTGGATGAATTAAAAATAAATTTGTTGAAGTGAAATTTAATTTAAGTATGAATAACTAGAAATTGGTTTTGAAATATTGGATAAAAGGAATTGAAATTTAAATAAAAAGCGAATTGGATTTGAATCATATTGAGTTAAATTAAATATGAAATGTGAAGTATAAAGTGACTATATTCCTATAAGTTATAAAATTTGAATTGGATTAGAAATAATATTGAATTGAAGTAAATATAAATTTTGAATCGTAAAATAATTTTATGGCCATAAAGTAAAAAATTTGAATGAGATTAAATTTAAGTGAAAATTTGAATTGTGAGTAAATAAATTTGAATAGCTTATAAAAAATTGAAATTATGAAATAAAATATACTTAGGCTATAAGTAAATGTGTGATCTCGAGTTAAAAATAAAATGTAAATATATTCGAATATAGAATTGACAGAAATGTGAAAATAAGTTATGCGACTTATAAAATTGAAAAGTGGAATAGAAAACCCAAAATAAAAAGTGTTTGATATTTTGGTAAGGAAAATAAATCCAAACTTGAAGTATAAAATAAATTTGAACTCAAGTAACTTAAAAGAAGTGATTTTTGAGACCAAAAAAAAAATCAGATATCGAGTTGTAAATTTGAAGTGAACTAATTAGATGATTAATTAGTTAATTGAATATAGAATGGGTATTAATCTGGTTGAATAAAATTGGATTGTGGATTAAAAACTGAATATTGGAATTGGAACTTGAGTATAAATTAAAGTTCGACAAAATGTAAGCGAATTAATATTATTGGCAATATCGTCAAATAAAATGGAACTGGATTGAGATAGCAACCGCTTGGGTTATAAATAAATTCTATTTAAGTGTAAATAAACGGAATATGACTTGGGATATCATATAAATGAATTCAAAAATAAATTTGAATATGGAATTGAAATTAAAGTGAATAAAATGAATGAAGTAATTAATTAATTAATAATTAGTAAATGAAATGGAAGTTGGTTGAAAGAAATAAACTTATGTTATAAAGTGGAAGTAATATAAAATAATTAACTTAAGCCAATAATTATGGATGGAAGTTAGCTCGAATAAATTGGGGAATGGTCATTTAATAAATTAGCAGAGAATGATTCCGAGTTTAATGAAACGGATTTGAATATAATAAAGGTGAATATGAATGGAATACAGTTAAACTGATTGCGAATAAAACTGAAATGGAATAAAATTGAATATAAATTGATGTAAAATCAATTTAAAATAGCCATAAACTGAAATGGTTATTTTATTAAATAAATAGTGCCGAATTTGCATAGAAAATTTGTGTTTGACGCAAACAAAGTAAATAGAATTCTATAAATTAAAAGAAGCGGATATAATTGATTTTTAAATCAACATGAAATGATATATGGATTGATTGGAAGAAATAAAATTAATGTCAGAACCTTATAATTGCTTATAATGCATGTTTAGCGTGATTGGTTATTGAAATTCATGTGTTATAATAGTTTAAATAAGTGAAATGTTATTGAATTTGATGTTTTTGGTACTTGCGTGTTTAAATTGAGCAAGTACAGATACCTGGAGCTGTATTGCTTGACTTTGATTGCATGAATTGCAAAATAGAATAAGCTGCTCGCTTAAAAATGCTAAAGTAAGGTACGTTTTCGGATTAAATACCGCAAAATTATAAAAATTGATATACTTTTTGTTTTCCGACCGTGTGGGTCGATGTATATATATTTATCTCTTTTGTCATATTGCAAAAGGTCCTCCGTACAAAGAAGACTCTATTAAAAAATTTCTAAAATTTAGGGTATTAAAAAAATTAGAAAATTTTTGGAATTTTTTTTGTTAATGATAATTTGTTTTCGAATTGTAAATTAAAATAAAGGATTTTGAAATTAGAATTGAAAACTAATTGTTTTGGGTGAAAAAAAGGTTAGAAAAGTGAATGTCGAGTTTAACTAAGTGGGGTTTGTAAGTTATGGGTTTGGAGCATTTTCCATGCCTTAGCAATTTCGGGGACGAAATTAATTTAAGGGGAGAGGAACGTAACGATTCAGATTTTTCAACGGTTAGTTTTAAATATTTAAATGGTCTAAATATTGAATTTGGAATTATAATTTAGTTTGTAAGATTTTAAAACTGGAATTTCAATTGATTTCACAAAAGTTTGAAATTGCCGATCTAATCGACGTGTTAAAATAGCGATCCGGAGCACAGTCGCAGAATTTAACGAAATCAATTCCATTGGATCCGTAATAGTGTATTATTATCGGATTTCACATTTCCTAATGTTTGGATTTATTGTTTGATCATACGGGATAGAAACGCGTTGAAATTAATATCGAAAATTCAATATAATAACTGGATTTAAAAAGCCATCTTCTCCATACAATCGAGTTAGACCTTGAAACCTTTTCTATTGCGTTCGGAATAGTGGTATAACATTATAAACGGTATAACATTATAAACGCCTGATGGCATGCTTCGATAGGAGTTCAGGATTTTAAGATGCGTAAATCAAGACAATTTGAATTTAAATAATAAATATATATTTACATTGATTGACTATATTCACATCAATTTGCTTTCTGTCTTTTCTCAGCCACCTAAGACTTGACTTTAACCCATTCAACACGTTCCCACCATTTCAAATAGCACGCAAGGGGAAGCCAGTAAATAAAAAAAGAAAAAGAAAACATGTTCGTTCTTCTTCTAATTCCCCCCTTCTCATTTAAATCGCAAGTTCCCCCTTTCCCTTCCTCACTTCAGTTTGAACCCCGATAGAAAAAAAGGAAATCACAGATCGAAAACCAAATCATGGCCACCTTCTCATCTTTTTTTGACTTCCAAAATAAAAAACAAAAAAAAAGGTGCATGAGCACATTGGACATCTGCTCGAGGTCGAGTCGAGTAGTGAATCACTTAGAAAATGAATGCGCATGAGCGCGTTGGACAGCTGCTCGAGGTCGAGCCGTACTGTGGAGGCAAATGTCGAGGGCTTCAGTGCGAGCGCCGGGAGGGTTCGGCAATTGAGAATATGGGGGAGCCACGATTCTGCGATGAGGGCGCGATGAAGAGCAGCGGCGTTGATTGACAAAGTGGAAGAAGCAACTATGATGGGTGAGTGGTGGAGACTACGACGGTGACGATTTCGGGTAGCAGCTTTCGATTTGGGGACGCGTGAATGAGCAGGGCGGCGTGGCAGGGAAGAAAAGGTTTGGGAAGGCTGTTTATACAAGGTCGCGTTCTTTTTCCAGGAGCCCGAGTTCATGAGAAGGAGGGAAGCGGAGAGAGGGAGGTAAGGTAATTATTTTTAATTGAATTTAATAAAGGTAAAATTTATAAGTAAAAATAATTCGTTACTAGATAGTTAATCTAATTTAAGCCTAAGTCGATTTATTTTAATTAGAATTGAAAACCGTTAATTTATGAAGTTCGTAGTTCATTTACGAGGGTTAAATCAAATGGAGCTGTGCAAAAAGATATAAAATTGGAACGAATTGCAAAATAAAAACCAAGGTGAGTAAAATCTCACTCATTTGGATTGCTAGAATAATTTAAAAATGTTGAATTTAAATTATTGGTTGTTTGGTTGATTTTATAAGTTATTAGTTGTTGAATGTTAATATATATACAGTAGTATATATACTAGTATTTGGAGTGATATTCCTGCACATTATAGCGGATGAGACCCTATGTGCCCCGCATTATAGCGGATGACTCTATATACCGCGATATCCCCCTCGAAGTGGGATTGATATTTTTTTATGTTGTATTGACATCAGTGGATGCAGGGAAACAAGTTTGAGGGATCCAACTGGATTCCTTAAATATATTATTTATTTTCATATATAATGATAATGATATGTGTAGATAATCTGTTATTTATTATTGTTGAAATGTGAATTATTGGATGCTATTGTTGCACTGGCCTGAAATTTAATATTTAAAAATATCATAAATATATTTTTGAAATTTAAGGAATTAAAAGGGATTTTTGATATAAAAAATATTTATATTGGAAATTGAATTATTTTTAAGAAAATTGAATTAGGAATAATATATATTAATTTTGGGTCATACGTAACTATTCATAAATGGTTTTAAATAGAGATCTTAAAAATTTATTATATAAGGAACTTGTAAATGGTATTCTGTAATATGAAAAGGAGTTAAAATCAACATTAAAAATGGATTGGAAGTATAAATAGAATTTATAAGAAATGAATTTATGTAATGGAATTTTATAAACAAGATTGTTTTTATAAACAAGAAAAACTCAAAGGAGTATAAAAATTTATAAACGATGTTTATAAATAAGTTAAGCGATATCAGTGGATATAATGGAAAAATAAATTCGTAGGGTGAATTTATATTAAAATATGAAAATAGGGTGAGAAAAATAGTGGATACTATTTTTGGAAGTGAAAATAGTTAAGGAGATCGAAATGGAAGTGATGTGATGGAAATCTAGAGGAATTTATAAGTTGAATTGGTTATTGAGATTTTAAAGATATTTTTAAATTTAAGAAGTAAGTTTGTTATTAAAAGGAAATTTTTTATTATTTAAAATTTTGAAATTTTAAACAAGCTAGGAGTGAGATACTTTGGTACGTAGATTTTCAATTAATTAAGTATTTATTTTAGGAAATTCTAGCTTTTTATAAAATCAGCTTTGAAATTTATTTATTTATCTAAAAATGAGTTATTGATGTTTATAAAAATGTTTTCGATATTTTATATAATTACTTGAACATGTTTTAGAAATAAATTTATTTTCTTTTTAAATACTTATTATATATATATATATATCTGTAGAGTTTTGAAGTGAATGAAATTTTTTATTTATAAATTCTCTCGAGATACGTAAAAAGGAATTTATAAAAAGTATTTGATTTTGAGGTAAGGAATTTTACAAAAGATTTGGAGGAAGTGGAAATTTCAAAATATTGAATATGGAAGTTTTGAAAATGAAATCTGAATTTACAAAAGAAGTTATAAATTTTTGAATGGGGGAATAAACAAGTACACGGGGTTTGGAAATTGAAAAGGGAATTTATTAGCGATCCCGACGACTTATGAAATAATCTTCGAAATATTCTGTTGAGTATTTATATTTGAAAAGATTTTGGAAGATAGGACTCATAGAATTTTCCTAAGTATAAAGTGGAAATATTTCTAAGTGTTGAGATGGTTGGGAAGCATCAGGTGATGGATTAAGTATTTGAAATTGTTTTCAAATGTCGAAAAGGATCGATATATCTTATAAAGATATTTTGAAAATAAATATTTTGGGAAAAAGTTATAATAAGGCATAGTGACTGCTTATGGATGTTTATTGATAGTAAATAACCGTCTATCAATATTGGCCAATTTCGTAAATCGTTTCGAAGAGACGGAGATCAGATTTAATTATCCGAAAAACCACTTCGTTTCAGTTTGAACGTTAAGAATGAATACCGTGGAGATGACTAAGACGGTGATTCGATTTGTCCAGACCCAGGACAATTTGTATGGATGAATGCTATCAAAACATCGTCATTGGAGGACGATGAGCATTCTAAGTAAAATTGTTCTTGAAAGGTAGCGCTTAGCCTCGAGCCTCATCAACCGGGAATGACTAAAACATGCGAAATGCAGCAAGACTAAGTGGGTCGCACCCAATTAGGGTATGTTATCACTTTTCTAAATGTCATCGGAAACCCATTTATAATGGATATGGTTATGCATGAAAGAAGAAGCACTCGATGGTAAGGATGGGAACACCCGGGGTAATAACATATTCGGTCTATCCAGGTTAGAGGTAGGCCGGTCTTGTGTAGCAGGTGATCCCGGCATGGTCCTCGGTACATTGTTCTAGAGGTGTACTGTGATGGGCAATACCTCAGTGGTCCAGCCATTTGTTGGAATTCATTCTCCAATACGAGCTTACGGTTTTGTTTGTAGAGCCTAGTATGCTGGAATTTAATTAACGTAACAATTTTAGCTATTTGAATAAATATTTGTATTTAGACACTATTATAATATCACTGAATTTTCTATAAAATGTTTTTGGTTATTGCATGGGAAAAACCCGTCGTGTTTATGTGTGACGCGGTCTTATGAGATACCTTTGTTTTTCAAAGGATTTTGATAACTCTAATAATTCAAATTGAGTGTGTTTTCTTACGCTGGTTTTCCGTACTGACTCGGGTGTTATTTTATTATAATGCTCGGGTCAGACCGAGTATTACAGATTCAGTATAGAATGCTATGGAGCTCAGGAGACGAGCTGGATGACAGAAATGTATTTCCGTACTTGGCTTATATCCGCTGTGTGAGAAAAAGTTATATAATTGTCTTGTTTGATGTATTGAATGTTGTACTCTAATGGTTGTATGTATTAAACATTCATAGATTCTTTTGTATATAAAAGTCTGTTAATATATATTATATTTTATTCCGCTGCAATTGTGAGATTCTGTGTTGTTGTTTAATTTTCTTCTACATCTTCTTCTTCTTTACCCTAGTTATTCGCTCTTTCATACAATTTGGGTTGAACATGAGTGAATTATTATCAACTCAAAGGGTATGGAACCGAGGGTCGCTACAGAGGATGTGTAGTAGGGAAAGAAAGGCGTTTAAATGATTTTTCAAGAATTAAAAGTAGAAAAAGAATGGTTTTTAAACTTTTGAAGGATCATGGAAGTCGTTAAAAAGTTTTTTCTAAAACTTAGAAAATAAGATGAAGTTGTGGAAATGAGAATTGAAAATGAAAATTGAGAGAGGGAAAATAAGAAGTTGTTTTTATACAAAATGAAATAAACAAATTACTAAATTATCCTTTTAGTACATATCCTCCATTCAAAATGTGCCACATCACCACCATCCACCTCAGTACCTTCCTGCACATGCAAGTTCCAAGGAGCTCCTATTTGTCCAACATATTTTTTTCATTCATTTGTATCATGATGTTAATTGAAGTGTGACATTACCATTTTCAAATTTTGAAAAGATGCCACATCTTATTCTTTTACTTAAGTAAATACATATTTACCATATTACTACCTTATCCATACATATGTTATTAATATGTGTGTATATGTATACTGAAGTGTTTACAACATTCTCGACAACTTTTAGGCAACGTGAAATCGAAAATTCAGAAAAAAAATTCCTGTTACTTTTTCTATTTTTCTTCGAACTAATTATTTTTGTAAACAAATTTTGAAAACAGTTTCACCATCACTAGTTATTAATTAAAAGGAGTATACTTGAGCTATAAATCCATTAATTGAATAAAAAAGGTGGAACCCAGTGCACGAGGCTCCCGTGCGGTAGCGGGCTTTGGGGAGTTCGATAATGTACGCAGCCTTTTCTTCGCATCGCGAAGAGACTGTTTCCAGGACTCGAACCTGGCCCCCCAGATCACCATGCGGGTGACCTAACCATTACGCTAACGCTCCACCTCAAATTAAATATTTATAGATCGAAGGGATAAAATTCTGTGTTACAATATGCTCTTAATTTCTTTTTTAATATCCACTTACATCTATTGGTTTAAAAGCAGAAGGCAAGTCTACTAATTTCCATGTTTGATTTTCCATACTAGAATCCACTTAATCATTTATAGGTTATTGCCAAAAAACTGAATCTTAAGACTTTATGGTTTCGGTATATGTTAAAGGATCAAAATCTATGGTTGTAGAAATCATAACTTGATGTCTAGTACCATTTTTTGATCCTCCAATCAAATAAGTGATAAAATATGGTCTGAATGACTTTTCAGTCCTCATTCTTTTACACCTCCTAACATTTCACCAGTTTGATCATTATGTTTTTGAGTGTTCTCAAATTCACGAATAGGTTCAATGACCTCCACCATTTCACAAATAGGTGTATTAACTTCCACCGTTTCACAAATAGATGGATTGGATAGAATATACATGAATTTGTTTTCATAAAACACCTCATCTTCAAATCTTATTATTGTGTTTACCTCAATCGAATTATTAGGTTCTATAACTTGAAACCTATTACCCTTGCCGTGTTGAGCGTATCCTAAGAAAATACACTCAATGCCCTTTTGTCTTAATTTCTTGATTACTAGTTCAGGTAATCGAACAATGGCTCTACAGCCCCAAACTCGATAATAATCAAGATTTGGTTTGCATTTCTTTAAAAGTTCATAAGGTGTAACTTTGGTCTTCTTATGGGATATACTATATAAGATGTAATAGGTGGTGAGTAAATCCTCACCCCAGAAACTATTATTAAGATCAAAATTACATAACATAACATTAACCATTTCTGTAAGGGTCCTATTTTTACATTCTGCTACTACATTTTGTTGTAGAGTATAAGCTACAGATGTCTCATGTATAATTCCTATAGATTCATAAAATGTAGGGAAACGATGTTCACCTCCCCTATCGGCTTTAAGGGTCTTCATTTTAACATCATATTGGTTTTCTACTTCGGTCTTATAGGTCATAAATGAATTTAATACTTCATCTTTAGCATGCATTAAACAAACATAACGGTATTTTGAATTTTCATCTATACGTGTGACAAATATTTCTTTCCTCCTCTAGTAGGAGCACTATGCATATCACAAACATCATTATGAATTAATTGTAACAGATTAGTGCTACCAACAGATTTCAATGGAAATACCTTTCTAGTTATTTTGGTTAATGAGCATATCCTACACTTATCATCAAATTTGTTATGAATCATATTTAATGAAATCATATTATCCATACTTCTAATATTAACATGTCCTAATCTACTATGCCATAAAGAAAAAGTGTCGACAATATCAATAGAAGCAACTATTTTATTAATATTCAATTTGAACATTCCATCACACATGTACCATTTTCCAACAAACATTTCGTCTGTAGTCAATACATATTTATCTGACCCGAAGTCCCGTTTGAAGCCAAATTTATTTATAAACTACCAGAAACTAGGTTCTTTCTGACATCAGGACATAATATACATCATTTAATGTCAGAATTTTCCCGGATGCGAACTCCAAGTCTACTGTCCCCTTTCTCTTAATCGTTGCATTTGATGATTTTTCCATATAGAGGTAATTTTCATCCTCAGACAATTTGGTTATCTTGAATAGACTCTTGTCATTGCAAATATGTTTAGTAGCACCAGAGTCGATCCACTAAGAATCATCTCTTTCAATCATGTTGATTTCAGAGATTATGGCTGTCAAGTTTTCTTTTGTCGATTGAGGTTTCTTTTCAAGAAAATGACAATCTCTTTTAAAGTGATTAGGTTTTCCATAATTGTAGCATCCATTCACTTTCTTGAGCTTCTTATTGTCAAAGTTTTTCTTTTTTCGAAATTTCCAATTTTGATTAAAAAAAGTTCTCAGAGGTTTTATTTTCCTGTTTATCCTCCACCACGTAGATCTTAGATGGAAACAGTGTTGGTTTTGTGATTTCTCCACGCCTGTGTTATTCTTCCACTTGCAAAACTATGAAGATTATCTGGACTAATATCCTCCTTCTTGTGTTTAATGATTTCCCTTTGATTTTTTCAAGAGGGGGAAGTTTGTTTATTATGGATGAGACTTTTATCTCCTCATCCATATTCATTTTATGTTTGTTGAATTGGTTTAGGATATGCAAAATATAATTGAATTGCTCTGCTATTGGCCTCGTATTAGTCATTTTATAAGTAAAAAAGTTTAGTATCCAAAAATTTCTTACTTGTTGCATACTTCATTAGATACTTGGTCTCCCACGCATCCCAGACTTCTTTGGCAGTTAATTTACCATAGTACATATCGAACAACGTATTCGTCATTGCATTATATATGCGTCCCCTTGCATATCTAATCATCTTGTTTCCATTTTAATCTTGATTGTGCTTGTGCAATAGTCTCGTTTTTTATTTCATCTGGCTTTGGCGTTGTAAGAACATAAATTACTTTTAATCCAATCATTACGAAATACATCTTCTTCTGCCAACATACAAAACTAACACCGTCGAACTTTTCTAATTTGGTGAAATTAGAAGTGAACTCTCTCAAACTATGCGTTACCATTGTCGAATAACGTCTTAAGGTTGTTGTTATATATTTCTGGATTTCTAGTGAAATAAAACAGCGATGGTAAAATCAAACCTGTAGAGATATCGCTCCAAGGCACATCGATGAGGCTATCCTTAAGATGTTATTACCCTCACCACTCGTTTGAACAAATAAATGAGTGTTGTGAGTCAAGGCAAATCCTCTTTCAAGATACAATACAGCCAAGATGATTAATCTCTTCAATCGATTGTGATAGCACAGTCGAAACGTTTAAATCGACTATGGTGACAAGAGTATTAAATTTGTGATTTGTAGTATCACAAACCCGAAATGATTTAAAAGAAACAAGAGAGAAGAAGAGAAGAAGATCAGAAACACTTTTCAGGCGTTTCTGATTGCAAAGAGAAAAAAATTGTAATTTGAAACGCTTCTTAGGCGTTGCTATTTATAGCTGACAGAGGAATCTTTTCATTTTGAAGCATTACGTACCTTTGCCAAATGACACTTCCTTTCATTTGAATACAAGTGTCCCGCCATTTCAAACGGTCGCATCCCCCGCCAATTCTATCCATTCAATTTCGAATTTTGGGTTTGATAACGGGTTTAAATCTGATCCGTTTTAACCAAAATAATTTTGTCCAAAATTATATTTCAGGCCCGAACCCCGATCCAGTTCGGTCGAACGGACAGTGGTGGCAGCATGCGCATGTGTGGTGGTTATCTATGGCCTCCCTCCTCATAAAAGAGCAAGCATTAAGTGTCCAAAGGGCCCAACCTTCTTTTGAAAAACATATGGTTAAATAAATATAGTTCATAGATTCTAAGATATGGAAATATTTTAATCCCTTATTCTTCCTCTTCTCTTTCTCTTATTCCCATTTTAAAATAAATAACTTACACGAACAAATTAAAAAAAAATTTACATTAACAATGCTCCATCAAATTTTAATTAAATTTATCTTGTCATATGTTACAGGAAAACTCGTGCATAAGTGTAGATGTCTTGTGAACTTGAATCTATACATAGTGTTAACCTACCAGAGCATGTCGGGACGGAATGGTTGACTAAGCATTGAACCAATGATCCTATGCAATGTACTAGATGTGTTTCACACATTCGTTTTCTTTTCTTCAGATATTTAATAATTCGACACGTGGATTGGCCTTGTGTCTATATCTTGATTTCATGAAATGTCCTTAGAGACTTAAGTCATACTCTCGTAGAAGGGACACTACATTTACGCATTCATATAAATAGATTTACTTCAAGTGCCCTATAACTACACACTTCAATGATACTTCTGTTCTAAACCTATTAAGTACTGAGTACTATAACCTCCATCATATCATTATAGGTACCAAGCACTCTTCTTGGAATGGATATAATATTAGTTGTTCAGGCTAATATTATGGTGCTTCAAATCACATCGTATAATGTACTTTTGCTCATTGAACTCAAGCTAATGAATTTCATTATGTTGAGTTGAGTTTCCATCATTGGTGATTTCTATGTTGGCTTTAAACTCATTTCTTTTGATGTTTTCAACACCAAATCTCTTGCAAGTCCTTTTGTAAATGGATCGGCCAAATTTTGGGTAGATCTCACGAAATCTATGGTAATTACCTACTCAGTGAGCATTTTCCTCACTGCACTATGCCTTATGCCAATATACTTAGATTTACCATTCTATACCTAGCTATATGCTTTTGATAATGGCTTCACTATCACAATGCACAAATATCAAAGACATTGGTTTTAGCCATACAAGAATTTCTAACCATAGATTTTTTAACCATTCTACTTTTTTACTACAAGAAGCCAGTACTAAATTCAGTAGCCATGGTAGAATCTGCAATATAGTTTGTTTCTTTGAGGCCCATGATATTGCTCCCCTACCGAAAGTGAATATCCATCCACTGGTGATATATTATTATCATCTCTTCCAGTGTTCCAACCGGTATCTTTATATCCTTCAAGTACACTTGGATACCCACTGTACAACATACAATAGTTCACGTTTCTTTTAAATATTTTAATTTTTTTGTACAACTAGCCGGTGAATATAACTAGGGTTAATGGTATATCTACTCATTTTGGCAACGTTGTAGGCAACATCAGGTCTTGTACATGTCATGACATACACTAGAATACCGATAACTTTAGTGTATTCTAATTGATCTACCAGTAGAATATAGTTGCATATTTGGATCAAATGGGGTGCTTATCGATTTGCAATCAAATTGATTAAACATTTTTAGAATCTTCTTTATGTCATGAGATTGGGTAATGACCAACCCTTCTGCTTTTATTTTGATTCTTATTTCTAAAATCACTTTAGTTTTCCCTGCATCTTTCATGTCAAAACATAAAGATAGAAATCTTTTTGTTTCTTCAATACTTGAGGTATCGGTCCTAAATATCAACATATCATCAACAATAAGGTACATAATTACACCTTTTACCGACACGAAATTTGCTATAGATACATTTGTATGATTTGCAAATCCTAAAACCATTTGATACTATGATTTTGTCAAATTTCTCATGCCACTGTTTTGGTGCTTGTTTAAGACTTTAAAGTGATTTAATAAGTTTACATATTTTACGTTCTTGTCCAGGAATTCCAAAACCTTCTGGTTTAAGACATATATATATATATATATATATATATATATATATTTTCATCAAGTTCTCCATGTATGAATGTAGTCTTGAGTCCATTCGATGAATTTCAAATTTATAAATAGATTTTAATGCAATTATTGTCCTAATTGTTGAAATTATAGATATAGGCACATAAGTACCAAAATAATGTATTCCATCCTTTTCGGTATATACCTTAGCAACTAATCTATCTTTTAAATTTTCTATTGTACCACTGCTTTTAATTTTTTTTAAATATCTATTTACATCCTACTGGTTTAGAACCAGAAGGTAAGTCTACTAGTTTCCATATTTGATTTCACATAACAGAATCCATTTCATCATTTATGGATTATTGCCAAAAACCTGAATCCTGAGAATCCTGAGACTT
Organism: Allium cepa; assembly: GCA_030765085.1. Lineage (NCBI taxonomy): Eukaryota > Viridiplantae > Streptophyta > Magnoliopsida > Asparagales > Amaryllidaceae > Allium > Allium cepa. The sequence continues at coordinate 795,702,226 of CM060929.1, read as the reverse complement.
TATTGCCTTAGTATATGTTAAAGGATCATAATATATGGTTGTAGAAAGTATGACTTGATGTCTAATACCATTTATTGATTCTTCAATCAAATAAGTGATAAAATCTGGTTTAAATGACTTTTCAGTCCTCATTCTTTTAGTTCTCCTGAGAGTTTCATTAGTTTGATCATTATTTTATTAAGTGTTCTCAAATTCATGAATAGGTTCAGTGGCCTCCACCATTTCACGTATAGGTGTAAGAACCTCCACCATTTCACTAATAGATGGATATGATGGAATATACATGAAACTATTTTCGTAAAACACTGCATCTCTAGATTTTGTTATTGTGTTTACCTCAATCGAATTATTGGAGTCTACTACTAGAAACCTATAACCCTTGCTATGTTGAGTGTATCCTAAGAAAATACACTCAATGTCCTTTTGTCCTTATTTCTCGACTTTTGGTTCAGGTAATTGAATAATGGCTCTAGAGCATCAAACTCGATAATAATCAAGATTTGGTTTGTATTTTTTCAAAGTTCATAAGGTGTAACTTTGGTCTTCTTATGAAGTATTCTGTTTAGGATGTAACATGCGGTGAGTAAAGCCTCATCCTAGAAACTAGTATTGAGACTAGAATTACATAACATATAATCGACCATTTCAGTAAGGGTCATAATTTTACGTTTTGCTACTCCATTTTGTTGTAGAGTGTAAGCTATTGATGTCTCATGTATGATTCTTATAGATTAACAAAATGCAAGGAAATAATATTAACCTCTCCTATTAGATTTTAGGGTCCTAATTTTAACATCATATTGGTTTTTTGCTTCAGTCTTATAGGTCATAAATGAATTTAATATTTCATCTTAGCATGCATTAAATAAACATATTAGTATTTTGAATTTTCATCTATAAAAGAGATAAAATATTTATTTCCTCCTCTAGTAGGAGTACTATGCATATCACAAACATTACTATGAATTAATTGTAACAAATTTCAATGGAAACGGTTCTTTAGTTATTTTGGTTAATGAGCATATCCTATACTTAACATCAAATTTATTATCATATTTATGAATCATATTTAAAGAAATCATATTATCCATATTTCTAATATTAACATGTCCTAATCTACAATGCCATAAAGAAAAAGACTCAACAATATAAGCACGAGCAACCATTTTATTAATATTCAATTTGAACATTCCATCGAACATGTACCATTTCTAACAAACATTATGCCTATGGTCAATACATATTTATTCGACTCAAAGACTTGTTTGAGGCCAAACTTATTTAATAGACTATCAAAGACTAGGTTCGTCTTAACATCGGGTACATAATATACATTATTTAATGTCAGAATTGTCCCAGACGTAAACTCCAAGTCTACTGTCCCTTTTCGCTTGACCGCTGCTTTTGCTGAGTTTCCCATTAAGAGATAATTTTGATCTTTAGACGGTTCAAGTTTCTTAAATAGACTTTTGTCATTGCAGAAGTGCTTAGTAGCACCAAAGTCGATCTATTAAAAATCATCTCTTTCAGTTTTGTTGATTTCAAAGATTACAGCCGTCAAGTTTTCTTTATCGATTGAGGTTTCTTTTTAGGAAAAGGACAATCTCTTTTGAAGTGGCAGATTTTCCACATTTGTAGCATCCACTCACTTTATTAGCCTTCTTGTTATCGAAGTTTTTATTATTCTGAAATTTTCTCTTTTGATTAAAACAATTCTCAGAAGTTTCATTTTTCTCTTTATCCTCCACCACGTGGATGTTGGATGGAGACACTATTGGTTCAGTGATTTCTTTCTGTCTAAGTTGTTCTTCCACTTGCAAATAGCGTAAGATTATCCAGACTCATATCCTCCTTCTTGTGTTTAAGGATTTTCCTCTGATCTTTCTAGGGGGACTTGTCTACTATGGATGAGACTTTTATCTCTTCATTCATATTCATCTTATGCTGGTTAAATTGGTTTAGCATATGCATAATATCATTGAATTGTTCTACTACTGGCTTAGTATCAGTCATTTTATAATTAAAAAATTTAGTAGCCAAAAATTTCTTACTTGCTGCATTCTCCATTGATACTTGGCCTCCAGCGCATCCCAGACTTTGGCAGTTGATTTACTATAATATATATCGATCAGAGTATCCGTCATTGCATTGCATATGTGCCCTCTACATATGTAATCATCTTGTTCCCATTTTAGTCTCGTGTTGCTTGCGCAATAGTTTTGTTGTGTGTTTCCTCTAGCTTTGGGTCGTAAGAACATAAACCACTTTTAATCCGGCCAGCAGAAATGCACTTTCTTCTGCCAATGCACGAAATTAACACCACCTAACCTTTCTAATTTGCTGAAATCAGAAGCGGGCCCTCTCAAACTGTGCGGCGCCATTGTCGAATAACGTCTAAGATTATTGTTGTACACTTTTGGATTCTAGTTAAGTGGCACAACGGTGGTAAAATCAACTACAGAGATAGCTCAAAGGCACATCGATGGCGATCTCCTTAAGACGTTATTTTCCCTCACTACTCATTTGAACAAAAAAGGATGCCATGAGTCAAGACAAATCGTCTTCCAAGATACAATGGAGCCAAGATGATTAATCTCTTCAATCGATTGCGATAACGCTGTTGATATCGATTCAAACTATTTTTTGAATTGACTGCAGCGACAAAAGTATCAAATTTGTGACCTACAATATTGAAATAATTTGAAAGAAAGAAGAGAGAAGATTCAGATACGACAACAGCGCCTGTAAAGAATTAACTATGATTATACGAAAGAAATTGATGAAGATGAATATTTTTTTATTGAGAAAGAACTGCTACACAGATACATTGTTTTTACAGTTTGATTTTGAAGTGAAAACATTGATTACATATCCACAGAACTGATACATTATATGTAAATACAATAGTGGGCTTTAGCGGAGATGCAGCCCAAAGAAATCGTTTCACCATAAATGTGTGGCTTAGATTGATTGCAGAAGATATCCATGGTTGAGATATGAAAGCCGAGATATAAGAGAGTAATAGCTGTAGATCTTTTTTCATTATTTCCCTCCTTCGAACCCTAACCCGATTTCTAGGGTTAGGGTTTGTGAGATGATATCATGCAAATTTCTGATTTTGGTGAAATTGCTTAGTGCAATTCACAAATTCTAGTTTCTCCTTAATCTCTCGTCTTTCTTCTTCCTGATTTGAGTTGCAACGTTGAATCTTTTGAAGATTCAAGCTGTCTCGATTTGAGTTGAGACCAAGTTGACAGCTTTGATGTCGCTTCTCCTTCTGCTTCCTAATTTGGTGGGAATATGCTTGATTGAGCTCGAGAGAGGCATGATTCCTGTGATTCCCAGTTCAGATCTGAATTTTATGAAGTTCTTTTTCGACAGAGATTTGGTGAGCGTGCTTGCCTTCTGGTAGGTAGCAGGTATATGATTTACTTGTAAGTTTCCTTTTAAAACTTGATCTCAAACAAAATGCAAATCTATATCGATATGTTTGGTTATGGAGTATAGTATAGGGTTAGCCATCATGTAAATGGTGCTTTAATCGTCACACCACAATGTTGACTTGATGTTTGAGTCCAGTTTTAGTTCTCTTAAAATTGACTGCAATCACATTACTTCAGCCGCAACACTTGCTACACTCTTATACTATGCTTTTGTGCTTGATCTTGAGATAGTAGATTGCTTTTTAGAACACCATGATACTAAGCTTCCTCCAATGAATATACAGTATCTAGTGACTGATTTTCTGTCATCTAGATCTGTAGCCCAGTCAGCATCTGCATATCATGTTATGTTAAGATTTCTACAAGCTTTGGGTGATAATCCATGATCTGTAGTCCCCTTTAAATATCTAAGTATCCTCTTCACCGATTTCCAATGCTCACCTAGAGGGTTTTGCATAAATTGAGAAAGTTTGTTGACACTAAATGCAATATCTGATCGTGTTATAGTAGCATATTGTAATGCTTCTACAACACTTCTGTATTGTCTAACATTGTTTATGGCTTCTCCCTTGTTTTTTGTCAGGGTTTGATTGCTTATCATTGGTATTGACATGGGCTTTGCATCTTCCATTTTTGTCTTAGCAAGTAGTTCTGATATGTACTTTCTTTGGCATAGTATAATCTCAGAATTTTTTGTCTTGTTTACTTCAATTCGCAGAAAGTAGTTGAGGTGCACGCGATCTTTAATTGAGAATGCTTGTTCAGATAACAAATAATTTGATTGATTTCACCGTAGTTGTCACCTGTAATGATTAAATCATCAACATAGATTAGTATATAAATAGTTGAAGACTGATTGATTTTGATGAATAACGAAGTATCTGATTTGGTAGACTGATATCCTACTGTCATTAGTTGAAGACTGATTGATTTTGATGAATAGCGAAGTATCTGATTTGGTAGACTGATATCCTACTGTCATTAGTAATGAATTCAGTCTATTAAACCATACTTCTGGTGCTTGTTTAAGGCCATATATTGCCTTGTTTGATTTGCACACAAGATTTGCATTTTGTTCATAACCAGATAGTTGCTTCATATAAATCTCCTCTTCTAATATACCATTCAGAAATGCATTGGTAACATCTAATTGCCTTATGCTCCAACCTTTGTGTAAGGCAACAGTAAGTATAAGCCTTATAGTAGAGGGTTTGACCATTAGAGAAAAGGTTTCAGTGAAGTCAAATCCATACTTTTGGGTATAACTTTTGGCAACTAATCTTGCCTTATATTAATAGATGGTACGATCAGGGTTCTTTTTATCTTGTATGTCTATCTGTAGCCTACAACATTTTTATGTGTTGTTGGACATACAAGATTCCATGTTTTATTTTTCATAAGTGCATTATACTCTTCATCCATTGTTGCTCTCTAGTTTTTATCCTTTGCGGCCTGATCATAAGTGTATGGTTCATCTGAACTTGTGTTGGCAATGTATATTTTTGGTTTGAAGGTCCCACTTTTAGCTCTTGTGATCATTGGATGACTTAGTCTAGTTGGGACTTCAGTGTGAGATAAGTCTATAGTTCTGTCATGACTTGTGTTGCCTCTTGAATCAATTTGTTGACTTTCCTGATTTGGATCTTCTTTATTTTGCTGAATGTGCACGTGAGTGATTGGCATGACTGAGATCATTTGCCCATTCATAATTTTGTTGAGCAGAGACTGTTGGATGAGTTTGGTGATCATCAGTAGTCCTCCTCACCTTTGTTGGATTTCCATTCTCAGAGTATATAGGTAACTCATGTATAAAAATATGTGGATTGTATACCTTACTTGTTGCTTTCACTTCAGATTTTCTGAAGGGAAAAACATTTTCATTAAATACAACATGTCTGCTAATAAAAACATTCTCACTATCATCAAAAAAATTGTATCCTTTTTGATTAGTAGCATATCCAAGAAATGTACATGGCTTAGATCCGAAATTAACGTATTATTATAAGGTCTCAGATATGGAAAACATAGGCACCCAAAAGTTTTCAAACTGTAGTAATCTGGATTTGCCCCTTGGAGTTTTTCTATGGGGGTTATACCCACTAAGATTCTGGTTGGCAGTCTACTAATAAGATAGACTGCTGTATTAATGGCCTCAGGCCAGGATTTTAGGGGTAAAATTGCATGAGCCAGTAAGCTAAGCCCAGATTCAACTATGTACCTATGCTTTATCTCTACTAAACCATTTTTCTCAGATGTGTAGGGACATATAGTTCTATGAACTATTCCTTTCTCTTTAAAATAATCCTTGAGAGATTTGTATTCTGTTCCCCCATCAGATTGTATAATTTTAACATGTGCCAAGTTGTTTTTCAACTATTGTAATGAAATTTATCACAACTTTGTAAGTATTAGATTTATTTTTTAAAAAAATATATCCAAGTGTATCTTGTGTGTGCATTAACAAAAGATATATAATATTTGTATCCATAATTAGAACATGTTGGTGCTGGTCCCCAAAGGTCAGTAGCAACAAGCTCAAGGGGTTTAGAGTACTTGGTTAGAGAATCGTTAAATGGTAATTTATGACTCTTACCCATTTGACAGTAAGTGCATATATAAGGAAGAGAAATATTATTACAAGATATACAATTTTCAGTAAGAATTTACTTAACAACTTTAACATTTGGGTGACCAAGTCTGCAGTGCCAAAGATCAAATACACTACTGCTGTTTTTCATTTCACACCGATTATAACATTTTTTCTCTTTTATAGAGCATGCACAGTTGATAGATTTAAATCTATGTAGTTCCTTCTCTGCATCACCCTGCAACAAAATATCTTTAGTTAGTATGTCTCTAACAAGACAATATTTATGATAGAATTGAAAGTAAACTTTATTTGCATTAGCAAACTAAGATACACTTATAAGATTCTTTTTTATTTTTGACACTCTTAATAGATTACGTAAAAATAATTGTTTCTTTCCTTTAATAAGAGCACTTCCTACATGAGATATTTTGATGTGCTTACCATTACCCATGCAAATGGACTGTTTACCTCTATACTCCTTGTTGCCAAGATTCAAATTGTCAAGATTATTAGCTATATGATTGGTTGCTCCTAAATCAGGGTACCAATTGTCATCTTGCACATGTTCAGATTGAGTATTTTCACTTGAATTGTGATCTTTATTGTCTGATTGATTGCTTGAGCTAGCCTGCGCCACACTGGCACTGTAGTTACCACTTCTTTGATTGTTATTGTTATGATTGTGATATATGAAATAACATTTTATTGCATTATGCCCAATCTTTTCACAGATTTGGCATTCCTGCTGTTGTTGTTGTATCCGCCTCTTCCCCTTGATCTGTTAGAATATCCTCCTCTCCGTGGTGGTTGATAAGCTTTGTTGTTGTTTTGATTCTTGCTTTTGGTGTTGGCAGTGTAGTTAATAGCAAACTCTGATTCTTGAGGCCTTTGATTGTCTACTCTTATTTCATATGCCTGTAGGATAGAATGGACATCATCAACAGATGGTATGATTTTATGAGAGGCTACAACTGCTACCACAGCTTCATAATCATCACTTAAACCATTCAAAATGGTTAATATCCGTTCAAAATTAGATACTTTGTGACCTGCAGCTTCAAGAAGGTCACAAATTGTCTTGATTTTGTAAAGGTATTCTCTCATAGAATAATTGTCCTTTCTAATATTTTGTAGTTGTCTCTTGTGATACATCACTTTGGCTGTTGATTGAGTATTGAAAACTTTCTCAATTGTTGACAATATTTCACTTGCTGATTTGCATCCAATTACATATGATAAAAGATTTGTGTTTATAGATGACAGTAGCCAAGAACATATCAGTCTGTCCTACCGGTGATGCTTGACATATTCTTCATTATTCATAATTTTGTTTTCTTGATCAGTGATGCATTTTGGTGGATTTAGTATTATGCCAAGAAGAAAACCTCCAAGACCTTATCCCTGCATAGCTGTTTTAATTTGCAATTTTCACAACAGATAGTTGTTTTCATCTAAGTGCACAGTGATTAGCTGGCTTTGTGGGCTTGTGACAGATTTAATCAACTTCCCAGTTGCAGCAGATTGCTGCTCAATGGTGGTATTATCAGAAGTTGTTGAATGATCATCAGCCATGATGACAAATCTTGAATCAGACTAAATAGAGTGGCTTCAGAAATGATTCTTGAACAAGAAAATTCTCAAGAAGATGAAGAGAACAGGTATGATGCAGCTAGATCTAAATGATGAGTATTATTTGATGGATCTTGGCACGACACTAACCTTGTTTTCAAATTTAATGAGATGCTTTTTTGAATTCTTGAATCTATTTTTTGATGTTTTCCTTGAACAAGTTGTCTTCAGTGAGAACTGAGTGCAGCCAGTGTGAAAAGCTTGACGAGGCACCAGATTCGAGAAGAAAAACTTGTTGCCCAGATGATGATTATGAAATCTGATGGGTAAAAATTTCTCCAAATGATGACGAGGTTCTGATGGAGAAGCTATCGGATCCTTCTTTAATATTGTGATAATGCCGTTAAGCTGCGATGCTCTGATACCATGTAAAGAATTAACTATGATTATATGAAAGAAGTTGATGAAGATGAATATCTTTTTTATTGAGAAAGAACTGCTACACAGATATATTGTTTTTACAGTTTGATTTTGAAGTGGAAACATTGATTACATATCCGCAGAACTGATACATTATATATAAATACAATAGTGGGCTTAACAGAGATGCAGCCCAAAGAAACCGCTTCACCATAAATGTGTGGCTCAGATTGATTGCAGAAGATATCCACGGTTGAGATATGAAAGCCGAGATATAAGAGAGTAATAACTGCAGATCTTTTTTCATTATTTACGCCTAATGATATAATTTAACAAAATGTATCGTGTCTGTAACCCCTTAGTCGCCTAAGAACAGAAAAAAAATCTTATTGATTGACATTGACCTTTCGGTTAAGATAGTGCTTGACTTGAAAAAGAGTTTTGTGTTCTTCATTTCACTATGTATGTCAAATAGCGTAGGAGAGAAGAAGTTGAAAAAATTCTAGTTATTCCAACAAAGTGAGGAAGAAAGGAGAGAAGGAGAAGGAAGGAGATAATTTTTGATATTTTCCTAGAAAATATCAAATTATTTTTAGTTTAATATGTTAAAGTTATTTTTTAAATTGACCAGTTTTCAATCTCTTCTCCTATTTCGTGCATTTCAATGCACGTTGAAAACACAATACAAAATTCACACCAAACACTACCTAAGAGTCTCTAGCTTAACCCCATAGCCCATGGAGGCTATGAACTCTTCTCTCTATTTTTCATTTCAGTTAAAAGGATAATTGCGACAACTAGGCTAGAGTGGAACATATTTCACGAGCTTTATCCAATTTGAAGCAACATTGTTGTGATCAGTCAATAGGTCACTTGAACAGTGGAAATAAAGAAGTATATCACCAATAAGATTATCGGTAAAGTATAAACTAATCCCTCATAGCAACTTGCCAACTTCCTAAACTTTGAAACTCAGAGATCACTGTGTTAATGTTAATACATTACTTGCCAAAAACATTGTGTATGTTACAAATCAATCAATTATAGTAAACATCATCACAATGTCAGTATTTTGAGTTTAATAGCCTTAAACGAAGTCAGTATCAATGCTCAGGCTTACGCCTAGATTTGAGATCTAAATTATACTATTCACTTTATTGGATGCATTAAAAAATTTAGACTCAGAAGAAAATCAAAGTAACATACCTGAAAATTCTGCAAAGTATGATGAACTGTCTAGCAAGTGAAAAATATGCCACATAGTCCCTCCTTTTATTCTTCTTCATATTACTGATACCTTACACGAGTAGACATTAAAGCAAACATGTAGTAAGCATCAAAAGCAACAGATACGAATGATACGCTGTTAACATTTTAACGTGTCACAAATTTATATTTCAGAAATTCTCTTTGTAGTGGCAGTAGTCTAAAACTATGAACGGCGACTTGTATGCATTACAGGTCAAAACATCGGTATACGCAGATTCAAAGCAGTTATACAAAAGTGTCAACTCAAGTTAATATATTAGGAAAAAATTGCGACATCAACATGTCCTACTTTGAATTTGAAATGTAGCTTGAGTCTGATTGAGAACAAAAAGAAATTTCGATCTGAAGATACTGTGGTAAAATTACTACGAACACTATGCAGAGCTAGAATGCTGCTGAAATGGAAATTTGGCTCGTGTGTTACGTAGGCCAGAATTACTGTTAATTTTGGGCTGGAACAAGAACCGTCAACAAAATTGCAAAATTCACCATTGGCTGTAAATTAGTGGAAGTGATAATATCCAAATTTACATTTTATACGGGTAGCCCGTATTGGATATATCTATTGTAAACAGGAAAATAGGCTCACTTACCAATTTTGGAGAAAAAAAAATAGACCAAAGAACAACAAACGTATTTTCTAGACTGAAAGACAATCTTAGTTTTCTATAGTGTAAAACTGAATATAAAAGATGAAATCCAGTGCACGAGGCTCCTACTAGATAGCGAGCTCTGAAAAGGTCGATAATGTACGTAACATTTTTCTCGTATTGCGAAGAGTCTGTTTTCGGACTCGAACATTGACGTCCAAATCACCATTAACGTCCACTAGAACATTGACGTCCACTAGATAGCGAGCTCTGAAAAGGTCGATAATGTACGTAGCATTTTTCTCCTATTGTGAAGAGTCTGTTTTCGGACTCGAACATTGACGTCCAGATCACCATGTAGGTGATCTAACCGTTGTGCCAAGACTCCACCTCAGTGTAATGCTGAATATAATGTATAAAATAAAACTAATATTTATCCTTCAGCCTAAATTTTTTTTTAAAGCTTGTTTTTAGCTTAAATTATAAATAACATTTGTCCTCAGCATAAAAATAAAACTTGATTTTCTTTAAGACTTGTAGTATATGTGATTCGAACCACTGGACATATGTTGACTTGTATTATGGTATATGCTTTCTAAGACTTGTAGTATAATTGTGTACTGCTAGCAAAATACTCAATTTCAATACATACATACACACACATCTTTGTATGTATATATAATTTTTTTTGTCATGATGAATTCAGTGAATAAATGAAATATAAATTAAAACTATTATTATTGTTTATGTACGGTTAGTGTTATGTAGCTTAATTTTTTTTTTGGAGTGAAAAAATAATAATTTTATTATTAGTATGATTGACATCCAATTTGAAACTAATATATTTTAATGATTTTAGATGAATTAATAAATATTATTTAACTAATTTTTTTAAATAGTTAAATTTAAAATTACGTAATTAGTTAAAATATATCGACCTAAGGGTAAATAATATGAAAGAACCGAGAAGGATTTTGTAAAAATTTTATAAAGATCATAAGGCGGAGTTATTTGAAGTTAAAAACAGAATTTAGTAATGTAGTATATGATAAAGTTTTGAGATAAATTGTTATAAATGATTTTACAAATTAACTTTGTCATTATTGTTTATGTACATAATTTAATATATGTATGTGATCTACATATCTTTATAGTTGACTGCAATTTTTTTTAATTTTATTTTAATGTGTGTGTGTGACCGACATATATATTTTTAAGATTTATTAGAAAAATAAGTTAACTGTTTATTGAGATTATTTAAATAGTTTAAATTTGAAATTTCGTAAGTAATTTAAATACATGGACATAAACAGAAAAGATTGGGAACCAATCAAGTGGGGTCGTATATAGTTATAGAAATGTTAAAATATGGGTATTTAAAGTAAAAATGGAATTTACAACGCGTTGTATGATAGATTTATTGAAGTTAGAATAAGAATTTTACAATGCAATGTATTAATAAATTGATATACATCTTTACTACTAATAATAAAAGTTCTTTCAACATGATTCAACCGTGTCTTTCTGAAGTACCAAAAATATCATTCCTTTTACTATTTTGTTCGGGTCTTATTTCGTCCACTTCTATTCACATACGCGAATACGTTTTATTCCGCTTTCTTCGTAAACCTAATCGACCAACGCCTCCTGCTACAAAATCGATCGCACCGGCTATTAAATCATTCTCCTCAGAAACCATCAACGTCTCCTGCTACTAAATCGATCGCACCGCCATCCTCCTCATCCCTTATCCCTTATCGCCAGGGCGATTCACCTATCCTCCTCAGAAATCATCAACGCCTCTTTCTACTAAGTCGATCGACGCTGTTGCGCTAGATCAAACCCGCACTACCCATATATCCTCCATCCTCCATCCTCCAGATCGATTGAAAACATCATCGCTATCATCATGTCTACTCAATCCAAACCGTAGCCCCTTCTTCTATGACAGTGCTCCGTTTATCCGCGGTTGAGTCCAGGCTACCCATGAATCCTCCATTGTCCAGATCGACTGAAAACATCGCCCCCATCACCCTTTCCACTCAATCCAAACCGCAGAGCCTTCTTCTACCGTAATGCTCTGTCTATCCACTATTTATTGCTAGGATACAGGTCTGCAAAATTTACTCTAAGAGTATTTATGATTGTTCTGAATTGTAATCATAACCATGGCTACTTAAGATGATTCTGATTTTGATTTCTATCTACAACCATTTTTAAATTAACCTATTCACAAATTGCCTATTTCACAATGGAAAACTATTCGTTCTAGAGCCTCTTTTTACAAATCACCTGAAGAATCTACGCTGATCTGAATATTCAGTTACCTTAAACACATATTAAAGTGATCTGAACTAGACTTTATCTTCCATTGGAGTTTGATTTTTTTTAACTATTGGAACTGAATTCATTCAAAATTGAGTAAGCTTATCACTACGACAACGCTATGCTGAAGAAGGGGTTGTTTTCTTTGTTAAACTAAAAAAATTCACTGAAATGATCATCGTTCCTTATCTCATGGAGTGTGTGATGTCTAAATTGCTTTATTGTTTGATACTCGACCATTTTCTCCTTTAATATTTGATAGCCTGCTATATGTGATCTGAATTTTTTGCTCAGTTTAACCAAATTCAAATAAAAATGCTACGCTACTGAAGGTTCTCTGAATTAACCCTTAGTACGATTGTTGATGCACATATTTGTATGCACATATTGTTTGAACCAATGTTTGGAGAGGCAATCCAACTGATTATAAGCTTGATTTGTCGGTATAAATGTTGCAGGAATTGAGTGGATCAATGGAGGTGCGTTGTGCAATACAGCCTATATCGTTTCACTCTAAATTTAGTTCTGTTAGCTGTTAAATTTAGATGTTGTTGTATTCAGCTGTTTTATGAATATGCACTTATTCTAATGGTTCTTTACTTATGCTATTTGGATTTAAATGGTTATGTTTTTTTGAAAACTAGAATTTACATATGTTTTATTTGCTAGAGTTGGATGTACCACTCGATGCTTAACAATCCAGTATAATTTCAAATAGATATTTTAAACTATTTTATATCCCGACCTATGCACAATTAGGATATTATGCACCTATAATACATATTAGTTTGTTGAGTGATTATTGTTTCATATTTTGATGCCCAATTAACCTTTTCTTTTTTTATACGATAAAATATGGTTATAACCAAAAAAATATTAATTAGAAATCAATTTTACGTTGATTTAAACTTGCAAAAAGAATCTATTGAGTACTGTGGGGTTTTATAACAAAAACTTAAGAATGTATAAAAGTTAAATATAAACAAATATATGTTCATATAATTATGATTCATTGTAAAGTAAATTGCTCTTAATATGAAAAGAAGAAACAAAAGTAAATACTAATGTATAGACACTAACTTGAATGCAAAATTTAAATTTTCATGACTCTAACATAATATAATGGAAAGAAGTAAGAAAAGCAAAACAAATTTTTTTACTTTAGTATTACACAAGGTACTTTACTCTTAAAACCAACACTCTACTTCTTGCATTTTGGAATCTCTATAAAAATTTAATTTTTAGTCTTTTATTTTAGTTTCCAGCTTAAACGTTTGACAATATACTATTTGCAGTGGATATATATAGTAGTTCTAATGCATGCAGAAATGTATAAAATATAAATAATAATGCTATGATAAGGTGGACACAAAATTTTAGACATAATTTCGACTTAGGTTCAAATTAAACAAAGCATTCTTTGCTCCATGTTGCTATAAATAATCCTGTAAACATATTTATTTTGGTTAACAGACAATCTTTTGAATTCATGAAGGTTACAAATTATTTATCTAAAAATGCATTTAGTGAAATTATTCATATGATAAAAAAAAATTTCATAACATTTACATTTAAATCGCAAAGAACTTTTGTACATGTTTATCTAAATCTAAATGCAGAGAAAATTCCTAAAGAGAAACCATGTGTCATTTTAACTTGAGCTGAAGGATAATTGGCTAACAATGCCTGACATTTCATGAATTATTCTTCCAAGCCTGTATCATTAAACAAACGTACGCCATGTGTTCATTTTTATTTTTACATTGTTATAATTGGAAAAAATAGGAAAATTATTATTAATATTTAGTTGCTTGATGGTGAACTATTGCACTACAATCAACCCTTCCAACAATAGCGGTTTAATGACATACACTAAGCACAGACATACACTTAGCAGTAGAAAACTAAGGGGAAAAACATAGAAGAAATACTGACTGGGTTTTTGTAAATTAACATGGTAAATTATCAAGTAGATTGTAACGAGGAAAAGAATGTGCCCATTATAAACAATAGTATGTACATACCCAAACAAGTAAACATAGGCCTAAAAGGGCATGCATGCGCACCCATACATATGTATGTTTGTATATATATATGTATGTGTGTGTGTGTGTGTGTGTATAACATCACTCTTTTTCTTATCTGTTCAAGTGATGATCTTCAATGTTTGAATGGTTCACATATTATCATGGTGTACTAGATTGTAGAATGGTAGCATTTGTTGTTTTAGTTGAATACTGCTTAAATTGATTCAATAATTTAATCCCTATATTTGACTTGACTTTATTGGCTCAATGCAGATAAATAGTAAAGCTCAACCATCATTAATCTGATATCCATCATACATCAATCTCAGGTAATCATTCGCTAATTTATTTTAATTCCTTCACGTTTTAAGTATTATCTACGTTCCTTAATGATTCATTTGCTATAACTTAATTCAGGTTTAGATCTTAATCTCTTAATAAGTACTAATAGAATTGGGCAATTTTTTATTTTGTCTTTACAAATTGCTTTACCTTCACAACACCTTTTATTACGACGACACAACCATTGCTTGCATCGTAAATAACCTCATTCCTACATCACTGTATCTAACGCTACAATCACATTGTTTTGAATTGTTTTGGCATACTACTTTCAAATATTGGTGATTTTGCAGTCCTCTTATCTCAAGGTACAATTCATTTTTTAGAATATCTTAAATTCAATATTTTGTTGGCTGTTTTCATTATTTTTAATGATATACCAAGCAAGTGATTATTTGTTTAGTGACTTATATTTTATTTGTGTAAATGAATTTGAATGGGATAAATTATGCATTTTATTACATGTTATAAGGAAAATATTCTATTCAATCACCGCAAATAAATGAATTTGTTTAACTACAAGACAAAATAATGATGTTGAAATGGCTTTGGGTCCAGAAAAAGGTCAATTTGTAGTCCTACATACTTTTAATACAAAACAATGGTAGATATATGGCACGATTTTGTGATTAACTCGCTTTTAATAATGCTGATTGCACATTTTAACTACAAGTTGTTTTTCATTTTGAATTTTTGACAAAATATAAGGTTTATCATAGAAAATATGAGCTTTGTTTGGCAAATTTTACTTCTTCTTAAAAGAAAAATCAAAATATGTCCCTAAAACCTCCTTTTCTGTAATAATTGGGTTTTGCCCACATAAATTATAATATCTGATATATTTATACATATATATAAATATAATATAAGTAAAAATAAATTTACAACTCTCGGAGGCAATGATATAATCGTTCAAAATTTGATTTGTATAATGAAGCTATTGTTTGCACAAAAAATGGGCAAACACCTCCAATCCGTATAATTTAGTTGATTTTATGTGGTTTTTAATGATTTGGATTACTTGTGCAAATATGAAAAAAGCAGGGACTAAACTGTAAATGACACACAGATTTATAGTGGTTCGGCCGGAACGTGCCTACGTCCACTTTATATGTTATTCTCCTTTTTCTTTCAGATTACAAGTACAAAGCTTTAAGTACAAGTATAAGAAAGTTGTTTGAAAGTTCCTTCCTTGCTTGAGCTCTCAAACTTGTCCGCCATTGTTGTACCCCTGCCCCTCTATTTATAGAGTGAGGTTGGGGGCAGGGGTCTTGGATGTATATAGCTGCTGACGGGCCTGGGCTGACAACTTTGGTTCGGCGTGCCTTGGTCCGGCCGTGTTGAGGTCTTGGAGTTGGTTAGGTATGGAGAGGTTATGAGGTGTTGGTCCGGTGGTCACCTGATTCGATGGAGCATGGGGGAGGTTGGTTCGGTATGGAGAGGTTAAGAGGTGTTGGTCCGGTGGTCACCTGATTCGGTGGAGCACGGGGGAGGTTGGTTCGGCAGAGAGATGGTCCGGGTGTAGTCGGTTCGGTAATGGTGGTCCATTCGGTGGTGGTTGGTCCGGTATGGAGATGTGGTGATTGGACCGGTAGTGAGACCGGACCGATGCTTGAATGGTGGTGCCCTGGTTCGGTGGCAATGGCTTTGCCCTGGTTCGGCAGGCACAAGGGAGGTGCTTGGTTCCTTCTTTTCCTTTGGTTCGATGGGGTTGGAAACACACCCAACATTTGCCCCCCAAAGTGTGGCATATGCCGGCATATGTCGCGCTTTGTTTTCTCATGGTTTGGATAGCTTCATTTGGTTTTTGAGTGCCGAACCGGTTGGTCCGGTTGTCATGTGTACGTCTATAAATAGGGGCGTGTGTCCTTTGCTATTTTCTACCAAGTGGAAAAGCCGATTCAAATTTCCATCTTTGCCGAACCAAGCAAGACCCTTGCGTGCCTAATCGAGATCCTAAAACGTTTCTAGCCGAACCAGATTCCTATCTTTGCCGAACCAGGTGAGACCTTTACTTGCCGAATGAACCTTTGTCTTGTATAACCGAGTGGACCCATGGACTTGACTTACCGAATGTACTTCGTGGGTTTCATGTGCCGAGTGTCGCTTTTATACGTGAATTGCCGAATGAAATGTGTGCCCGGACCACCGAATAAGGCTTGATTGTATAAGTGCCGAATGAACTTGAATACCGAATGAAACTCGAAAACTTGACCATCGAATGGAACCTGATAACTATTCGTTTACATTCCCATACTCCTTGTTCTAATACCATGTTTTTCTTGTGCCGCAGATAAATGTCTCGCAAAGCGGAAACTCGATCAGATAGAAAGAAGTCCAAGGGTAGAGAAGAGTCTTCTTCCGTGCCCCCAGCCCAACCAGGACCGGCGCGACATGGACCTGCCCCGAGGTCGTTAGTGGATGAGTATGGTCCCCAGGAACTTCTGGTCTCCCCTCCCGATTGCTTTCCTAGCTCCCTAAAGGAGGAGCAACTTGATGTTATATCTCGTTCTTTTGGGATAGATAGAGCGCTTATGCGGTTGTCGGGGAACGGAGTGATGCCGTACAATCCCCCTGAAGGATATTTTGCGTATAGTAGGTACCACTGCATGTGTAGGGCCATTCCTCCCATTAATACTTGGATAATCAGCTTCATTACTTATCTGAAGGTGGCCCTTTTCCAGCTTCAGCCCAATTCCTACGCCATCTTGGTGTGCTTATACATTATTTTCCAGAGAAGGTACGGGCGGCCCCCTTCCAACCGGGAGATCCGGTATCTATATAACTTGAGGGGTTACAAGAAGGGATCTCCGTACGTTAGCTTGGAAGCGGCTGTTCCTTTCAAACCAGTCCTGGACGTATATTCGAAGCTTAGTATGTTTAAGAAAGAATGGTTTTTTATCAGGGATGACTCCGTTTCTTTCCGCCTTTTCACCTCTGGCTGTGAGTTGAACTTTATTTATAGTTTCCTTGTTTCGGCTGCAACGCTTCTTCTTATATGCTTTTATTTCTTGCTAGCAACAGGTGGCTTTGCGGTCGTGGAGAATGATTCCTTAGTTCAGATGGCTGCGGAAATAAGAGCCATTCCGGCACGGGATCGGTCGGCTTCTTACTTGATCAGGAACGCTACTCTCCTGGAGCACAACTTGATCCTCCCACGCCAGTCCGTGTTTAAGCAGAGAGATACCGCTGAGGAGAAGGCTGTCAAAGCCAAGGAAGGGGCCACGGAGAAGAGTGGCAAGAGGAAGACTTTTACCAAACCTCCGGTTGTCGGGGGTAAGAAACTTAAGGAGTCTGACGGCCCCTCTCCCAGCACTTGCCCGATTATCCCGGAGGAGGAAGATGTGGAAGAGGATAGAGGCGAGGGCGAAGGAGGCGATGTAGGAGGAGAGTCGGAGGGTGGAGGAGATGGCGATGGAGATGGAGAGGGCAATGGTGATGGCGACGGACTGGGCGGTAGTGGCACTGGTGCCTTAACCTCCGGGCTAGTGGGGGAGCTTCAGGAGTGGACGGATGAGGCTCTCCGTCAAGCTTTCGGGGAATCGGAGGGAGAATCGGATTTGGCGGAGAAAGCGAAGAGGACTGGCAAGGCCGGGGCTGACGCCGATCCATCCCCTAAGAGCTCCTCAGCTAGGGTGACTCCGGCAGTGCAAGGTGAACTTTTGACTTCTGCAGACTCCATTTATGACAGGGACTTAGGAATATTTTATGGCTCGCTCTCGTCCTAGGATGAAATCCAGGACTTATTGCAGGATCCTATTCCTTCGCAGGGTTTGTATAATAGATGTGTCTTCTCATTCTTTTTAACTTAACATATTTCTCGAATTATGGACCATTGTATGCTCGTAACACTTGTTCCTTATTACAGGGGCAGGCGAGGTGGCCAAAACTTCAGACGTTCGACACCGCCTCGAACAATTTAAGTTGATGAGAGCTTCTACTAAGCCGAAGCCGCCAACCGGCCGTTCCGGGGATGTAGTTAGATATCGCTCTCTTCTTGGAGTCATTGAGGAAGGTATCCAGCAGAGGAAGAGGAGGCGTTCCTTGTTTGATTCACCGCCTGGTCCTCAGCCTTCTACTCAGCCTTCCCGAGATACCGCGGAGGAGACCACGGAGTTTACCCCCTCTCCGCCTCCTTCCGAGAATCCTACTGTGATCCGCATAAAACGTCCCGACGTGCCTCGCAATCCCTTTGCCGGCCACCCGGATTTGGACCCAAGCTCTCAGGATATTTTATTTGACGAGGCCACCGGCGAGCATATTCTTCCCCGCAATCCCATGGTTCGGGTTCTTGATGAGGCTAAGTCCCTAGATCTGGATCTGCTCACTACTCAGATAGCTGCTATGGGGGACGAAGCCAAGGCCAACATCGACCGGGTCGCGGAGGAGGTCAAGAAGTTAATAGAACATCACGCCCTATTGGCCAAGGCCAGGGAGGATATAGGGAGTGTTAATATGAGGTTGCGGTTAGTGGTTGCTGATCAGGCCAAACAACTTGACGACCAGGCTATTCAGATATCCCAGCATGAGGCGGCCACCCGACGACTAAAGAAAATCATGGAGGAGGCTAGCAAGGCTGAGTTGCGAAAGGTGGAGGCCGCCTGCAAGGAGCGGATTGACATAGCCATTGCTACGGTGGATGAGGTTCGGAGGGTGGATCTTGAGCAAGTAGAGGAGTTATCTGGGAGGCTTGAGGCCGCAGAGCTTGCTCAGGCCAGGCTAAAGGAAGAGATGGAGGAAATGAGGAGGTCACTCCAGGCTGACCGCTCGAGATATCGATCGGAGAGGGATGTCGCCGTCGATAAGTTGTTGTCTTCCGAGGCCCGGGTGAGGGAGTTTGAGGAGAATGAGGGGATAATGGATGAGATGTTGCAGGATATGTACTTCCGTACCTGGAAGCATGGTAATTTATCCTGGATGGATGACTATCCCCGGATCATGGCTAGGATATATCTCCGGGCTTTGGAGGAGGCCAAGGCCGATGCAGATAAGGAAGGTGGAGCGGCATTCAGGATGGACATGGTAACCACCCAGTTCTCAAAGGAGGAGAAGGTAGCAGTGAAGGAGGGGATGCGGCTACTTGCTGCGGAGGAAGCCGGTGTGCAGTTGGGGGATGAGGACCGAGAAGCGGGTGCTGGTGAGTCTCTCTTCTCTTTTCTTTTTAGACTTTCATAACTTGATCGTTCGCTGTTTATCTGATGGATTCTTCTTCTGCATTGGTCAGGTGGGACCTCTGGTCAACATGCTGGAAGTTCCGATCCAGCAACCAAGTAGATTCGGAGAGCTGGTTCTGAAGTGTAGTGGTTAGCACTAATGCAGCTGGTTATTTTATTTGGTCTGCTTGACATTCTTGTATATGCTAGTTCAAAACATTAATGTACTGTAATAATGACTTTATGTAATTTCATAACATAAGCTGATTCCTTTATATTGGAATGTTATCGCTACTTTGTTGTGCTGTGTGAGTGATGTAACTATGCATGTTACTAGTGACTTGACTGTGCCTGATGCCAAGTTTTTTGCTTAAAGTATAATTTTCTCATTTTGCAACGTAAATGTGATGTGTGAATATGAACTGCAGCTATGCATTAATGTATAAAAGTAGAAGGCACCGCCTTTCATGTTTCGGCTGTGGACGACAACTAAGTGCGCCCTGTAAGACTAAGCACTGAATGCTGTTGAGTGTCTCGCCACCCGATCGTAAGTTTCCGTTCCCATTAGCGAGCGTTCCCTATTTCATGTCCTGTACTTTCAAACACCGTTACGGAGAATAGGAGAAAAGTTTTAAATGAAATGGAAATATAGGAAAAGTAAAACTTCCAGTCACGGAAGGCCGTCGATGTGCTTAAGTTCGTGGCAAACGGGTTTTATAGTCACTTTCCCTAGCTGTGGGTCTTGGAAACATTTGTCACCCATCTTACGCCTCTGCGGGGAGTTTTCTTTTTTACCACAGCTGCACTTAAGACACATCGGAGCCGATCGCGCACAGTAACTACCCGGGCCATTATGGCCCGTAATCGTGGGTATTATTCGATTTACTGTGGCCGGCTAGCGTGGGGGCCGATCGTCAACTGTGAACTGCCCCTGGCTGGCCACACCTTATGTTGGGGCTTATGATCGGTTCACAGTTGCCGGCGAGCCGAATCGCTGTAATGAGCTGCCATCGGCTATAGTCGGCCTTTTTTGATGACTTATACTCGGCTTATTACAGTCGGCTTTAAGGGCCGAGGCAAACAATGAGTTAACTCGCGGTAGAGGGATACCGGAGCAAAGTGTCTCATTGGCGAGGGCATAGGAGCGTAGCGTACCTGTTAGATTTTTTTCAGGTGGAGTTGTGTCGTGAAGCCCTGAATTGAAATGTCATCTGCAAAGGATTTTGTTCAACAGCAAAGGATAAAGCTTAACAAGTAGCCAAGATATAAAGGAACAAGTTAACAAGAGCCAAGTTTTTTAAAGTGGTTCGGCACGAAAATGCCTACGTCCACTGATTCTCTTTGTTAATTCACTTCATATGGGCAGTACAAGTTAAGAAAAGTATCGACGGAGGTGTCGGATGTTCCATGCCCTCTGGAACACCTCTCCATCCACTTTTGACAAAATATAAGCTCCGTTGTGGAGATCTTTATGAATTACATATGGTCCGTCCCAGATGGGGTCCAGTGCCCCGGGGCGCGGAAAGATTCTCTTGAGGACAAGATCTCCTTCTTGTAAGCTGCGATGTTTGACTTTGGAGTTGTATAGTGCTGCCACTTTTTGTCTATGAGCTGCTGATTTGAGTGCTGCATCATTTCTTCTCTCCTCAATTAGATCCAAAGACATGTGGAGGATTTCTTCGTTTTCTTCGGGGTTGTAGTGGATCCTACGATGGGAAGGTACTATAGTTTCAACTGGGAGCATGGCCTCTGATCCATATGCCAAAGAGAATGGAGTATGCCCTGTCGATGTTCTGAAAGAAGTGCGGTAGGCCCATAGTGCTGTAGGAAGTTCGTCCACCCAAGCGCCTTTTGACTTTTCAAGCTTCTTCTTGATTAGAGTCTTGAGAATTTTGTTGACAGCTTCGACTTGGCCATTTGCCTGGGGATAAGCCACGGATGAGAAGCTCTTGTGAATCCCGTGCTCTTGGCACCAGTCGGCAAACTCCTCGCTGTCAAATTGAAGCCCGTTGTCTGATATGATTCTGAGTGGAACTCCGTACCTGCACAGAACGTTTTTGATCAAGAAGTTGATAACTTTAGCTGAAGATATTTTATTCAGAGGCTCCGCTTCCACCCATTTGGTGAAATAGTCAACTGCCACTATGGCATGTCTGGCCCTGCCTCGGCCCATCGGCAGTTCGCCAATTAAGTCAATTCCCCATATTGCGAAGGGCCAAGGGCTGGTCATCTGAGTAATTTCATTGGTTGGTAGTCGAGGAATCTTAGCAAATTTCTGACATCTGTCGCATCTTCTGACGAAGTCTAAGGCATCTCTGTTTAAAGTGGGCCATAAATATCCATATCGGAGTATCTTTTTTGCTAGGGTCTGCCCTCCGGTGTGGTCTCCACAACTTCCCTGATGGATATTGGATAGAATTTCCTTGGCTTCTCTTCCAGCAACGCACATCAATAAGGGGTTAGAGAAGCCGTGCCGATAGAGGATGCCTTCTTGCATTGTGTAGCGGGAAGCTTTCCTTAGAATTTTCTTAATTTCACTTCGCCCGTCGGGTAGGGTGCCGTTTTGTATGTATTCTCGGATAGGGGTCATCCATGTTTCTTCTTCGGTTGCAGCTATCAGATTTACTTGCTCGAAACTCGGGGTTAGTAGCCTTGAGACAGTTGTCGTTCTAGAAGTGGTACCATCTCCCATGCTAGCTTGCTTTGCCAGCTCGTCGGCCTCTTGATTTTCTTCTCAAGGAATGTGCTTGATCGAGTAGTGATCCAATTGATTGAGAAGCCGCTTGGTCTTTTTTAGATATGCCGTGAGCCGCTCTCCTCGAGTCTGGAACTCCCCTAGTATTTGATTTACGATGAGTTGCGAATCACTGTGAAGACATAGGGAACTGACTCCGATCTCCAGGGCAAGCTCTAATCCGGCTATTACTGCTTCATATTCGGCATCATTGTTGGTGGCAGCGAATTCCAATCTTAGGGCGTAGTGCAGCTTCTTTCCCCTGGGGGTGATTATCACGACACCTGCCCCGGAGCCTTGTTCGTTCGACACCCCATCTACGAAGAGATTCCATTTGACGTCTTCTGACACCTCGGATTGCTCCCTACCTTCACCGGTGATGAATTCGGCAATGAAATCGGCCATAGTTTGTCCCTTGATGGCGGTGCGGGGATGGTAGGTGATATCATATTGACTCAATTCAATGCACCATTTAAGTAACCGCCCAGAGGTATCGGGACGATGAAGTACTTGCCTTAGTGGTTGATCGGTTAGAACTCAGATGGAATGAGACTGGAAGTAGTGTCGCAGTTTCCGTGACGTGATTAGTAAGCAGTACGCTAACTTCTCAAGTTTAGGATATCTGGCTTCTGCTCCCGTGAACCTTTTGCTTATGAAGTACACTGGCCGTTGTGTGCGATTTTCTTCTCTTACCAGAGCGGCGCTTAGAGCATGGGATGACACAGCAAGATATAGGTATAGTTCTTCGCCTTCATTTGGAGTCAAGAGTACTGGTGGCCGTTGGAGGTGCTCGATTAGGTTAAGGAAAGCCGCTGAACATTCGTCGGTCCATCCGAATTTTCCTTTGTCTCTCTTTAGGGCTTCGAAGAAAGGGACACACTTGTCAGTTGCTTTGGAGATGAATCTGCTTAGGGCGGCCACCTTTCCGTTTAGGCTTTGCATTTCTTTCCGAGTGGATGGTATTTTGATATCTTGCAAGGCTCGGACTTGTTCGGGGTTTGCTTCGATCCCTCTGGCATGGACGATGAATCCCAAGAACTTTACCGATGACACTCCGAAGGAGCACTTTAGAGGATTCAGCTTCATTCCATATTGGCGGAGTACTTGGAACATCTCGTCCAGGTGGCTTACATGATTGTTGGCTTTTCTTGATTTAACCAGCATGTCATCCACATAGACCTCCATAGTTCGTCCTATCAGTTCTGCAAACATCTTGTTGACGAGGCGCTGATAAGTAGCTCCGGCGTTTTTAAGTCCAAATGGCATTACCTTGTAGCAGTACAATCCTCGGTCAGTGATGAAGCTAGTGTGGTCTTGATCGGGGGCGTGCATAGGGATCTGGTTATATCCTGAGTATGCGTCCATAAAGGATAAGAGTTCGTGTCCGGCAGTGCTGTCCACGAGTTGGTCGATTCGGGGGAGTGGGAAGCAGTCTTTCGGGCAAGCGTCATTTAAGTTGGAGAAATCGATGCATGTTCGCCACTTCCCATTAGCTTTCTTTACCAGTACCGGGTTGGCAATCCATTCCGGGTAGATGGCTTCACGTATGAAGTCATTGGCCAGTAAGTTCTTTACTTCTTCCTCGAGGGCCGCTGATCGTTCTGCCCCCATACTTCTCTTCTTTTGCTTTACCGGTACCTTGGTAGGATCGATGTTTAGTGCGTGGCATGCTATGTCCGGGGAGATTCCAGTCATATCAGCGTGCGTCCATGCAAATACATCCATTTTGTGGCGAAGAAAATCAATGAGTTGATTCTTTAATTCTCTTTTTAACTGAGATCCGACTCTCAGCAGTTTACTTGGGTCGCGTTTGTCTACAGATACGAATTCCATAGCCTCTGCAGGCTCGGCGGTGGCCTCCTCCTCTTTGTCCCTGGGGTCTAATTCATTGAAAGGATCACTGGTATACCGAAGAGGAGGGACTTTCTTTAGTTGCTATGCTTCCAAGCTTTTCATGCAGAGAATAATCTCTGCATTTTTCCCTTTATCTCTCCTGCGATTATTGCGAAGTTCGGTTACATAGCAGTCCCGAGCGGCGTCTTGATCCCCTTCTACTTCTCCCACTCCATTATCCGTTGGGAACTTCATCTTCAGGCACCATGGGGCAAGGACAATTTGGAGTCGGACAAGGCTGGTCTTCCTAAAAAGGAATTGTAGGCCGAGTGGTTGTCTATTAGCACGAATGTTTGTTTCCGAACGGCGGAGCGGGGATGACTTCCCAATTCAACAAAGAGATCCAATTGTCCGAGGGGCATCTTTGCTTCTCCAGTGAAACCGTGTAGTGGTTTATTGCAGGGGGATACATCCTTCATTGACAGCTTCATTTTGTCGAAAGCATGCTTGAATAGGATATTTACTGAACTTCCTGTGTCTATTAAAATTCGAAAAACTTTGGCTGGACCGAACCAGGCAGAGATGACCATAGGGTCCATGTGTGGGTACTGCCTTCCTTCTAGGTCGCGTCCACTAAATGTGATGTCATTATTTTCCTTCCGCTTAGGGTGGCGTTCTTCCATAACAGAATTGACGCAGTCTTCCTCGCTTCTGAGTGAGTTTCCATATCTTTCCATTTCTTCCCAGCTCTTGTCGGCGATGTGTGACCCTCCTGATATTGTATGGACCACTATCTTCTCTTGGCTGGAGCCGCTGGTGTTGCGATTTCCTTCGCCTGTCTCTGGGTGGAGCTGCCCTGGGTTTTCCTTGGCGGGAGCTGGTGCCCTTTACATAGCGTTCCAGCCTCTTTCTCCTGATGTGTTCTTCGATTAGGTCTCGGAGATGGCGGCATTCATTGGTATCGTGCCCATGAGACTCGTGGAAACGGCAGAATTTTCCGGACTGGATTGCGCGATCTGACTCTTTCTTGTACGGGGGGCGCTTGTATGTAAGTTCGTCCTGGGTGGCCAGGAAGATGTTCTCGACCGTTTCATTCAGGGGAGTGTAAGCGTCGAATCTCGGTCCTGGTCGGTACAAGCGCTTTTCTCCCTTCTTGCCCCCTGCATTGTCTCTGGAGTCATTTCTCCGAATGTCCTTCGCTGCGGCGGGGGCGTTTCCATGGGCCGTCTTAGCCTGTGGTCCTGTCTGCCTTTCAGTGGCAGCCTCTTCGAGTCTCATGTACTTCCCAGCTTCATGGAAGAAATCGGGCAAGGTAGCTGGTTTTTCTTTAGTCAGTCTTCTAGCAAACTTGGTATCTGGGTGCACACCACTACAGAGGGCCATTAGGGTGAGTTTCTCATCGGCATCTTGGACCGCGGCCGCTGCGGCGTTGAACCGGGTTAGATATTGTTGCAGTGTCTCTCCGGATTTCTGTTTGACATTGGATAGAGAATAAGCATCCTTGGGTTGTTCCACATGAATGCGGAACTGGCTAATGAACTTTTCCTTCAACATTTTCCATGAACTGATGGATCCTTGGGGTAGATGGCAGAACCAGGAGGTAGCTAGATCTGCTAAAAATAGTGGAAAGCATTTGCATAATACTCCTTCCGTTGCCCCACTCATGAGCATATGTTGTGTTTATCTTTGCAGGTGTACAACGGGGTCGGAAGTTCCCTTGTACGGTTCCATCGTCGGCATTTTCCATTCTCGAGGTGTGATGGCGGTTTCGATGTTGCGGGTGAAAGGGCTGGTTACTCTAGCGCCTATCCCTCGATCTCTTTGCTCCCGTCGGACGCATTCCCTGAATAATCGTGCCATTCTTTCATCAGAATTTGGAGCGGACAAAAATGAGCTTGGTTCTTCCCTGCGGGATCGATCTCGTCCAGATGACCTGTAGGGATGGTATAGCCTATCACTTCTGACGTTATCCAGTGGCTGTCTTTGGCTGCTCGGATGCATGCTAGGACCATCTACAGTTGCCCCCGCCTTGATCTTCCCCTGTGGGGTTCTGCTTCGAGCATTTCCATGGGGTCAACTTCGGGCTGGGTTCTAGCTCGGCTCCGTTCAGCGGGGTTTCTATGATTAGGCGGCATGACCGGCTCAGCTACATCCGATCCTCGCCTGGTGCCTCCCCCATTGGGTTTGGTTCCAAGCGCTTCCTCGAGTCGGAGTTCGGACTGAGTCCGGGCGCGGCCCCTATCATTGTTGTTCCTGTTGATAGCTTCTTCGAAGAGGGAAGACCTTTGCTGTCTCTGAGATCCTCCAGATTGAGACTCACCCCATGATTCAGTGTTGCGGTTGGATTCTTCGGCATCCCTCAAGCGTGACATGAGTTGGTTCACCAAAGCTTCTTGTTGGGATGCGAAGCGGTTAGTCACTTCAACCACAACTCTGTCTAGGTCTGCCCTAGTGATTGCTGCCGGTTGTTCCACGGCAGGGGCTGTCGTAATTGCCTGATCTACATTTGGCACTGCTGTCGTAGTGGGATGATTCTCTTGAATTGGATCCACTGGATCTGGAGCGCTGCTGGTTGCAACGTTCTTTCCCTTGTTGGCGTCTTTTCTCGGCCTGGAAGTCATGTTTCCTAGGCAATGAAGGGTGCTATTGGGAAAGAAGGTTGAATGAGGGAAGCTGAAGCTTCGAGTTCCAAGCTCTTAGTGAAAGCACCAAAAATGTTTGCACAAAAAATGGGCAAACACCTCCAATCCGTATAATTTAGTTGATTTTATGTGGTTTTTAATGATTTGGGTTACTTG
Organism: Allium cepa; assembly: GCA_030765085.1. Taxonomy (NCBI): domain Eukaryota; kingdom Viridiplantae; phylum Streptophyta; class Magnoliopsida; order Asparagales; family Amaryllidaceae; genus Allium; species Allium cepa. The sequence goes on along the minus strand of CM060929.1, from coordinate 795,675,133 downwards.
TGCAAATATGAAAAAAGCAGGGACTAAACTGTAAATGACACACAGATTTATAGTGGTTCGGCCGGAACGTGCCTACGTCCACTTTATATGTTATTCTCCTTTTTCTTTCAGATTACAAGTACAAAGCTTTAAGTACAAGTATAAGAAAGTTGTTTGAAAGTTCCTTGCTTGCTTGAGCTCTCAAACTTGTCCGCCATTGTTGTACCCCTACCCCTCTATTTATAGAGTGAGGTTGGGGGCAGGAGTCTTGGATGTATATAGCTGCTGACGGGCCTGGGCTGACAACTTTGGTTCGGCGTGCCTTGGTCCGGCCGTGTTGAGGTCTTGGAGTTGGTTAGGTATGGAGAGGTTATGAGGTGTTGGTCCGGTGGTCACCTGATTCGGTGGAGCATGGGGGAGATTGGTTCAATATGGAGAGGTTAAGAGGTGTTGGCCCGGTGGTCACCTGATTCGGTGGAGCATGGGGGAGGTTGGTTCGGCAGAGAGATGGTCTTGGTGTAGTCGGTTCAGTAATGGTGGTCCATTCGGTGGTGGTTGGTCCGGTATGGAGATGTGGTGATTGGACCGGTAGTGAGACCGGACCGATGCTTGAATGGTGGTGTCCTGGTTCGGTGGCAATGGCTTTGCCCTGGTTCGGCAGGCACAAGGGAGGTGCTTGATTCCTTCTTTTCCTTTGGTTTGATGGGGTTGGAAACACACCCAACAGCTATGAAAGTAAAAAAAAAACTGCATCTATATTGTGCATGATATTGCGTGCGTGCACGTGTATGTATGTGAATATGAAATTTGACTATCATCTTATATCATGAGATTAACCATCATAATTACTTTCTTCTTATTTGAAATTTCAAAACATTATTAACATTATTTTATTTTGTGAAATAACATAAGATAGAAATTAATTCAGTAATAAGTATTGCAAACAAATTTGTATAAGAAATTGCAAAAAACATAGAAAATTGCATTTGGTTAAATTAAGAAATAAATATAATTTTTATTTGAAAGTAAACTTTAAATATTATTTTAAAAAATACAACAACAAATTAAAGTCTTTAGTCCCAAAAGGCTTTCATTTTTACAAAAGTGTTTGGACATCAGCAAACAAAACAACCAAGTATCTTTCATTAATCAAAAACAGATATAATTATTTTAATGTACATCCTTTTTTACACTTGACTATATAATACATGAGTTGTGATTAAAAATTCTAGGATAGTACTTACATTTGATACATCTACTGATACATGCGTTAAAAAGGATATTTATTTGTAACTAGAAACAAAAAAAATTATTTACAAACTTACGCATGGATTATTACCTTAAATACAGTTTTCGTATAAATATATAATCACAACATTACTTTTGAAACAATACTTTATATAAAAAGACAACATTTTGTTTAATAACGCACTAATTGGAATAAAAACTTTTGAAGTGAACATAAGTGGTATTGTTTGTAGAATAGCTTGAAATTTGAGAGATTATTAAGGATATTTTTCTATGTCGATTTTAACTCCTACAGTCCTACTATATGCTAAACCATTAAAAATACTTTTAAGTAGAATTTATAAACATTATATAAATATTTTCTTACCAGGAATGGTTATGTTATTATCTCAAATTAAGTAAATACCATAGTTTACTTAACAATTAAGTATTTTTTTTATCATTTTTGTACATACCTTAGTTCTTACACAATAATGGTTTATAATTTTTACTTTTTCCTAAATTAAACAAAGTAAATGTTCTATTTTTAGGTCAAACCATTTCAATATTGAATCTACGCATTTCACTACCAAACTATGGAAGTTAATCAACTTTCCTAATCAAAACCATGTAGAAGTCCTAGAATAATCGAAAAATCTCAACTTCAAGCAAAGGAAGCAATGCAGTTATTCACTTACAAAGGATAACGAATACCAATAGAATTCAACACAACCCAATGGAATCAAACTATAGTTCTCACATACCACCCCGTAGAAGTCCAAGAATCCTTGAAAGAAACCAACGTCAAGCAGGAACATCTAACCAATCACCATCTTTGATACTTCGTAGAAGCCCTAGAATCATTGAGAAAGCTCAAAAACAAGCATTATTAGATGCTCAAATCAAGGCAGAAGGAAAAAGACAACGTCCATCTGAATTAAATGCAGAACAAAGGGCTCAACAATTAGAGCGTTGTAACATTTATGATAGAATGAAAAGAAATTCAATGATAGAAGCTGAAAAAGAAGCAAAAGAAAGCAAATTAGCTCTAATTATCATATTAGAAAATCCAGAAGATGTGAAGAAAATACCAATGATTACGAATCAAAAACAAGCACAGATAGTTCCTTTTCTTTATCTTGCACTTGAAATACATAAGGCATTACTAAGAAAACCATTTACTATAATTCTTTATTACACACACACACACACATATATATATATTAAATATAATAAAAAAATTATTTGAATTTCATGTTAATGAATACTTATTATTTTTGTTTATCAATATTTTGTGTAGATTAACATTTCGATGGGTTGGTGAATAATGAAGATGAACAGAATGCTAATACAACATCTTTTGAACAAAGCGACAACATCAATAGAAACACAATACATAAAGTTACTCAACCACGTCGAAGTGCTACAGCAAGACATAATTGTGCAAGAAGCTTTATAGATCATTCTGGTTTTCAAAAAATCTATTTGCCACAATCATGAATATGCAGACATCGTCAAGCAAAACTCTTTCACCGAGAATCAAATAACTTCTGTTGTCTAAATGGAAAAATCATTTTACAATCAATTTCTTTACCCGATGAGATCTTCAATTTGTAAAATGACCAATCAAATGAAGGAAAATAATTTAGAAAAAACATACGAGCTTATAACCACATGTTTGCATTTGCATCGATGAGAGTTCATGTTGACGAGAACTTAGCTACCAGTAAAGATGGAGTATACACATTTTGAGCTCAAGGAAGTATCTATCATAAAATACGCAGTTTGGTACCCACATTTAATAATCGTACATGATTTCTACAACTTTATATTTACGATACAAAGAACGAAATCGATAACCGATTGACTGAAAATAATACTTTGAGTTGAGATTTCGTGGAGAAATTACAAAAAACTCTTAGCACACATAATGGATTTGCGGTTGTATTTCGACAACTTGGATAAAAACCAAATATCCAACATTGTATATTGGTCATAAAAGAACAATCTTCAAATAAAAAATATATATACTCTCCCAACTTCTTCACAACTTGCTGGAATTTGGATAGAAGGAGTTGAAAATGAAGAAATACATAAAAGAGATATTGCAGTTGAGACAAACTATGGCCAACTCATAGCTGTTCCTGAAACAGCTATGATCAATTGCAATATCCACTTTTATTCCCATATGGAAGTTATGGATGTGATATAAATAGTCATGATGAAAATGACAATAAAATTTCATGTCGTGAGTATTATGCTAATATTCTACAGGTATATACAATTTAATATATAACACGTTTTATATATTTATATTTTTTACTTCTTAATATTCATTAATATCTATTGTTCTTTTATAGATTCGAAAAAATGATAAATCGGTTTTTCTTCGAGGCGGACGATTGTTTCAACAATATATGGTCGATAACTATGTTAAGATAGATTTTAATAGGCTAAGATGGTATATGAATAATCAAAAAATCATTAGAGCTGAAATGTACCAAGTATTACAAGATGCTTTAAACGCCGAGGAAAATGATGCAAGTGCGTAGTTTGTGAATTTGAAAACCCGCTCTTACATTAAGTACATTTTTATACCTTTACGTAATTAAATTTCATATTTATGAAGTTTTTAACAAATTCTCTTATTTAGGTAATGTTGGAACTTGGAACACATACAATACTACATTCTTCTTATATTGGTTGTCCACATGATATGTATCAACGATATCAAGACACAATGACTTTAGTAAATAAGTATGGCAAACCCGATTTATTCCTTATAATGATATGAAATCCACTTTGGGATGAAATTGTTAGCGAATTGCTACCCGGTCAAGACCCCCAAGACAGACCGGATTTGACGACAATGATATTTCGTGCAAAATATGAGGAATTAAAAAAGATATTTTTACTGAAGGAGCACTTGGAAAAGTAGCTACTCACGTCCATGTGATTAAATTTCAAAAAAGAGGTTTATCACATGTTTATATCCTAATTATCTTCAAACATGAAGACAAATTGACTAACCCAGATGAATATGACAAAATTGTTAGAGTAGAAATACCAGATTCTAACGAAGTATCAGAGTTACATGTGGCAGTAATGAAATGGATGATTCATGGACCATGTGGTACTCAAAATCGGAATTGTCCTTGCATGAAAAATGGTAGTTGCAAAAGAGAGTATCCAAAACAATTTTCAAATGTGACTATTCGAGGCACAGATTCATACCTAATTTACAGAAGACGCGATACTGGAAAATCTATTCCTATTGATAGAAATGAAAAATTGATGGTAGATAACAGATGGGTTGTACTTACAATCCTTGGTTAATATGTAAATATAACTGTCACATCAATGTAGAGATATGTAGTAGTATAAAAAGCGTTAAATATCTTTGCAAATATGTTTACAAAGGTCCAAACCGTGTTTCAATGCAAGTTCGACGTAGACCTAACTATGATGAGATATAATAATTTATAGATGCAAGGTGGATTTCTGCTCCAGAAGCATTATGGAAGATTTTTAGATTTTCTCTTAGCAATATATATCCATCAGTTGAACGTCTTCAAATACATCTTTTAAATAAACAAAGTGTTATGTTTTTCAATGATCAAACCATCAATGAAGTTTTGTGTAACAACCCTGTATTTTGTGATTTTTTTTTATATTTTAATTATTTTAATTGAATTTTGATTTTAAAAAAAAACTTATTTTATTTATTTTGAATGATAAACTTTAGTTTTGATATGAATTATCATTCCAAAGCATGACTAAAAAGAATATTTTACAAAAAGTGAATTTTTGGTCAAAGTCAAGGTTTGAGATTTCGGTTTCGAACTCGGTTTCGGTCATTTAATTTTTTTCAAATTTCGATCTATTTCGGTTGTTTCGGAAGTTTCGGTTTTGGTTTCAGTTTCGGTGTTTTTTTATTAAAAATACATTAATACGTGATGTACACAAATTATAAGAAAAAAAAAGTATAAACACGCATTTGCATCTACACATTTAAACAACCCAATTTTACATTCTAGCCAAAATATAAATGGTTCCATCACAAACAGTTCTTTCCGGTACAAACAGTTCTTTCCAGCTCACTCATTTGACTTTTCACACCTCATTCTGTACTTTTCAACGTGACTATTCATTCTCAAAGCCATCTAGCTTTATAATGAAGCAACAATAAAGAAAAAAGAGATAGGATAACAATTATGGTTCCGATGCAAGAAAATATGTAAGCCCCTGCAGTTGCAAAGAGAACTTGATGAAAAGGAGCTACTACAGTTCAGGTTATCTTTGTTTTGCGATTTTCTTCTTCTTTTTTTCCTTTTCATTTCGCTGATTTGAACATTTTCTTGTCTGATTTTGAAACTTATAGCATTTTCTTTCTGGTTCTTTTGTTTTTGTATTTAAAAAAAAGACTGATTTTTTTTTGGTCACAGACCGGAACGAGTTTTTAGTCGAGTTCCGTCTCGGCACTGATCGGAACCGAACCAGGATGAACGGAATTCCGCGGTTCCGACCGAAACCTTACACCATGGTCAAAGTAGTCAAACTTTGACTTTAAATTTAAATTTTTAAAAGTTTGAAAATTTAAATTTTATCTTTTATTATGAAAGTACATAAAATTTTAAGAACACTGCTTTTTGTTTCGTTGGAAACGGATTTAAATTATGAAAGTTATGTATATTTCAATATTGAGTGCAATTTGTTTATTCTGCAATTTTATTATTTTAAATAGTATAAATTTTATTTTTCTTTGTCATATTTTATTGTAATATGTATTGATAAGTTATTTTATGTATGTTTTTGTCTTTTATTATTTTTGAAGTGAGGTAGGAATTTTTCTAGAGCTAGTAGTATTTTTCTTGTAATTTCCATGCCCTGTTTTCAATTTTTAAACATTTTCTTTAGTTCTTTTCTATTTTTCTCCAATTTAATTATTTATTTTATTTTAGAAATGATAAATAAATTTTTTTGTTTCAAAATTTTGCTTTACAATATTTTTAAAATGAAGTAGTTATTTTTCCAAAGCCATTGATGTTTTAATTGTAATTTTTGAACCCTGTTTTCAATTTTTAAGCAATTTCCTTGATTCTTTTTATATTTTCTTTAAATTTAATTATATATTTTTATTTTATTTCACTTTGTTTCGGTTTTAGATGTACTTTCTGAAGTTTATTTTGTTTTACTTGATTTAAAAGAAAAGGAAGTATGGAAGGTTTTAAAAGCTAAGAAACGTAAAGTCGTTTCACCGTTTCTTTTTCAATCAATGCATCAATTTATTGCAGCCGTTCCTTTTCTTTTGCTTATTCACGTGAAGGATCTCATTCCATCAATAATACACATCCATTTCAGATCTGAGCAAAGAAAAATAAGCAATGGTCTCTCTTCCTCCTCTTATTTTTCTACTTCTTCTTCTTTGTTTTGCTTGATTTTTGCCTTGCTTCTCTTGCTTTGTTTGGCCTAACACCTCCGCCCTCTCCTCCACCGACCACCACCACTTCCTTCCCCACATCATACACGACCAAAACCCTTCCTCCACTGACCAAAAAGTGCCATGACCATCCCATGATGCAAAATGCACAAAAACTATGTTAAAACTCCCTAAAAAGCATGTCTAGCCAACTAGTCTTCATCACCATCACCTTAGATGACCTTGGCCACCTCCTATTTCTCCACCACCACCTTGACACACCCCTAACCATCACCTTCATCCTCTGTCTAGATCTGAAACATGCCACAGCCGAGCCATAGATCCATGTAGCCTAGCCCAAAATGAACCAAAAACCCACAATTTACATAAGCCTCTTCATATTCGTGCATAGTAACTCCTCCACCACTTCAATATCTTGTAGCCATAACTTATAGGACCCAAACCTGAACCAAAGTATGTCCAAACCTGATCCAAAACATTCCCTAAGCCGTGCTAGCAAGTGTAGATGGCAAGGCCAAAGACTGTGTATTCGTATCTCTTTTTATTTCAAAGTTATTCCTATTCAATGTTGTATTGAATTATAATTTTATTTTGTTTTGTGTTGGGTTATAACAAAAGTTTTAAGCTTAGATCTCTTCCCACTTGAGCCTATTGTTGTGTCATCGTGCCTTCTGGAATCCGTTGTGTCATTTGTATTGCAATCTCCAGCACAAAAAGGTGAGTAAAGCTCACACGACATTTATACTTATGCAGTTGTGAAACAACAACAACTGAATGTGTAGAATTAAATATGATGTTATAACTACCATGTGATTTTTTATATATGATGTTAAAACTGTTAAATTTCATGTCATATCATCTGTTATTTATATATTTTGTTAACTGTTCATTTATATCTATTTATCACACTGCAACTTCCCTGTAGATTAGAAATCACTATGGGTTGAAATGATACATACCCGAACGGACTTTAGAATAGGGAAAAATCGTTATGTGCTGAAATGATAGGCTTGAACGGTTTTTATTTAATTTATTTTAACTTGGGATTCCGGGTTTGAAATGATAAAACCCGGATTTTCTTTGTAATTACGGGTTGAAATGATATATTACCCGTATCACTTTACCTAGCGTAGAAAATTATATACAGGCCCGTGGTTAAAATATGTTTTTCTAATTTTTTTAAAATATATTAGAAATTTAATTATTATAATATTTGATTTGAAATTTAATTAAAATATAACTTTCGTAAAGTATTGTTTATTTTTTGGAAATCTATAAGTTAAATAAATTATGGAAAAGTTAGAAAATATGAATGTAAGTTATTTTGGAAAATTTGATTTAATTTTTAATGGAATTTAAATTAACTTTTAAAATATGATAAATTTATGATATCTTGAATTTAAATTAATTTAAAGTGATTTTATATCATATTAATGATTTTTGATAAAGTTGAATGTGAAATGAATGAGTATTTAAGTTGAAATTTTGAAATATAACTAAAATTGGAAATTTATGAAATTGACTTAAAAGTGAACTTTTAGTTAAGCAAATAAAAATAAAACTAAGTTATATTTGAGAATTTGAACTTAAGTGTTAAGTTTAAATTTAATGCAATGAATTTAAAATTGAACATTGCAATTTAATAAGTGAATTATTATTAAATCTTGATTTTTGAATGGAAATTTTACTTTATAAAATCATGAACTTGAGGAAAATTAAATGATGTTTATAAATGTGAAAATGTATGATTTTATGAGTTAAAAATGTTTTAAATAAAAATATAATTGGTTGAGAAATTATATTGAATATTTGGAGTCAATTAACTGCATTTTTGAAATGCTATTAATTACAATGTAAATGATATTACAGCATTTGTAAATGCTGTAGTTGATGATAATGAACTAAAAAGCTAAATTGAATTAAAAACTATTATAGAAATTTTGTAAGTGCTATAATTTTTGAATTTAACTAAGTTTATTTGGAATTTAAGTAAACCCTATTACAACATTTTAAAATGTTGTCTTTTGTTAAATTGAACTGTTTTGAATGTAACTTTCCGTAGCGTTTTCTAAATGCTGCGAAAAGTGGAATTTCACTGTTTTGATAAACGTAAGTGAATAAATGAACTTTGGAAGTTGAAAATTTTGGAAATTTATTAATTTAATTTTTAACATAACAACTTCATTTTTATGATTAAAAATGATTTTTTTTGGAATATAAACTGTTTTGAAATATGAATTGTAATGGTATTTTAAATTGAATAAAATGAATAATGATTTGAAATGTGGTTTCGAAAAGATACGATATTTTGATATATTAAAATGATTTGAAATGTGGTACTGAAAGATATGATATTTTGATATACTAAAATGATTTGAAACGAAGTTTTGAATGATAAACTTTAGTTTTGATATTTTGATTTAAAAAAAACTTATTTTATTTATTTTGAATGATAAACTTTAGTTTTGATATGAATTATCATTCCAAAGCATGACTAAAAAGAATATTTTCCAAAAAGTGAATTTTTGGTCAAAGTAGTCAAACTTTGACTTTTAATTTAAATTTTTAAAAGTTTGAAAATTTAAATTTTATCTTTTATTATGAAAGTACATAAAATTTTAAGAACACTGCTTTTTGTCTCGTTGGAAACGGATTTAAATTGTGAAAGTTATGTATATTTCAATATTGAGTGCAATTTGTTTATTCTGCAATTTTATTATTTTAAATAGTATAAATTTTATTTTTCTTTGTCATATTTTATTGTAATATGTATTGTTAAGTTATTTTATGTATGTTTTTGTCTTTTATTATTTTTGAAGTGATGTAGGAATTTTTCTAGAGCTAGTAGTATTTTTCTTGTAATTTCCATGCCCTGTTTTCAATTTTTAAACATTTTCTTTAGTTCTTTTCTATTTTTCTCCAATTTAATTATTTATTTTATTTTAGAAATGATAAATAATTTTTTTTTTATTTCAAAATTTTGCTTTAGAATATTTTTAAAACGAAGTAGATATTTTTCCAAAGTCATTGATGTTTTAATTGTAATTTTTGAACCCTGTTTTCAATTTTCAAGCAATTTCCTTAATCCTTTTTATATTTTCTTTAAATTTAATTATATATTTTTATTTTATTTCACTTTGTTTCGGTTTTAGATGTACTTTCTGAAGTTTATTTTGTTTTACTTGATTTAAAAGAAAAGGAAGTATGGAAGGTTTTAAAAGCTAAGAAACGTAAAGCCGTTTCACCGTTTCTTTTACCGTTTCTTTTTCAATCAATGCATCAATTTATTGTAGCCATTCCTTTTCTTTTGCTTATTCACGTGAAGGTTCTCACTCCATCAATAATACACATCCATTTCAGATCTGAGCAAAGAAAAATAAGCAATGACCTCTCTTCATCCTCTCATTTTTCTACTTCTTCTTCTTTGTTTTGCTTGATTTTTGCCTTGCTTCTCTTGCTTTGTTTGGCCTAACACCTCCACCATCTCCTCCACCGACCACCACCACTTCCTTCCCCGCATCATACAAGACCAAAACCCTTCCTCCACTGACCAGCAAGTGCCATGACCATCCCATGATGCAAAATCCACAAAAACTATGTTAAAACTCCTTAAAAAGCATGTCTAGCCAACTAGTCTTCATCACCATCACCTTAGATGACCTTGGCCACCTCCTATTGCTCCACCACCACCTTGACACACCCCTAACCATCACCTTCATCCTCTGTCCAGATCTGAAACATGCCATAGCCGAGCCATAGATCCGTTTAGCCTAGCCCAAAATGAACCAAAAACCCACCATTTGCATAAGCCTCTTCATATTCATGCATAGTAACTCCTCCACCACTTCAATACCTTGTAGCCATGCCTTATAGGACCCAAACCTGAACCAAAGTATGTCCAAACCTGATCCAAAACGTTCCCTAAGCCGTGCTAGCAAGTGTAGAAGGCAAGGCCAAAGACTGTGTATTCGTATCTCTTTTTATTTCAAAGTTATTCCTATTCAATGTTGTATTGAATTGTAATTTTATTTTGTTTTGTTTTGGGTTATAACACAAGTTCTAAGCTTAGATCTCTTTCCACTTGAGCCTATTGTTGCGTCATCGTGCCTTCTATAATCCGTTGTGTCATTTGTATTGCAATCTCCAGCACAAAAAGGTGAGTAAAGCTCACACGACATTTATACTTATGCAGTTGTGAAACAACAACAACTGAATGTGTAGAATTAAATATGATGTTATAACTACCATGTGATTTTTTATATATGATGTTAAACCTTTTAAATTTCATGTCATATCATCTGTTATTTATATATTTTGTTAACTGTTCATTTATACCTGTTTATCACACTACAACTTCCCTGTAGATTAGAAATCACTATGGTTGAAATGATACATACCCGAACGGACTTTAGGATAGGGAAAAATCGTTATGGGCTGAAATGATAGGCTTGAACGGTTTTTATTTAATTTATTTTAATTTGGGATTGTGGGTTTGAAATGATAAAACCCAGATTTTCTTTGTAATTACGGGTTGAAATGATATATTACCCGTATCACTTTACCTAGCGTAGAAAATTATATACAGGCCCGTAGTTAAAATATGTTTTTCTAAATTTTTTAAAATGTTTTAGAAATTTAATTATTATAATATTTGATTTGAAATTTAATAAAAATATAACTTTTGTAAAGTATTATTTAGTTTCTGGAAATCTATAAGTTAAATAAATTATGGAAAAGTTAGAAAATATGGATGTAGGTTATTTTGGAAATTTTGATTTAATTTTTAATGGAATTTAAATTAACTTTGAAAATATGATAAATTTATGATATTTTGAATTTAAATTAATTTAAAGTGATTTTATATCATATTAATGATTTTTGATAAAGTTGAATGTGAAATGAATGAGTATTTAAGTTGAAATTTTGAAATATAACTAAAATTGGAAATTTATGAAATTGACTTAAAAGTGAACTTTTAGTTAAGCATATAAAAATAAAACTAAGTTATATTTGAGAATTTGAACTTAAGTGTTAAGTTTAAATTTAATGCAATGAATTTAAAATTGAACACTGCAATTTAATAAGTGAATTATTATTAAATCTTGATTTTTGAATGGAAATTTTACTTTATAAAATCATGAACTTGAGAAAAATTAAATGATGTTTATAAATGTGAAAATGTATGATTTTATGAGTTAAAAATGTTTTAAATAAAAATATAATTGGTTGAGAAATTATATTGAATATTTGGAGTCAATTAACTGCATTTTTGAAATGCTATTAATTACAATGTAAATGATATTACAGCATTTGTAAATGCTGTAGTTGATGATAATGAACTAAAAAGCTAAATTGAATTAAAAACTATTATAGAAATTTCGTAAGTGCTATAATTTTTGAATTTAACTAAGTTTATTTGGAATTTAAGTAAACCCTATTACAACATTTTAAAATGTTGTCTTTTATTAAATTGAACTGTTTTGAATGTAACTTTCCGTAGCGTTTTCTAAATGCTGCGAAAAGTGGAATTTCACTGTTTTGATAAACGTAAGTGAATAAATGAACTTTGGAAGTTGAAAATTTTGGAAATTTATTAATTTAATTTTTAACATAATAACTTCATTTTTATGATTAAAAATGATTTTTTTTGGAATATAAACTGTTTTGAAATATGAATTGTAATGGTATTTTAAATTGAATAAAATGAATAATGATTTGAAATGTGGTTTCGAAAAGATATGATATTTTGATATATTAAAATGATTTGAAATGTGGTACTGAAAGATATGATATTTTGATATACTAAAATGATTTGAAACGAAGTTTTGAAAGATATGATATTTTGATATTAAATGATTTGAAAAAAATGAAGCTTTGAAAAATATAGCTATTTTGATACATTAAAATGATTTGAAAGGAAGTTTTGAAAGGATATGATAAATTAATATATTGAAATGGTTAGAAATGACTTGATATTTATTTTGATAAATATTTGAATTGAAAGATATGGTATGATGATATATTGAAATGGTTTGGAAATGATTTAATCTATATTTTGATAAAGATTTGGGTTGAAATGATATTTTATTTTGAAGTATAAGATATTGTTTTAAAGTTATAACTACGCGTTATAATAACGATTGGTTGTTAAAGAGACCGAGATCAGATATTGTCTTATAGCCGGCCAATACCGAAAACCACTTTAACAACAATGTACGCGGTGGAGATTCCAGAATGAAGTAGGATGGTGGCGACGTTCTCGAGGTATATTACGTGGACCCAACTCCCGTGAGTTGGCATAAATGACTAAAACAGGAGCTATACCGGGCTACACAAAGGGTCGCACCCTTTCATCGAGCATGTTCCATCGGAAACCATTCTATTACTTTTGTGATTCGATATGTGGCGCCACTTTGATTCGGGGGTATTGTTCGAGGTGGGCGGAAGCTGCTGGCTTGCCGTCACCACCGGTCCGGGAGTGCAAACGGTATATCCACCTTGGCATTGCCTCGCGTGCCGTGTCATCTCCTTATATCGAGCCCACTACGATTTTGGTTTTAAAGATCCGACCGCATTAAGGTTCACCGTCCCCTTAACACTATTTTCTATATGATTATACTTTACTGATTAGACACTACTGTATATAGCGTATATTACTACATAGTAAATAGTTTAATGGATCCTTAGAGGATGGGCGGTCCCAAGCATCTTCTAAGTTACTTGTACCTTTGCTACAGTTCACTTGAGTTGGTTTACATTGTATAAGTATGTATGTCCTGACTCGAGTGTTGTATTTTTATTTACGCTCGGGTCAGCCTGAGTATTCACAGATTTGGATTTCCACTTTCTGGAGATTTGGAATTGCTGGAGATTATCTGCTTGTCTAGTTTTATCTCTTCTGTCTGTTGGTCCTTTCCAGCTATTGTATTAGTAGATTTCTATGTATTGAGACTTCTTTTGTACTTTATTTCTTCTGTTGTATCTTATGTAACTCTGATATATTTATATAGTAGTTTCATGAACTACTATCTCTTTTACTTCCGCTGCATTATATTTACTCTGTGTCTGTGATCTGTGATTTTTATTTACTGTATATTCCGAGGTTTGCCAAATTTTATTTACAACGCGGTATTTTGAGCAATTCAATTCCGGCATGAGTGTCTACCTATACACTTATAATGGATGCGAATGGTTGAAAATATCGCGTCGTTACTGTTGGTATCAGAGCTTTGGTAGCTCTAGGCAAAACTCAGCATATGGAGTGAATGTATTTACAGAATCTCTTTCATTCGAGTTTGAATCTCTTCCTTTTTGACTCGATTCCTTTGAATTTTGGAACATTCCCTACGGTTCCAAAATCCATTCGTATCCCTCACTATTCATCTTCTTTTGACTCTGGAGTATTCCATAACTCCGCTTCGAATGATCTTTCTAGTGAGTCGGCGGTCACGCCAATTTCAAATTGAATTGAAAAAGGGGGAAAACTCCTTTACAATTAGCATCGATTCACCAGAGATTCTTATATATCCTTGGTTTAGATGCTAATATCTTTTGTTATTTCAAACTCTATCTCTTGAGATCGAATGTAGATTTACCCCAAAAAAAAAATCCACATTGATCTTATTCTTTAAGTCACGGTTGACCCGGTTAAGGTTGCCCGCGATTTATTTAAGCTTATCCACCTCCCTATTTTGTTATTAAATCATCTTGTCTTTTGTTTCCAACCTATTTTCAAACATTTTGAATTGTGCTTGTAAATCTATGTTTTGTTTATATATTGTGTTGTTTGAGTTGTTGATGTTGAGTTGGGTTTCCGATCGATTCGTCTGATCAACGCTATCGATAGGATTTCTAAAACACTTTGACAGAACAAACTGACACAATATTATTTTAAAATTTGGTTAATGAAATAAATTTTGATATAAGTAAATTTATGGAACTTAATAAATTGATTTAAACTAATCATTTGAAGTGATAATACTTGATTTATCATTTATAGTTCTATAAATGAATTATAAACAATTGTTAAAAATTGATTTGGGAACTGAAATAAATTTATAACAAGAAATTTGAGAATTTAAATTTCCGATGGTTTCAAACCTTTTGTTTGAAAGTTTTAAAAGGGATATATTATTTAAAGTATTTTCAAATAGAAATTTGTTTCCAAATAATTTTAAAGTTTAAAATTATTGCTCTTCTCTTTCTCGCTGGAAAATAACTTCGGTGATGATCGCGACATCATCGACGTTCATTTTCGAGTTTCAAAGTGAAGAGACCGCCCTGTAGTCTTGCTACAGCTTTGTTTTGGGAAATTTAATTGATTTGAATTTCTAAAATATGACTTGATTTATAATATATATAGATATATGATTTAAAATTTGATTTGATAAGTTATGTACATACATTTACTTATCTCTAAATGGTTTGAAGAAATCGGAAATTTAATTCTTAAATTCAATTATAAAAAGAAAATCAAAATTTTGGATGAATATTCAAGTATGAAATGATTTAATTGGAAAGTTTTATTTGTATAATACTCAATTGCATTCCAATATAACTTACCTTAATTTCAGAAGTTAACAATGTAATTGGATAATATACAATATAAAAAGATTTTATAAATAAAATTTGAGTGGTTATAATAAATGTTATACACTTAAATTTTAAAACGATTAACAGAGGTAAATATAATAAAGGGTAATTGAATAACTTACAATAAATTAATGTTAGAAGAACTAAGAATAAAATAAAGCAGTTATAATTAGTGTAAGCATATTTAACATGAGTGATAAATATATTGAGAGGAATAAATTTAGTTTTAATTAGGAATAAAAAAGAATAAAATTTATTAAGTACATTGTGAGTGTAATACATGATTATTTTTCAAACCCATGGTTTTAAAATTTTTTAATTTTAGATGATTGGATAATAAGATAATGAAATTTGAGATAGTTAAGATTTATTTAACTTGTGTAAAAGATTTTTCTATTTAAGGTGAAATTTCCATGCTTTCAAATTTATTTGCTTATTTTGTTATTCAAACTATCTTTTGGTTGTCCTTATCATCCTCATCTTGCTATAGACTGGTATAGACATCTTTCTATAATCTTTCTGCTTAGGAATCTTCTATAATCTTTGATAATCTTTGGTACTCATTTTGAATCCACCTTTTCGTGCTTGTGTTCTTGATTTCGGAGGATCTTGGAAAGATCATCTCCACCTAGTTAAACTTACCTATCACAATAGTTATCATGTACAATTTCCTTCTCCTGGTCATCTTTTCCAAATCTTGTTTCACTCTATCTTTTTCTGTGCTTTTCCGTACCTCATTCCTTTTCGGGGACGAAAAGTTTTGAGTGGGGGAGAGTGTAACAACCCTGTGATTTTTTTATATTTTAATTATTTTAATTGAATTTTGATTTAAAAAAAACTTATTTTATTTATTTTGAATGATAAACTTTAGTTTTGATATGAATTATCATTCCAAAGCATGACTAAAAAGAATATTTTCCAAAAAGTGAATTTTTGGTCAAAGTAGTCAAACTTTGACTTTTAATTTAAATTTTTAAAAGTTTGAAAATTTAAATTTTATCTTTTATTATGAAAGTACATAAAATTTTAAGAACACTACTTTTTGTTTCGTTGGAAACGGATTTAAATTGTGAAAGTTATGTATATTTCAATATTGAGTGCAATTTGTTTATTCTGCAATTTTATTATTTTAAATAGTATAAATTTTATTTTTCTTTGTCATATTTTATTGTAATATGTATTGTTAAGTTATTTTATGTATGTTTTTGTCTTTTATTATTTTTGAAGTGAGGTAGGAATTTTTCTAGAGCTAGTAGTATTTTTCTTGTAATTTCCATGCCCTGTTTTCAATTTTTAAACATTTTCTTTAGTTCTTTTCTATTTTTCTCCAATTTAATTATTTATTTTATTTTAGAAATGATAAATAATTTTTTTTTATTTCAAAATTTTGCTTTAGAATATTTTTAAAACGAAGTAGATATTTTTCCAAAGCCATTGATGTTTTAATTGTAATTTTTGAACCCTGTTTTCAATTTTCAAGCAATTTCCTTAATCCTTTTTATATTTTCTTTAAATTTAATTATATATTTTTATTTTATTTCACTTTGTTTCGGTTTTAGATGTACTTTCTGAAGTTTATTTTGTTTTACTTGATTTAAAAGAAAAGGAAGTATGGAAGGTTTTAAAAGCTAAGAAACGTAAAGCCGTTTCACCGTTTCTTTTACCGTTTCTTTTTCAATCAATGCATCAATTTATTGTAGCCATTCCTTTTCTTTTGCTTATTCACGTGAAGGTTCTCACTCCATCAATAATACACATCCATTTCAGATCTGAGCAAAGAAAAATAAGCAATGACCTCTCTTCATCCTCTCATTTTTCTACTTCTTCTTCTTTGTTTTGCTTGATTTTTGCCTTGCTTCTCTTGCTTTGTTTGGCCTAACACCTCCACCATCTCCTCCACCGACCACCACCACTTCCTTCCCCACATCATACACGACCAAAACCCTTCCTCCACTGACCAGCAAGTGCCATGACCATCCCATGATGCAAAATCCACAAAAACTATGTTAAAACTCCTTAAAAAGCATGTCTAGCCAACTAGTCTTCATCACCATCACCTTAGATGACCTTGGCCACCTCCTATTGCTCCACCACCACCTTGACACACCCCTAACCATCACCTTCATCCTCTGTCCAGATCTGAAACATGCCATAGCCGAGCCATAGATCCATTTAGCCTAGCCCAAAATGAACCAAAAACCCACCATTTGCATAAGCCTCTTCATATTCATGCATAGTAACTCCTCCACCACTTCAATACCTTGTAGCCATGCCTTATAGGACCCAAACCTGAACCAAAGTATGTCCAAACCTGATCCAAAACATTCCCTAAGCCGTGCTAGCAAGTGTAGAAGGCAAGGCCAAAGACTGTGTATTCGTATCTCTTTTTATTTCAAAGTTATTCCTATTCAATGTTGTATTGAATTGTAATTTTATTTTGTTTTGTTTTGGGTTATAACACAAGTTCTAAGCTTAGATCTCTTTCCACTTGAGCCTATTGTTGCGTCATCGTGCCTTCTATAATCCTTGTGTCATTTGTATTGCAATCTCCAGCACAAAAAGGTGAGTAAAGCTCACACGACATTTATACTTATGCAGTTGTGAAACAACAACAACTGAATGTGTAGAATTAAATATGATGTTATAACTACTATGTGATTTTTTATATATGATGTTAAACCTTTTAAATTTCATGTCATATCATCTGTTATTTATATATTTTGTTAACTGTTCATTTATATCTGTTTATCACACTACAACTTCCCTGTAGATTAGAAATCACTATGGTTGAAATGATACATACCCGAACGGACTTTAGGATAGGGAAAAATCGTTATGGGCTGAAATGATAGGCTTGAACGGTTTTTATTTAATTTATTTTAACTTGGGATTGTGGGTTTGAAATGATAAAACCCAGATTTTCTTTGTAATTACGGGTTGAAATGATATATTACCCGTATCACTTTACCTAGCGTAGAAAATTATATACAGGCCCGTAGTTAAAATATGTTTTTCTAAATTTTTTAAAATGTTTTAGAAATTTAATTATTATAATATTTGATTTGTAATTTAATAAAAATATAACTTTTGTAAAGTATTATTTAGTTTCTGGAAATCTATAAGTTAAATAAATTATGGAAAAGTTAGAAAATATGGATGTAGGTTATTTTGGAAATTTTGATTTAATTTTTAATGGAATTTAAATTAACTTTGAAAATATGATAAATTTATGATATTTTGAATTTAAATTAATTTAAAGTGATTTTATATCATATTAATGATTTTTGATAAAGTTGAATGTGAAATGAATGAGTATTTAAGTTGAAATTTTGAAATATAACTAAAATTGGAAATTTATGAAATTGACTTAAAAGTGAACTTTTAGTTAAGCAAATAAAAATAAAACTAAGTTATATTTGAGAATTTGAACTTAAGTGTTAAGTTTAAATTTAATGCAATGAATTTAAAATTGAACATTGCAATTTAATAAGTGAATTATTATTAAATCTTGATTTTTGAATGGAAATTTTACTTTATAAAATCATGAACTTGAGGAAAATTAAATGATGTTTATAAATGTGAAAATGTATGATTTTATGAGTTAAAAATGTTTTAAATAAAAATATAATTGGTTGAGAAATTATATTGAATATTTGGAGTCAATTAACTGCATTTTTGAAATGCTATTAATTACAATGTAAATGATATTACAGCATTTGTAAATGCTGTAGTTGATGATAATGAACTAAAAAGCTAAATTGAATTAAAAACTATTATAGAAATTTTGTAAGTGCTATAATTTTTGAATTTAACTAAGTTTATTTGGAATTTAAGTAAACCCTATTACAACATTTTAAAATGTTGTCTTTTGTTAAATTGAACTGTTTTGAATGTAACTTTCCGTAGCGTTTTCTAAATGCTGCGAAAAGTGGAATTTCACTATTTTGATAAACGTAAGTAAATAAATGAACTTTGGAAGTTGAAAATTTTGGAAATTTAATAATTTAATTTTTAACATAATAACTTCATTTTTATGATTAAACATGATTTTTTTGGAATATAAACTGTTTTGAAATATGAATTGTAATGGTATTTTAAATTGAATAAAATGAATAATGATTTGAAATGTGGTTTCGAAAAGATATGATATTTTGATATATTAAAATGATTTGAAATGTGGTACTGAAAGATATGATATTTTGATATACTAAAATGATTTGAAACGAAGTTTTGAAAGATATGATATTTTGATATTAAATGATTTGAAAAAATGAAGCTTTGAAAAATATAGCTATTTTGATACATTAAAATGATTTGAAAGGAAGTTTTGAAAGGATATGATAAATTAATATATTGAAATGGTTAGAAATGACTTGATATTTATTTTGATAAATATTTGAATTGAAAGATATGGTATGATGATATATTGAAATGGTTTGGAAATGATTTAATCTATATTTTGATAAAGATTTGGGTTGAAATGATATTTTATTTTGAAGTATAAGATATTGTTTTAAAGTTATAACTACGGGTTATAATAACGATTGGTTGTTAAAGAGACCGAGATCGGATATTGTCTTATAGCTGGCCAATACCGAAAACCACTTTAACAACAATGTACGCGGTGGAGATTCCAGAATGAAGTAGGATGGTGGCGACGTACTCGAGGTATATTACGTGGACCCAACTCCCGTGTGTTGGCATAAATGACTAAAACAGGAGCTATACCGGGCTACACAAAGTGTCGCACCCTTTCATCGAGCATGCTCCATCGGAAACCATTCTATTACTTTTGTGATTCGATATGTGGCGTCACTTTGATTCGGGGGTATTGTTTGAGGTGGGCGGAAGCTGCTGGCTTACCATCACCACCGGTCCAGGAGTGCAAACAGTGTATCCACCCTGGCATTGCCTCGCGTGCCGTGTCATCTCCTTATATGGAGCCCACTACGATTTTGGTTTTAAAGATCCGATCGCGTTAAGGTTCACCATCCCCTTAACGCTATTTTTATATATGATTATACTTTACTGATTAGACACTACTGTATATAGTGTATATTACTACATAGTAAATAGTTTAACGGATCCTTAGAGGATGGGCGGTCCCAAGCATCTTCTAAGTTACTTGTACCTTTGCTACAGTTCACTTGAGTTGGTTTACATTGTATAAGTATGTATGTCCTGACTCGAGTGTTGTATTTTTATTTACGCTCGGGTCAGCCTGAGTATTCACAGATTTGGATTTCCACTTTCAGGAGATTTGGAATCGCTGGAGATTATCTGCTTGTCTAGTTTTATCTCTTCTGTCTGTTGGTCCTTTCCAGCTATTGTATTAGTAGATTTCTATGTATTGAGACTTCTTTTGTACTTTATTTCTTCTGTTGTATCTTATGTAACTCTGATATATTTATATAGTAGTTTCATGAACTACTATCTCTTTTACTTCCGCTGCATTATATTTATTCTGTGTCTGTGATCTGTGATTTTTATTTCCTGTATATTCTGAGGTTTGCCAAATTTTATTTACAACGCGGTATTTTGAGCAATTCAATTCCGGCATGAGTGTCTACCTATACACTTATAATGGATGCGAATGGTTGAAAATATCGGATCGTTACATTTTGGCTGATGAAAGCAACCTACACACAATGTTGATAGAGTTTTTCTATACAAATTCAATTGATGAACAGCAAGGCAACTTTTATATCGTGAATTTCCAGAGCACTATTGTTGGATTAAAAATTTAAAAATAAAAAAGAAGAGTATCTAATGTAAGGGTGATTGGTAGAATATATATAGTCATACCTACAGAAGGAGAACATTTTTTCTTGAGAATATATTGAATCATATTAGAGGACCGACTTCTTTGAATGATTTACTTATAGTTGACGATGTTAGAAGTCGAACATTTAAAGAAGCCGCTGAGAAAAGAGGGCTTTTAGAAAACGATGATAGCATTAAAGAATGTTTGACCGAAGCCTCAAGTACAAAGATGCCAATTTCTTTGAGAGCATTATTTGTTCTATCTTTGTTTTCTGCAATCCATCGGGTGTGCGAAGGTTATGGGATGAGTTTTTCGATCATATGGTAGAAGATTACTGAAATTCAAGTACTACGAACCAAATGCTTCTAACAAATCGTCTTTTGACATATTTAAACATATTACTTCTCCAACACAACAAAAGCACAACTGATTATGATTTTCAAAATATCTTAAGAGCATATGATTGTGATGAATGTGATAAAGTTTCAGAGCTAATAGAAGAAGAATTAGCGATTCCTATTTCCGAAGATGATTTATTAGCTATTGAAAAATTGAATGAGGAACAATTGAAGACCTACAATACAATTATGAATGCAATTATAAAAAAATAAAAATGTTTGTTTTTTATAGATGGTCCTGGAGGGACGGGAAAAACGTATTTATACCGTGCTATTCTGTCAACGGTTAGAAAAGATGGTGGTATTGCAATTGCAACAGCTACATCTGGTATCACTACAACTATACTACCTGGTGGAAGAACTGCACATTCAAGATTTAAACTTTCATTACAACAAAAAGCGACATCAACATGCTCAATAAGCAAATAGTCAAAATTAGCAAAACTTTTAAAACAATCAATTGTACTTATGTGGGATGAAGCTACAATGGTACATCGTTATGCTTTTGAGGCATTTGATAGAATTATGAGAGATATAATGGATGTAGATGAACCATTTGGAGGTAAAATCCTTATTATGGGAAGGGATTTTCAACAAGTATTGCCAGTTGTGCCTAAAGCTACAAGAAATGAAGTGATTAATGCATGCATCATTAAATCACTTTTATGGGAAAAATTTAAAATTTTGCATTTAAAGAAAAAATGCGAGCAGCAAATGATATCGCATATTCAAAATTTCTAATTCAAATTGGAGATGGTACCGAACCTTCAATCAATGAATGTTGTTAATCCACTGTCAAAGTTGATAGAAACAATTTTTCTTAATTTATCAAAAAATGCATTCGACAAAGAGTACATAGTTAATAGAGCATTAATTACACCACTAAATGAATATATCAACAAGCTCAATGAACATGTACTCAATATATTTCCTGGAAATGAAACCATTTACTATTCATATGATGCAGTAGAAGACGATGCTCCCAATTTGTACCAACAAGAATTTCTAAACTAAATCACTCCTGGCAGGCTATCTCCACATTGTCTAAAATTGAAGCTTTGAGCACTGATAATGTTGTTAAGAAATTTGAATCCAAAAATTGGATTATGCAACGGAACAAGGCTTATATGTAAACAACTCAATAAGAATTGCATTGATGCTGAAATCATCACTGGACATTATGTTGGTACTAGAGTTTTCATTCCAAGAATCCCACAAAAGCCACCTGAAAATTTGAATTTACCATTTGTGTTAATACCAAGGTTTGATAACTCGGTCTCGGTTTCGGTTTCGGACATTTGAAATTTTCTAAGTTTCGGGTTTTGTTTCGGTTTCGGTCCCAGTTTCGGATGTGTATTTCTTTTAATGAAAACGCAATAACAAAAGTTGTAAAAAAGAATGCACAATACAATATTTAAAGAAATATACAATTTTCAAATTAAACTAATTTGAAATGAACTAAACAGAACTTGATTAAGTTAAAGTAAAATTAATTAGTTTAAATATATAGCCTAATCATTGAACCAAAAGAAAATAATAATTCTAGCCCGCATAACAGCCCAACAGCCCATCCACATATTTCCTCTTCAAGTAGTCTCTTCTTCATCGACTTCAATTCTGAAGCTAGGGCAAATGTCAACAAAAGTTCGACAGATTAAAAAAAAAATCCGCTTCAATTCAACGTTGAGTCTCCTTCGAATTCAAAGCTATGGCGCGCAAAAGATTCCCTTTCGAATTCAAAGCCAGGGCACAAAATAATCAAAAAGACGGTCGACGATGAGATTGTAGACGATGAGACTAGATTCGAAGTCGGCGATGAGATTAAAGTTCAAGGTATATAATTTCGATTGACTTTTTCAAAGTTTTTTTCCATTTACCAACCGAAACCGGATTTTTGGTAGTGTTTCGTCCCGGAGACCACCGAGACCGAACCGAGGTGGCCGGAATTTGGGTATTTCGGCCGAAACCTCAAACCATGGTTAATACGGAAACAATTTCCAATTTTTTTGTGTTTTGCCTTCACTATAAATAAGGCACAAGAGAAAATGTAAAAAAATACCGGTATTTTTCTACCTGAGCATGTATTTGGACATGGACAACTATATGTGAAACTTTCACGAGGAGTTTCAAGCGCTAACACCAAGGTGTTAGTAGAAAAGGAACATGTTGTTGGACGAACCTGAACTTTCACTAAAAATGTTATCAGCAAAGATGTTTTACTGACTGGCTAGAAATAAAGGTACTTAATTTGATCTTCATCTACATACATCTTCAACTTTCCAAGGTACTTCCTCGCTGTATTTATCTCTTCTTTTACGCTACCTACAGGTGAATCTATAGTATATGGAATAGAGAAATTTCGTTTAAACATTTCCACAGCTTATAGGATTTTTTGTGCCTTTAGAATCTATAGTATATGCAATGGAGAAGTCGTGGGCATGTCATCAACTTTCCATTTTGATTACAGTAAAAGGTTCATTCATGATTACAGTAAAATGTTTTATCTTCATTATTTTAGATACTCTTATGAGGACCTTATTGAATTTTAATTGCTTCTTATATTGGATCCTCTAAACATGTGTTTTCAAAAAAAATTAATAGAGATAATGTATTTTAAGCCATTTCTTTCATTAATAGCAACCGATTGCTGAGTTGCCTAGTAGAATTTTAAAATAGTGAAAAACCCCTCAATTGCCGAGTTGCCTCCTGTCGGAAAAAAAAATCCAAAATTTCTCTCCCACGTAGTGGCATCACTTGATGCCTTCAAGGCACCATGCAATACCACTGCATGGTGGACAGAAAATTTGAAAAAAAAGAGTAAAACATAAATTAGACAAAAAAATTAAAGGGGTATTTTTGTCATGAAAGTTTTTGTGAAAATAGAGGTCAACTCAGTATGTATCACAAGGAATATTTTTCATTGTGTGTGTGTGCGTGTGTGTATGCTAATATATCAACCCAATGACGTAATGCCGAAAATGACAGTGGAAACAAATCAAGTTCTAACAACAAGAATGCTGGGTTTGTCCCTAATAATCACATTATTATTGCTTATTGCATATTTTACTCAATCTATTATTAACACACCAAGCTTTCATTTTGCTATATATAAGCTTGAAAATTATATACCAATTTTAATCATAATAACTATGGTTTGTATATTGACAGTAGATTTCAATTTTCTGTTTGTTGGACCGTACATATTATAAGCTACCAAACTTCAGTTTCAGACACTAGATCGTTCTCTCTAGAGGAGGTGACAAATCTAACTAAAATTGCCACACTATTAGAGATATGTACAAATATTTTACAATTAGAATTTGTGGGTAAATGAAGCTTAACGCTAAACCTTGGGTTGGTGTACTGCTTAATTACTATTTGGGTTAATATATTTTTTACAAAGCATTTATAAATTTATAAAAGTACGCTTTGTTAAGACATGAGATTTATCCAAGGGTGTCTGTATATGATGTACATCCAACCTTCTATCTGTTTGAAAGTTGAATTCAGATCTTGGCCTTTGATTTTTGTTATTTAAACGAATGTAAGTTTTTCAATTTAATGTAAACACTAAGGAGTCATCAAACATTTAATTTATCACACAAATGCTGACAATTTTTATTTTGATGTTTTGATATTTGATTTTTACTTTCTAGTTTCAATTTAATGATTAGCAGTAATATAGTTCTTACTATATTCCTATGTACACAACTTAATTCCTCCGCACTACAATTAATTCCTCTACACTACACTTAATTCCTTTGTATGATGCCCTACTACAGAACTAAGTCGATATTTCTAAAAGCATTGGAGACATTTTAATGCTCCTTTCGTCATCTCCAGTGATGTTGTCCTAGATGAAGGCCTCGTTTGCCTTTCTCCGGACCTGGGCCTATATGCAACTGTATATGTCCTGTTTTTATAAAAAAATTAACCAACTGTTTCAGTACCGTGCCATATTTATCTCTA
Source organism: Allium cepa (assembly GCA_030765085.1). Classification (NCBI taxonomy): domain Eukaryota; kingdom Viridiplantae; phylum Streptophyta; class Magnoliopsida; order Asparagales; family Amaryllidaceae; genus Allium; species Allium cepa. The sequence goes on along the minus strand of CM060929.1, from coordinate 795,649,764 downwards.
CTATTAATATATTTACTATTAATAATGAGAATTCCATGACCTAATTCAATCGTGTCCTTTTGAAATACCAATAATACCCTTCCATCCAAATAATCTTCGTTGGTTTTCAGAAAACACTAAATCAAAATCTATTTCATTATCGGGTCCAAAATTTTCCATCATTCCCTTGCCCTCTCTCCAACATCGCCTTCAAAATCCCTCCACCTCCAAAATCGCCATGTTTTGATATATAAAAGTGTAAGGGCTTTGAAGCTGCCGTTAGGATTTCCGATGTCGACAGTTTTGTAGAAGATGAAGAAGGTGAAGGGTGCGATGATGCATCCCATGGCCATGCCTATGGCTTGGCTGATGATCATCGATTTGGGCGAGGTTAGGGTATGGTGCCCCGTTTTGAAATTGTGCACTAAATCAGCGGATGTAGAGACTACGTTTTTTATCAGACCGCAACCGGTTAGACCAACATTTACTCTTGAGGTGCTACCTACTCATGCGGAGAGGATGAAGAGTGCCACTTTACCGTAGTTATAGGCCATGCCCATGTCTGTGAGTCCTGCTCCATTTGATTTGTAGAACCCGAGTATAGGTGCCATTATGCACGAGATTACCAGTAAATGAAACCAGTAAATGAAAAAGTAAGCTAAATGTAAATTCATGAGTTTGATGCTAACCTTTTGAATTGTCTTTTGAAAGCAAGTTTTGTGTTCATATATGGAAGCGTGAATGAACTCATCAATGTGATCTTTAACATTGGCTAAGAAAGAAGCATCAGCAACTTCTGATTTCTTCTTTCTGCATGACTGCATGGCAGGATTGATTTTCTGTATTTGCACCTTCTCTGACTCCATATTGATATTCGAGTTGGGAGCTTTTTGAATCTAGAATACATAAATGTGTATGATAAGCTTGCTCTATTTTGTGTTTTCCTGGATACGCAAAAATAAAATAAAGCAGAATGTGATGCCTTTATCACAATTCACAACCTTCATCACGTTTGCAAAAAAATCAAAATAAATTAGCAAAACCAGCAAAGATTATATTAGTAAGTTTTATAACATAAGGGTCGCATTCGAGTATTTGGAAACCTATGCATTATTCAGCATATAATATTAGTAGGCTAGGAATCCAACTTTACCAATGTTAGTACTCATTAAACTTGGTTTAGACACCCAAACAGACAAAAACTTCATCAAAATAGACCAATCATATATTATGCAACACTAAAATTTTTATTTTTATTTTTTTATAATTTTTGTTTTTAAGAAAACAAGGCTTTCTCAAACACTATATCGTGCAAAAATTCCATCAGTTAAACAATTTTTTATTGGTTACTACAAACATATCCCTCAGTCAGTTCTCTAACAGGGTTGATACTTATTGGACAGAACTATTAAGCTTGATAAATAAGCTGTAATTTAGCAATAGGGTGCATTATCTATGTCAAATGAAGACTAATGACCAAAATTAGGGTTCATAAACATCCAGAAGCTGAAGCCCAACACTAGCAATAGATACGAGCAAGGTCTTCTTCGTTTCATCCGACCTGTCCACAGCAATGTTATATGAGAACACCAGTTCCTTATGGTGATGCACACTATTGGTCATGATGACATAATCGCGAGCTAGATTTAGTTTTCATTGGACCATGCATAAATCAGTAAGTATAGAATTAGAGCGAAAATCAACCCTTATATAATATATGAAGTGTCTTTTACTGTCGCCTTTACCAATGTGTTTGTAAACAACTTGGAGAAATTAGTGATACGCCTTTGTAGTCAGCATTTTCTACATAAATGGGAGACGTCATGACTGGTGAACTTAATTGTAGTAGTAAGTTTATCTTTATGGTAGTGTTTGACAACTCTGGGGTCAGAATCAAAGATGGGATTAAGAAATCAAACTAGCGACTAAGACATGAATTGTATTCATGACCATATCGTTGCAATGCAGAGATTGTTCGTCATATATATCATTCGTGAATAAATTAAAATTCAAGTTTAAAAGTAAATGGTTTAGACCTCCTATTTATAATATGATGACCTGTGCTATAAGAGTGTTTCTCTTCTGAAAGAGATGTTAGAATTTGAAATAGAGAAAGGAGAGAGAGGTACAACGTTAAACAGAAAATAACTACATTGTTATTCATTTCATGAAAAATAGGAATTACAAAGCTTTAAATAAACTAAAAACAATTTTCCACTAACCTACAAATGTGCATCTTAACCACCGCCTAACACATTAATAGGAACATACTTTATCGACTAATTAAAACATGACATAACTTCTAACAAGAGAATGCGATTTTTAAACACTATGAAAATTTCAGCGAAGTGCATCCTTTTTCACCAGACATCTTAACAAATGAAAAGGCTAATTATATTCAGCAAAGTGCATCCGTTTTCACTAGACAAGTCAACAAATGAAAATGCTAATATAGACTGTGTCTGAAGTGCTTCCGAGTTATCTTGAAAGAAATGGATGGTAGAGCAGGAAAAAGTAAAGAATTGGTTTACCAACTAATTAATGTAACAAAATAACAAACAAAAATGCTAGAAGATTATAAATAATTTTCTCAATATATTAGGCTTGAAGATAAGAAGTGGGAATGGGAACCTACTTGAATTCCACCTATTTTTATGTTTTTGTAATTCCTAATCATTCTTCCATATTCGGATCCTCTAGCATGATTCAATAACAAATTGTTGTGCCCTATTAAGTGTGTCACTCAATCACATTGCTCCATTTTGCCTGAAAGTTGCAATCAACTTAAATGTCTTTAATGATGAAACTTCGAAAATACTAATACATAAGGCGAGAAGAAATAACATAGTAAAACATAATATTTGCCAGAGAGAGCTATTGAAACTCTTTTCAAATCACATGGATTGTCTTTGATAAGTTCCATGAGTAGATGAAAATCAAGAGGTTAAATCAAATGTATCATTGTGCAGTTCAGAGGTGGGAATTAAATCCATCGGACCCAGCAAGGTGGTGTTGGTGCTTATGCATTATTTGATAAAATTATTTGTTTTGTTTTGTTCACGTATTGTACACGCTTCATGTGTTAATTCCTACTGTGCATTATTGATGTGTACTCTTTTTAACTTCTCTACCCCACTTCGGTATTTTACTTTCTGTTATTATACTATTCCAGAGTTTTAGCCTTTGGTTTATCATTTGCCTCTGCTTTATGCTTTGAAGAGTTTTATCATTATTTTTAAGATGTCCTATTATTGAAGTACGTTGACTTTTTTCTTTGTTATTTTCTATCTTTATTCAGGGCTTTGTCCAAGAAGTGGATCAGTTTCAAATTCTTTGTCACGTTTGTTGCTTAATTTCATTTGACATTGCGACAGATCTTACTTAAACACTTAACATTTATACAAGGACTTAAAAATATATAAATGTTATTGATATCCTTTTGTTGGAGTGGAGTAGCAAGTGTTAAATCTGAAAATAGCTAAAACATATAATAGTAGTCAAAGATAGTTATAAAAGAAACTTAGTGCCAAACCATTGTAGACACTAATTTTCTTGTGTAGACTGAATGAGCAAATGTCATTTTGTTGTTGCAAGGGACTAAGAGACGACGTATATTAGTTCTCTATCTTTAAGCTTAGGGCATCTCCAATCGTCCAATTACTTGCTGAATTTGAGCAAATTTTTTTTCAGTCGTTCAATTCAACCTTAATATTAAGGTTAACGTTCAGGGCATCTCCAATCGTCCAATTACTTGCTGAATTTGAGCAAATTTTTTTTTCAGTCGTTCAATTCAACCTTAATATTAAGGTTAACGTTCAGGATCCGATTCAGGATCCTGAACTGGGCTTGGGCGCCCATTTAATGGGCGCCCATTAAACCCAACCCCCCCCAATATCCATCCCTACCGGCCATATTCCCCCCCTTTTCACCCCTAACGGCTATAAACGGTCATATTTCAAATTACAACGGCTATAAACGGTCATATTTCAATTACAACGGCTATAAACGGTCATATTTATGATTTCACTACATATATCAGAATGTTATCCAGATTGTAATACACACATCTCTTCTTCTATTACAATTTTATTCTCAATTCCTTAATATTGAAAGTATGTCTCATCCGTTTCAATCATATACCGAAGCGATGAATATGGATAGCTGGGATTTAGATTCTCAACCCTTTCAAAATGGAATTCCTCAAACCGCCCCCCCTCTATCGTTCCATTCTTCTGCTCCATGGTCTGGCGATGAAGATAAGGATTTGTGTTATATTTATTGTCATTTTTCTAACGACTCGGTAAAGGGGAACGACCAAAGTGGAGAGGCGTTTTGGGCAAAAGTCATGAGTGCGTACAATAAAAAACATGTTGAAAAGACGAGATCAATGTCTGCAATCACGGGTCGTTTTGGGAAGATTAATCGACAAACACAATTCTACGAGTCGCAGATCCACAAAATAAGAACAGCAAATCCAAGTGGAATGGGTGGCGAAGCTGAATTGGTAGCGTTTTGTAAAATCACATTTTTAATTTACATTCATTTATAATCACTTTGTTAATATTTGATTTTGTTTTTCTGTTTCTGTAGAAAAGAATGGCGAACGATCAGTTCTTGAAATTATTTCCAAGAGAAAATGTTACAAAGAAACCCCACTACTATCAGTTTGCAAACTGCTATGACTTGCTTGTTAGTCAACAAAAATGGAACTCAAACACCGCAAAAGGCTTAAGAGATGTGCAGACGAAGTCAAAGGGGAAGAAAAAAGCAAGTAGATCTACTTACAATTCTAGCCCAGGCAATTCTTCTCATATGGCCTCAAATGAATGCCAAGATATCGAAGACGAAGAAGTAGTTCCCGCATTTGATGAGGATGCTAGACCGATGGGGCAACGAGCAACTAAGAAGAAAATTGCTGTTCAATCTCAAATCGATTCTCGTTTAGCCCTAATGCATGAAAAACATGCGAGAGAAAATGCAGAACGTCAAAAAGGAAGCGCAGAAAAGCTTGCCGTGTTAAAAGAATTGACTGAGATTGAGAAGGGTCGTTTTGAGCTAGAGCGGCAACGCCAAGAGACCATAGTAATGGAAAAGGATGTCACCGGAATGGATCCAATTACATTGCAATATTGGATGGAGTACAAACAGCGCATTGTTGAGAGTAGATCTGGAACAAAACATATGTAGTTGACGTATTAATTTGATATTTCTAGTTATTGCAGTTTACATTTCCATGTACCTTTAGTTCATTTAGGTAATCAAGTGTTATTTTCGGTTTAACAATATTTAATGGTATATCATTTTTTCGATGCATTGTGTATATGCCCGTAATAGATTTACTTCATCAAACATAAATGACATTACAAACATAATAATTGAAGCATTACACACTTCGTTATAGAAATAAAAAAGGCAAACATATGTAATTAAACAAAGATCCACCATCTTCAACTACTGATTTCCATGAGAATTCCAAATATGCTCCATTAAATCCCTTTGAAGTCTATTATGAATAGCCGCATTACAATATACCTCATGATGATCGTTATGAATTGCGTACTGTTCTTCATTTCGTAATGTGGTTGTGCGAAACAATTCGGGTGGTTGTCTTGCCCCCTCATACTCTAAATCAGGATAATCCATACCGCGTTCATCTTCAATGATCATGTTATGGAGAATTATACAACAGAACATAATTGTAGTCATTTTTGATCTCTTCCATAATCTACATGGATTGCTTACCATTTCAATTCTTGCTTGAAGGACCCCAAACGCCCTTTCTACGTCCTTCCTTTGTCCTTCCTACATCGCAGCAAATTGTTTCTGTTTTGCCGTCATTGGGTTTGCAAATGTCTTCACAATCGTACTCCATTTGGGATAAATTCCATCTCCTAAATAGTATCCATGGTCATATGTGTTCTGACCAAGAGTAAATGATACGAAAGTTGACTTACCTTGCGCCAAATCGTTGAATAAATGAGATCGTTCGACAACGTTTAAGTCATTAAGAGAACCTGGCATTCCAAAGAAAGCATGCCAGATCCACAAATCATGAGAGGCAACTGCTTCTAAGATGATTGTTGGTTTTTTTTCCTTGTCGTTATATTCTCCGTGAAAAGCTTTTGGACAGTTCTTCCACTCCCAATGCATACAATCTAGACTTCCAAGCATTCCAGGCCAGCCCTTGCTTTCATGCATTTCACGCAAGCGAGTTACATCTGCCTCGTTTGGAGATCGAAGATATTCCATCCCATAAATGTCCACAACTGACTGGCAGAAGTGATCTAGGTTTTCCAATGCCGTACTCTCTGCAATAATATGCATAGTCAAGGGCATCGGCTGGTGTACCGTATGCTAACATTCTCAAAGCTGCAGTCATCTTTTGATGCCCACTCAAACCATGTTTTTTTGCGGCGTCCTGCTTAAAAACAAAATAATAATTATTCTGCTGAATACTTTCGAGAATTCTTATGAATAATGGTCGACTCATTCTGAATCGTCGTCTGAATGTCTCTGGACCGTAAGTTGGATCACGGGCAAAGTAATCTTGCAGTAGTGTTTTGTGAAATGCTTGCTGGTTACGGTTGATATATTTCCTACCCACTACGGAACCACCATGTTTTCCAGAAGTTGATCCGTATGCTTTACAATATATCTCCATCAATTCCTCCTCCTCCTATTGATGCACTAACGCATACGCTTCTTCTTCAGAGTCACTGTCGCAAAGCAATACAGCTTTTAGTAAATTTCCAGACAGTGTTTGATATTTGAGGATAGTTGTCTGATATTTGAATGTTTTGTTAGAGTAAATTGTGGTGAACAAGTATGACATCTATATGGTTAGTGGATAGAGGGTGTGTCAATGCGCGGTCTAATCACGTACTGTAGCCACGTTCGTTTGCCGGTCAAGATTCTCTGCTATGTTTAGTGGATAGAGGGTGTGTCAGTGTGCGGTCTAATCACGTACTGTAGCCACGTTCGTTTGCCGGTCAAGATTCTCTGCTATGTTTAGTGGATAGAGGGTGTGTCAGTGCGCGGTCTAATCACGTACTGTAGCCACGTTCGTTTGCCGGTCAAGATTCTCTGCTATGTTTAGTGGATAGAGGGTGTGTCAGTGTACGGTCTAATCACGTACTGTAGCCACGTTCGTTTGCCGGTCAAGATTCTCTGTTATGTTTAGTGGATAGAGGGTGTGTCAGTGCGCGGTCTAATCACGTACTGTAGCCACGTTCGTTTGCCGGTCAAGATTCTCTGCTATGTTTAGTGGATAGAGGGTGTATCAGTGCGCGGTCTAATCACGTACTGTAGCCACGTTCGTTTGCCGGTCAAGATTCTCTGCTATGTTTAGTGGATAGAGGGTGTGTCAGTGTGCGGTCTAATCACGTACTGTAGCCTCGTTCGTTTGCCGGTCAAGATTCTCTGCTATGTTTAGTGGATAGAGGGTGTGTCAGTGTGCGGTCTAATCACGTACTGTAGCCACGTTCGTTTGCCGGTCAAGATTCTTTGCTCATTATCCATTATATAAATTCACAAATCGTTATACGTTTAAATCATTTACAAACCTATCATTATTCAAATTACAATGTCCAACATGACATTTACGTCTCATGAATTGAAGTTGCTTATGCAGTACTACATTCAAACCGATGAGAAGTGCGATAATCAGGAGTCAATGGAAATTAATTTTTGGGACACTCTGGCTGACCTGTACAACAACGATGTGGGCTCTCAAGTCAGACGTACGGCTCAAGAGGTCAGGACTGCTCACAAAAACTTTACTAGGGCATGCACGCGTTACACAAAGATTATTAACGAGGTAATATTGGAAAATGTGTTTGAGACAACACGTTCGACTTATGATGGTCGATACAATTTAAAATATGGCATGCCCTTCATTGCCCATGATGCGTACTTCATACGTCAAAACTGGCTAGAAAGATTTGGATGGCCTTAAGATAACAGTATTGATAGTTGGTTATGTAACGTTCGTTAATGTATCATGAGCTTTTTGAATTGTCTTTTCAAATGATAATGTCTGCTTTTGTTGTCAAAGCTAATGCCTATGTCTAATGTTTGATTTTGAATATGCCCTAGTGTAATGTATGTTGTCAGATCAAAAAGTACTGCGACCAAAAGTGTATTGTTTATATATTCTCTTTCTGCCTTACTTATTCATCATTCATAATCATCTTCTTCCACACTCACAACAATAAATTCTTCATCGCAATGCCTTCTTGGCCTTCTTCTATCGATTCAGATGCAGGTTACGTGCCTACGGAAAGTCCACATACTGATGAGGATTGGCTTATCGATTATCAAGAACAACACTATGAAGATGTCCGTAGTCAGTTTCCAAACCTTGAGCAGCTGAGACTTCAGGAAGTGGTCGAACCGCGATACGAACAAAATGTTGTACGTATGGCATATGAACAACATGAGAACCTGGATCAAGTAGTTCAACCTCCCACTGAGCAAGAAGTTGAATCGCAGCTAGTTTGTTGTCTGTGCGGGTTTGAAGTTGAAGTTGTAGTGCGTGCGGATGGAGAAAATATTGGGCGTCGAATCCAACTATGTCAATTCTGGCCGAATGGTTGCAATTACGCGGAATGGTTGGATGATCCATTATGTCCAAGGGGCATAACCTACGCAAATGAACTAGAACATGAGATAAGACGTCTTAGACTGTCTGTACAGGAGTTGCAGTTTAATCATCACGTCTAGTTTCTTCATATGTGCAGTCTATTATTACTGTGTCGTTTCTTATAAGTGTTCAATGTTTGAATCATTCACTAGTTAAACGAACATGAAGTATTCACATTGTACACCAACATATAGTTCGTATTTAAAAGGACACCTACAAATAATAATATACACCAACATGTATAAGTCACAGTACTCACAGACATATAGAATTCACAGTAACCACGAGCATTATAATCCAAAATCCAAGAAAGTGACAGCATATAAATAATACACAATATACTGAAACAATGACCTAAGTACATATACTCATACGCATAAACTAAAAAGTATACAACTAAAGGGAGGCAGCGTCGTCATCGTTAGCATCATCACCATCATCACCATCTCCGTCACTGTCATCATCCTCATCTCCGTCACCAGCATCATCATCATCTCCATCATCATCATCATCGTCTACATCGTCATCCTCATCATCCCCGTCATCCCCCTCGTCCTCATCATCCCATCGTCCTCATCTAAACCACCAGCACCATACCCACTGGGACCAGCATCACCTCCGCCTTGTGATCCGAAAGGCTCATATACATCAAGTCTAGCTGATAGCTGATCAAACTGAGCCTCTAGCATCTGTGTATGCTGCATGTACATATCATGCATGGCGTGTGTATGTGCAAGAGTCATATCGCGAAACACACCAAACCCTACTCTGGCCTGATCCAATCTAGCAGCATACTACATAAAGATGACAAAAGCCATAATAAAAAAACAAGTATAAAATAAAGGAAAAATGACAGTAAACAACAAACGTACCTCATACGGAGGATATAACCCGACCGAAGGCACACCAGGATAGTCGGGGTGATCTGGAAAGACTAAAGGCTGCTCAATCAAAGTACCTGTCAAGTCATACGCTCTAAAAGTGGTATCAGGCTCCAACTGCATGGGAGCCTGGGAGAACTATGACAGAATCGGGTCAAATGAAACCTGCGGTACCTGAACTCTACCGGCTGCCAGATGAGGTCCTATACGATCAGAGTTGACCCCACGAACATAATCTGGTACGATGAATCTACGGGGTGCTACTCTAGCCCAATAAGCGTCGTAATCCCCATCGATGAAAAAAGTACTACTATCCACCCATCTAGCCTGTCGTAGAGCATGTAAGTACTGATCACCGATCACCCTATGTCTACCAAACATGTCCTCGTAGGATAAAGGATCGTATGGTATACGACGATCACCCGTAATCTGATAAGCACATCTCTCTCCCAAATACCACATAGGCATAAATGCAGGCGTATGCAAAGCAACCCTACGTCTAGATACTGAATACGCAACCATCAAGGGATGGTCGTCCACCAGAAGACCTGCATCTGCTAGATGAGTCCAATGTGAGGCCCAAGGAGTCCGAATGATGTTACCACGACTACGCATATCCAGCTGCGACCTAGCCTCCATCAAGTCATGCCGTACACCTAAGGGGACATGATGTACGTACTGCATGGTCTCCCATCGTCTCATCCTAGGGAAGTAATGCTCAGCAGCCTGACTAGCCGTGTCCTGGATGCAGGGATGCATGTTTGCCGTGTACTCGTAGTACCATAGCGGCAATATACCAAAAAGCATACATCTTCCTGACATCGCCAAGCGCAAATGAATCTAGAGCGGTATATAGGGTGCCTAATATCGCTGTTCCCCAGTCGATAGTATGTAGCTGGTCTAATCGGGCAAGGGAAGCTAAATAGCCAAGTCTAACCGTACCTTTTTGGTTCGAAAAAAAGGTCGAACCAAACAGGTACAACAAAAATGCTCTAGTAACTGCATCCATCATATCGGCTCTAGCTATATAACTGGTGATGTAATGCTGCAAGTACGTCAACTTAACAGAACCACTAGAGACGCAGGTAACATCTATCAGTGGTAAAAAAATAGTATACAAATTGGGTGACTCGTATAAATCATCGAATGGAAAAGGTCGAAGACCCTGTCGTTCAATCTCAATCCCAGTGAACATGTAGAAATCAACTGGAGTGATACCAAGCTCAAAATCTGAAAAATGAAACGTATGCGTGGTGGGCCACCACCTCTCAGCTAATGCCTGGATGAGAGGTCGATCAAAGGACTGAACAGGCCTAATCGACAAAAATAGACCAAAAGGGCTAGCCTATAGCCTCTCAATAATAGGACCAGGAAGATAGTCATAAAACTGGGTAATGCACTTAGCCCAACTACCCCGACAGTGAATGTAATGGTCCTATAGATAGTTAATGAAACAATAATTTTTGACAGCGTAAGGGTTATTTAATATGAGTATGTAATGTACAAATTAAAATAACAAGTTATAGTAAAGGTTGATTAATACCTGTATGGTCGTCAAAGCGGTTTCGGCTCTATGCCGATAACCATCTAGCAGCTCATGTAAAACACGTAGATCGTCTGGTGAAACTCCAGGCGATGGCGGAATGTGTAGTGGTCCTGCTTGCTCCTCTAGATGTCTCTGAACCGTTATTCGGACGATTTTGGTTGGACGCGGCGGCATTTTGGATAAATTTTCTAATTTTAAAAAAAATTTCAAAACGAAAAGTGAAGAGAAAGAGGGGGAGAGGGCCGGTGCCCATTTTATGGGCGCCTTGGCTCAGGCGCCCATAAAATGGGCGCCTAAAGCTCAGGCGCCCATTAGATGGGCGCCTGATGCCAGACGCCCATTTAATGGGCGCCTGAGGCCAGGCTCCCATTTAATGGGCGCCTGGCCATTGGGCGCCCCCACCCAATAACGGGCTGAATATTCAGCCCGTAATTGATTGGAGATGCCCTCAGGATCCGATTCAGGATCCTGAACTGGGCTTGGGCGCCCATTAAATGGGCGCCCAACCCCCCCAATATCCATCCCTACCGGCCATATTCCCCCCCCTTTTCACCCCTAACGGCTATAAACGGTCATATTTCAAATTACAACGGCTATAAACGGTCATATTTCAATTACAACGGCTATAAACGGTCATATTTCAATTACAACGGCTATAAACGGTCATATTTATGATTTCACTACATATATCAGAATGTTATCCAGATTGTAATACACACATCTCTTCTTCTATTACAATTTTATTCTCAATTCCTTAATATTGAAAGTATGTCTCATCCGTTTCAATCACATACCGAAGCGATGAATATGGATAGCTGGGATTTAGATTCTCAACCCTTTCAAAATGGAATTCCCCAAACCGCCCCCCCTCTATCGTTCCATTCTTCTGCTCCATGGTCTGGCGATGAAGATAAGGATTTGTGTTATATTTATTGTCATTTTTCTAACGACTCGGTAAAGGGGAACGACCAAAGTGGAGAGGCGTTTTGGGCAAAAGTCATGAGTGCGTACAATAAAAAACATGTTGAAAAGACGAGATCAATGTCTGCAATCACGGGTCGTTTTGGGAAGATTAATCGACAAACACAATTCTACGAGTCGCAGATCCACAAAATAAGAACAGCAAATCCAAGTGGAATGGGTGGCGAAGCTGAATTGGTAGCGTTTTGTAAAATCACATTTTTAATTTACATTCATTTATAATCACTTTGTTAATATTTGATTTTGTTTTTCTGTTTCTGTAGAAGAGAATGGCGAACGATCAGTTCTTGAAATTATTTCCAAGAGAAAATGTTACAAAGAAACCCCACTACTATCAGTTTGCAAACTGCTATGACTTGCTTGTTAGTCAACAAAAATGGAACTCAAACACCGCAAAAGGCTTAAGAGATGTGCAGACGAAGTCAAAGGGGAAGAAAAAAGCAAGTAGATCTACTTACAATTCTAGCCCAGGCAATTCTTCTCATATGGCCTCAAATGAATGCCAAGATATCGAAGACGAAGAAGTAGTTCCCGCATTTGATGAGGATGCTAGACCGATGGGGCAACGAGCAACTAAGAAGAAAATTGCTGTTCAATCTCAAATCGATTCTCGTTTAGCCCTAATGCATGAAAAACATGTGAGAGAAAATGCAGAACGTCAAAAAGGAAGCGCAGAAAAGCTTGCCGTGTTAAAAGAATTGACTGAGATTGAGAAGGGTCGTTTTGAGCTAGAGCGGCAACGCCAAGAGACCATAGTAATGGAAAAGGATGTCACCGGAATGGATCCAATTACATTGCAATATTGGATGGAGTACAAACAGCGCATTGTTGAGAGTAGATCTGGAACAAAACATATGTAGTTGACGTATTAATTTGATATTTCTAGTTATTGCAGTTTACATTTCCATGTACCTTTAGTTCATTTAGGTAATCAAGTGTTATTTTCGGTTTAACAATATTTAATGGTATATCATTTTTTCGATGCATTGTGTATATGCCCGTAATAGATTTACTTCATCAAACATAAATGACATTACAAACATAATAATTGAAGCATTACACACTTCGTTATAGAAATAAAAAAGGCAAACATATGTAATTAAACAAAGATCCACCATCTTCAACTACTGATTTCCATGAGAATTCCAAATATGCTCCATTAAATCCCTTTGAAGTCTATTATGAATAGCTGCATTACGATATACCTCATGATGATCGTTATGAATTGCGTACTGTTCTTCATTTCGTAACGTGGTTGTGCGAAACAATTCGGGTGATTGTCTTTCCCCCTCATACTCGAAATCAGGATAATACATACCGCGTTCATCTTCAATGATCATGTTATGGAGAATTATACAACTGAACATAATTGTAGTCATTTTTGATCTCTTCCATAATCTACATGGATTGCTTACCATTGCAAATCTTGTTTGAAGGACCCCAAACGCCCTTTCTACGTCCTTCCTTTGTCCTTCCTGCATCGCAGCAAATTGTTTCTGTTTTGCCGTCATTGGGTTTGCAAATGTCTTCACAATCGTACTCCATTTGGGATAAATTCCATCTCCTAAATAGTATCCATGGTCATATGTGTTCTGACCAAGAGTAAATGATACGGGAGTTGACTTACCTTGCGCCAAATCGTTGAACAAACGAGATCGTTCGACAACGTTTAAGTCATTAAGAGAACCTGGCATTCCAAAGAAAGCATGCCAGATCCACAAATCATGAGAGGCAACTGCTTCTAAGATGATTGTTGGTTTTTTCCTTGTCGTTATATGCTCCGTGAAAAGCTTTTGGACAGTTCTTCCACTCCCAATGCATACAATCTAGACTTCCAAGCATTCCAGGCCATCCCTTGCTTTCATGCATTTCACGCAAGCGAGTTACATCTGCCTCGTTTGGAGATCGAAGATATTCCGTCCCATAAATGTCCACAACTGACTGGCAGAAGTGATCTAGGTTTTCCAATGCCGTACTCTTTGCAATACGATATGCATCGTCTAGGGCATCAGCGGGTGTACCGTATGCTAACATTCTCAAAGCTGCAGTCATCTTTTGATGCCCACTCAAACCATGTTTTTTTGCGGCGTCCTGCTTAAAAACAAAATAATTATTATTCTGCTGAATACTTTCGAGAATTCTTATGAATAATGGTCGACTCATTCTGAATCGTCGTCTGAATGTCTCTGGACCGTAAGTTGGATCACGGGCAAAGTAATCTTACAGTAGTGTTTTGTGAAATGCTTGCTGGTTACGGTTGATATATTTCCTACCCAGAAGACCTGCATCTGCTAGATGAGTCCAATGTGAGGCCCAAGGAGTCCGAATGATGTTACCACGACTACGCATATCCAGCTGTGACCTAGCCTCCATCAAGTCATGCCGTACACCTAAGGGGACATGATGTACGTACTGCATGGTCTCCCATCGTCTCATCCTAGGGAAGTAATGCTCAGCAGCCTGACTAGCCGTGTCCTGGATGCAGGGATGCATGTTTGCCGTGTACTCGTAGTACCATAACGGCAAAATATACCAAAAAGCATACATCTGCCTGACATCGCCAAGCGCAAACGAATCTAGAGCGGTATATAGGGTGCCTAATATCGCCGTGCCCCAGTCGATAGTATGTAGCTGGTCTAATCGGGCAAGGGAAGCTAAATATCCAAGTCTAACCGTACCTTTTTGGTTCGAAGAAAAGGTCGAACCAAACAGGTACAACAAAAATGCTCTAGTAACTGCATCCATCATATCGACTCTAGCTATATAACTGGTGATGTAATGCTGCAAGTACGTCAACTTAACAGAACCACTAGAGACGCAGGTAACATCTATCAGTGATAAAAAAACAGTATACAAATTGGGCGACTCGTATAAATCATCGAATGGAAAAGGTCGAAGACCCTGTCGTCCAATCTCAATCCCAGTGAACATGTAGAAATCAACTGGGGTGATACCAAGCTCAAAATCTGAAAAATGAAACGTATGCGTGGTGGGCCACCACCTTTCAGCTAATGCCTGGATGAGAGGTCGATCAAAGGACTGAACGGGCGTAATCGACAAAAATAGACCAAAAGGGCTAGCCTGTAGCCTCTCAATAATAGGACCAGGAAGATAATCATAAAACTGGGTAATGCACTTAGCCCAACTACCCCGACAGTGAATGTAATGGTCCTATAGATAGTTAATGAAACAATAATTTTTGATAGCGTAAGGGTTATTTAATATGAGTATGTAATGTACAAATTAAAATAACAAGTTATAGTAAAGGTTGATTAGTACCTGTATGGTCGTCAAAGCGGTTTCGGCTCTATGCCGATAACCATCTGGCAGCTCATGTAAAACACGTAGATCGTCTGGTGAAACTCCAAGCGGTGGCGGAACGTGTAGTGGTCCTGCTTGCTCCTCTGGATGTCTGTGAACCGTTCTTCGGGCGATTTTGGTTGGACGCGGCGGCATTTTGGATAAATTTTCTAATTTTAAAAAAAAATTCAAAACGAAAAGTGAAGAGAAATGAGGGGGAGGGGGGCGGTGCCCATTTTATGGGCGCCTTGCCTCAGGCGCCCATAAAATGGGCGCCTGGCCATTGGGCTCCCCCACCCAATTACGGGCTGAATATTCAGCCCACTGAATATTCAGCCCGTAATTGATTGGAGATGCCCTTACGTCTATGGTTTTTGGTATAGTTTTATTCAAGACACAACTATTGATTTTCCTGATATTTGTTCACAAGTTTCTTTTCAACTGGTGGATTCATTAAATAAATAAACCATTTTTTGATGTAATGTTTGATTTGGTCCATGGAGAGTGGAATGAAGGTCTGCATGGCAGGTCAGAGGTAAATTACTACATATAAATGTGCAAAGATATTGTATTTGTCCTTTGTTCATAGTTTTCCATTTTGTTTATTGTATGCAACTAATTTCAAATCTAATGATTTCAAATGTCCAATGATTATTTTCGTTTATTGTGTGCAGCTAATTTCAAAAATGGGAGAAATGGTTAGAGAAGAGAACCCATAGGAATCACCAGAATCTGATGATCCTTTGGCTGCATAGGGCAGTCATACATCTGTTGAAACTTCGTCCAATATTCAAAGATCATTTAAGGAAGTAGTCATATGCATGTCAAGGCCAAATGCGACGAAATTGCAGTTCTACGAACCAGCCAAAGAAGGAGATGAAGAATTCGCTCTATTACCAGATGGAATTATTACACAGATCAAGAAACAAATGGCAGAACACAGTAATTTGCTAAGGTTTTTGTTACAAAACAACATTCTTTCAGTTCAAAAACTACATCGACAGAGTTTGGCAACCAGAAAACGAATACAAGTTAGAAATACATCAGTTTGGCCATTTTATCATACATATATCTACAAATGTAGAAATTACAAAAGTGCTGGAGAATGGGTCGCATATATAACTCTCGATTCATCGTTATCGAGCAGTAGTCTCCAGGCATGGATTATATTAAAGAACAGTTACAGGAGATGCCTATGAGGATCAAATTGAAGAACCAGCAGTTAAAACATTGGGATGCAGAAATTTTAGGCCGTATTAGCAGTGTTATTGGGCATCATATTAAAGCAGAAAGTGTCACTGTAATGATGAAAAGAACAAGTTATGCGCACATACCAGTATTACCACATCAATACTATTAGAAATCATTGGTAAATGGAAATGTGCAATGATTATTTTTGTTTATTGTGTGCAACTAATTTCAAATCATTAGACTATATACTTTAATAGGATGTGGTAATCATTAAATAAGAAAATTAGTATTGCACATTTGAAATCATCAGAAGTAAATCAGAAAGTGTCACTGTAACGATGAAAAGAACAAGTTATGCGCACATTGGGATTTGGGTGAATTATTTTTGCACTATTACCACTTCATATTCCCTGTATCTCATGCCATGTACGTGTATTTTTGAGCAGGAGGGCATTTTCTATATACGGTAAGAAAGGGTTGACATGGGTGGAGTTGGAAAGGGCAATGTGGGAGGAGCATAGGCAGGAGTTTGTTTTAGGGAGGGGATCTGCTCTACATGATTGCTTCTATGAGTTTACCCTATGAATTATCCGATTTTTATACTATTTTTTTTCAAATTTATACCGAGAATGTGGATTATGATTAATGCATGGTTCATAGTGATATCTGTTTACCAGTTCCTATAATGACTCTTCTACATTATCTGAGAGTTTTGCGCACTTATTTGCGTTTTTTAAAATACAAACTGCTATCATGTAAGAGGACATTCAAGGACTATTGTTTCTATGTTGAAGTTCTGTATTCTTTACTGTAACAATTATTTGGAATAAAATTGTAACATGTAAAAATTTAATCACTAACAATTTGGTTAGGCTTTGTATTTTGGAGTTATTTGGAGTCTTTAGACATAGAAGTTTTCTTTTCTATTACTTGAACATAATAAAATAGTTCAAACTTTGTTGATGCATTGCTTTATACATTTTTATATTCAATAAATATTACATTCATCAATATTTTTATCCTGACAGATTATTTTGTCATAAAAGTCTCGTGCCATCGACATGGGCTCCATACTTTATTTCAAACAATGCTTATTGCTTTCTGTTAATTTCCTACGTTAATCGAATAAATTTTATATCATAAGTGTGAATTCAACTGTAAGCTTGGCATGCTTCCTATAGCATAAACTCATCCCTTTCGATATTCACAAAGCTTGAGGATTGAATGATAATCTGATTTGGTTTTCAGTTGGCATCGAGGATGTCCAAGAACTGATTTCAGATTTGGATTTTACTATAAAAATAGCGCCAATGTGAAAGCCAAATATGTTATGATCATTCAAAAACTTTTCATTATAAAATACATTGTAATAGATGTATGATGAGTATTTTATTTAAAACCAAGTTTGTTAATGAGTAGACCATTATAAATCGTCTGTTTGTGAATCTTGATTAACAAAGATAGTTCCAAAAGAGTGTAAGCAGTTGACAGAACGCTGACTTATTGTATGAAATAAGTTGTTAGAACTCTCCTTCCAGCAATACCACATAAACTTCAATAACCATGATTGCGAATTCAAACATGGTTGAATCTTGAAATAATATATACGATGCTGTATCCCACTGGCTACAATTATTTGCTGTTTATAGGGTTAATTCTAAATGTTAACCTTACTTACCATACTACTTAGCTTCCTCAACTAAGGGAAAGAAAAAGGTGGAGTAGGTTTGTCTAGCATGTTACGGTAAATAAGTTTTAACCCTGTTTAAGTAATTATCTCAGAGTTATACTTTAATGGTATAACAAGTAAGTTGATGGAAATGGCACTATTTTGTCACCAAATATACTTTCATGGTCATATATGCTTTATAAAACAGCTGAAAATTTTCATATTTGGCAAATAAGCACAATACAACCAAATGTAGAGTTTTCCTAGGAATATATCAACCAGTGCAACTTTCTTAATTATTAAGGCTCAACTACTTTGTTGATGTAAAGCTGGATAGTAGTTTAGTTTCGCTATTTCTTTTGTTTTTCATTTTTTTAAAGTATTTTTATAAACAAGAGTCAAATGTCAGAACCACGGATAGAAGTTCATATGTATAACAAAAACCATGGTGAAAGTCTTATGCATTGAATTTTCCCTCTTACTAGACTAGATAGAAGAGATGAAACCATGTTGTGAAGTGATGATGCATATAATATATTTCCATATTAGCTAAAAGATCATATGGATGTATAGGTACAAGTATCATTTCCATTTTCAGTGGTATAAAATAAACTAAAACAAAAGAAATAAATATTAAAACTTTAGTATTATAAAAAATTGGTCATGGCTGTTCTTCAGTTATTTTGGTCTTTTCAAATGCTTCTTTAGGTTCAGTTTATGCAGATAATGACACTGTCAAATTTGCTTTTAGGGGTATAACTATAAATGCATGCACATTGTGATTTGCAGGCCCACTTGGGCATGCATATACACTCGTAAATCATAAATTAAATTTGTTATTATTGCTTATATATAATTATGTTATGTGACTAGTATATTTATTTATCTAAATTAATTTTATATTATTTTTGCTAATATGAATATGGTACATTATTGAAAATTTCACATTTTTATGATTTTTTAGATAAATCAAGAAATGGTAGTTTACTAAATTTAATTAAGTAGTTTTAAGATTACGTGATTAATTCTACTATGTGAAGTTAAATGTAAATATTAGAAGGTAACTGGAGGGTTCCATAAATGGTAAGAAATTTTAAAATGAAGGTATTTGCAGTAAAGAAAACATAATTTTATAATATACTATATGATGAATTTATTGATAATTTTTTGGCTATTTTTAAAAATACTTTGGCTTGAATCATAGAGGAAAGTGACAACAACTAACACAACTAGAAATTCTATAACAGCTTACTTGCTATCTAACCGAAGATACGTCCAGTGGGCACCTCATGACCAGTATATTAATTTCGAATCTCGGTAGCTGAACTAATGGATCGGGCAAGGAAAGAGTACCGGAATTCGTACCAGCGATAAGTCTTATGACAACTAGTCTTTGATTCACAATCAAATATGAACTTAATCGCATGTTTCTATAAAAAAAAATTTATTTGAATTTTCACTACAAAGGTGCAAATATTTGAAGTTTTTTGCAAAAGTGAAAATATTTGTAGTTCCTAATGCAATTATTTACAATCTGGCTGAAACTAAAAGTAATAATGTTTTTTTACATGATTTTAGAAGAAACAACTGTGTATTTTGAAATTTAAAGAATGTATTTTACAAATGTTGCATATTGTTAATGTTATACTATATGTCATTTGACTTATGTATCTTGCTTTAATTAAAATGTAAATTTTACCCTTTTTGATAATATAAGTATGATGTACATATTGAAATTTTTATATATTCGTTAATATGCGAGCTAATGAATATCACTCAATTGTACTTAGCTAATTAGTTTAAACTTAAGATTGCATAATTAATTTAAACATATGGACTGAAACGTAAAAAAGGGGAAAGTGAGAGATGGTTTTTGTAAGTAATTGTGGTTATTTTCAATATAAGTATTTTAAGTTAAAAGTAAAATTTTCAATGCAACGTACGATAAATTTATCGAGATAAAAGTATAACGGATTAAACTTATTATTGTTGTTTTATATGATTTATATATCATAATCGAATAAAAAATTAATTTAACTATTTTGGTCGGTACAATAATATCATATATATATTGAGTTGTTGTTCTCTAGCATTAATTAAAAATATTACTTAACTAAATTTATTTACATAGTTTAAATTTTGGATTATGTAATTAACCCAAATATATGGACTTGAATATAGAATGTTAGAAGTTAACAAATTAATTATTTGAAAATAATTATATAATTTTTTTAATGCATATACAGATTGTAAGTTGATCGGAGAGATTTAGTCAAATAATGTAATTTTGAAAGGTAATCAGTTTTGGAGTGGCTCGTCCACTTTTTGTTAGTACTATTAAAACAGGTGTTTGGTTGAGATACCGAAGCAGCTACAACTCACACAAACAAGAATGACCATAACCAAGGTGCATAACTGGTGCTTGGTTAAATAATGTAATTGATAAATTAAAAGATTCAAAAATAAAATACCTATAGAGAATCAAGCAGAAGAAAGAAAACTTATAGAATCAATAAGAGAGCTAGAAATTCTTCTAATTCACTATTGTTTAATAGATAGAGAATTTTTTTTAAGTTGGATGGGATTAAGATAAATTTTATTTCTTGATTTGTTCCCATCATATCCAAAAAAAAAGTCTATTGAGTAATGCTTTTACAAAAGTATTTTTTATTGGAATAAGGCCAGCCCTGCAGTGGAGTTGAAGGGTAAATTTCAAAAAAATTCCTTTTGGATTCTTATTGGGCCTTTGTAGTCTAAATGTATATTAAATCCAATCTAATAAATTTTTAAATAAAATCATATTTTATTTAATTTGGTTAAAAGGAATTTTAAATTTGTATCTAATATAATGAATGTACCAGATACATTCATATGTTCTAATAGTAAGAGCAACATTTAAGCAGTGCATATATGTGTGTGTGTGTCTATATATATAAACATGTTGAAGTTTAGAGATAGAAATCTTTTGTTTCTTTCTCTTAACATAAATAATTATTTAAGAGAAGATAAGGCCATAAAGGTAGAGAGAGAAACATTTCATCTTTCTTTAATTAAATTAATTGACATATTAAATGACATTTATTACAGAATTCATACATGCCTTTGTTGTCCAAATTTTTACTTTAAAACATATAAATGACAGTAATATATGTATGTATATGTTCTAATTACACTTATACATAATATATTAAAAGGTATTTTACTAAAATACAAAAGTTAACTTATATTTACAAAAGAGCAATTAATGATGGTAGACATTTATACAAATGAAAAGGTGGAGGACTTTCCTCATTCCTTTACTCATTCAATTAACGTCATTTCAAATTAGTAATTAAACTCTTAAACATCTATGCATACATAATTAATTTTAACCATTCTCATATTTTGAAATCAAGAATTAAGAAATATAAATCAAGTTTCAACTTAGGAAGAATTTTAAAGTTAAAATTGTGACTTTACACAGAAGTATATTTTATAAACCTTGAATTAAAATAACCCACTCATACACACACACATATATAATTAATTGACTGCTGCATTTTAAAATTAAAATAACAAATGAATATGTAAAGTTTGTGATTTAGCATGTGTTGGAATTGAAAGTTAACAAATTTACGCAAAAGTCCGATTATTTTTTACAACTTCTAAACAAAAGTATGATAGAGTTAGGGATATGTCCTATGGGCAATTATGTAATTTCTTACATATATCTAACACGATTGTCCCAGTGGTTAAGTGATTCGGCTTTGGTGCGAGAGGTCACAAGTTCGAAACTTGCGTAGCGTGATTCGACCATATATTGACATGTGATTTATGTTATGTTATCCTGGTGACATGTTGCATCTAAGTACCATTTCAAAGGAAAAAACGATAATCAATCTTGTTCGAATTAAAAGGTGTTTTCTTTCTATTATGTACTTGATATAATATGTTTTATTAATAAATTAACTTAATTAAAAGTATATTTAATTGAAAATCCTTAAATGGCATGTTTTGTGACAGTAGTTACAAAGTGTCGTAACCGTGAGTAATTTATCACAATGAAAATAAATATACCATTTTAAATATTTGTAGTCAAGATGTATCGAGACTGGATATTAATATATCCGTTGAGACTAGAGTACGTAATGCTCTTCAAACATTGAGCAGTGTTGCACTCATAGCTGTTGGAAGCACCATAGTGTTACATACTGATAGTTATTGTATAATTATGGAATGACCCACTCAATATTTTTCTATTGGTTAATATAACTAAGGTTAAACAGAAAATGTCGATGTGACTAATTTATACAATTCTCTCGACTTGAGAATACTATTGATCTTCAATATGAAAGCTCCGCTTTAATTATAGTCAAATCATGGTATGACATCTATCGAGTGACTACAGTTGGGTCGAGTGGAAGTATTGGAAGTGAAGCACTATTCAAGAGAGGATTTGTCTTCTCAATTATATGGGGTTACCATCATGGTCAACTCAACGTCAAAGTCTCTAGCTACAGCATTTCAGTTAATAATAATTGTTATTATTGAACCAAGGACTTTGTTTTTTGGACTATAGGGTTAAATATGAACGATATTGGAATTTTGACAATTACCAAATGCCATAAGTTCAAAGTGATATAGTTTTGACGAAGATAATTAATGTAAATAAAAGTCACAACCGGGCAATGCTTAACAAACTAAAATTGGATTTTTATCAGAACTAAGTAAGTGATAAATTTGGTCAGAATGTCATACCATCTGCTAAGTGATGTGTGAACTTTAATATTTGAATAATTTGATATTAATCGCTGACAAAATTTACATTTGATGAATCACACAACCAAAATGATAAATTCCCTTTTGACCACATGATTTAATTACTTTATAATTATTATAAATTAATCAAATTAAATATTATTTATAAATTTGATTTTGATTTGATAAATGAATATTAAATGTATTTGCAAAAGTTATAAATACATTAATCGGTACAATATCGATAAATTTTTTAAACTAAATTCAAAATTCATAGTATTCATTTTAGATTAAATCGGTTTAAGGCCCATCATGAGGGTAATTTCAACAACAACATAGGCTAAGGGTGAATTATTTAGGGTTATGGACTTAGTTTTGAATGGCTCAAATTAAAGGAGAATCAGTATATGATCAGATCCACACTTCTGTCCTTTCTATCCACTGTATACGCATCTCAAACCTAATTATTTTGGTTTTTTTTACCGCCTTCTCCTCCCTACTTGCTGGCCAAAATTATACCCTTGACTCTTTATCAGTGTAAACTCAAATCAAGTCAGATCTGATCATTATCCGGTAGTTGAAGATCAACGATTCAAAAACTCACGATCTGCTGAACTGAAAAGAGTTTCAAGGGGAGAATTTATCTTTTTAAGGTGTACTTCAAGTCTTTAGAATTAAGGTATAGTTTTTATCAGTTATAATTTATAACTCTTAGCGTATTTATTTCATTATGTGTGTGTGTGTGTATATTCTTGTTAATTATGTGACGATTCAGATATTCAATAATTTATCATAAATTAGTTTGGTTATGTGCATGTATATATTTATGTTTTGAAAAAAACAATTTTTAAGTAATGTTAGATTAGTGCTGCAGCATATAATAATATTATATTTAATATTTTATTAAATACATATACACACACACACTATTTAATACATATATGCAGCTTATAATTAATTACAACATCACACTATGGTTAAAATTAGTCGTTTACTTTTATATCTAAAATTTTATAGTAATACTAATTTTCAGCAGTAAGAAAATAATTTTTTAGAAATATTCATTATTATTTAGTATTATTTAAATCACTTTACTACATAAATTATATTAGTTTAAATATTTTATGAAAATTATTTTAAATTTTATAAAATTATGTTAACATCGGTTAAGATCTCGACCAAAAATATATTTTTGTTTTTTAAAATTAATATTTAATTCGGTCGAATATTAATAATCATTTAAAAATTTATTTAAAGTGAAAAAATATGGAAAAATTTATCAAAATAAAATATAATCTGTGATTTATTGAAAACTTAAAAGTTGAAATAAAGTTTCAAAAATAATTTTTTATCAATATTTTATGTAATTTTGAATGAGTATCCAATTAAAATATATTTTAAAATTATAATAAATTATGTATGAGCTATGCGCATGAACTAGAATTTTATAATTTTTTTAATAATTTTATAATTAATATATATATATATATATATTTATATATTATTTATGTGTGTGTGTGTGTATTATAATAAAAAGTACTACTTTATTTTTTTAGCAAAGGCTAACAGGGTTGACAGGGCCCCTACCTGTTTTATTGCAAGGACAATAAATGGAAAAGAAGCTCAGAACATACTCTAAGCCTGAAAAAGAAAACTACACAAGGAAGAACAGAAGATAACAACACAAACACACATGGAAATACAAGAAGAAACAAAAAGAGGAGACACAAAAGCAACCCAAAGAAAGGCACACCTATCTCCAAATCAGACACAATGAAGGAGGAAAATAAGGATGCCTCAGCAGTGCAGCATGAATATCCCTTTTCAAATCAGCCCATAGAGTTTCACCAGCTCTCCTCTTCCTATCAAAACAAATTGCATTACGTTCTTGCCAAAGCACATTGAAGAATTTCTTTATGCATAGGGTTAACAGTCTAGATTTCTGAGATCTCCAACTAGTAGCTTTGTAGATAATACTCAAATCAATAGATGAAGAGGTGGCCAAGGCCCTGCATCCCACTTCCATCATCATTCTTCTCCACATTGAAAGGTTAGCAACACATTCAAACAATATGTGCACCGCAGTTTCAGGACTGTCAAAGCAGAAGAAACACATGTTCCCAAGATTCAAGCCCATATTAAGCATGACAGTTCTCGTAAGCAAGCATTATGAACCACTTTCCATAACATGAAGTTTTCCTTAGGGCTGGAGTCATCATTCCATATTATCTTCACCCACCTGCATTTTGGCACACTACTCAACCCAGTAAGAAATCCATAAGCATGAAAGATAGAGTGGAGGCTGCCATTCCAAAGAACATGGTCCGCATCCGTTGTTTCAATACCAACACCCTGAATTTGGTTCCACACACCCCTGAGCTGTTGATTGGAAATGTAAGGAAGCTGAAGATAGCCATTATATAAAAAGTCAGTAGCCTTAGCATTGACCGGTATACCAGATTGATGGACATGTTGATGAGTTAGTAATTTGATAAGGATCAATCCAGGGGACACCCATGGTTCATGCCAGAACCTTACTTCAGAAGAGGAAGACAACTTCATACAAATGAATGGAAGAAAAGTAGACCTTAAAGCATGAAGCTTCCTCCATGTCCAACTACATAATTGAGGAACCATAACACTCCAAAAGTTATTGGAACCAATTTTATGAGTCCACACCCATCTTACCCAGACACTACCATGCCTAGATAGAACTGCATTGAAATGGAAACTAAAGGCAGCCAAGTTCCACTTCAGAATGTTCATTACTCCCAAACCTTTTTGTCCCTGGGCTGTTCAATGAGATTGAAGGAGCATGGAATATGCTTCTTACTATGAATAGAACCATACCAAAGAAAGCGCATCATCGCACTTCTAATCATTCTCAGAAGCTTCGAAGACAGAACGAAGGCCTTGGCCCAATAAGCTAGCATAGAAAAGGAAACTGATTTAATGAGAATGAGTCTTCCAGCCTATGATAAAAAACGTTAGACCAACTGTCCATGACATAAGTGATCCTGGAATAAAGAAGGTGGCAGGCAAAAGTGGTTAGTCAGGAAGTTAAAAGAGGAAGACCTAAATAAGACATATTAGAATCCATAGCTTGTAGACCCGAAGCTTGAAGAAGAGAGGATGAAAGGCTAGAATCAATACCAGAGAAGATGATGCTGGATTTAGACAAGTTAATCGTAAGACCAGACATCAGATGAAAGGAAGACAATGTGGACAGGACACAGAGGATGGATGAGAGGTGAGGTTTAGTAAATAACATGATATCATCAACAAACATCAAAGTTGTGACATTATGGAACTTGCACCTCTGGTGGAAGGAGATCAGATTTGCAGCAAACTTACTGTTGAGAAGAGCAGTTAATGCCTCCATGACTAGAATGAAAATATAAGAGGAGATATGATCTCCTTGTCGAATCCCCTGCCTTGCTTTGAAGTATCCCACAGAATGACCAATAAGTATAAGCGAGAAGCTTGGAGTTGAAATGCATTCAAAATCCACCCCACAAAAGGTTTAGGGAAACCCATTAATGCCATAATCTTAACAATGGAAGACCATTGAACAGAATCATAAGCCTTCAAAATATCCAATTTCATCATAGTAGCAGGAGAAGCATTCGACCTACCATAACCGCAGAGAAGTTCCTGAGCAAGAAGAGTGTTATCCAATAAGTTTCTTTTTGGGATAAAGGCAACTTGGTTCTGTAAGATTATGTCGGGAAGAACACGAACAAGCCTGTTAGCAAGAATCTTGGATAAACACTTATATACTACATTACAACAAGATATAGGTCTGAAAGAAGAAACCGTGCTTGCATCAGGAGATTTAGGAATCAGGACCAGATTGGTAGCATTCACTTCAGAGAGGAGAGTGCATTTACCAAGAAAATTATGCACAGCCTTGTAAATATCAGACTGGATAAGATCCCAACAAAACGTGAAGAAAAGGACATTGAACCCATCAGGTCCCCCATAGGACTTCTTATTCACAGCAAAAAGAGCTTGCTTTATTTCTTCATTAGTAACTTTTTCAACAAGCAAAGATGAATGCTCAGTGCTGAGGGAAGGAAGAGATATATCATCAAACATGTTAAGATCAGGAGCAAAATTAGATGAGTTACCAGAATATCCGTGTAATAATCAAGGAAAGCAGAGTCGATTTGATTAGGAGTGGAGAAAAGAGCACCATCCTGCCCATGAATCATATGGACATTTTCCTTAGCCTTCTTAATTTTGATCGAAGCATGAAAAAAATCAGTGTTTCTGTCCCCAAACTGAAGCCACTTGTTATGCAACCGTTGTTCTTTCATGCTGCTTTCAACATCAAGAGCCTTGTTGAGAAGAGTGTATAATTTTCCTTCGTCTTCAGCAGCCTGCGAAGAATCAGGGTGGTTCATCATGAACTCATGGGGCTTTATGTACTGTTCTTTAATGCGAGAAGACTGCTTTGAACCATCACCATATATTTTGCTAGCCCAAGGTCTCAGGGCATTCTTAATAAGATTAAGCTTCCTGCACGAAATAAACATAGGGTTACCATAACAATTAGTGGACCAGACAGAAGAAACCATTGGCATAAAATCAGAGGATAGAGTCCAAGCATTGAAGAATTTAAAGCTCCTTTTTTCCTTAACCACAGGGGAACCAGAGGAGAGAATCAATGGAGAGTGATCAGAAAGAAAAGGAGGAGGAACAAGAACGGATAGCTTGGGCCAAACAGAAAGGGAAATTAGGTTGCAGAAAGCATGATCAATGGTGGAGAAAGATCTCACACCACTCCTACTACGACTGTTCCACGTGTACCTAGAACCAGAAGATGGAAGTTTAAGAAAATTCGAACTAGATGTAGAAATGTTAAGAGGTTGTATGTGCTTAGGCAGGAGGGGAAGACCACCATGTTTGTCGTGAAGGTGAAAACAGCTATTAAAATCACCCAAGACAAGCCATGGATGAGTTTCCTGCCTAAGATGAGGAAGAAATTCAAGAAATTTTTGCCTAGAGGCAGAGGAGTTGTCAGCATAAACAAATGTGAGGTAGAAAGAGGAGGAAGAAAGGGAACATTTGACATGAGTGTGAATGAACTGTCTTGATGATAATATTGTAGACAGGGAAAATAGGAAGGATCATAAAGAACAAAAATTCTACCATACTCCGCATCACAAAGATTATGCAGCAGATTCCAAGAGGGACGAATATAGTTTGCTGCTCTTAAAGTTAAAAGAAGGTTTAGCTTTGTTTCCAGAATTGCGATAATTTTCAAGTCGTACAGCTGAATGAGATTTTTAACTTGATCAAGCTTCGAATGACTGTGAGCTCCTCTAACATTCTACACTCTAAGACTTTGTGCTAACATACTTACAGGGATAGGTGATTGGCGAGTTTCTTGCTCCTGGTAACAGGAGAATCAGATTTATAAGCTAATTTTTTGGACTTGGCATTCTTCAAGGAGGGGGATGATGTAGTGGGACATGAGCTAGGAAGGGGCTTGATTGCAGGGATAAGCTTATCCCTGTCAACCCAACCAGGGATGGTGGAGTTATTGATGTAGGGGAAATGGGAAGGAAGAGAAGATGGGAGAGATTGGGAGGAGAAGAGCTTGAGGGAAATGTTTTGGAAGGAATAGAAGGAGGTTCAATGTTTTCATGCATGGAATGAACAAGAAGCAGAATTTGATTTTCCAGTTTCCTACATATGTTAGATTCAGAAAAAGCTTCACTACTATGTTTTTGGCCTTCGACCTGATGATGATATGTTTCAAGTTGGTGCAAATTGGGTAAGCTACTGTCCTCAGTGGTATTAGCATGATTGTGCACATGCACAAGTGGCCGATTGTGAACCATAGTGCACACGTCAATTGTGCAACCAGAAAGAGGTGTGACTTCGAGGTCAACCCGAGGTAAAACACTGATTCCTTCGGGGCAATGAACTTTGTTAACATTAGCAGTGGCAACATCAGAAGTGTGAAATGAAATTAGAGCCTCCCCACGAGGAGTTTCAGAAGTTTCCTCGGGTACATGATGAGGAGAATGACAGTCCACATCGAGAACATCACCTTTTTCAGCATCTTTAATATTTGCATAACATTTTGTTTGAGCTACTAAGTCTGTTTCCTCAATATCAGTCTCCTCATCATTAGCCAATACATGAAACTTATTTGCTGATAAATTAACTGAAACTGCATGGAGGGCAGCACAGTCAACAACAGATAATGATTTATCATGGGTATCAACCCTATCACTAGCAACTGCTTTTTCCTTTGCAATACAAACTGCATTTTCCTTTGGCCTCTCACCATTTGACAAAACAATGCCAACCTTATTTTTCTTTTTATACTGGGGAACTTTCCTCCAAACTTGCTTAAATTTATCTGGTCTGGCAGCACTGACAGAAGAAACACCCCCTCTCTCAGCCCCAACAACGGGAACAGAAACCACAGGGTCCTCCATCACCTTGGAAGCTACTGCGAAAGGACGTGAAAGAACAGAATGACCAAATTCAGAGCACGAAACACAAATTTATGGTTTCCATAAGTAACTGACTTGCACAAATTGATCGCTACCATCAAGCAGCTTAACAGGGAGCTTATCAACTAGCTCACGATCTGGTTTAATCTCAACAAGACATTTTGCATATGTAATCCTCTCTAACTTCTCAGTTGATTGATCCATACACAAGAATTTCCCCAATCTTGAAGCTAACCAGTTAATGCCATAGTGAGACCAAGCATAAAGAGGTATATTGCTTAACCTAATCCAAACAGGAACATACCTAATAGTACCACAACTGTTGCCAATGGTATCATCCCACGGTTTCAAAATAAAGAGTTTGTTTCTCATGATAATGGGATCAGCCTCTGCAATTCTATGACGATCATCCGTAGATGAGAAGTTAAAAAGGAAGAGAAAACCATCAGACTTCGCAGAGACATCACCCTTCAACTTCCATATCTTTTTCAAATGGAACACCACAGTTGAATTATATGTTTATTATTCATGGTTTTTAAATATATATATATATATATATATTTGTATATATATATACACTTTATTATATATATATTTATATATATTATTCACGGTTTTTTTAAAAATTATTTTAATATTTAAATAAATATATCATAATAATATGTATATATATTATTAATACTTAATTAACAAGAATATATATATATATATATATATTAATTGTGTTATACACCTACATAAATTTTTTAAACAAACTTAACATTGCATACATACATATATATAATATTTATATACATAAGTAATAGTTTATATACATACACACACACATATATATTTGGACAAATTATATATGCATATTGGATAAGCTAACGTGTCAATTGGACGTAAATCCCTACATCCACACATGGGCATGTTATACCTTGCACGAGTTGATATGTTACACATGCGCACACACATATATGCATATATGATAACACACATATACATATACATACATACATATATATATATATATATCAATATATAAATTAAACAAAACTATTTAATTTATGAATTTAAAGAAAATAAAATATTTTATTCAAATAATATATAGAGATGTTCTAAATGAATTAGACTTCATATACCCAATATAGATCCAATAAGGGAATTGTTTTGGAATTCATCCATAACTTCCGTTACGGGTTAGCCTAGTTCCAACAATAGTATCATCGCCCAATATGCAGTCTAAAATAATCATGTTAGGATTAACTAATTAAGCTTACATCATAGTTAGTAGAATGTTTAAAAGGAATTGTCTTGGATTAGGTTTAGAAAATCTAGTACTCTGCCCTACCTAGCTACCAGCCTAGTCCAAGCAGATATGTGAGCCTAAAAATTGCTCCTAATGGAAAAGGCCTAATTTGAATTGGGCCTTGGACTAAATTTTCAAATGTGGTTTGAAAATTAAAAATATTAGATTTTAAATTTAATAGTTAAATTTAAAATAAGATATGCATAAATTATAAAAGTTATAATATAATAAAAAATTTCAAAATATTTGAAAAATAATATAAATTAATTTAAACATTTAAATTTATTAATAAGACTAAAATACATAAATTAATTAAATAAGTTATTTAATGAAAAATATATACATGTATTATATATTTTTAATATATGTTATGTTATTTTGAAAATTGTTTAATTAAATAAATAAGTTAAAGGTTAATTAATTAAATAAATTAATGGTTAATTAATTAAATAACACACATAAACACACACACACACACACACACACACACACACACATATATATATATATGATGTATGTGTATATATGTGTTATACTGTAAATGTTATAATAAATGATAAATATTTAATACAAATGTTGTTTACCGGCATTTTAACCCAGCTATATTGGCCATCCCAAAACCTTCTCCTTTTAACACGCGATCATTTTTGTAGGGTTCCCTCTTGATTTTATTGATGCTTTGAAAGTTTCAAGCACGGTAGCTTTATAGATTTTGATATATTAATCAATCTCCGATGACTTAAGCTGTTTCATGGATTATTCTTGATTGATCCTTACAAATCCTTGCTTCATCTGTAACTCAAGCATACGAACTCCGATTAAGCTGAAAATTAAAATGTGGCCTCATCGGGCCATCCTTTTCACTTCTTGCTGATTATACCTTGATTAGGTACTTGGCAGTTTTTTGAGCGTCATCCATCCGAGTCTATTTAATTATTGTCTATGGTTTCAACTGTAATCGATTTCTAGTCCATCCATTTAAGCCAAATTCATGATATCACGGCCTTGATAATAGTGAAGTCTATTGGGTTAAATTCGCCTGTGTACTGCCATCCCAAAAGGCGGGTTAAAACTTTGCCTACCAAAACATGCCTTATGATAGGAAGGCGTGTTTTGAATTGCCATAAATCCAAAATCCTAAGTCCATAATCCATCGATTGCCCTATTATCTAATCTAGAATCCCGTCTGTTGCCATTCAATTCCTTGTTCTCTCATGATAATTGGTGAAACCCATGACTGTTTCGAGTCGATATCCAACTCCTAATCTACTCCAAATTCATTAACTAAATCCATGATCTCTCCAGATCGTTTTACCTAAATTCGGGACTGCTCCGGGTCCATATCCAAATCCATAGACCTTTTCGGGTCAATTAATCTAAGTTCGGGACCACTTTCGATCCATATCCTAATCCATAGACCTCTCTAGGTCGTTTTAACCAAATTCGGGACCGATCCGGGTCCATATCCAAATCCATAGACCTCTTTGGAACATTTTATCCCAATCCATGATCTCACCAGATCCTTGTCGAGCACAATCCGTACTCGATAACCTAATTATGCCGATCCTGTCGCTCTCCGACGAAGTAGCCTATCCCTTGCCAGACATAGTACATACCCAACGATATATTGGGTTTTATTCTTCGACCTCTACTCTCCGGTTGAGCACTTAATCCATGGGTATCCTTCTCCAGCCTCGATCCCAATTGAGGGCTTAATCCATGGGGTATCCTACTCCGGTCTCGATCCTCAGTCGAGGACGTAATCTATGGAGTATCCTACTCCGGCCTCGATCCCTAGTCGAGGATTTAATCTATGGGGTATCATACTCCGCCCACTATCCCTAGTCGAGGACTTAATCCGCATGGTATCCTACTCCAGCCTCGATCCTCAATTGAGGACATAATCCATGGGGTATCCTACTTCAACCTCGATCTCCAATCGAGGACTTAATCCATGTACGAATCCATCATGTCGCTCTCCAGCGAAGGGACTCGTGACTTTCGGTTATTACCCCATCTCTCCGGTCGAGGCCGCGACCGTGACCTGTGTTATTTATTACATTAATCCGGATTTAAACATTCCAAAGTCCATTTGGTAAAATATAAAATAAGAGTTCTTGCAACCAAAAAGCTAATAAAACCAAAATATTAAAAACCATAGTTCAACAAGAAAATATAAAGTTTCAAAAGCCCGAGCACTACGGTTTTTCATCATCTTAGAGCATGCCTAGGGGCCGTCCTCAATCCCATACATGTGTAAGTGACTTAGTTGTATTACCATGGAGTTTACTACTTATTCCATGCCATCCCAATCAATTGATGAGAAGATGACGATAATGCCTTGATCCAGTGCCATTTTCATTTGAGGTGGACAGTGGCAGCTCCTGTTCCACTGCCGCAGCCCGTGTCCTCACGCATTATTGCAACTGACCACTCCTTACATATTCTTCGATGATATCCTTCAAGTGCCTATAGTCATTTTTATTATGCCCGTCCAGCTCATGGAATAAGCAATGCTTTCCTAATACCTGCTTGTGTTAGAGGGTTCCCTCCTTGCCGACCTTCAATACTGAAGACATCCTCGAGTATCCAAATAAATCCTTTCTAGAGATTCATTCAAATCCGTGTAAGAAGAGGATTTTGGTTCTCTCCATTGCCTTTTCGACACAGTAATGTCATCATTCATTTTCCGTTTGCCTTTATCATTCATGTTTACATCTCTAGACGATGCTCCATTTTGCATAACATTCACCTCCGATTTGTTTTCTCATGCATCTTCTCGTCGTAGGAACCTTTCTGCTTCATGATAAAACTCCTCGAGATCCATGGGTGGATCCCACGCCACTGTATTCTAGAACTCCGTGCCATCAGCAATTCCAGATATAACTGCCATCAAAACAATGGATGGATCTGGACGATCTACCAGCGCTGCCATGGCACTAAACCGTGTTAGGAAGCTTCTCAGGGACACTTTGATCCTCTGTTTCAGTGTTTCCAAACTCATCACATTTTTCGATCTCGAGTTGTGAACCCTAAACTGCCTCATAAACCTTTTAATCTGTTCCATCCATGTGCTAATAGAGTCGCGTTCCAACTATCGAACCATAGTGCAGTTATATCTTCTAAGTATAAGGAGAAGCATCGTGCCACGACTTCCTCTGATGCCCCCAATAATTCCATGTATCTCATGTATCTTGTCAGATGAACAGCGGGATCCATTTTTCCATTATATGTCTCAAGCGTTGGTGGCTTCTAGTGGATTCCTAACTTGCTTGATATTAGGTGCGAAGGGGCTCCTATTTACATCTACTAGATCCCTATTTATCAATCCTCCTCTCATAGCCCATCAGATCATTTCCGCCAACATATCATTGTCATCTAGTGGTGGTCTTCGATCATTGTCTCCAACCTGCCTCCCGAGTCCACGGGGGAATCCTGAAATCTTCTCTTCTAGACGAGCATCCACATTCCGATCAATTCCAAATTCCTCAGCACCTACATGCTCTCGAGTGCGGAATAATCAGCATCGTTCATTCTATAACGATCGGCTAAAATACCACCAATCATTCTTGGTAAGTCGGGGGCTGCTTCTAGTAGTTCCACTCCATCCTGCATCCTGTTTGCTTCGATTCCTTAGTTCTGATTCTGGATTTCCTCAGCTTCTACTACTCCAACTCCATTATACATATTTCCAGCATTTCTTACTACTCCATTTAAGTGTTTTCACACTCTAGCTTGTCCAATCTATCGGTATAGGATCTGCATCATTTTCTCCTGTCTTTTTAGCATCCTTTCCTACATAGCATCCATTATTGTTTCCATCTAGTCTCTGATAATGAAGATTGAGGTTTGATAAGCTCCCGAGGAAGCCTTCTGACTCTCTTCATGATGATTCCTCTCTGTTCTCCGTCTCCTTGTTGATTTCCTAGAAATTGCTTCGTAGACCCAAGTATCCAAGCTTCTAAATATAGGATTCTAGCTTCCAAATATGTAGGTGTAAGTGCTCTCAGTGAAACATGTTTGCACCAAAAACGGTCACAAACAACTTGTTATAAGTGAAAGCACCAATTCCAATATCTAGATTCATAGATCGCAGAATAGAATGCAGAAAAGTAAATGAACATGCAAGTTTTATAGTGGTTCGACAAACTCTGGCCCACGTCCACTTCAATAATATTTTATTTGTACTATTAGATTACAAGTACAGTTGTTGTTGCCTTAGAAAAATAACAAAGGAAGAGATAAGAAGTGATGAAGGAGAGCCAGCCGAAAAGTCCTTTGCAATGAGCCAAGCCCGGTGTACTTATAGGGGAGATGATGAGATATTTCGTTGAGATTTCGACAGAAGGCTTTCAAGGTCCACAAAGCCCACCATAACAATCGACATGTCCAATTCGTCATTTAATAACGATCGGCCGATATATCACCGATCATTTTTCTTTCGTCCAATCCAAGGCTTATCATTTCTGGAGGGTCCTTCATGCCTCTCGACGTTACTTCTAAAGTATGGAATCATTCTGACTTGTAGTTGAGGAGATATAGGTTGATTTTGGTTGAAATTGGATGGTCCATCGAATTATACTGATCGTTATGATGGATCGATATGAACGATTGGTCTATAACGATCGATCAAGAAGGATTGACCATCTTCAAACCATCACTCCATGATATGTGATTGCTTTCATGGATCGTTCTTGAATGGTCGACAAAAATGATCGAGCATCCCAAAATTTTCTCATTTTGATGCATGATTGTTTTTGTAGGCTTCCCTCTTGATTTTATTGATGCTTTGAAAGTTTCAAGCACATTGGCTTTGTAGATTTTTAGATATCGATCGATCTCTGATAACTTGAGATGTTTCATGGGTCTTTCTTGATTGATCAATACAAATGCTTGCTTCATCCGTAACTCAAGCATACGAACTCCGATTTAGCAGAAATTTAAAATATGGCCTCACCAGGTCTTCTTTGTCACTTCATGGCGATTACACCTTGATTGGGTACCTGGTCATTTTTTGAGCATTATCCATCCGAGTCCATTCAACTATTGCCCATAGTTTTAACTGTAATCGATTTTTAATCCATCTATCTGAGCCAAATCCATGATATCTCGGCCTTGATAATTGTGAAGTCTATTAGGTTAAATCCACATGTGTACTTCCTTGCCAAAGGGCGGGTTAACAACATGTGTTAAATGGTCAGAGGCCTGCCTAGTCCATATTAATGAGGTATTAAGTGGCTTGGGTACAGTCTCTTACATTGCTAAGGATTTAATAATGATGGATGTGCTAGTGATATGGCTATTATAAATTATAGGCCATATATGGTGCTGAAAGGTCTCTGTAATAGGACCAGTAGACCAATAATGATGATGTTAAAACTCCATCTTGAAAATATGTCTTAATTGACGGAGTCTACTCAATTGAGGTCTCAAACGGCAAAGTCTGCCTAATTTTCTTTTAAATTTATTATATGGTGATAATAAAGCCTGCTTCATATTTAGAAGTATTAAGTAGCAAATGGGTATGAAGTATTTGTTGGCTGATAAGGCTTCGTCGGTATTTTGTTCCTGGAGAATGGGTAGGTAAGCAGTCGTGTGTGCAATGCAAAGTTAGATTAGAACTGCTAACCTTAATAGACATAATAATTAAATTGAAAATAATGGTATAAATTTATTTTATGCATACTTTATAGATTTTCCAGTTACTAAAACGTTGTTCTAACACCCTCCTCATTACAATCCACATGATAGATTTAGAAGAACAGGTCATTGGCGCTGGATGTGTTTAGTTGTTGAAGAAGTCTTCTTTTCTCTCATGCTCGATGCTGATGTGATAATCTGTTATCCAAAAAATACCATTAATTCCAAGGTAGCAGTCATAATAAGTATTTTTATCCTATTATTGTTTCCATTGTGAATTCAAATTTCTATATATCTCTGATAATGCTCATGCTTATTTGCAGGTACCTAATTCAAAGATCTATGCTTTGATAGACTTGGGTTTTGATTTTTTTGAAATTTAGGCTCATTAAGGTACGGGTAGTTACAATAAGACTATGGGTATTTGATCCATATACTATCATATATACTTGTTATATAGTGAATGGTCATGGTTCGTAATATACAACACTTTGATGAAATCAGTTCATTCGAAGAAAATAAGAAAACCATACTGTGAGATTGAGTATTCAATTTGATTGATTACAATAAAGATCAGATTATTTTAAATTTAACACAAGACCAAAACTATAATATAAATCTAAGAACTCGATCGTATTGTTAGTTTGATCAGTTTATACAAGGTGCAACATATTTGATGTCCTCAAATGTTAAGGATGATCGAGTGCACTTTTGTAAATAGTTCGTTATGATGTTGTGGTAATAGTTTTTGTAATAACTCGTATTTTCGAACCAGTCAAAACACCGAAAAATCCATCCGCTTCTGTGCAGTTAATGCGCTCGGTAGATTCAAAGCGGTGGAGGTGCAAAAAGTCATAGCGGGGATACAGTGAGGATATAGCGGATGACTCTAAAATAGCATATAAAACTCGTATTTAATGTTTTTACAAATATATAAATGGTAATTAAATGAAAAATTATCATTCAATTGAATTATAAATAATACATAATAATTTTAATTAAAAACATGTGCGAATATACTTTAAATAAACGAAAAATATTATATAACATAATTGAATTTGGTAGAATATTAGAGTATTTTCATTTCTTAAAATATACTAAAAATTAAATCAAATAAATTAGTTTCATAATTTTATAATATATAATGCAATTTTTCAATTCATTTTATTGAAAAAAGATATAGCAAGAATAGCAGAATATAGCGGAAATAACGGGATATAGCGGAAATAGAGGGGATTAAAGCAGAAAGGCTATATTATGGGGCTATATGGAAAAATCATAGTGGTAGAAATCCTAAATGAGATATAGCGGGGTTGTAATGGGGTAACAGCGGGGCATTAACTACACAGATCCGCTCTAAAACCAACAAAAGAAAACTACCATTTTAACATATTGTAATTTGATAAATATACAGCATTGTGCTGAATGAATAGGATACACATGTAAACTCACATTTTGGTAGGGCCGTACACATGCAGATTTAAACCAATAGACATCACGGATTATCGAGGCTGGGATATCATGGATTTGGCTCAAACGATGCAGTTAAAGCGCTCAGCAGATTCAAAGCGGTGGAGGTGTAAAAAGACATAGCGGGGATACAGCGAGGATATAGCGGATAGCTCTAAAATAGCATATAAAACTCGTACTTAATGTTTTTACAAATATATAAATGGTAATTAAATGAAAAATTATCATTCAATTGAATTATAATTAATATATAAATGATTTTAAACAAAAAACATGTGCGAAAATACTTTAAATAAACGTAAAACCGTTATATAACATAATTGAATCTAGTAGAATATTAGCGTATTTTCATTTCTGAAAATATATTAAAAATTAAATCAAATAAATTAGTTTCATAATTTTTATAATGTATAAATGCAATTTTTTAATTCATTTTATTAAAGAAAATATAGCGGAAATAGCAAAATATAGTGGGAATAATGGGATATAGCGGAAATAGCGGGGATTAAAGCGGAAAGGCTATATTTTGGGGATATATGGAAAAATCGTAGCGGTAGAAATCCGCTATGAGATATTATGGGGTTATGGCGGGGTAATAGCGGTGCATTAACTACACAGGGCTCAAATGAACGGATGGATAATCAACTACGGATAATAATATGAAGTCGGGATTAAACGTAGTCGGTGGATAAATTATGTAGGGTGCTTGAAAGGTGGATATTGGCTTGAATAAGAAAGGATTGGCATAAGAGGGTTTGCTGTAATATGGATCAGCATAAGAGGGTTTGTCATAGTGATGGATAGGTATAGGGAGGATTAGTATCGGTAGGCTCGGCGTAACACTCTAAACGTGAGGGATCGGCAAAGCCTGGACTGGTATCATATGGGCCAACATCCTTAGGAAGAGAAGGGATCGACATTCTCAAGAAGAGAAAGGATCGACACGACTCTATGGGAAAAGAGGGATCAACATTTTGCATGGAGTAGGGATCAGCATGAGAAGGATCAATATAGCATTCAGGGTCTGGAAGGATCGTCTCTGGCACTAAAGGGATTGACATGTTGAGTTATATGGATCAGCATGCCTTAGAGGGATCAACATATTTTCCAGGCTTCATAGGGAAGGGCCAACATACCTTCAAATGGAAGAATGGATCGGCATCTCTTTATGGAGGAGATGGATCAGCAAGTCTTCATGGAAAATGGATCGGCATAAGGGCACTAGAGGAAGATGGGTTGGCATAGCAACATGGAAAGGAAGGGATCGACATTGACTCGAATGAATGAATAATGATCGGTAGTATAGGCCGATCGTTATTTAAGGATGATTTAGGCTTGCCAATCATTTTGATGGCTACGTGTAGGTGAGAAGACCCTATGACCGAAGTTTCACCTACAAATACAGTAGGCTTGGCTTTGTAAAAAGGACCTTCATTCGGTTTCTCTTCATCTTTTACCTAGGGGATACTCTGCCATTTTTATTCTGAAATTTTGGACTCTATCTCTAATCAAATTTCAATATAATAAAAAGGATTGTTCTACAGTGGACATAAGCCGGAGTTAGCCGAATCACTATAAATCTTGTCTCTTTTACTTGCTGTCATTTTAATTTGATTACTCTTCATATTATATTCCCTACATCATATACTATCTATGATCTGTGACTGGGTATTAGTGCTTTCATGTATAATTGGTATTGGTGGTCAATTTTGACGCTAACATTTTGGTGCTTTCATTGAGAAAGATAGCACTCAGGGATTAGATCTTGGATTTGAAAGCTTGGGAACTCGAATCTGGGAAGAAATGGCTAGGCAATCAACAAGGAGACAGAGAGAAAAGAGGATCCATCATGAAGAAAGTCAGGAGGCTTCCTCAGGAGCTAATCAGACCTCAATCTTCATTAGCAAAGACGAGATGGAAACAATGATGGATGCTATGCAGGAAAAGATGTTGAAGAGATGAGAGGAAATGATGCATAACCTACTCCGATAGATTGGACAAGATGGAGTGCAAAACCAATGGAATGGAATAGCAGAGAATACTGGAAATATGGATCACGGAGTTGGAGCGGCAGGTGCCGAGGAAGTCCAAAATCAGAGTTAAGGAAACAAAGCAAGCATGATGCGGGATAGAGTGGAGCCACCGACAGCTGCCCCTGACCAGCTAGGAATGGTCGGCCATACCATAACTGATCGTTATAGAACAATCGGTACCGATTGTTCCACACTAGTGGGAATGCCCCCACATCATATTGGCTCTACTCCAGGCAGGATACCAGATGGTACTATATAATTTGGCATTGATCGGGATATGGGTGCTCATCCGGAAGAGTAGATTTCAAGATATTCTCATGGACTCGGGGGGCAGGTTATAGACAACGAATAAAGACTTCCACTTGATGACAATGATAGATTGGTGGAAATGATCAGATGGGCCATGAAAGGAGGATTGGTAAATAGAGATTCAAAATATGTGAATATATGCCCATTCGCTTCTAAGATTAGGCAAGCCAGGAATCCATCGAAATTCAAACTAACAACGCTAGAAAAATATGATGGAAGAATGGATACCGCTGTTGATCTGACGAGGTACATGAGGCATATGGAAGTACTGGGGACATCGGAGGAGGTCATGGCATGGTGTTTCCTTTTGTATTTGACGGGTAGCTACGCTATGGTTCGGACAGTTGGAAAGCGGCTCTGTTGGCACATAGGAAGAATTGATCGAAAGGTTTATGAGACAATTTAGAGTTCACATCTCGAGACTAAAAAATTTGATGAGTTTGGAAACATTGAAACAGAGGACCGGTGAATCCCAGAGGAGTTTTCTAATATGGTTTAATGCTGCGGCGGCATCGGTAGATCATCCAGATCCATCCATGGTTTTGATGGTGGTTGTATCTAGAATTACTGATGGCACGAAGTTCAAGAATTCACTAGCATGAGATCCACCTATGGATCTAGGGGAGTTTTATCATGAAGCAGTAAGTTTCCCGCGACAGG
Organism: Allium cepa; assembly: GCA_030765085.1. NCBI lineage: Eukaryota > Viridiplantae > Streptophyta > Magnoliopsida > Asparagales > Amaryllidaceae > Allium > Allium cepa. The sequence continues at coordinate 795,608,963 of CM060929.1, read as the reverse complement.
AAGACGCACGAGCAAACAAACCGGAGGTGAATGCTGTGCAAAGTGGAGGAACATATGGAGATGTAAACAAGGATGATAAAGGCAAACGGAAAATGAGTGATGGTAGTACTATGTCGAAAAGGCAATGGAGAGAACCGAAATTCTCTTCTTACACGGATTGACTGAAACTTTGGAAAGGATTTATTTAGATACTTGAAGGCACCTCTAGTATCGAAGGCGCCTAAAAGGGAACCCTCCAAACGTAAGCGGGCATCTAGAAAGCATTGCCTATTCCATGAGCTGGATGGGCACAATACAAATGACTGTAAGCATTTGAAGGATATCGTTGAGGACACATGATGAACAGTCAGATGCAATTGTACATAAGGACTCGGGCTGTGGCAGTGGAACAGGAGCAGCCACCGCCTGCTTCGAATGAAAATGGCACTAGATTAAGGCATCGTCGTCATCTTATCATTAATTGATTAGATTTATGGCATGGAATAAGCAGTAAACCCCGTAGTAGTATGGCTAAGTCACTTACATATGTACAAAATCTAGGATGGTCTTTAGGTATGCTCTGAGATGACAATGAACCGTGGTGCTCGGGTTTATGAAATTTTGTTTTTTCCGTTTACCGCAAACTCTATTTTTTTGATGGTACAGCTATTTAGTTTTTGGTTGTATGGACTCTTATTTCATGTTTTACCGAGCGGACTTTGAAATACTAAATTCTGAATTAATGTAACTAACAATGCAGGTCACGGTTTTGGCCCCGACCAGAGAGACGGGGCAAGAACCGCAAGTTACGAGTCCCTTTGCTAGAGAGCGACAGGATGGGATCAAGCACGGATTAAGTCCTCGACTAGGAATCGAGGCCAAAGTAGGGTACCCTATAGATTAAGTCCTCGACTGGAGAGTCAAGGCCGAAAAATAGAACCCAACAAGTCATTAGGTATGGACTATGCCTAGCAAGGGTAGGCCGCTCACCGAAGAGCGACAAGATCAGCCTACTCAGGTCATCGAGTATGGATTATGCTCGAAAAGGGCACGGAGCTGTCTCGGATTTGGATTAAATGACTCGGAAAGGTCAATGGATTTGGATATGGACCTGGAACGATCCCCTATTTGGATTAGACTAATGACCCGGAGAGGTCCATGGATTTGATTATGGGCCCGGAGTGGTCCTGGTTTTATACAAAACGATCCGAAGAGATCGTGGATTTGGTTAATGAATTTACGATGGATTTAGAATTGGATATCAACTCGGGACAATCATGGATTTCGCTAATGATCAAGAGAGATCAAGGAATTGGATTTGAGACTGATTGGATTCTAGGTTGGAAAATATAACGATCAAAGGATTAAGGACTTTGGATTTCGGATTTATGGTAATTCAAAACACACCTTCCTATCGCAAGGCATATTTTAGGGGGAAAAGTGTTAACTCGCCTTTTGGCTGAGCCGTACACAGGTGGATTTAACACAATAGACTTCACGGATTATCGAGGCTGGGATATCATGAATTTGGCTCAAATGGATGGATGGATAATCAACTAAGGATAATAATATGAAGCCAGGATTACTTAAAAGTTGGGTACTGGCTTGAATAAGAAAGGATTGACATAAGAGGATTTGGTGTAATATGGATCGGCATAGGAGGGTTCTATATAGTGATGGATCGGTACAGGGAGGATTAGTATAGGTAAGCTCGGCATAGCACTCTAAATGCGAGGGAATGGAAAAGCCTAGACTGGTACCATATGGGTCGACATCCTTAGGAGAGAAGGGATCGACATTCTTAAGAAGAGAAAGGGTCGGCACAGCTCCGTAGGAAAAGAGGGATCAATATTTTGCTTGAAGGAGTAAGGATTGGCATGGGAAGGATCGCTATAGCATTCAGGGTTCGGAAGCATCGTCTTTGGCTCTAAAGGGATTAACATGTTGTGTTACATGGATCAACATGCCTTAGAGGGATCAACATATTTCCCAGGCTTCATAGGGAAGGGTCGATGTACCTTCAAATGAAAGAATGGATCGGCATCGCTTCATGGAGGAGATGGATCAGCACATCTTCGTGGAAAATGGATCGACATAAGGGCGTTGGAGGAAGATGGGTCAACATAGCAATATGGAAATGGAGGGATCAACATTGACTTGAATGAAGGAATAACGACCAGGAGTCTAGGCCGATCATTATTTATGGACGAGTTAGGCTTGTCGATCATTATGGTAGGCTCGTGTAGGTGAGAAGACCCTGTAGCCAAAGTTTCACCTATAAATACAGCATGCTTGGCTTCGAAAAAAGGACCTTCATTCGGTTTGTCTTCATCTTCTACCAAAGGGACACTCTTCCATTTTTATTCTGAAACTTTAGATTGTATCTGTAATCAAATTTCAATATAATAAAAAGGATTGTTCTATAGTGGACGTAGGCTGGAGTTAGCCGAACCACTATAAATCTTATCTCTTTTATTTGCTTTCATTTTAATTTGATTATTCTTCATATTATATTCTCTACATCATATACTATCTGTGATCTATGACCGATATTGGTGCTTTCACATATAATAGGGTGTTGATGGTCAATTTTGACGCCAACAACATGCGTCACAAACTTTTCAGAGTTTAATTATTTATTCTACTGGGTGCACTTTAATACTTGAAAAATAGCAAACAACAAACAACAAAATATTATATTATTATTAGGGTTGCATCCCAACCACTTATGACTACCTACGTACCCCTATTTAATTAGGTATCCAATTAGATACAGGATCAAGCTAACATAGTTCTCCAACCACAAATAGGACTCCATGGGAGCCAACGATGCAACAAACAAATATGCAATTTCCCAACTACATAGCATATTGCATGCAAATGTAGATTTCGAAATCTACCAACTTAGCCTTATGTAATTTTGTTTAGATTTTGAAAATATATTTAACTTTATTGTATTCAAAATATAATATACTTCGAACTAGATTCCCAGTTTTGTTTCAAATCAATTTGAAATAAAAATATATATCTTTTGTATCAAATCATACTTTACTTTGGGATCTTAAAACAATTCATTTTTTTTAAAATGATATTAAATACTCTATATAAAAGCATATACAAATATATGCAATCGGATATGGATGTTTCTAGCCATAACAAGGAAACTGGGTCCCAGCCTTCCAAAAAGATAGATATGTATATCCCTCCGTTCGTCGAGCAGACTATACCGAGGATAAAGAACATTTGTGCCTCCCTTGCCCATCTTTTTAGTTATAGGTTGCCAGATTCATCGATAACATAACAAATCATTTTGCATCCCAAAGTGACAAATCATTTTCACTAATATTCACAATTCCTTTCAATTATAGTATTTTCATTTCCCAAAACTTTAGAAATCATTTTCAAACATCGGGTTTTTATTCCTCGAAATTCTCTCCGTTTATAAAACATTTTCACAAACCATTTTATGGAAATCTCTTTTATATGTAATCCCTTCAAAAATATTTGTTCTCATAATATTTATGTTTCTTTTCAAAAGAAATTCAAAAAATAAAATATCTTTCATTTTCAAAATTATAATAAACATCTTTTATTATAATATTTGCTTAACCAATATTCTCATCGAACACCTTATTGTCAAACCATGAAATTCTAATCACAAGGTATCCATATTAAATCATCTTCAATTTATTGTCTACCCAGCCTATGCATATAAAAAGGGGTTATTTCCTATAAACCGCTGAGCTCAATCAAACAATCAATCAACGAATTAAACATAATAATAAATGATAATCAACACTTCATTCTATCAAACATTTATAACACGTTTAATTTTATCTTAGGATAAAACGGTTTGAGTAAATCAAATTAACTATCCCCTCCATCGGGCCAGTCCAGATAGCTAGGAGAGCAAGCAACTGGTCTCAAACTCTAGCCTAGAGACAATCATACTGTCACCCATAAGGCGGTCAAGTTATTTGATTGGCTCAAATATTATTGATACTTATTTTGGAGCATCCGAGCTTTCCCTTTGATACATTCCATCTCTGCAACAACCTATGCCTTAATGGACCTACATTTTAACAAAAGTCAAAAACCAAGTCCATCAAAGCACATATCGTTGGATTTGGTACCTACAAATAAGCCCGAGCATCATCAGATATTGATAGAAACCTAAACTAACAGTAGTAACAGTAATAGGATAAGAATACTGACCATGAATACTACCTCGGAATTAATGGAATTCCTTGAATAATGGATTATCACATCAGCATCGAGTATTAAAGAAAGAAGACTCTCCACCAACTAAGCACGTCCAACTCCAGTGAACCGCTCCTCAAAATTCTATCCTATGGGTCGTAATGAGGAGGAGGTCAGAACAATATTCTGGAGACTGAAAAATATAAACTGTCCATAATATAAAATTATACCGATAGGTTTCTATTTAATTGTTATGTCTATTAAAGTTAGCAATTATAATCTAACCTTCGTTGCACACATGATTACATACTTACCCCTTCTCAGGGTATGAAATATCAATCAAGCCATATCAACCATCCAATACGTCCAAATCCATTAGCCACTTAATACTTCTAAATTTAAAGGGGCTTTTATAATACTTTTTAAAAGAGAAATAGGTAGACTCTGTCATTTACGACCTTAATTGAGGTAGACCCCGTCATTTAAGACCTAATCCTAAGGTGGTTTTCTAACAATGTTGTCAATGGTCAGTGGGTCAAAGCTATAAGACCTCTAACCACTATTTAAGGCTTTTGGCATTTAATGTCTAACTACTACCGCTTTTATCGCCGATAAAATCATAGTCATGTAATACTCAGTACCCAAGCGACTTATACCTTTTTATTAGAAATAGGAAGAGTCTGGTCATTTAAGACTTTAACTAAGGTGGATCCCATCATTTAAGACCTATCCCCAATGCGTGCTCCTAAATGCTACTATTATTATTTCGACTTTAGCAATGTAAGAGACTGTACCCAAGCCACTTAATACTTCCTAGTGGAAAATAGGTAGACCCCGTCATTTATGACCTACTTCTAGAAGCATGCTCCTCGATGATACTATCTAGCCGTCATTGCTTAGAAATTTCACTGGTTTACTTAATATTTCTTTTATTAGGAAAGAGTTGGACTTTACAGTCACTTAAGACGCCAAACTTGAAGCGAAACTTTCCTGAGATATCCACTCACTCTTTAATTATCAATATGGCATCTCATTTGGTTACTTCTTTCGGTAGGGAGGTAGACCCTTCAACCACTTAAAAACTTCATGCTGAAGTAAATCCCTTTGAGATACATCCTTATTTACTTATTTATTTGGAATTTTACTAGGTTACTTAATACTCCATTTAGGAGAGAGGTGGACCCTTCAGCCACTTAGGGCCTCAAACCGGAAGCAAACCCCTATGGAGATATCCCTCACTACTCCTAATTCCAAATTTGGACCATTTAGTACTTTTCAATTAAGAAAGCAAGCCCAATATCTCACGTCATCATAGATCGTTGGATTAGTAATATCATACATCAGTAGTATGTACACCCGACTATTGCTAGACTCAATGTGAAGGGCAGTCTCTCGTCGACTGACTCTACCGACTCGCATCACTAACCTACTAAGTCCAATTAACCATCCTAAGTCTTTATTTATACTATCTTAGCTAGAAATAGGACTTAGCTTACTAATTCCCTTTTTATCTAACGTAATAAGGTTTACCTAAAATATTTATGGACTAATAAATCCCCGTTTAATGCTCATATACGTCAGTTTGTCCATAAAACTCTAATGGACATTTCCTAAGACATTTAGTATGGTTACTAATTTCAAATTAGTAACCTTCTATGTCTGTTCCATTTTTATCAATTCAACTTCTTTATTTATCAGTCTTATTTATCCATTTACCCTATCAAATTATTGCAGCTTCCATATTCATTACCATTATTGGAGTTACAGCTTTTTAAATTCTTTTCTCATTAGTTAACTATCCTAAACACGAATATTATGCAAGGGTTGTTATTAGATTATTATTTAATCATTATGAGCATAATGATCACGTACAAATATTTACTTTTATTAAATATTTTATAGTTATATACCTTTACTGCATAAACTTTTCCATGTTAAATTGTTGAAATCATATCTAAAAAGATTACCCGTTATAATTTGCATAAATTAATCCTCCAAAACAGAAGATTTAACTTTAAAATATAAAAGATTGCATCATTTGAAATTATAAATAATAATTATTTCCTTTTTATTATTGAAATAGGAAGTGTAAACTATGATGATTCATACTTTTCACATCTCTTTCTCTTTCTATTTGCATCTATTCCTTGTTAGACCAAATGCTGTATCTTTCTTAAAGAGAAAGAAATCAAACTAATTTACAAATATTGAACGGATCTAAATTCCAACAATTCCAAATGTAGAAAAGTTTACATTCTAATAAGATTAGGGTAATAATCCAAATTTATAACATTACTGTAAAATCTATTTCAGATCTAGAATAAGTTTATTCAAATTAATATTCTAAATTTATACTTTGGGTACTTATTCCTAGATTAGGTTGTATATAATGCTATATCAATTCATAAACAAGAATATGTAGGCGATATTTATTTATTTTAGATCGTATTCAATTCATTGCCTACAACTCATATATAATTATCCAGTTAGGCATAAAAATCAAATAAACACCAATGGGATAAGTTTTATATGATAACAATCTATAAAAATTCTCACTTACCTTTTAAAAACGATCCAAATCTCCAGATCTGAAGTAGAACCTTTGATTCATCTTCATATCCTTTTTAATCCAAGGGATATGTATGAAAGTATATACTTACTTCAGAATTATAGATCTGAAAATAGATTTAGGATTGGGAGAGAAAATAGATACAAATATATAAATATACATTACCTCAAATACACATATGGTTGACTGTCTTCTCCTTTTTATTAGATTTCTACTTTTCTTCGATTTGTATGAATATAGATACAAATATTTATCTTTTATCATTTACTAAGAAAGTTGAGAAGAAGAAATGGAAAAACTTCACTACTGCCTCCATAAAAATATGAGAAGAAAAGGGAGGGTTAGGCCTGAATTTATAGGCACTAGAATCAACCAGAACCGTTCAATCGAAATATATTAAATTCGGGCTGTTGCGACCTAGGTTTACTGGAGCCGCCAGGTTGTCACCAGTCGACCACTCTTGGGTGACCAGTTGACCGCTAGAGGTCTGCTATCCCTAATGATAGGTCAGCCTATGGGCCAGTTAATTAATATAAAAACGTTAATGATTTTTTATTTAATTATTTTCGTTTTGAATTCGTTTTTCGTTTGTGACTTCTTCGTTGGGACTCTGATCACAAAACTCCAAATATGAAAGCTGCTCAGAATTTTGCCACAATTGTAATGGTGCAAGTTTCTTGGTCAAATTCCAACGATTTTACAAATTCCATTTTTGGAGCCTAATTAATTAGCTAACTAACTAATTAAATAACTAATGCCAATTACGGGGTGTTACATACTTCCCCTTAATAGTAATTTCATCCTTGAAATTTCATCAAGACTAAGTCAAGATTTTGCCTGTTAATTATCCTAAATTACAAACCAATGAGTGTACAAGAAATTTTGCAACCAAACGTGCGTAAGTGCATGGTGTATTAATGTATCACCACATAGAAAATATATATGCAGAATAATTCTAAATCTGATCCTCTTATATGAATGCATTTCTTTGGAAAACATGATGCAAACAACCTACATATATATTGGCAGTTTTACATGTATTCAGCTTTTTGAAAAATCATTTCAACCAGAATCCCCATACTCCTATAAATAGAAGAATGAAGCAACCAAATTTGCATCCACTTCCTTTCATCCAATGATCAAACACATCAAAAAACCACTTCCTAAATTTTGCTCCTATGATGGAAGAAGGAATTTAGGCAGAGAATTAAACCTTCTTACCACACTATAATCTTCATATATCGTAGTATAGTGAAAATTTCTCCACTGCCCCGAATTAACTCCAAATTTTCCATATACAAAACACATAAGGATGCTTGTTATCAAGCTCTAAAATGGAATTAAGACTAAAAACAGACTTGTGCGCGTCGTCGACAATGTATGAAAATAGAAATTCTAAAGCTAAAACAGCTTTTCCCTTGTTATCACTTCTGATTATCGCATCGCCGACCCTATTGCACCGTTAAATTCGCAAATTCTAACTTTGTTTGCCTTCTCTATACCTAGCATGTGGCTTTCAAAATCAAAGTTTTCTCAAAAATCTTTCGCACTTTTAAAATCTGTACGTATTTTGAAAATAAATACCTACAATGTTTAGACGCAAATTTTCCCTTTAAATAAAATTTCAAATAAAAAACCTAAAACCAATTTAAGAGTCAAAAATAACTAAAACATAAAACCCTTTCTTAAAAGGATACTTCTCAAATCTAGGGAAATTTTTTCGAAATATTTTCTTTCTCAAAATTTTTGATAAATCAAGCCACATTTTCAACGTAGTCGGAAGTCGTTTATGCACTAGGCGCATAAACCAAGTTCGAAAATTCTACAACCAACCTTTACCCCGAAATTTGACATTTTATCTAGAAATATCAACACACCTATTATTCAAAAAAATTAGCTTTTAAGGAACATGAGCAATGACCCGTGATATCGAAATAACTTTATCATGTCCTTCGCTGAAATTCCCAACCATTCTAAACTTCCAGTCTTGCATTGCATTTATTGTTAGTTAAGTTTCTCTATAAGATTTCCTATTTATATTGTTTCTCTACTATGCATACATGTATATGAGTGGTTCACATATTTAGAAACAATAACATAGAAAATGAATAAAAACTTATAATATCGTGCGTGCCTTTTATAAGAGACAGCAAAGAGTTTTACAATCCAATAACCCAAAAAAAAAAATTCTGGAAAAGAAAAGATACAATAGTCCTAAATAAAAACACCACCTAAGAATTTTGAGAAGGTTCTCGCTCCATGGCTAGAGCTGGAGACATTGCCACGACTGCGAAATAGTCGTAGCATGGCGGCTATGCATCCAATCTCAAGCCCTTGACGCTTTTGCTCCATCCTAATCTCTTGGAGCTCTGCCTGAACCTAGCGGATAAAAATAAGCTCAGGACCTATATATCCTTCGACGCTCTATGTTATCCTCTGCTGCTGGTGCTGCGGCTCTGATAGTGGTATAGGTGGTGCTGAAGGCGGCAAAGAATTATTCGTCTTCTTAACGGTAGTCCGGTTGATGGTGGGAGGGACCTTCCTCATTACCGGCTCTTCGCTTAAATTTACCCAAAAATGCCTAAACACCTCGGGTGAGCAAGTGGCAATATAGGAAGTGAGTCCATGGGGTACCAAATCCCTGATCGACTATATAGAGCATCAAAACATAAGCCCAATTGATGGCTACGCTGCCAATTATAGCATAGGTGGCTTTTTTCACTGAGATATAGATCTAGTCAAGGCTCCCCGCCTTCGAAATGATGTTGTGCTGAATGATGCGCACAATGACACGGGCCACCGGTCACAAACTATCGGTCTACCAATCACCGACATTTCCAAAAAAGATTCGTGAAGAATCTAAGGATTAGTCATCACAATGTCGTCCAAATCTACGGCTACTGCAGATATCTCCAGGATCCTAATAACATCATTTGACATCTCAATCCGAGCTCCCTTCACCTTGGACTCATTGTAGCTATTGCCATCATCGAAATTTTGCGCAATCTATGCATTAAAAAGATGGATGGAGGCCGGGTAATATTCCTGGTCATAAGTCTCAAAGAAGAGTATCAATGCAAGTCCCACCGTGTTGAAAAGCTCTTCAAGCCTGAGAGCAGCAAATTTTTTGAACTTCACTGGTCGTTTGCGAAGGAAATCAAAGTCCGCTATTCTAAGATAGGTGGCAATCTTCCACTTGCTTCGGTTAAGCCAAGCAGCTTCTTGTGGAGTGAGGTCGGGAACACAAGAGGAAGAGCCACTGGTATGTGGCGGTGCCATGGGCCGAGAGGCCATTGGAAAAAGGAGAAAATTGTTTAGATCTGGAGTAGCGGTGGGGCAAGATCTGACTTGTAAGGATTTTGGCGTCGGTTGGTGGAGGAATAGAGTAGAACGCCTTGGTTAAATAGAGGAAGAGGGAGGTAGAATTAGGTTCAGTTAAGAAAATTGAAGAGGAGGAAGAAAGTAAGGGGGTGCGGCAACTGAAGATCTGGATGCCACTTATAGTCGCGTTCCAGGTTCGAGTTCGAACCGAATCCATCAAGCGGTCAACCACTATTAGGTCAATCGGTCGACCGCTACGGTCGGTTGCTAGCCTAGATTTGGGCATAGCCTAAACTTGGACCCGACGGTTAAATTGATTAATTTTCCAATGATCATTCCTCACACCATATTCAGCTTAACCTATTTAGAAAAGTTATGCCTTCCACATGACAGTATCCACCTTACCGTGTAGAACCTTCCTTAGCAAGATTACAATAACCTCAACAAAATTGTTGCGACCAATAACACTTCCAAAAACCCAAAAATATTCCAGTTGCTATTCCATGCCTACTTCACATGGAAATATTTCTTCTAATAACTGGCGGGTTTAATGACACTTTAAACTACATACTCCAATAAAGCTGAATGTCATTCCTATTTTGTCCATAACTTAAAGAGAGAAAATATAAAAACCCTCGACTTTATAAACCGTGAGCTAAATATATGCTCCTTTATACTTGTTTATAAATAACAATAACTACTTTATACCAAAACTTCCCTTAAAATTCAATCTTATATATATATTTCATGGTTTCCAAATACCTTTTTAAAACACAAACTTCCCAAATTTGGAAAACTGTTTTCTTACCAAAAATAAATATTAAGGCTTTACTGATATACATACTTATAAATATTCAAGGATTTAAAGAATTAATCTTTTATAAACTAAAAATCTCTTAACACGACCAACTTAGTGGTATATGTGTTTCTTTGAAAATTGAAATTTCAAAACTTTCCCAAAGTAAAATTCCAAAATAAATCCTTGGGAAAAGATATACTTTGAATATTCCTTTTTCAAAAATCTAAAACATTTCCAAAATATACTTTATAAAAATTCTCTCATAGGTTTTAGAATAAGAAATTGACATTAATTCAAATAAAAATCTAGTTTACCATTAAAGAGGTGATCAATGAATGCATCCTAACAAGGATTTGCTTTTATATAATTACGATATACAAAATCTAATTTCCTATTCATCTAGAATAATTGTGTCCCCGACTAGAACTGAAAGTCTAAAGTCCCACGGTGGCTAGAATCTCAACCGTCAATTCGAACACCTCCAGTTTTTGGGATTCAGCCATATGTCGTACACATGCTCTTCATCAACAGTGCTTTACGCATCACTAGCACTCCATGGAGTACTTCGAAATTGGCATGAAAATCATAGCTCTAAGATATTTCCAAGTCATAGTTTCTTTGCCATTCCTTCAGAGTGTAACTACAACTATTTCCATAGGCGAACTCTTAGAATCTAGCGTAAAAATATAATATTACTAGATAGGAAAGTACAAATACGTTCTCTCAATTTATCCTAATTCCTCTAACCTACTAATCTAGTGCTTTGGTACCAAATGCAACAACTCATACCTCAACGGGCCTAAATTTTGACAAAATTCGAAACCTATGTCCCTCAAAGCACAGATCGTTGTGTTTGGTACCTGCAAATTAGCTTGACATTATTAGAAATTGTAGAAATCTAAACTCATAGCGGAAACAATAATAGGGTTAGAATACCGACTATAACTATTAGCTTGGAATTAATGGTATCCTTTGGATAGCAGATTTGCATCAGCATCAAGCATGAGAGAAAGAAGACTCTCTAATAACTAAGCATATCCAGCTCCAGTGACCCATTCCTCAAAATTCTATCATGTGGGCTGTAATAAGGAGGGGGTTTGAAAAATGTGCTGGTGACTGGAAAAATATAAACTCTCCATAACATAAACTTATACCAATAAGTTTCCATTTAATTGTTATTTCCATTAAGGTTAGCAACTCAAATCTAACGATGCATTGCACACACGATTACATACTTACATCTTCCCAAGGTACGAAACGTCAATAAACCATACCAACCACCTAATACTACAAACCCATTAGCTACTTTATACTTCTAAATACGAAGCGGGCTTCTATAATACTTTTAAAAGAGAAATAGGTATACTCTGTCATTTACAACCTTAATTAAGGTAGACCCCATCATTTAAGACCTATTCCTAAGATGATTTCCTAACAATGTTGTCAATGGTCAGTGAGTCCCAGCTACAAGACCTCTAACCACTATTTAAGCTTCTGACATTTAATGTCTAACTATTACTGCATTTATCGCTAATAAAATCATAGTTATGTTATAAACGGTACCAAACCACTTAATACTTTTTTATTAGAAAATATGTAGACTTTGATCATTTAAGACCTTAGCTAAGGCACACCCCATCATTTAAGACTTAACCACAAGGCGCACTCCTAAATGATACTATTATTATTTTGGCTTAAGCAATGTAAGAGACTGTACCCAAGACACTTAATATTTCCCAATGGAAAATAGGTAGACCTTGTCATTTAAGACCTACTTCTAGAAGCGTGCTTTTCGATGGTGCTATCTAGCTGTCATTACTTTGAAATATCATTGGGTCACTTAATACTTATTTCATTAGGAAAGAGGATGAATTTATAGTCAATTAAGACTCTAAACCTGAAGTGAGCCCTTTCTAAGATATCCACTCACACTTTAATTATAAATATGGCATCTCATTATGTTATTCTTTCGGTAGGAAGGCAGACCCTTTAGCCACTTAAAACCTCAACGCTGAAGTAAACCCATTTTAGAGACATCCTTATTTATTTATTTATTTGGAATCTCACTAGATTACTTAATTCTTCCATTTAGGAGAGAGGCGGACCCTTCAGCCACTTAATAACTCAAACCAGAAGCGAATCCCAATGGAGATATCCTTCATCGCTCATAATTTCAAATTTGGACCTTTTGATACTTTCCAATTAAGAAGAAAGCCCAATCGCTCACATCATCATTGGTCGTTGGATTAGTTATATCTCATATTAGTAGTAAGTACACCTGACTGCTGGTAGCCTCAAAGTGAAGGGCAGTCTTCCGTCGAGTGACTCTACTGACCACGCATCACTAACCTACTAAGTCCAATTACCATCCTAAGTCTTTATTTATATTATCTTAGGTAGACATTGGACTTATCTTACTAATTTCCTTTCTATCTAAGGCAACAAGATTTACCTTTAATATTTATCTACCCATAAATCCTCGTTCAATAATAATAAATGTCAGTTTATCCATAAATCCTAACTGGCATCTTTCTAAGGCATTTATGTATGATTACTAATTTCAAATTAGTACCCTTTTATATCTATTCCATTTTTATCAATTCAACTTCTTTATTTATTTGTCTCATTAATCCATTGACCCTATCAAATTATTGCAGCTTTTATATTTATTACTATTTATTAGAGTTACAACCTTTTAAATTCTTTTTTTATTAGTTAATTATCCTAAACATGAATATTATGCACAAGCGTTGTTATTAGCTTTTTATTTAATTATTATGAGCACAATGAAACAAATATTTACTTTATTAAATATCTGAAATTCTATAGGATCTTTATATAATTCAACTAATATATAAGTGTGAAAGTGTATATTATTAATTACACTAAGCAGAGAATAATAACTTAATATAAAGAAGGTAATTAATAAAACGAGCATATAAGATATTTTATACTGGTTCGGACCTCCCGTCCTACATCTAGTCCTGAAGTTCCACTTCAGTATTTCTTTAACCAAATAACCCTCACTTCGCTTGGAGGAATAAGCTAATACAAAAGTATTTCTCTAACAATCTATTGTTCCAAATAACATAGATTTTGACCAATTTCCTATGATCTCCTTTGAGTATGTGAATGCGAATACTTTGAGTTGTAGGAAGTGGTTTAACCAAAATGAGATTTTGGTTATGACAGATTGAGAATATGTAAGCAAGAGATGCACAAATATGTACATAGAGGGTAATAAGAAATCAAGAGACTAGTTTATTTGTAAATCTTAATATTTTAAGTATTTATAGGATTAAAGAGATGCGGATGAGAAGTTGTTACTATTAGATAAACTCTATTCGATTTAGTGGCTGCAACTATTGAAGAAGAGATGAGATTATTCAAACGAAAAGAAGCAACCATTTAGAATATAGCAGTTGCCAAATGACAGATGTCTGTGGCCTAGGAATAAATTTTTTGAGCCTTCTTATAGACATATGTGGATTTTCCACAGACATTTGCTGTTGGCATTTCCAGATTTAAAAGGTTTTCAATACCAATTTTGTGTATATGAATTCATGTGTGCATATATACTCAAGGAGACCTTACAATGTTTATCTAAGACTCTTAATACACTACTATAACCTTACTAAACATAGTATGGTCCATAAATCTTTTTTTATCTTTGAGTCCTGATATCTTTGAGCATGACGATCTCTTATAGTATGTACCTATAATCTTGATAAAATATATAATATATGTGATTGTATAGTTGTTGCCATGAATGGCGGTTCTAACATTCTCCCTTTTTTGATGATGACAACTATATTATCGTTAGCCATGATAAAATAACTCCCCTTAATTTAATCTCCCCTTTTGTATATGCATATATTTCTCCCCCTTTATCATTATCAAAAATAAAATAAGAGAAACCCAAACATATAGACACACCAAATGAGATAGATGTATATGAATAACACGTAGAGTTCGATAATAAGCAAATATGAGTTCAAACATAACAAGAAACACAAACAATATGTCGATATAGCAAAGCAAAATAGCAAAGTTTCAAAAGAAAATGAGAGCAGACGAAAAAGGCTTAGTGATACTGTTTTGATAATTAAGATAGTCCACCATAGTTTTCATAATATTCCCAATTGGCAGATGGATCTTGTTGGTATTTGGTTGGCCATTGTGTTTGATCATGGTACTCTTCATTCTCTTGAATTAAAAGTCCTTGGAAAGCTAGATAATGTTGCTGGTGAGGTATGCTAGCATCAGATAGAGACATATAATCACTACCTTATTCTTCTACTTCTGGTTGTTCTTGCATAATGTTCTTGCCTTGAGAAGTTCCTTCATCAGGTTTATGGGGATGCTAAATTTGTGTTCGCTCGAGAAGATGGTGTAGGTGAAGGAGAAGAGGAAAATGATCTCCCACAAGTCTTCTTGAACACTTTCTTCATCAGGTTCAAAACCTTGTCCAATGTTTTTTTTCCATTTTGGCCATAAGAGTGGAAAATGATCATTGTAACCCACTTGTTTCCTTTCTTAGCGATTTCTTATTTCTTTTTAGAACTTTTTGGTTTACAGTAATCAGTTGCTGATTTTGAAGTGTCACATCATGCCTAGCTTCATTATGTTGAAGTTCATCCGAGCTTCCAAAATTTTGAAGTTGGAATGATATTCTTAAGACGGAGAGGATGGCATATGAGGATGTGGTAAAGGTTCTCATTGATATTGTTGGTGTTGGATGGTCCATTGATGGAAGAGGATGATAGGAGGTGGGTTTCTTGGAATTTGCATTAAAGATAAATATCTTGGACCACTATCTTTTGCTGGAATTTCCTCGTACTATGATAAGTACAATGGAACTCCTAGGTTTGCAAGATACACATAAGGTAAGGAGTGTATACAATGGTCTAACGGTGCCGAGTCTAAAAATTCTTGATGTGATCATGAATAAATTTTGCCCAATTTACTGGGAAACCACTAAATATAGCATATAAAGTCCTGTGGTTATTTGGATAAATTTGTTCGTAACTACCTAAACATGGAATGATTGTGTTGATTATCATCATATTAAGTATCCTAGCATGTGGTTGTAGGTAAACAGATTTCCATTATGACATCCTATCTTCTCAAACTTGATGGGTAACTTCATCTCGGGGTAAAACACTATGGCCCAGTATTTCTTCTAATCCGATTCCCGTATGAAGGCATCGTACTGTACGTCCAATCGTGCATACATCTATTTTTACCACTTTACCATAAGCACTCGACCACAACAATCCATCTTTAATTATCGGTTTTCATATTTCCTTACTACATAAGTTTGAATAGAAAATGTAGATTGGAAGTGGATTGATTATTACCTTGTTCTAATCGTAAAAAATGCGGTTGCGGTAACCGACATCTATTGTTAGACCTTGAATGTCATATTCTGTCATATTTCCAAGGCGGTAGAAGGGGCTGACATGGAATTTCTTCTTTGAAAATATTTCATAGCATATGTTTTTAGTCACTGGTCTAAGTATTACACGATTCAATACATAACATGTGATAGCAACAACTTCGGCTCAAAAACCTTTTGATAGGTTACTACTATTTAGTAAAGTTCGTGAATATTCTTGTAAAGTTCGAGTTTTCCTTTCTACAAAAACATTTTTTTATGGTGTACATGGAAATGAAAAATTATGACTAATTCCTTTTTTGTTGCAATTTTTTTGTTGCAATTTTTTTGTAAATAGTTCATTTTCAAATTCACCTTCATGATCGCTTCAAATACTTTTAACTTTTAAATTCATCAAATTTTTAATTTGTTTAGTAAAAATTTTGAACATTTCAAAAGTGTCACTTTTATGTGTTAAAAATAAATGTCCAAGTATATCTTGAAAAATCATCAACAATTACAAAAACATATTTGTTATGATTTAATGAACTTACTTGAGTCAGCCCGAATAAATCTAGATGAAGTAGTTTAAGAGGTTGCTTTGTGGAAATTTCCCTTTTAGATTTAAAAAAACTTTTCATTAACTTACAACATTGACAAGCATCACACAGGTTTGCAACCTTGTAGTTGATCTTTGGTAATTCTCTAACTAATTCATTTTTTGCCAGTTTGTTGATATTCTTAAAATTTATGTGACAAAAACGTTTACGCCATAACCATGGATCATCATGATTTGCAGCTAAGCATAAATTAGTGTTGTTTTTGTAATTCATGTTTAAAACATGTATGTTTCGATTTCTAAATCCTTCAAAAATTAGATTTTTATTTTGGTCAAAGTTATTGCATTTTTTTTCTCGAAATCAATTTTAAATCCTCTATCACATAATTGACATATATTTAATAAGTTATGATTCAAATTTTCTACCAATAAAATATTAGTTACTATAGGTGAATTGGAGATACCGATATTGATGACTTCTCCAATGATGATGACAAATCCTTTTGAATTATCTTTGAATGTCATAGTGCCACCATCGATATATCTATCTTATATTTGATAACATATGAGCATTTCCAATCATGTTCTTGGAGCAACCACTATTGAGTATCCACTTCTCTTTATGTTTTATTTTAATTTTAGGTACCTACAGAATAATTTTTTTTAATTTGTACCCACATTCTTTGTTTACGGTCCTACATGTTAGTGGAAGAAGGTAGCCATATCCATGAGGATTTGGTTCCGTTAGAAATGTACTTATTGTTATATACAAATTTCTTTAAATATTCATCAATATACTATCATCTAATTAGTTTATTATTTGCTTTGACCATATTTGTATATGAATCATTAATCTTAGTTTCTAACTTTGGACCTTTTGAATTTGGTGTATAATGTGCGATAATTCTTTGACTTTTGTTTGCTTTTAGAACCCAATCCATTTCAATTTCTAGATAGTTTAGATATTTTAAACAAAAATTTTAAATTTTGTTTTCTTTTGTTGAATTCTGTGACATTATTTGTTATCTTATCTAGCTTACTTTGAAGATCACAAATTTCAATATTGCTAGAATCTAAACTTATTTGTAATTCTGGGTTTTTTTAAGGTTAACTTTTTCTAATTTATAATTTTCTAAGTCGTGTAATAAGATGTCATTTTGAGATAATAACGTTGCACATTTGTTTTGAGTAATTTCTAATTCTTCTTCTAAGATTGTTTCTTCATTTTTAATAATCCAATTTCTAATTCTGCTCTAGTTAACTTTCCTACATATTTCTTATTTAATTTATTTACTTCTCTATACTTCTCATCTAATTCAATGCTAATTTTCATTATTTCATCATATGTAAGTTCAAGGCGCACCTTATCAGTGTTAGCCATAGAACACACATTTGCTTGCTCCTAGGCGCTTTCAGTATCACTGTTAGATGAAGAAGATGAATCTGAATCATCCATTGTTACCTGAAAAGCTCTTTTCTTTTTCTTGAATTTCTCAAACTTGATTTTCTTTTTATCATTATTCATCTATGGACAATTCGTCTTCATGTGGCCAAATTTGTCACAATCATAGCATTTAATCGATGTTTGATTCGAGTTTGGTTTGCCACCATTTTGAAATCTAGTCATTTTCTTGAACTTCTTGAATTTGTTGTAGTTCTTGACTATAAAAAACAATCTCATCTTCTACAATTCTGAATCTTCATTACTTGCTTGGAATGCTATGTTTTTATTTTCATGATTTTAATCCTTCCTAGCCTGCAAGTTAGCTTCATATGACATTAGATTTCCTATTAGCTCTTCGACTTTTAGTTGAGAAAGATCATTAGCTTCTTCGATGACTAATTTTTTTCTTTCCCATTCATTTGTCAAAGAGTTTAAATTTCATGTGATTAAACCAAAATTTATGAATTTGACTCCATGTGCCATGAGATCGTGTCGAATGGTTTGAAATCTAGCATATATATCGATAATTGATTCATTTGCTTTCATTTTGAAAGATTAAAATTGGTTTTGTAATATCGAGATTTTAGTTTGCTTAAATTTAGTTGTGCCTTCATGCATGACATGTAAAGTATGTTATATAACATATGCAGCGGTGTAAAGAATGACATGTGAAAACTCATTTTTGTCAAGTGAGAAAAACAGTACATTCATAGTTTTGGCACTATTAGATGCCGACGCTTTTTCTGCATCAGTCCAAGTGTTAATGGGTGCTTCATATTTTTAATGAGTTGCTAGCCATATTTATAACCTATTTGCTTCTATAAAAGTTCTCATATAGTTAGAACCAGTAAATAATGTTGGACGAGCAGTTGATTGACCTTCTTGAAAAGTGATTGCCATATTAATGATTTTTCAACTACATGTTACCGTAGATTGAAATGACCGTGCTCTGATACCAAAGGAAAATATATAGGATCTATATAATGCAACTAATATATATGTGTGAGTGTGTATTCTACTAATTACACTAAGTAGAGAATAATAACTGAATATAAAGAAGGTAAATAATAAAAGCGAGCAAGCTAGATATTTTATACTGGTTCAGGCCTCCCATCCTTGGTTCAATCCCAATGCTCCCATTCGATATTTCCTTTACCCAAATAACCCTCACTTTGCCTAAAGGAATAGGCTAATACAAAAATATTTCTCCGACAATCTTGTATTCCAGATAACACGGATTTTAACTAATAGTACAATTCTTCCTATGATCTCCTTTGAGTATGTGTATGTGAATATTTTAAGTTGTAGGAAGTGGTTTAATCAAAATGATATGATTTTGTTTTGGAACACAAATGGCTCGCTTTTGATATATATTCCTCTAGAGGATTGTTTTTGGTTTTTGTAGCGTAGTTGGCTCATTTTTGATAGATCTTTCTTTAGAATATTGTTTTTGCTTTGAATTGAATTGATTTCTTTGGCACTATCATCAGTGATGATCGCAACTGGGGTCTAACCCCTTATCACCGTCTTAGGTGATGATTTCGGTATGTTGTCTAGTGCGTTTGTTAGCATTCCTTAAGCAAAACCAAAAATTCTTGCCTGACCTTCTTCTAGGAGATGCTTTAGTCAGTCCTTAGAGATGGCACTGAAGGTTGGTTCAATGTTTTGATTAGGCCTTAGAGATGGCACTAAAGGCTGGCTCGATGCTTTGATCAGGCCGTCTTAGGCAAGCTTACTCTGTCCTCCCTCTAGAAGATGCTTTGATCTGGCCTTGTAAATGAGATCAAAGGCTTGCACATACCTTGGATGTGCCATTTTAAGGCAGGACCTCCCTCTAGGAGGTGCCTTAGACATGCCATTTTCAGGCAGGATTAAGGGCTTACGCTTCGGCAAGGCCACGTAGGCGAGACCGAAGGCTTAGTCGATGCTTTGGCCAAGCCATATTGGGTGCATCCACCCTCTAGGAGGCACTTTGACAGGGCTATCTTGGCGGGATCAAAGGCTTTTTCCTTTATTTTAGGAGTTTCTTTTTTGCCTTAACCATGTAGATATACTCATCTTAAGTAGAGAATCTTCATTTATTGCCAACTAGTTGATATCTAAATAAAAATTTATCATGCTTTCCTTGTCCTAGGAAATTGTTGATTATTCCTTCCAAGCTTAGACATTGATTTGAGTCATGCCCATTAGAACGATGGTGAAGGCAATATAATCCTCCAAGGTCTCTCTCAATTTTTGGTTGCTTCTTTTGTGAAGACCAATAGTTGAGTTTTTCTTTGGTTAAGAAGTAGATATTCTTATAAGAAGTAGTAAGGGAATGATTCTTGGAAAGTTATGATCTTTTGGGAATGATCCTCTTGGTTGGCATTTAGTTCTTTTATTGCTTAATATAGATTCCTCATCTTTGATGACTAATTTCCTTTTTAGGGAGCCTTATGTTTCATTTTTTAAAGGACTAATCAAGCACACTCCTCCATTTTTTAGTAAACCAATCGAAGTCCTTTTCTAGTTATTTTTTGAAAAATGGTTCCCTTAGCATTGAGTTGGATTTCCTTTCTCATTCTAGAAGATGTTATCCTTTTTTATTGCCTCCATGGGGTAAAGATGGGTGTTGGCACTATGTAGAATGGATTTAAACTCAATTTCTCTATTATAAGGAGCCACTTTTCTTTTTTTATGCTCTATGATTTGTAATGCCATGAGCCTCAATACTTGTTCTTCATGAAGCCGAGGATTACTTGTACTTTGGTAAGTTGGCCTAAATTGTTCGAGGCTCGGAGGATCCTTGTTTGGATTTTTTTAATACATTTAATAGCATAACTAAGCAAAGCTTAGTTAATGCAATTGAATAGTGTTAAAAATTAAGGGTAGGCTAGCTTGGAATGGTTCCTGATTGGGATATTCTTGGTAGAGATAAGTTCTCTACGCCCTATATATGTAGGATAAGGTAGTTTCACTTATGGATTAAACATGCTCGGAGGTTCAAACCCTCCTTCTAACGCAAAAATGTCAATAAATTTCTTCGTTAACCCCAAAAGTACAAGGAAATGGAACCTTGGTCAATGGAAGGTTTTGGAGAGCCATGGTTAATCTCTGTGAGTATAAGAAAAAGTGACGCTTGGTCGAATTAAGGCCTAAGCAGAGTGAGTAAGCTGGCCTAGGTCCATGATGAAGCAATAAGCACGATCATGTTGAGGTCATATGTTTTTGAAACCAATTTGTGTAAAAAAATTATGCAAAAATGGAAATCAAGAATATTAGTGCTTTTAAAATTCGAAGCAAGCCATTATTAAAAGAAATCACAAGTGCTTAGGAATTCGAAAGCAAGCCATTATTCACAACATCTTAGTCGTATTCCATATAATAGTTAAATATACAAAGCCCTATGTGCAATAGTTCATTTAACACTAAAATCCCTAAATTGATTTAGGGCTATAGAATTAAAAATGTAAGAGGTGGGAAATAACGATTCGCCCCTTTCTTTAAGCCCTTTTGTCTGAATTTATAAGTGTTGAGGGATGTGGCAAGGCTACCATGTGTCAACTTGACATGCTTGACCTTCGAAATTATCCATGTTGATGGCACATGACATCATACTTTAGCATCCGCTTGCTCAATGGTTAACTTTGGTGCTTAGCATCCATTCACCTTAATAGTCTTCATTAATGACGTTCGATATTAACATTCTATTAAGGATATGCGATGGCCTTTGAAGGTTGATGAAATGTGGCATTACTATGGCACAACATCAATAAGTTTGACATTGATAGTGGCGATATTGGAAATGATCGGCATTGATAACAAGTGGCATTGATAGTAGGTGGCATCGATAGCAAACGACATTGTTAACAAGCGGCATTGATAATAGGCGACACTAATGATAGGCGACATTAATGATAATGACATTAATTAGAGCCAGCATGTGACGAGTGATATTGATAGGAGATAGCATTACTTTGAAGGGTGACATTATAATAAGGTGACATAAGAGAGCTGCGGTATTAATCCGGAGCGTTATTGGTTCTTGGGGCTATATGGAAGAAGTGCTCCACTGATGGAATATGGCATTAATGTGATGCTGCATCAATAATATATTATACTGCTATAATATTGATGGCTTTGGCATAGAGCTTTCCAATATCATCATTCTTACTAACATGTGGCGTCATTTCCATCTTCTTTGGCACGATATCATTCATTCAACCTTATCAGCAGTATATGACATTGATGGCTTATGGTATTGCTGGCTTTGTTAATGACTTGCAACATTATCCATTACTCCTTATTAATTAGGGGAAGCATCGTAGGCCTTTGGCATTGTCTCATTAGCATTATTTCAGCATTAATTAATGATGCGGTGTCATAACTATGTCGCATGCTGCATATCTTCAAAAACAATAATAGTAGCAACATATATATGTATGTATGCATGTATGTATTTGTATGTAATTGCACGTATATTAGTTTCATATATTATGGGAAATTAATTGCATAGATTAGCAATTAATTATTAATTGATTGACATATATCCTAATTGTTGAATATATATACAAACGTAGATAATTGGTTGCATATTAATTTCACATATTATGCGAAATTAATTGCATAGATTAGCAAGTAATTATGAATTGATTGACATATATCCTAATTATTGAATACACACACACATATATATTATATAATTGTTTGCATATTAATTTTATATATTGTGAAAAATTAATTACGTAGATTAGCAATTAACTGTGCATTGATTGGTGTACTGGTAAATTAATTTTTTTATTTATGAAAGTTGATTTCCTATCAATTGGAATTAATTTCTTTAATTTAAAATGTAATTTTAAAAAAATATTCATACATTATCTTCTTTACATGTTTACATTTAAAATTCCATTATTCACTATCCCACCTTATAAATAAAGAAGGTTGAGGTGGAAGGAAATGAACTTTGAGGGGGAAGTAACCATTGAGAATTTTTCTACAATCTTTATTCTCTTCTTAATTCGGAACGTACATCATTTATTAAAAAAGAAATAGAACTGTAAAAAGGTCTAGGGATTCATTCAACAACGCATACATCTGGATTTTAAAATCGATTTGGGTTGTGATTGGTGAGAAAATACTACTCTTCAATGATTTGAAATAAATCTAGGTTAAACTTTGTATGAGATGAGTGTTTCTTTTTCATTTTATCTCTTAAAATTTAACATTTACAATTTAAACCCTAGAACTTCTAACTCCATATTTTGCACATGCAAACCATATCTTAGGTGCAGTTACTTACATTTGACTCATGGCGGGTTTCTGATGATTTAACACTGAGTTTGTTGAGTTTTGAGGCTACTTGCAAAAGCATGTTGGCATAGTTTATTTAAAAAGTTTAAAAACATTAAATGCATATATGTTATAAAATTAATATTTACCGATATGTACTATGTTATATTGAGGATTGTTTAGATATTTTGTATATTTTTGATGTGTTATGCTTATTGATTGTGTATTGTTTATTTTCTATTATTAGATGTTTAACTATAATTAACTCTGTATTTTGATTAGGGAAATAATTAATTTTTATCCAGTTTGGATTTAAAATTTGGATGTAATTAATTCCAATAAAATGGATGAAATTTTGTGGTAATGTGAAATAATTTAATTAATGATAAAGTGCTTGTATACAGATTTTGGGTGATGTTGGTAAATAATAATGATTTAGTGAATTAAAATGAATTTAATGGGAGAAATTTAGTAGGATTATCATTTATGAATTTCTATAAAATTTCATTAATAATAACAAGAAGTACGTTTTAAACTAAAATTTTGGAATGTTTATTATTATTTTCACTTATAAAATAAAGTGTGATTTCATAATAACAATTTTGCTTTGTGAAAATTATGCTACTTTGAGTAAATAACAATATAATTGATTTTGCAATGTTGTAAGGGAATTATTATTATTATTATTATTATTATTTAATTATTATTTAGTAACAAAGTATTTTTGAGATAATGATGATAATAATAGAGAGATGTTTCCAAAAGTGTTTTGTAACAACCCATATTTTTAACTATTTTTAAATTTAATATGATTATTGGATAAAATGGTTAGAAATAAATATTTAATGAATTATTAGTGTAGTTATTGGGTATGAACTTTAATAAAAAATTTGAAATAAACAATTTCGATTATTTTGGCAATAATAACTATTGAAATGAAATTCTATGTATTTAATGTGTTTATAATCAATAGCAAGCATTGAATGAGAAATATTGGATTGCTATAAAATGGAAATGGTTGTTTATTATTTGAATTTTTTTTGAAATTTAATTTTATAGGTTAGATGACTTGTATTTGAAATAATGTAATTCATTGAATAATTAAATTGTTTAGATTTCATATTGGAAATTGTTTAAATAATTGAATTCTGAATTTGACATGAATGAAAATGATATCGGAAGTCGATTTAAACCTTATTTAACAATAATGAAGATTGTTTAACTTAGAAAATGAATATGATTATTGTAAACCCATCTCACACGCCATTTGATGGTCGGCCGGTCGCTGGCAGTGGCGTGCGCCGGATGGATTTGTTCGCATGCGATGAGTTTATCTAGGAACGAGATGCGCACGAGAGATGGTAACGTGAACGATTATACTAATTTATTTTATTTTTAAGTTTTTATTAAATTTTTAGTTATTCGTTTCGCTAATTATCGTATATCTTTTGTATACGAGGTCCGTTTTAGACGAAACAAGTGGCGTTGGAATTGTACTGACGAAGGCCATGCCTTGGAATCGAGTTGGATTTTATTTGAATTTGGAAATATTTTTAGTTTCAAATACGAAGGTGAGTGCTTTAAATTCTCAGAATCGAGTAAATTATTTTTTTATGTTAGTTAAATCGAAATTATAAAGTGATTTAAATTATTGATTGTTGTTTGGTGAATTTAACTGACATAGAAATCGATATAGAAATTTATATGTTAGAAATTTTGGATTAATAATTAAATTGAAATTAAATGTATAGTTAAATTACCAATTATTGATGATTGGTTAATTGTTGTGATATATTGACTGTTTGGATGTTTGTTTGTGATGAATGCTAATTGGTTGAGATTTTGGATGATTTAGATGTTTATTTATTTTATATATCCTGTTTTCACCCTGTAAATTACCGGACAGTATATAAAACTATTATTGGAATTATGTCGAATAAATTGAGAAAGGTTTGAAATCAAATATACCTATGACACTGATTCGGAAAATATTGATTTGGGATACGGGTTGAAATGATATATACCCGAAATTTAACTATTTTGGGTTAAAATGATACGTACGCAATCACTTGACCATAGGGTAGAAAATTATTTATGGACATCGTTGGTTGGTTTTAAATTGTTTTCTAGATTGTAAAGTATGTTTTATTTATAAATTTGATTTTTAAATTTAATTTAATGATTTACAAAAGAATTATAATCGGAAAATAATTTATTTTATATGTTTTAAAGTTCCAAATTATAGGTTAATACATGGTTTTAAATGTAAATTTAAGATTTTAACTTATATTTTTATTTAGTTTTAAATATATAATTTAAATAGTTTAAAATTTTAAGTTAATAAAATATTCAACGTATTTTGAAAATAATTATTTATAAATTTAATTTAAGATAATAAATATAAACTTTTAATAACTTTAATAGATAAAAGATTTTTGTAAAAGTTTTAGGAATTTATAAAATTTGTGTAAGAGATTTTATAATGGATTCTATGGAAGGATTTCTATATAAGATTTTTATAAAGGATTTTATAATGGTTTTATAAAGGAGTTATAAAGGTTTTAAAGGATTTTATAAAGGGTTTTATAAAGAACCTGTATAAAGGGATTTAGAAGCATTTTAAAGGAATTTGCGTAGAAGTTTATGAAATGGGGAAGAGTTGTAAACTGTTTTGGAATTTATAAATAGCTTTATAAATGGTTATAAAGCATATAGTAGTTTATAAATGGTTTAGGAGAGATTTATAAATTATTTTCGAAATTGATTGAAAGAAATATTCCTCTGTATTTATGAACATATTTTTTTTTTTGGAATAAGTATATGGATATCTTGATACAAAGGTATAAACTATTTTCTGGATTTGTTATTAAAAATGTTTTATAAAATGACCATGGTGTGGAATAAGCATTTGTTTCTGAAAGAGACTGGGGTCGGATATTGTCATACTCTCTGCCAATTCTGAAACCACTTTAGCAACTATGCACATGGTGGAGAATCTAGAAAGAAGTAGGATGGCTTGGCGAACGCTACTGGTATAAGGTAGGAATGTAGCCCTGACCTTGGGTCAGCTTGATATGACTAAAACAAGAGCTATCCCGGGCCAAGCGAGGCCGCTCCTCCTATTGAACACGCTTCTTCAATGCCATATCTATTACTTTGTGATTAATTGGTGGACACCCTCGATTTGACTATGAGTGTGTGTATCGAGGTGGGAGGTAGTAGCTGTTGTGCGTTACCACCAGTCTGGGCATGCAAAACTGTAGAATCCTACCCTAGGCATTGCCTCGCGTGCCTTGTCATATGCCTTATCGAGTCCACTACTATTTTGGTTTGTGTTGTATCTATGGAGTGCTCCCTGATAGCCCACCAGTTTACGGTGGAGTTCATAGTAATGTATAAACTACAACACTTATCTAAAATGTGTTAAGGGGGATTTGGGTAACGCCTTAACATTATTTTCAATATTATACTTTACTGGTAGATACTACATATAATAGCCTATCTTACTACATATAGTGTAACGACCCGCTTTCATTCCATAGAAAGACGTATCGTAAATTAGAAAGAAATATGTTGAAAAGAAATAGATAGAAAGAAAGAACTAAATAATCATCAAAATCTCACAGCAGAACAAAATAAATATATTACATCACCTATAAATCACACAGTAATCATTAATACCATACATCAGAGTCATTCAGTTTTATAAACATCATATTAGATAGTCGTGATGACATGCCTATCCATTACAACCCAAAATCCAAACAGAGTTACTAATACAGCGGAATAGATATATCTAGATATGCAAAAGCCTCCTGCTCCCAGTCTTTTCCAAAATACGTTAAGCCAACTTGAATCACTTGGCTACTTGTAAAAATTTGAGTACCCAAGAGTTTAAGAAATTAGAAAATAAACTCCAGGTCAGACATAGGTCTGGCGTGAGTAAACGGTTTAAGTTTTTTAATTGAAAATCATTTGAAATCAAAGGTATTTCGTAAGACTCTCCGCCAAAAAAAAATGAGCGAGTTTTTCCTTTACAATAACCAAAACATTTGATAGGAAATCCAATTATATTATAATAGTGTCTAGGGTTTTCAAATAAATTATTCACATAGTCGAAATTGTTACATTCATTAAATTCCAGCGTAATAGATATACAATCAAGTCTGAGGTCTCTTATTGGAGATTGGATTCCATACAATGGCAGGGGTACTAGGGTATCACCCGTCACAGTACCTGGTCTAGATCAGCATACCGAGGATCTCCCCTGATCCCCTGCACCACAAGACGTGAGCTACCCCTTACTGGATAGTCCGAAAAAGACAACCCCGCGGTTGTGGCCAACAACAACCCACACGGCCGAATAAAAGGGACATCTAGACAGGGGAAAATCTTATCCTACTTGGGTGCTACCCACTTAGCCTTGCTGCACCTCCTCTGTTTTAGCCATTCCCGGTTGATGAGGCTTGGGGCTACGATTACCTTTATAGCAAACATTTCAAACATTTCTTGGAATGCTCATTGTGACGCCCCACCTCTATACCCACGCTAGCCAAGAACACTACGGTGTAATGCTGTCAACTAGCACGGAGAATAAGGCTGTTGAGGAGCGACCCTCCGTGTAATTTCTTTGCGCGAGCACCGATATGTCAGATAATATAACATGCATTCTATTTCAAGAGGAAATCCGACATACCGACACAAACTCAAAGCTACTACACGGTGGCTATATAAATCCTTCGGAAACAAATATAGAAATAAACATAACATAAATCAGTCACAGACAATTCATATCACAAAGGCGGAATAAGATATGAATATTACACATAAAAGTGTACATCAGAGTAGTGGTCTAAAAAGATCCACAATATCACAAAAGAATAGTTTCACGAACTACACAAAAGAATAAGTATACATTATGGAGTCTATATCTCAAATGTATACTACAAAATAAACTACTAATCTAAGTAGTTAGCCAAAAGTCAGAGTAATGATCCTGGATGAGAAGTCAAGCAGAAGCACCTGTAACGTCTCGGTCTGACCCGAGTATTATTTAATAAGAAAATAATAAACGGATCAGTCTAACTATAAATATCAGATGAAACGATATAGAATAAGAGATATGACTAAACACATAATAATCACAATGCCAAGCTGATATATATATGTACTTAGTTGATAATCATCAAGAGATTTATCAATGTAACCAAATCTACACAAGAATCAAAGAAACGTCATACTCCTTATTTCGTTCATCAAACCATAATTATTGACGATAATATCAACGTCAATCACAAGTCAATGACACACAAATTCCAGAAGACTACACAAGAAATCCAGAAATCACAAAAGTCAATGACACACAAATTCCAGAAGACTACACAAGAAATCCAGAAATCACAAAAGTCAATGACACACAAATTCCAGAAGACTACACAAGAAATCCAGAAATCACAAAAGTCAATGACACAAAAATTCACCTATGCACAAAAATTGATAAATCATATCAATAGAAATCACAAAAATAGGTGAAGAAGGAAATTCCAGAATTCGACATACGAAAACCAGAAATCACACAAAATAGGGGGGAGGCCTATCACACGAACGGGAGCATAAAAACTCACCAACAGCTGTAACGCACGAACAAGAAGCTATCTCATGGTAGCTAGCCATTAATTTGACACACGAATGGTCCGAAGACCTGACACACGAATGGTCCGAAGACCATGGGTTGCTACCCCACCAATTTGAGTCGAATCTCCACAAAACGGAGTTTAGTCTCCCTTGCAGACAAAGAGACATCGCACATTGCTAGTCTAAATCACAAAGATGATCGTCATGATCAACGAGAAGTGTCAATTACACTAAGCTAGTAAATATATGAGTTTACCTTCATGTCCCATAACCACTTGCTTAACTTAAATACTTACGAACAAACTGTAGATTTCCACTTGAAAATTGTCACAAGAGATTCAATCGAACAAGTCTAAGAGTTAACCGACGAAGTAAACGCAAGCGTTTCATACCACTTATTTTACTAAGCCGTTTAATTAGATTTCTCATACGAGTGAGGTAAAGGTTTGTATATACTAATAGATTGGAAAACGGTTTTATAAACGAATTTGGTATTAAAATAGTATTGAAATCGTTTGAGGAAAGAGTTTTGATATTTACTACTAGTATAGAAAACCTTTATATTTTTTTTAAAGTGACAAAACACAAAGAAGATTGTAGGAACAATCAATCACTAAAATTCACATACGGAGATGTGAATAAAAATCCAACGAAACCGATAAAGAATCCATCAAAATGGATATTCAAAAATCCCTAAAAAAAGAGTCATCAAAGTCATATTAATTGATAACAATAAATAGGAAACCACACGAATCGATTTAAGTTGGAATTTCAAGCAACAAGGTGAAGTAGGCAAAAATCATCAGGTCGGTCGACCGGACCCCCTGAGTCGGTCGACCGAACTAAAGGCTGGAAACCTCTCGGGACAGCAGGTCGGTCGACCAAACCCTGTACTCGGTCGACCGAACCTTAAAACAGAAAGTGCTTATGCACTTGGAAGCAGGTCGGTTGACCGGACCAGAGGGGTCGGTCGGCCGAGCCTGTTTCCAGCTTCATCCATGCCTGTTACAAATGAGGTTCAATCTTGACCAAAATTGCATTCGCACGAGCAACGGCGCTAAGGGTTATGTCAATCGACTACCCGACCCTATATGCTCCTCAATGCATCACCAAAAACATGTTCAAACATAGAAGTTAGGATTTTTAACGAATTGAACTCAAAACACTAAAAATTGGAGTATACACCAATTCAATCCAAACCAAAAGCAAATGCACACGAATAAGTGTTAGGAATTCATACCTAACAATCGAAGACAAATATAAGCATAGATGTGAGATAAAAATCTCACCTTTTCACAAAATCAAACAAGAAGAAGCTTGAAAGCAAACGGAGAATCAACCTCTCTTCAATCTCAACACTAGAAGCTTGAATCTAAGCTAAAAGAGAAACATTTCCTAAATTAGGTTTAGGAATTTTCTCAAATTGGTAAGAGAATAAGTTGGAGAAGAAGAAGAGAAGCTTACCAATGGGTTCTTCTTGAGTTTGGAGCTAGAAATTTGATTAGCATGAGGAACTAGGGTTTTGGAGTTTTCAATTTCCAATCTCTCCCACCATTAATACACTAAAAACTGAAATGAGAAGAGAATGAGGGTGAGTGGGGAAGAGTGGTTCAGATTTGAGCATAAGTTAACATAGGGCTGAGCCCAAACCAAACCCAAAGTGAAAAGTAGCAAAAAATCAACTTTCTCCAAACATATCGAAGCTTATACTCAAAAAGGTCGCAAACGGCATTTTAAACTCAATGGGAGTGGTCCCGGGTCCTAATTCGACCGTGTGCACAAAGTAGCTTTTCGGACCAAAATCCGACTAACGATAAAATATTTAAATATAATATTTAAATAAAAAATCGATAAATATGCGGGTTGTTACAGACTCCCCTCCTTAAAGAAATTGCGTCCTCGCAATATTTTAAGAAGAGAACATAAAGTAACAACCATAAAAGCATATTCAACACAAAAGAAATTTGAAATAAGAAGTTCACCTTAAAGAGCACGAGAAAGTAGGTCCGGATGTGTTCGCTCGATGAACTCTCTAGATTCCCAAGAACAATCCTTAGGATTTGAAAACCGTTGAACTTTAACAAGCGGAACATCTTTATTTCGAAGTCGTTTTACCTCCGAAGCAATGATACGAATAGGATGTTGTTCATAAGTTAAATTAGGCGAATCTTCAATCTCTTCCACAACACCGGGCTCAAGAACAGAATTGGAATCTCGAAGACATTTCCGAAGTTGAGAAACATGAAACACGTCATGGATAGCAGAAAATTGAGCCGGTAATAAAAGGCGATAAGCCATGGAACCAATACGTTCGGTGATAGGAAATGGCCCAACATATCAAAGCGCCAATTTTCCCGATCGACTGAAACGTACAACACCTTTCATAGGTGAAACACGAATGAACACAAGATCTCCCACAGAAAATTCTAACTTCCTTCTTCGGTTATCGGCATAGGATTTTTTTCTACTCTGGGCTTCTTTCATCCTATGTCGAATAAGTTCAATCTTCTCTGTGGAATCACGAATAAAATCTGGACCTAAAACCAGCTTCTCACCGGCCTCAAGCCAACAAGAAGGAGATCGGCATGGCCTTCCGTAGAGTGCCTCAAAAGGTGCCATACCAATACTAGATTGGAAGCTATTATTATAGGAAAATTCAACAAGTGAAATATGATCTTCCCAACTTCCCCCAAAATAAAGCACACAAGCACGAAGAAGATCTTCAAGAGTTTGATTCACACGCTCAGTTTGTCCATCGGACTGAGGATGATAAGCGGTGCTAAAATTAAGCTTCGTTCCCAAAGCTTTTTGAAGACTCTTCCAAAATCCACTAGTAAACAATGGGTCACGATCGCTAATAATAGAAGTAGGAACCCCATGCAATTTAACAATATCTTTGATAAAGAGCTTGGCCAAAAGAGGAACGGTTCGGTTAGACCGAATGGGAATAAAATGGGCAGTTTTAGTAAGCCTATCAACAATCACCCATAAGCTATCATGACCCGAATGAGAACGGGGAAGGCCATCTATAAAATCCATGGAAATTTGGTCCCACTTCCAAATTGGAATTTCTAAAGGTTGCAATAGCCCACCGGGCCTTTGATGTTCGGCCTTAACGAGTTGGCAAGTCATGCAACGCTTAACGAAGTTAGCGATGTCAAGTTTCATTCCCTCCCAATAATAAAGTCGCTTCATATCCGCGTACATTTTACTACTTCCGGGATGAATGGTAAATTTAGAACGATGAGAATCTTCTAAAATATCTTTACGAAGATCACTAATATTTGGTACGATAAGTCTACCAAATCTCCGAATGCCGCCACGAGAATCGATATCAAAGTCTTTCAAACCTTCAATATCAATTTTATCCCTAATATTTTGGCCAAAAAGAGCCATTTCGGGATCTAGCCTTTGAGCTTCAAGAATGCGGTCTAAAAGAGAAGGATGAGCCTCAAGGCTACATAAAACAAATGATGAGCATAGATCGGATACGCGGTCTCGAATCTCACAAGTGGATAAGATATCGAGATCGTTCCATTCGGATATCATCATAGAAACAACAGCTTGTTGTTTACGGCTAAGAGCATCGGCGACACGATTACCCTACCGGGTGTATAAAGAATATCAAGATCATAAGGCGCAAGGAACTCGAGCCAACGCTGTTGATGTAAATTAAGTTCCTTTTGAGAGAATAAATACTTCAAGGACTTATGATCGGTATAAAGAACAATTTTCTCTCCTAAAAGATAATGACGCCAAATCCGAAGAGCAAAAACAATAACCGCGAGCTCTAAATCATGAGTGGCATATCTAGTCTCAGCAGGCTTTAATTGCCTAGAAGCATAAGCAATAACACATTCTCTTTGCATAAGAACGGCACCCAAACCAACGCGACTAGCATCGATATAAACAACGAAATCTTGATTCCCCTCGGGAATAACAAGAATAGGAGCATCAGAAAGGAGTTCTTTTAATTTCTGAAAGGAAGCTTCACATTTGTCCGACCAAATGTATTTAACACCTTTCTTAGTCAAGCTAGTGAGAGGCACGGCAATCTTAGAAAAGTCTTTGATAAAACGACGGTAATATCCCGCCAATCCGAGAAAACTACAAATCTCTGTCACACTCTCCGGTCTCTTCCAATCTTGAATCGCTTCAATCTTTGAAGGATCCACGGAAATTCCGGATTCGAAAATAATGTGACCGAGAAACTTCACACGAGATTGCCAAAAATGGCATTTAGAAAATTTTTCCTTTAATTGATTACTCCTAAGAGTTTCCAACACAATCCGAAGATGCTTTTCATGCTCCTCCTCGGTTTTAGAATACACAAGAATATCATCGATAAAGATGAGAACAAATCGATCGAGGAAGACTTTGAAAACCCGATTCATAAGGTCAACGAAATACGCCGGAGCATTCGTCGAACCAAATGGCATAACAAGCCATTCATAAGATCCATACCGAGTACGGAACGATGTCAAAGGAATACTATCCTCTGCAATACGAAGTTGATGAAATCCAGTAGCCAAGTCTAATTGTGAAAAGACCTTAGCACCACTAAGCTGATCGAATAGATCATCAATCCGAGGTAAAGGATATTTATTTTTAATGGTAAGATCATTAAGCTTGCGGTAGTCAACGCAAAGCCTAAGTGTACCATCGGATTTCTTCACAAAAATAGCCGAAGCTCCCCAAGGCGAGGAACTAGAGCGAATAAATTTCTTCGTCTCCAATTCGGATAATTGTTTACGCATCTCCTCGTTTTCTTTATTTGACATACGATAAGGAGGACGAGTGATAGGTTGAGCTCCAGGAATAAGATTAATTCTGAACTCAATTGCTCGCTTAGGTGGTAACTCTAAAACGGGCTCGAATATGTCGGAAAATTCACAAACGACGTGAATAAGAGAAATAATATCACCCTCATCATCATCATCGTCATCACGAGGATTTAAAGAATATAAAGATGCAACCAAAGCAGAATCCGAATCTTTAAGAATAACAGAAACCTGATTAACAGATCGAGGATGTCGAAGATGAATAGTCCGCTCAGGACATAGGATATGAGCTTCATAACGGTTAAGCCAATCCATTCCCAAAATCATTCCAAAGCCTAAATAACGCATGACATGCAAATCGGCTCGGAAAGAAAAATCACACAAAATAATCTCGACATCTTTACACAATAAATTGATTGTTGCGGATCCACCAACCGGATTCGCAATTCTCAAAGAAGTCATTAAACACAAAACATCCAATGAAAAAGTATCAACAAGTTCTTTTGATATAAAAGAATGGGACGCACCCGTATCAAAAAGAACTCGAATAGGATGATCACGAAATAAAATAATTCCATCCAGAATAGAATGAGAAATACCTTGGCCACGAGATGTGTTGCCAGGGGCTTGAGCAACATTAAGCTTTCCCTCCTTCCTAGTTTGAAGTTTGGGACACACATGCATAAAATGATCCGGGCTTTTACAATAGCGACAAGTACGAGGCTTTGAACACTTGTTCGCAAAATGGTCTCTGGATCCACAGTTATAGCATTTCCCTTCAGTAGAGGAAAAGGTCTTTGTAGCAGGAGTTGCTTGCCTCCCTTTCTTATTGGGATAAGGACCTTTAAATTTGCTTGGCCTCTTCTTGTTGTTGAAGTTTGGTTTGGAACCCACCACTTCAACATCATTCTCCCTATCCTCCTCTTCAAGACGAAGAGCGATATCAACGAGTTGGTCGAAAGAAACTTCTAATTTTAGAAGTAATGGCTTCTTGAGACCTTTGTTTAAGCCATAGACGAATCTCTGATTCTTCTTCAGAGGGGTGTTGATGTATTCAACCCCATATTTGGAAAGCGACTCGAAGGAGGCGACGTAATCAGTCACGGAGGACTCACCTTGAACAAGGTCTATAAATCGTGGAGCCAATGTCACTTTCTCAGCTTCTGGTACAAATTTCAACTCGAAGCGTTCTCGGAATTTCTCCCAAGTGAGATCCGCTTCATTAGTTTCAGAAATAAGAAGCTCGTACCAGTCCAATGCTCTTTCTCGGAGCATACTTGAGGCCACCTGAACTCGGTGAAGGTCAATAAGATTCATGCGAGAAAAGATTCGATCGCATGACCTTAGCCAAGCCTGTACTTCAATAACGTTTCGGAACCTCTGAATGGCTCCCCACCCAAATTAGTGTAATCGCTACACAAGCGTGCAAATCCCGACTTTGGGTGAGTAGGTTCCGGGTTAGCTCCAGCTGCTTGAGCATTCGTCACTAAATCAAGAAGCTGTTGAGCAGTCATAAAAACTCCATCTTGGGGTGGAGTGCTAGATGGCACGGCTCTAGGGCGGCCTGGTCTAGACATTTCTCTTCCTTTAGAAAGAATGAAGAAGAAGAAAAAGGTTATTCACCAAATTGAATATCAAGCAATCTTGATAGACAAAACAAGGAATCATAAAAGAAAATAGGATAGAACGGTACGTAGATCCGAATAAAATCCTAAAGCACGACTCCTAAGAAAGACTTAGGACAATGATCCTTGTTATAATATTCCATATTGTTCCGAAGTTTGGCTCTGATACCAAGCTGTGACGCCCCACCTCTATACCCACGCTAGCCAAGAACACTAAGGTGTAATGCTGTCAACTAGCACGGAGAATAAGGCTGTTGAGGAGCGACCCTCCGTGTAATTTCTTTGCGCGAGCACGGATATGTCAGATAATATAACATGCATTCTATTTCAAGAGGAAATCCGACATACCGACACAAACTCAAAGCTACTACACGGTGGCTATATAAATCCTTCGGAAACAAATATAGAAATAAACATAACATAAATCAGTCACAAACAATTCATATCACAAAGGCGGAATAAGATATGAATATTACACATAAAAGTGTACATCAGAGTAGTGGTCTAAAAAGATCCACAATATCACAAAAGAATAGTTTCACGAACTACACAAAAGAATAAGTATACATTATGGAGTATATATCTCAAATGTATACTACAAAATAAACTACTAATCTAAGTAGTTAGCCAAAAGTCAGAGTAATGATCCTGGATGAGAAGTCAAGCAGAAACACCTGTAACGTCTCGGTCTGACCCGAGTATTATTTAATAAGAAAATAATAAACGGATCAGTCTAACTATAAATATCAGATGAAACGATATAGAATAAGAGATATGACTAAACACATAATAATCACAATGCCAAGCTGTGATATATATATATATATATACTTAGTTGATAATCATCAAGAGATTTATCAATGTCACCAAATCTACACAAGAATCAAAGAAACGTCATACTCCTTATTTCGTTCATCAAACCATAATTATTGACGATAATATCAACGTCAATCACAAAAGTCAATGACACACAAATTCCAGAAGACTACACAAGAAATCCAGAAATCACAAAAGTCAATGACACACAAATTCCAGAAGACTACACAAGAAATCCAGAAATCACAAAAGTCAATGACACACAAATTCCAGAAGACTACACAAGAAATCCAGAAATCACAAAAGTCAATGACACACAAATTCACCTATGCACAAAAATTGATAAATCATATCAATAGAAATCACAAAAATAGGTGAAGAAGGAAATTCCAGAATTCGACACACGAAAACTAGAAATCACACAAAATAGGGGGGAGGCCTATCACACGAACGGGAGCATAAAAACTCACCAACAGCTGTAACGCACGAACAAGAAGCTATCTCATGGTAGCTAGCCATTAATTTGACACACGAATGGTCCGAAGACCTGACACACGAATGGTCCGAAGACCATGGGTTGCTACCCCACCAATTTGAGTCGAATCTCCACAAAAC
The DNA here is from genome assembly GCA_030765085.1 of Allium cepa. Lineage (NCBI taxonomy): Eukaryota > Viridiplantae > Streptophyta > Magnoliopsida > Asparagales > Amaryllidaceae > Allium > Allium cepa. The sequence goes on along the minus strand of CM060929.1, from coordinate 795,571,973 downwards.
GGAGTTTAGTCTCCCTTGCAGACAAAGAGACATCGCACATTGCTAGTCTAAATCACAAAGATGATCGTCATGATCAACGAGAAGTGTCAATTACACTAAGCTAGTAAATATATGAGTTTACCTTCATGTCCCATAACCACTTGCTTAACTTAAATACTTACGAACAAACTGTAGATTTCCACTTGAAAATTGTCACAAGAGATTCAATCGAACAAGTCTAAGAGTTAACCGACGAAGTAAACGCAAGCGTTTCATACCACTTATTTTACTAAGCCGTTTAATTAGATTTCTCATATGAGTGAGGTAAAGGTTTGTATATACTAATAGATTGGAAAACGGTTTTATAAACGAATTTGGTATTAAAATAGTATTGAAATCGTTTGAGGAAAGAGTTTTGATATTTACTACTAGTATAGAAAACCTTTATATTTTTTTAAAGTGACAAAACACAAAGAAGATTGTAGGAACAATCAATCACTAAAATTCACATACGGAGATGTGAATAAAAATCCAACGAAACCGATAAAGAATCCATCAAAATGGATACTCAAAAATCCCTGAAAAAAGAGTCATCAAAGTCATATTAATTGATAACAATAAATAGGAAACCACACGAATCGATTTAAGTTGGAATTTCAACCAACAAGGTGAAGTAGGCAAAAATCATCAGGTCGGTCGACCGGACCCCCTGAGTCGGTCAACCGAACCAAAGGCTGGAAACCTCTCTGGACAGCAGGTCGGTCGACCAAACCCTGTACTCGGTCGACCGAACCTTAAAACAGAAAGTGCTTATGCACTTGGAAGCAGGTCGGTTGACCGGACCAGAGGGCTCGGTCGGCCGAGCCTGTTTCCAGCTTCATCCATGCCTATTACAAATGAGGTTCAATCTTGACCAAAATTGCATTCGCACGAGCAACGGCGCTAAGGGTTATGTCAATCGACTACCCGACCCTATATGCTCCTCGATGCATCACCAAAAACATGTTCAAACATAGAAGTTAGGATTTTTAACGAATTGAACTCAAAACACTAAAAATTGGAGTATACACCAATTCAATCCAAACCAAAAGCAAATGCACACAAATAAGTGCTAGGAATTCATACCTAACAATCGAAGACAAATATAAACATAGATGTGAGATAAAAATCTCACCTTTTCACAAAATCAAACAAGAAGAAGCTTGAAAGCAAACGGAGAATCAACCTCTCTTCAATCCCAACACTAGAAGCTTGAATCTAAGCTAAAAGAGAAACATTTCCTAAATTAGGTTTAGGAATTTTCTCAAATTGGTAAGAGAATAAGTTGGAGAAGAAGAAGAGAAGCTTACCAATGGGTTCTTCTTGAGTTTGGAGCTAGAAATTTGATTAGCATGAGGAACTAGGGTTTTGGAGTTTTCAATTTCCAATCTCTCCCACCATTAATACACTAAAAACTGAAATGAGAAGGGAATGAGGGTGAGTGGGGAAGAGTGGCTCAGATTTGAGCATAAGTTAACATAGGGCTGAGCCCAAACCAAACCCAAAGTGAAAAGTAGCAAAAAATCAACTTTCTCCAAACATATCGAAGCTTATACTCAAAAAGGTCGCAAACGGAATTTTAAACTCAATGGAAGTGGTCCCGAGTCCTAATTCGACCGTATGCACAAAGTAGCTTTTCGGACCAAAATCCGACTAACGATAAAATATTTAAATATAATATTTAAATAAAAAATCGATAAATATGCGGGTTGTTACAGACTCCCCTCCTTAAAGAAATTGCGTCCTCGCAATATTTTAAGAAGAGAACATAAAGTAACAACCATAAAAGCATATTCAACACAAAAGAAATTTGAAATAAGAAGTTCACCTTAAAGAGCACATATCCTTCCCAATATTTACAGCAAACAACTGATACGCATGCCTCCTGTGCACATGCACAAGGCAACGGAGCCACTCTGACCATCATCGACGGCCCCACAAAGTCGCCCTTGACACGCTTTTTCGTCCCGATCCCCCAAAAACCACGAAAACCCTCCAAGACGAAATCGAGCACGACGAGCACCTACTGGAACAAAAACCCAATCACCAAAACCATCTCGCATCGCCACCTCCGACCATCTGAAATCACGTCCCCATGCCTGGAGGTACGCTAGAACTTCACCGTCCTGTTCCCCCACCTCAGATCCAAATGCGACGACGACGTCGCACTGGCCATGCAAACATCGACGACCCAAACAGGGTTTTAAACCCTACTTCGTCGATCTAAAAATCCACCAACCAATTTTCCCACATCCCTTGACCCACGAGCTTGCTCCAGTAATGACCCTGACCTTCCACCATCCTCTGATCGCCATGAATCAACGAAATTTTAGATCCCGTTCAACTCACAAAATCTCTACAAATACTAACTTAAAAATCATGAAATCATCACCAAAAATTAACATTTTTAAAGACGAATTAGATTACGTATGTGAAACTTGAAATCATGAGGATCGAATTTCTGAGATGTTTTGATGTTTACTGTAAATTCTTGTTTTCCAGTTAATTACTTTATAATCTCACATAAAAACATTTTAAAAAATATAATTTAGTCAATACAGACCTATTTCCTTTAATGATTATAACCTAAAAGAGATTGAGTAAAGAGAATTGAATTTTTGAATGATGTTGAGTCTGTTAGAACAAACAGAGACATGCATACAGACATGCAGATGATCACACAACAACTTCATACTTATATACCAGGAAAAACACATTTACACATCCATGCAAAACATTTTCACAACACTATTACTATTATTTATCACATGCATCAGACAATAAAGTAGGTTTGGGTTTAAAAGATGAAGTTTACTCACTTAAAAATTTGAACAGAGGAAAGTTTTGAAATCTGGAAATAGCTATCTTGATTTTTGAAACTGGAAGCTTGATCTATTTGAGTTGAGATGAACTTGAATAGAAACTAGCTTGCTTTTAGTTGAAAACTTGAAGAAGTTGTTTGTTGTTCTTTTATTTTTTCTGGTTTTAGTTTTGGTTTGAAAGAAAGTAAAAGAAAGAAAGGGATTGAGATATATATAAGTGTATGCAGCACCTGGTTTCATCTTTTACATCATTATTTTAATTTTGAAAATGAAGAAATCCATTTAAACAAGAATTTTGACACTTGTATTAGTATGACATTTCCTAGCTTACAAACGTCAAATGCAAATATTTATATTTTTTATTTTTTTATTTTTATTTTTATATTCCTTTTTATTTATCATGTTTACTTAATATGATAAAACCTTTTATTTAATCTTATTTTAAGCTCAAGCTATTTATACTTTAATTAATAACTATATATACTTATGTCCTATGTTTTAAAAATGTAGAGTTTACATTTAAATTATTTTTGAGAGATTACTTTGAATTTCAAATCATAGTTTCTTTCACAATATATATATATATATATGTATGTACAGTAGTAATTAGATAGCATATTTTATTTATTTGAAAGATAAGTTTGGCAAATTTAAATAATTATATTAGAAGATCATTAAATTAAATTTAGCCAAAAATCCCGGGTTACCACATTCCTCCCCCCTTAAAAGAATTTCGTCCCCGAAATTTTAAAAGCAAGAGATAATTTAATTTTTTCCATCAAAAGTTTTTATATTCAACAGCAAAGCATACACATCGGCCATATACTAACAACCAAAGCAAACAATATTATTCAAACAAACAATCCTAACTATCCTGACACAATTCCGGATAAGCCTTCCTAATACTATCTAGAGTTTCCCAGGTATAGTCTCTAGGATCCTCGCTCCACTAAATCTTAACCAGCTTCACCATTTTGTTCCTGAGCTCCTTCTCATCTCGATCTATAATCTGAACTGGATGCCTGACCACAGTTAAGTCTGGTTCGACCTCAAATCCTCCTGAACTGCTGGTTCTACAACCAGTGATGGGTCGTACACGTACTTCCTTAGACGAGATACATGAAATACGCTGTGAATCCTAGCCATTCGATCCGGTAATTCAATCTTATAGGCTAAAGCACCCATTCTTTCGAGAACACAGAAAGGTCCAATATATCTCGGAGCTAGGTTTCATGTCTTACCAAATCTGATTGATTTTTTGATCGGGGAAACTTTGACAAATACCAAATCTCCAACTTCGAATTCCAAATTTCTCCATCTCTTTTCCGCATAGCTTTTCTGATGATCCTAGGCTGCCTTCATTCTTTTCTTGATCAGCTCAACCTTTGCAGATGCCTCCCGAATCAAGTCTGGACCAAGAATAAGGGTGCCCTTAATAGGTTCCTCCTTCAGTTGGACTTAGCTTTCCGGGCAATCTCCCAATTCTACCCAACAAGATGGTGATATACAGGGCCTTCCGTACAAAGCTTTGTATGGTGCCATCTTAATGGTTGCCTGATAACTATTGTTATACGAGAATTCCACCAAGTGTAGATGGTCCTCCCAAGATCTATCGAAATCCAAGGTACAAGCTCTCAACATATCTTCAAGAATGTGATTTAGCCTTTCTGTTTGATTGTTGGCTTAGGGATGATAAGCGGTACTTAAACTCAACCTCGTTCCAAGAGCTGTTTGCAGAGCTTCCCAAAATTTGTTGGTAAAAATTGGGTCATGGTCGCTCGCTATGCTCATGGGAACTCCGTGTAGCCTGACAATCTTTTTCATGAAAATCTCTGCTAAAGAAGCTGCAGTTCTGGTTGCCTTAACTAGGATAAAGTGGGCGCTCTTGGTCAGCCGATCTACGATTACCCACACTCCTTCATTTCCTTTTTTGGTTCTTGGCAACCCATCGTTGAAGTCCATCGATATCATTTCCCATTTCCGCTTTGTAACTTCTAAAGGTTGCAACAATCCCACAGTCTTCTGCTGATCACCCTTCACTTGTTGACAATTCACACGTCTATTTATGAAGGTAGCAATGTCCTTCTTCATTCCTTTCCACCAGAAAACTCTTTTCATATCGTTGTACAACTTTGAGATCCCCAGATGGATACTTAACCTTAAGCGATAGTTCTCTAACACAACTTTCTGCCTAAGATCCTTAGTATTCGGAACACAGATTCTCCCATTGATCCACAAGACTCCTTGGTCATCTATCTTGAAACTAGTGCACTATCCATCTTATCTTTCCTAATGATTGCTCTCAAACTCCTATCCGTTCCTTGCTTACTTGCAATCCTTTCTAGTAGGGTCGGAGCAACATCCAAAACAGCTAAAATTGCATTTCTACTCAAGGCGTCTACCTCCACGTTTGCTTTCCCCGGAGTATAAAGAATGTCCAGATCATAGGATGCCAAAAATTCCACCCATCTCTGCTGCCTCAGGTTTAGGCCTTTCTGGGAGAAAAGATACTTTAAGGGTTTATGATCGATGAAAAGCTCAAACTTCTCACCTAACAGATAATGCCTCCATGTCTTCAGTGTAAAGACGATAGCCTACAATTCCAAATCATGTGTAGCATAGTTCTTCTCATGTGGCTTCAAACGCCTACTCGCATACACAATTATTCTTCCATTTTGTATCAAAACAACACCAAGCCCTACTCCATAAGTATCAGTGTATACTTCGAACTTACTCCTTCCATATAGAATAGCCAGTACAGGTGCACTAGTCAATCTTGCCTTCAGATCCAGAAACGCTTCTTACATTAGGAGTCCATTTAAATTTCGCTCCCTTCCTAGTCAGTTTGGTCAAGTGAGAGGAAATCTTAGAGTAATCCTGGATGAATTTCCTATAGTAACCCACCAAGCCAAGAAAACTGCGAACTTCCGTAGGATTCTGCGGTTGCTTCCTCTCTTGAACAGCTGCCATCTTGACCGGATCCACAAAGATGCCTTCTCCAGATACGATGTGTCCTAAAAATCTTACTTCTGACTTACAAAAATGGCACTTCAAAAATTTTGCCTCAAGACACGTCTCCTTAATGTTTCCAACACTATTTCCAAATGACGCTTATGCTCCTCCTCTAATTTGAAGTAGATGAGAATGTCGTCGATGAACACAAGCACAAACTTGTTCAGCCCATCCTGGAAAATAGGGTCATCAGATCCACAAAATAAACTAGAGCGTTGTGTAGCCCAAAAGGCATAACCAACCACTCATAAAAACAGTTGGGTCCTCTGAATGCAGTTAAGGGTATACTGTCTTCAGCTACCCTTAGCTAGTGAAAACCCGAAGCTAAATCCAATTGAGAGAACACAATCGCCCCATGAAGTTGATCGAAAAGATCGTCAACACGAGACAAGGGGTACTTATTCCTAATGGTCACCTTATTCAATTCCCAATAGTCTACACAAAATCTTAAAGACGCATCTGATTTGGTTGCAAATACTACAGTAGAACCCTAGCTAGAACGTCTAGGTCTGATCAATCCTCTCTCCAGGAAATCTTGAGTCTGCTTCACCAATTCCTCTCTCTCTTGGAGCCATCCTTCTACTTGTTTGAACCACCGGTATCCCTCTTAGAACTAAGTCTATACGAAACTCAATCTCATGATGCAGGGGAAAACCTTTTACTTCTTCAAAGACATCTGGAAAGTCTCTGACAACTTCGATGGTTCTTACTTCTTCTTCAGATGCCTCGAGCCCATGCAAAAGACTACCCAAGTGGATTCCTGAACTATCACAAGTCACTCTTGCAATCCTTCCCAGTTTGGTTTCTAATGACACGGTTCTCTCTTCACAAATCAGAATAGCTTTATGCTTGTCTAACCAATCCATTCCCAAAATAAGGTCAATTCATTTAAAGTCCAATACAAATGGGTTGCATGAGAAACTATGGGATAGATAAGAAATTCATAGACCTTTACAGATCATATCTAACATGGTCACTCCCACTATGGCATTAGATACAAAAATAGGGCGGTCCACGACACTAGGGGTAAAGTGAAATTTCTCTACCGTTTCCAAAGAAATAAAACTAGGGGAAGCACCATAATCAAACAAAACTCTAACATAAATGTCATCTAAAAGCAAAGTACCTTCGAGGACGCCTTTTCCTTTCCCATCAGTAGAAGCTGACGGCCCACCCTGAAAAGCAAACATTTTGTTCGATTGAGCTCTTTGGAGAAGTGATCAAGCTTTCACCGTATGCCCGGGTTGCTGACAATTGAAGCATAAGGACTTCTGAACCATCATGGAAATGGGTCCACTCTGCTGCTGCTTCGGAGCTCCACCTCTAGGACATTGTTTAGCTAAATGACCTTCCTGCTGGCGCATATAACATTTCCGACCTGCATTGTTTCCTCCAGTTTTCCTTTACCCTTCTTCTTCCAATTCGGGTTGAATTTCCTTTTGTTCCGATTAGTAGCATTTCCACTCCGTACTGCCACTGTTGCCAAGGGTTTCTTTTCTATAAGCTCTTCGTATCTCAAAGCCATTTCTACCAGTACCACAAATGATCCTTTGAGATGTGCAGTCATCTTCTCATGAAATTTGGGTCTCATTCCAAGCACAAACATTTCGTTCTTCTTAAGAGGTGTTTCAATAAGGCTAGGTCCATAGCGGGACAACGCGTTGAACTTGGTTTCATACTCTGATACTGATAAACTTCTTTTCTTAAGGTCTAGAAAATTCCTACACAGTCGAGTCTTCCCTGCGATAGGTATAAACTGCTCTTCAAACACTTCCTTGAACTTGCTCCAAGAGAAATCATCCTCGGGAACATTCATGGTAACTGCGTCCTACCATGCAGCCGCTCCATCCTAAAGTTGTCATGACGCCATAACTCGCTTCTGCTCATCTGACAGATCCAAACTCTTGAAAATCTGCTCACACGAGCGCAACCAGGCTTGCACTTCAATGATAGACTCTGTACCCTTAGAAGGCTTTCCTCCGAGATTGGTAAAATCTTTGCACAGTGCTGCAAATTCACTCGAGGCGGTATTGGGGTTACAGCCTCGACAGTTACCCTTCCACCTTCAGCATTCGGGCCTCTTCCATTTGTAGTAGTCGTTCTACTCACACCTCTGCCACTTCTTCCCCTGGTACTCATGTTGGCAATCTGGACAAGGTAACCCAACAATTAGGTTGGTGTATATAGATATATCAAAAATACAAGAACGCTTTCTCATGATGGGTATTAACCTAAAATCCTAGGTGTTATCTCAACCTAGCGCTTTGATATCAACTGTAACGACCCACCTTTCATTTCGTAGAAAGAGGTATCATAAATTAGAAAAGAAATAGATAGAAAGAAATAACTAAATAATCATCAGAATCTCACAACGGAACGAAATAAATATATTACATCACATATAAATTACACAGTAATCACTAATACCATACATCAGAGTCATTCTGTTTTATAAATATCATATTAGACAGTTGTCATGACCTGCTGATCCATTACAACCCAAAATGCAAACAGAGATACTAATACAGTGTAATAGATAAATCTAGATACAAAAAAGCCTCCTGTTCCCAGTCTTCTCCAAAATACGTCAAGCTAACCTAAATCACTTGGCTACTCATAAAAATTTGAGTACCCAAGGGTTTAAGAAAATAGAAAATAAACTCCCGGCCAGACATGGGTCTGGTATGAGTAAACAGTTTAAGTTGTTCAACTTGAAAATTATTTGAAATCAAAGGCATCTCGTAAGACTCTCCGCCAATAAACACAGACGAGTTTTTCCCTTACGATAACCAAAACATTTGATAGGAAATCCAATTATATTATTATAGTGTCTAGGGTTTCCAAATAAATTATTCACATAGCCGAATTTGTTAGTTAAATTCCAGCGTAATAGGTATACAATCAAGTCTGAGGTCACTTATTGGAGATTGGATTCCATACAATGGCAGGGATACTGGGGTACCACCCATTATAGTACCTGGTCTTGATCAGCGTACCGAAGATCCCCCTAATCGCCTGCAACACAAGACTGGAGCTACACCTTACTAGATAGTCCAAATAAGACAACTCCACGGTTGTGGCAACAACCGCCCACAAAGCCGAATAAAAGGGACATCTAGACAGGGGAAAATCTTATCCTACTTGGGTACTACCCACTTAGCCTTGCTACACCTCCCCTTTTGTAGCCATTCCCGACTGATGATGCTTGAGGCTATGATTAGCTTTATAACACATATTTCTTGGAATGCTCATCGTCCTCCAATAATGATGGTCTGATATCATTCATTCATTCAAGTCCGTTTTGGGTCCGAACGAAACCGAAGGAACTATCTTCGCTATATTAGTTTTGGAATCACCCTCAGAGTTAACAACAAATAGCCCTTACATTCTGAATCTCCATTTTCGATCTTCACTCGAGATTTCACGACCTATCGCTTATTTTGGATCGATGTGGTTTTCGGATAACACTTTGATATCCAATCCCGGTCTCATCGAAATCCAAACGTCATCTTTTAATGCCAAGTTGTTTAAGAAAAACAATTTAATTAAACTTCAAAATGTCATATTCATACATTAATTCATCACTGATAAATAACTCACATTTATCATAGTTCAATTCAGGCATTTCATATCACAGAATATCACAAATTTACATGCTAGAGATATTAAACAATCAAAAGCATTTTAAATCATTCAACCATTCATAAGCTTGATAAACTGGTCACACAATTTCTAATTAATTTAATTTAACACAAAATAAATAAATTATTATAAATCCTTCTTAATTGTCATTAACTATTTACAAGCCATTCATTTTATTTATCTTAATTGGAGTTAATTTATTATTAACATATGTAATAACTTAAGACCATTGTTTTAAAACATTTTCCTTTTCTTTAACTCTCTACTTAATTACACTGTTTAATTTTAATTTAATAAACTTAGGAATTAATTAAAATAATGGACATATAAATAAATTATTCTAAGCTTAATTTACTTCAAGTTAAAATAAATTATTTATATAACGTTAACTAAACAATATTAAGTAAACATTTAACATTTAAAAAAATGGGTAGAGAAAACTTGCTTGGGAAAAACTTGTTTGTTTTGACTTATTCTTTTATACTTACCTTCATTCTTTTTTTATTTTTTTAAAACTTGTTAAGTCACTTGCGTACAATCCGATCCAAACCCTTGTCCAAACCCATTTTTTCCCCTCTCCTTCTCTTCTTTCTCTCTTCATCGTTCACCTATCCATCCCAATACCTACAACAAACAACTGATACGCATGCCTCCTATGCACATGTACAAGGCAACGGAGCCACTCCGACCATCATCGACGGCCCCACCAAGTCGCCGTCGACACGTTTGTTTGTCCCGATCCCCTAGAAACCACGACAACCCTCCAAAAAAAAATCGAGCACGACGAGTACCTACTGGAACAAAAACCCAATCACCAAAACCATCTCGCATCGCCACCTTCGATAATTTGAAAACACATCGCCACGCCTGGAGCTGCGCCAGACCTTCACCTTCCTTTTCCCCCACCTCAGATCCAACCCGATGCGACGACGACGTTGCAATGGCCACGCAAACACCGACGACCCATACAGGGTTTTAAACCCTATTTCACCACCGTTCATCCACCTCGCCGATCTAAAAATCTACCGACCAATTTTCCCACAACCCTTTACCCACGAGCTTGCTCCAGCAACGACCTCGATCTTCCACCATCCTCTGATCGTCGAGAATCGATGAAATTCTAGATCCCATTCAACTCACAAAATCTCCACAAATACTAACTTAAAATCATGAAATTATCACAAAAATTAACATTTTCAAAGACGAATCAGATTATATATGTGAAACTTGAAATCAAGAAGGTCAAATTTCTGAGATGTTTTGATGTTTACTGTAATTTCTTGTTTCTAATTAATTACTTGATAATCTCACATAAAAACATTTTTAAAAATAGAATTTAGTCAATACAAACCTATTTCCTTTAATGATAATAACCTAAAAGAGATTGAGTAAAGAGAATTGAATTTTTGAACGATGTTGAGTTTGTTAGAACAAATAGAGACATGCACACAGACATGCAGATGATCACACAGCAACTTCATACTTATATGCCAGACAAAACACATTTATACATCCATGCAAAACATTTTCACAACATTACTACTATTATTTATCACATGCATCAGACAATAAAGTAGGTTTGGCTTTAATAGGTGAAGTCTACTCACTTAAAAATTTGAAAAGAGGAAAGTTTTGAAATCTGGAAACTACTAACTTGATTTTTGAAACTGGAAGCCTGATCTATTTGAGTTGAGATGAACTTGAATTGAAACTAGCTTGCTTTTAGTTGAAAACTTGAAGAAGTTGTTTATTATTCTTTTATTTTTTCTGGTTTTAGTTTTGGTTTGAAAGAAAGTAAAAGAAAGAAAGGGACTGAGATATATATAAGTGTATACAACACCTGGTTTCATCTTTTGAATCATTTTTTTTTATTTTGAAAATGAAGAAATCCATTTGAACAAGAATTTTGACACTTGTATTAGTATGACATTTCCTAGCTTACAAATGTCTAATGCAAATATTTATATTTATTTATGTTTTTTTTTATATTTTTTATTTATTTATCATGTTTACTTAATGTGATAAAACCTTTTGTTTGTTATTATTTTAAGATTAAGCTATTTATACTTTAATTTATAACTATATATACTTATTTCCTATGTTTTAAAAATGTATAGTTTAAATTTAAATTATTTTTAAGAGATTACTTTGAATTTCAAATCATAGTTTCTTTCATAATTTATATACACACACATATGAATAATAGTAATTAGATAGCATATTTTATTTGTTTGAAAGATAAGTTTGGAAAATTTAAATAATTATATTACAACATCATTAAATTAAATTTTTCCAAAAATCTCGAGTTGTCACATATAGATAGTTGAACGAATCCTTAGAAGATGGAAAATCCCGTGACATCTCCTAAGTTATTGCACGCACATTATACACTAGGTAGAAGATGTAAAATCTCATAAACATCTCTAACGCAATTACACTTATGTTTTTTGATATTGATTTGACTCAAATAAGGATATTTTAATCCCGACTCGAGTGTTTTTGTCTTTTCATTACGTTTGGGTCGGCCCTGAGTATTTCAGTGCATTGAATATCATTTTTTGGAGGATGAAGACGAAGATTTGGTATATTACTACTATTATTATTCCTGCATCATGTTGTCTACTGCATTATTTATTTATCCATGTTGTATGTATATAACTCTGATGAATGTTGTATAAATTATATTCAAATGTATAATATAAACAGCTTCATGAACTATTTATTTTGTTTATTATATTTTATCATTTTGCTGCGAGATTCTGAATTTGTTTTCTTCTTTTCTTATTTTTCTTAATTAACCCTAATGATTATCTATGTTCCGAATGAATTGAGTTGGACATGTGTGGATTATTGTCGATTTAAACCTTCCAAATGTGGATCGTCACAGTTGATATTAGAACTTTGGTTTAGCAATAACCTTAGTTTATGGGGTTTGACTCATTAGAGTAGGGGAGTAATACCATAGAATGAGTTGTTTGAGTGTATATATAGGAGAGCATACTTGTTAGTGTTATAAAATTGTTTATATTGTGTTTACTTATCTATTAAGTTGTTTATTAATTCTGGTCAGTGCGTGAGATGCCATGTTATCGGTAAGGGTTTCTAAACACTTAAATGAGGCAAGTCGACATAATATTTTTTTAAAAATCAAGTAAATGAAATAATTTTACCTAAATTAAATTCTTTATATATAACAATGACTTTCATAAGCTTACATAATCACCAATTGAATATTGTTTGTTAGGAGATGACGATCATTAGTTATCATCGATTATTATTTGAACTAAACTAAAATGAATACTTTGTGAACTCCATTTCATAAAGTGTTCGGTAATTACATTGAATTAAAATCCAATTACAATAAAATTGTTTAAAATAACAAAGTTTTAAATTAATGAATGTTCTGGTAATAAGGTAATGAAATTTGTACATCTGTAATATAGTTTATTAATAGAAAGGATTTAAAAGTCAAGAATTTTTTAATTAAAAACCTGTTGCTTTCAAAATTGTTTTCTAAGCCTTCAAAATTAATAATAATATTATTTTAAAGAGTTTTGACTAGAAATATACTTTGAAAAGATTTTGAAAGAAATAAAAGCATTGAACTCGCTTTAGTCACTGGGAAATACTTCTGGGGATGACTGCAGCATCGCTAAAATTCATTTTTGAGTTTCTGAGTGAGAATTGCTATCAAAAGAAATTTATTTCCAGTTAAAACAAGTTTTGATTCTGAAAAATATATTCCAAGTACGATTTGGTAAATTTATTAAGATAGTTTTGAACTTACAAATTGAAATAATATGAAAGAAAATGAGTTTATAATTTATGAATTCGAACAGGAAAATAAAAATCAAATTTTAAATTGGTTAAACATTTTGGTTAAGCAAATCTAAATTTGAGATACGAAAAGAAAGAATCAACCAATGAAATGCTAAATAGATCAAGTTATTGAAATGAAAGAAATAAAATGAATTCTAACTCATGAAAGCAAAATAAAAGTGAATTGTCTTGAAATGAATTAGATAAAATAATGAAATGAAATTATTAAGTGAATAAATTTGTATAATTTATAGATTTGGGAAATATTGAGATAGTAATAAATTTTAAATTTGTTGAATGTGAATGATATAGGAAAGAAAAAAAGTTTAACATAAATGATGTTGAATAAATCGAGTAATGGATTAAAATGAAATGAAATTTAACTTGACATTAAATGAATTGAATTGGATTTGAATGAAACTAGATAAATTAGTAAAGTGATTTAATTTCACTTAAGCTATAAATGAATTAATGAAATGAATACGAACTTGAATTATAAGATGAAATGCAATTTGAATTGTGAAAGAAATTGAATTATAATATATGAGTATAAGAAAATTAATGTGAGTAATTGAATTTAAATTAAATTGGATGTAAATAAATTGTAACAACCCGAATTCCAGTGGTCCGGATTTTTCACAAAAATGCTAAAAACCAAGTCCACTGATTCCCAAGTTGGGTATCTAGTATCCTATAAATAGATAAAGATAAATATATCAGAGCTCAATTAATTATCTCACAGTGGAATTGACTAAAATATAATAGTAAGTAAATACTCACTAAAAAAATAACACTTACTAAGCAAGTGTCGCAAAGCTGAGAAGTCTCTGCCATTTACCAAATCTATAGGATGTTAAGAGGAGGGGGTCAGAATAGAAGTTCTGGTGAATGAATAAATTATATACTCCTAGGCTTAATTCTACATATATCGTTTTATTTCCATTTACTCTTATATTATGTTCATTATGTTACAATACTCTTGCCTCTGTTAGTGAACCGTGCCCACCTACTCCATAGTAGTTTAAAACTTAATAACTAATATGTACATATATGTAGCTATATGCCCAATGACCGTATTGGTCCTAGGTACCACCCAGGTACCTTCTGTATCCTCCTCGAAAGAGATCCATCGTCTAACTTCGAGAGCGTTCTGTAACTACATCTGTAAAGGACCGTTTAGTAATGCCTACAACACAAATGCTCAAACGTCTTGCTCCACGAGCGTTTTGTAGCTACATCCATAAAGGACCGCTTCGTATCTACAATACAGATGCTCCACTACTTACTATGAAAACGTAAATCGCGTCCGCGCTACTCTATACCAATGCTCGGACATCCACAATGTACCACCCAATGCGTATGTGACGACCCGGAATTTTTGAGCATTTGAAATTGGGATGTGATTGATGTACTCTGATGATATAATATATAAACAGATATATTTGTGTGTTATGTGATTGATGTACTCTGATGATGTAATGTATAAACAGATATATTTGTTTTTGTGTAAAGATCATTTATTATCTATTATATTTTATTCCGTTGCGATGGTTAGATTATGATGTTGTTTTCTATTTTCTTCTTCTACCTCTTCTTCTTCAACCCAAATGGTTCGTATTTCGGTTCATCTCGAGTTGGTTGATGTAGAATAGTGTTGACTCAAGGAGTATGGATTTGCAGGTCGTTACAGCGTACATTGAGGACTGCGTAATCATTCTGTCTACTATTTGAATCCCTTCAACAAGGTCTACCTTGCACGAAACTCAACCGGCGATTTTCAAATATGTAAAGGACCGCTTCGTTAGGCCTACAGTACAGATATTCTAGTTGGTCTGTCCCTTTCTCATCGTGGCTATGGCAATATGCAGCCACGCCTCAACTAATCGAAAGACTTCTAAAGAGTTAAGTGGCCTTGCCTTACTGCAAACAATCTAATATCTAATTAGCAATGCCCCTCCATCCAATGTCTCGATAGTGAAAGAACCGTTGGCTTATTGGTTTGATTCTAGTCTTTCCTGAAATCGCTCTTGGTCTTGATGCTAGCGGATATCCGAATGCGACTATCCTTAACCTTACTTGCAAGTACTGGACATACGAATAGCCTACTCCGAACACCAAGCCCTTTTGATTGCCTACAAAGGTCCACTTCGTCAGGCCTACAACGCAAATGCAATCAAGGAATACTCTCTTGATGGAACACCTGTAGACCCGCCTTCGGGATGTAGCTCGTTAGGCTTACCTAGAAGGCCATCCTAGAGTACCCTCATGTCCCGTTGAAGTCTCGTACTTCCTTTTAGCCCAAAAATTCTAAGTTGGACATGCTTCTCGATTGTTGGAATCCATGATGAACTGCTTCGTTAGGTGCTTCATCCTTTGGGCTGTTCCAAACGCAATCCGATTCTTTTATTAGACCCTACGTCTAATATTTTAATTTGCGTTTAGGTTGCTTTCTTACTATGTTGTCTCCTTATTTAACTTAATTAGTATATTCTTGCCCTCGTCTCACTTCTAATTATTGTGAGATTACCATAGATCTTATAGGGAATACTGTTAGTATGAGCCACAATCATTATCTTGCTATTTAACATAGTATATAAATCCTTCAGCTCAATAAAATAAGCTTCTTTTACCATTTTTGTTTTACTTGCTTATTGACTTAATATAAGTTGTTTAAATAAGCTTTTACTATAATTCTCTACTACAATATTTACCAATTTATTATAAGTCTCGCGACAAGCTTTTCCATTCTTATTTCATAATTATAACATGTTATAATTCCACTTGTAATTGTTACTTTTTCTTCTTTTATAGTCCGTTATATAATTACAAGCATTTCTTGTCTGCTTTAGTCTGCCTTATTTTATTACGATATAGAATTTTATTTAATTCTCTAGTACTACATAATTCACTTATCATAATAGTTGCCTATTTAAATAGCCTGCGCAATAAATGTAGACTTAGGCTCATTAATTTTTATAGCTTCAAATTCTTGATTAACAATGTTCTTGTTTCAGTTTATACTTTACTTTATTGTCTTCTATTTTAGGAAGTAATTATATTTTATTTGATTGGTTATAAATACTATACAATCCATTTCCATTTTGTTAATATTGGATAATACTATAAACAATAATCCGTAACTGCATGATTTTCTTTTACTATTTTGGAGTAGTGTAAAATATAGCAGTTTCTCTATTTTACACTAGCTCCCCTTTTTATTTCTTTTACTCTTACAGTTACGTTTATCGCTATCCTTTAGATGTTAAGTTATGGAAATGTATCGTATTCTCTAAACCAACTAATTAATCTAATAATCACTCCAAAATTAACTTCTCCCGTTTTAATGCAATTTATTACAGTAATTCTATTCGTCAAACTTTTATTATTTTACATCTTTATTTCACTATTCTTAATTATTTAATCCATATTCACGTTTAATCTATTCTAGTCCATACGCAAAGAAAAATGAGAGGATAGAAGAAAACTGACACTTGCATAAAATCCAAAATGTAGAAAAAGATGTAAATAATGCATAGAAACAGTATATAAATACTAATACTGTAAATAAACTGCAAGTTTTCTTATAGTTCAGCATAATTTAATTAATATGATTAATTACTGAATAAAATTATGTAAATGGAAATCTAACGATAATATATCTTAAACTTAAAAAGTATATAAATAAATCCATTCACATGTCCATCCTTAGCTTCGCTTGTGCTCCGCTTGGCTCGACAATCCTTCCAGATCCCCTTCTTCCAAGATGCATAATATTTTTATTTAGAAGATCTTCTCTCTAGAAATTAATTTCTTTTTAGGGTACAGCCTTAGGAAATAAATCCATGGAAGAAAATCTAATTATGAGAAGATAGCTAGGCCTAGGGTTTATGTTGGAGCTTGAGGATCTTGGACCGTCAGACTGTTGGATTCAACCGAGAGCGACCATGTCATAGGGTCGTACAGAGCCATAGGATTGAAGAACGTATAGCTCGGATGGCGTAAAAACTAGAAAACACATCACGTACGTGCCTGGACGGAAAATTCATCCAAGTCGCGCATGGGTCGACCTGGCGGTCTACCGCCTCTAAGCACCGATCGGCCGTGCGGTCGGCCTGTGTGCCAATTTGGTCGACCTATGGTCGGCCCATACGTACATATGTATATATTATTTTTTTCGTTTTGTTTCCTGTTTTTATTTCGTTCATAACTTCTTCATATTAGTTCAGATTTTGACAAGTTATACACGGAAACTAATTAGAAAATCGCCTCAGATGCAATGGTACAAGTTTTGAAGCTATATTTTGATAGTTTCAAAATTATTTAGTTTCATTACTTATCGTTATACGTTAAATTTTAACTGTATAAAAATGGGGGGTGTAACATTTTCCCACCCTTAGGAAATTTCATCCCCGAAATTTGATAAGGGTAAAACTTATGCAATCCTCACATTTATTACAACTAATTTTTGTACTTTAAATTTTGTAACCATTTGTGCTTTTTTACAAAAGTGTTTTTCGGAACAAAATGTATGCATGTATATAAATTTCTAAGAGGTACCTCCTATATGAATGCTTTTTATTTAAAAATTTATTTTTAAAACATGATGCACACAACCTAAATATGCTTGCAATTTCTATATGAATGTAATTTTTCAAAAACTTAAAACATTTTTCACCTAATTTTTCCCACACTCCTATTGAATATTGGTGTAGTTCAACCAATTTTTCCATCCAAATCTTAACACAACTTTTAATACTCAAATTTCAGAAAAATCTAATTTTCTAAATTCAAGTTCTTATGTTAGAAAGACGTCAGAAAACGGAGAAACTTCATATTTCTCTGATTCTCTTTTATGTACATCTTTCCCTGTACTTGGGATTTTGTGTTGCTATCCTATACAAATCCCTTTCTATTTTTTCCAAGCACAATTTACATAAGGAAATAGCCTTTTTAAGTCTTTTGTTGACGCTTCCGTTGCATTTCTTTAGTTTGCTATTTTCCTTTTTTATTCTTATTTGTTCTCTTACTTTTTATAATAACGTTCTTATGTCCTTATCCTCTAATTGTGAACATCAAAAAAATAAAGAGAGAAAGCATCGATACTGATATATTACCATAGAATTTTAATTTCTTATGTAAGAGTTTAATTTTATAAATAAAAAGAGAAAACAAACCCTACTACAATACGATACTAGATAGATGACATACGTAGGCTAACATAGCCATCATCTCGTGCTAGAAGGCCTATGCCCTAGTCCGCCCTGACACAAGAAGGCTCTAATAAAGGAATCCAAACAACTAAGGCACTGCTCCTACCGCCTAGTGCTTGCCTCAATCTCATGCTGAGACCTCGCTAACTCATCCTGTCTTCTAATCACCTCTTGCTGTCCTTGAAGAATCTTCGTGTGTTCCCTAGCGAGTTGCTCTTGCCTCTCGGCAAGGGTCCTAAACTAATCCTCATAGCTCATTGATGGAGGGGGCTGAGAGGGGCCTGCTCCCTCTCCCCAAGATCCATATCCATGTCCATATCCCTGCATACTCTACGTCATGGGCTTAGATGGCTAAGCGGTCCATGGTGACTTAGTATGTCCTACGCCACCTCCAAACGGTGGCGGGGGGAAGTGATGATGCTCATGAAAGTACTGGGGTGTCTACCAATGTGGTGGAGGCTACTGCTCGTCCTCCTGCTCCTCCTATGGAGTCTGAATCTAAGCCAATCCTATATGCATCCTCCTTAGAGTGGATGAATCTATCATGGGGTGGGCCTGCTCATTGTAAGTCTCTCTCTCCATCTCAAAACCGGCCCATGTGAATACTCTTATCCAAGGTGACAGCAAATCATTGTAGATCTATAAAGTCTAGTCGCTGTCCTATACTGGGCCATAATCATCCTAGCCCAGTTCATCTGCAATCCTTCAAATATGGCGTAGGTGACCCGCCTTACGATAGGGTATATCTTATCAAAATTCCCCGACTTAGGGAAAAGGTTATGCCGTAGAATGCGGATAGCTAACCAAGCCAACGGGGTTAACTACCTAGTTCTCCAGTCGAGGTGTTGGGGGTCTAAAACAATCCGCTGCAAGACGGCCATGTCCGTCATCTCAGTCTACCCTACCTCTAAGCCATACCCTCTGATATCTAAAATACTAGCCAACTAAGACTCGGTGAAAACTATCCTAGCTCCCTTGACCTTCGACTGGAAGGCCAACTCCTCATCATCATCGCTAGTACATAAGTTAGCATAAAAAAGACGTACTAATCTGGGATACGCTCGCTACTAGAACATCTCATGGCTAAGAATCTATCGCAGCCCTGTGTGCAAGAAAATCAGTAAACTTCACCGCCCTTCCTTGTAGAAACTGGTACGCGGCTATATCGGATTAGGACTGTACTATCCGCCTATTACGCTGAAACTAAGCTATCTCTTATGGTGTGAGGCGGGGAAAGAGGTGAGCTAGAGAGGGTCTTGGAGGCATGGTAAAAATCTCTCATATATGTGGAAACGGGGTATGGATCCGTGTAGATCTCGCGACATGCTTTTATTTGATACTAACCGTAAGCGAAACAGTGGAGTTCTGGAAGAGTTTGGGTGGTTTGAAGGGGTGGTTTTCGGGTGCGGCTGCTGTTGTAACGACCCAGAATTTTAGTCATTTGAAATTCGTATATTTAATTAATTTTAAATATTCACAAGTTAATTTTATAAGTCGAATAATTTATATTTGAAATATAGTGATTTAATTGGATAATTAAATTGTTAATTTAATATTTGAATTTGAGAAAATAATTAGACTTTGGATTTAATGTGAATGAAAATGATTTATAAAGTTGAATTTAATTATATTTGAATTAGAATGATGTTAGAGAACTTTTAAAATCGAATTAAAATTAATTTCTAGAAATTGAATATTTTAATATCTATTTGACGAGTGAAAATGACCATTTTTCATACAGTCTCAGATTTCGAAGAAACTAGTTTCATTGGATCCGTAATGTAATATTATTGTAAGATTTCAAATTTTGTGTCAATCGGATTTACGGTTTGTCTGGGGCAAGCTAAAACGCGTAGGAAATAGGTTTAAGTGAATTTTAAATTTAAATAAGTCGGTGCGAAAACCTATCTTCCAAATACGATCGAATTGGCTCTCGATATATATTCCATTGCATTCGAAATAGGGGTAAAACATTAGAGACGCCAGGTGGCACGCTTCGTTTCGAGTTTGGAAAATTTTCGAGATGAATAGTGTTTTGGAATTTTCTACATAAGGACGTCATTATTCACTATTTTCATCAAAACCCTAGGGTTAGGGTTGTAGCCGCCACTTTACTTTTAATGGCCAGAATTTCGCCTCCTTCCTCCTCGATTTTCTTCCAATCCACTCACTTTCACGAAAAACTTCCAACCAAAAAATTATAGAGCTCGTCAAGGTCTTTCAATCCAATGGTGGATTTTCTTTATCATCGTCGTTTGGAGCCATATTTCAGCCACGTCCATCACAAAGTCGTGCACGTTTTTCCACGTGATGGCACAGCCGAGCTCGACGTGGTCATAGCCGAAGGGAGGGTGGAGCACGTGCTTTTGTTTGACGCTAGCTGATCGTTGTATAGCTCGATGATGGTGGAGCATAATTTAATTTACAAACGGCGGCTATGGGTTCTTGTTCGACGTGTTTTCCTGGAACCAAAATGCGGTGAGGAAGAAAGCAAAAGCATGGCTCAGATTTTCTATAGCTATAAACGTATGGTTGAGATTGAAAAAGGTTAAATAAAAATAAAAGAAAATTGAAATTTATAAATATTTAAATCGTGTAATGTTTAAAATGTTATATCTTTTTGATACGAGGTCCGTTTCGCACGAAACAAATTGCATTGGGTTCGTATGAATGAGTACTATGCGATGGAGCTGGTTTGGAGTTGATTGGAGCTAGTGTGAATTTTGGGTAAAATTAAATGGTCGTTTAATTTTATTCGGAACAAAACACTACAACAACTATTGGACGCAATGTGAGTACAACTCACTCTTTCTGACTCATTGATATTTTTATATAAGTGAAAAATAATATTGTTTATGATGATTGATGATTGATTGGATGATATATGATATATTGATTGGTATTTGGATATATACCTGCCTATTGGAGCAGATGAGACCCTATACGTTCCCGTATATATGATCGGATGACCCTTTGTACGCGCGTCTGCCTCGAAGCGGACATTGTACACATATTCTAATATGTATATTTATTGCAGGTGACAGGTTGGAGGGATCCAACTAGATTCCTCACCAGTATTGATTTATTTACAGATATTGTGATATATTCAGTTATCATATGATATATGATGTTTTGGATGCTGTGATTGTTGTATTTAGTGCCGTTGCAGCATTGGGCCTATTTTTGGAAATTTAAAAAATGTTAAAGTGATGATTTCCAAATTTAAAAGGATTTTTAAGTGATTTTTGAAAGAATACATTTATTGTATTTTGGAATTGATTTATATTAAATAAATAAATGTTATAATTTTTATCGTTATAAAAAAATTATGATATTTGTGAAATATAATTGAAATTATGGTTTTTGAGAAATATAATTGAAATGTGATTTTTGAAATATGGAGTTAATGATTTTATAAAATAGTTTAAATTGAGATTTTTGATTTATTATAAAGGTTTATATATAAGATTTATAAAATTGATATTTTATAAATCAAAGTGTTAGAATTATAAACGAGTTTTATAAGTGTTAAAATGAAGTTATAAATGGATTTTATAAGTGAATAAGATTTCAGAATTGGTGAAGTTATAAAATGAATGGATTTTGTAGAATAAATGAATTATAAACTATTAACTTATAATTCGGATTTTTGGCATGCAACTGAGTTATAAATGGAATTGGTCAATAAAGTGATTTTATAAGTTAAAGTTTTTATAAAATGTATAAATGTGAATTTATAGACATTGTTTTATAAATCCAAAAGCATTTGAATTTGATAAATAAATATAGAAGTTTATTTAAAGGAATTACATTCACGATTTTTGATAGTGAATTATCCTTTAAATTAAATGTTGTAATAATAAGAATTTAGTTTATATCCACGATTTTGGATAGTGGATATTCCTTTAATTAAAGGTGTAGAAATGTTGAATTTGGATAAGAGAACTATATTCACGATTTTGAACAGTGGATATATTATTAAATAAAAATGGATATTTTTAGGAAGTGATCTTTTAAATGGATAAAATGATTCGAAGGTGTTTTAAAATGTGTTAAGGATCGAAACCATAGATTTCAACATTCATTGCCGAAATAGACGTTTTCGAAAAGTATAAGGAAATGATGGACTATAAAACTGTTGTTATAATAAATGATTTTCGAAAGAAAATATTTTGTACAGTATTGGGATTTATATATCTATCTTATTTTCGAACCCCTATACTAGTGATTTTGGGTTGTCGTAACGATGTTTTACGTAACATTTGTTTTGACCCAATAAATGTGTTTAAAGAGAACATTTTCCTTAAAGAATAAAATATATACTTAATCGTGATTTAAGTATATGCAATATTTTCTAGGAGTTGAAAATATAAATTGAATTATGAATTACTTATTATTAAATAAGTATATGGAAATGTTTTCCAATATAGAAGTTGAAATGATTTTGAAGATATATCTTTTTAAAGATAATTTGAAGTGGATATTCAAGTGATTTAATTAATAAAAGATTAACTAAAAGGGCCCAGTGATTGTTATGGTGCTGATTATTTGTTTGTTTGCTCTGATAGTTAAATAACGGACTATCAAATTGCCCAAAATTTTAGTTCCTTGACTTGATGTGGGAACTATTTAGTCGTACACTTAGTACGTAGCCTTCTGTGTAGGCTTGATTATCATTTGTGTTGAGGATGTTGATTCGTATAGTGCGGAGTATTACTCCAATCTATTGAGCTTCCTTCTTGGTCCGAAGGGTAACAAGTTGAAAGTTGGAAACGTGATAAGTCTATGAGACTTAGTTGCTGTGTGAGGTTGAGAAATGCTTTTGCATTGTTGGTGCGAAGAGACCGGGATCAGATTTATGTGGAAACCACTTCGGACCAACGTATATGCGACGATTGTGCAGGTTGCTTTGTGATGATATTGTTATTCTGGAGTTTCATAGTGAGGGATTGCTTGTTGATCGTTTGTGGTTAAAATCTCAATATACATCCAGTAGCAGTGGTGTCTTCATTTAGGAAATATCCAATGCGAGGACTATTCGCTACTGATCCTAGGGATTTTCCGACAGGATGTGGTAGGAACGTACCTTCGGTTTGTCCTGTTCCTGGACAACTTGTATGCATGTTTGTCTGACATTGCATTTCTATAGATTATGTACATTGGTTTTTACAAACGTACATCAGTGATGGCGGAGAAGGAAACTTCTCTTAGCTTAATACCCTCCTTGAGACGTATGAGCTTAAGGGTTCTATTTTTTGTGGTAGGCAATTAGTAGTCAACAGAAATGGCCGTGTGGCATTCTAAGTGATGTGATTGTGCTTTGTGAAAGGTAATCGTTACCTCTAGTCTCATCAACCAGAAATGACCAAAACATGGCTAGATGCGGCAAGGCTAAGTGGGTCATTCCAAGTAGGATTTGATCACCATCTTCTAGATATATCTTTACACGCTATGACGTTGTATATCTAATTATTGTGGTTTGTATGCTATGAGGGCCCTCGGTAAAGGTCGGTAACGATCGAAGGATGACATATTTGGTACCATCTAGTTATAGAGGTGGGCCGGTCTTGTGTTGGTAGAGGGAAGATGCTCTGTGCCTCGGTACATCCATCTAGAGTTGTACCCCTTCAGAAGGTAGTCTCTTCACCTGCTCATTTGTATGGAAATCCAAACTCCACTACGTGCTTGCCATTTTGATTGTATTACCCAATTGGGCTATATGCTGGAATTTAATCAATGTAACAATTTCGGCTATGATTAGTATTATTTGTATATAGTAGACGCTACTATAATATAACATGAGATTTGATATGCTATGTTTAAGTTATCGTAAGGTAAAAACATGTTCGTGTTTATGTGTGGACTTGTCTTACAAGATACTTTTGTTTTGAAAACTAAGGAAAAGTTTGGTAATTTAATAAATTCAGTTGAGTGTGTTTCTCATGCTAGTTTACCAGACTGATCCTGGCGTTCTTCCCTTTCAATGCTCGGGTCAGACCAAGTATATTTACAGGTCTATATTTGATGCTTTTGAGCTTCAGTAGGAGAGCTGGAGATCTTCATTTTCGTACATCCGTATTTGCTTGATTATCCGTTGTGCTTTGTTTGTTGTTGTATATTATCAGCATTTGTGAGGACAGGTTATTATAACTGTTCAGGCTGATAACTATTGATTGATTGTTAAACTCTAATTGATGTGTATATATATACAGTTTCTGTTTTGTAAAGATCATTGATATGATATTATATATTTTCCACTACGATGTGAGATTCCGTATTGTTCTGTTGGTTCTATCTTCTCTCTTTCTTCTCTTCTCTTCTTCTCTCTTCTTTTGTTTCTCTTGACTTTCCGTCAGTTTGTGCTTTTTGGGTCGGACATTTGTGGTTTATTGTCGATTCATAGGGTACGGATTTGCAGGCCGTCACATCTGGTATCAAAGCTTAGATTTTGTATATTCCTAAGCTTTGATGTGTACTTAGTATAGATAGGGACAGTAGCACCCTAGATTGAGTTTGAGTGTATTATATATATGAGCGCGTATTTGTTAGTGAATATAAAACGTTTTATATTGTGTTTGCTTATCCGTTGAGCTGTTTGTGAATTCTGGTTGTGATGTGGGACGCCACGTTATCGATAGGGATTTCCAAACATTTAAACGAGGCAAGTCGACATAATATCATTTTAAATTGGGTAAATGAAATAATTTTACCAAGATTATATTTTATATATGAATAATTTTTCAAAAATTATTAAAGTGTATATAAATTAATTGTTTTGTTGTTTGAAAATGAATATATATGTAAGTTAAATGAAAGCTGGTTGAATAATCTAAATAAAAGCAACAATTGTAGAAGAACAAATTATGTAAGTAAATGAATTATAAAGTATGGAATTATAATTAATATGATTTACAATTGTGAAATAATCTTATATATTAGAAGTGAAACTATATGAATATATTTATAAATATGAGTTATAAATAAAAATGAATTTAACTAAGAATTTGTGAAATTTGAATCCTATTTATATTTGAAATTATTTTTCAAAAGTAAAAGAGGTTATATTATTATAAATCTAAATAAGATAAAAGAAGTTGGAATGAATTTTATGTAAGTAAAGTGAAATAGTGAAATTATATAAGTAAAAAGGTTTATAATTATGATTTATAAATATAAAACGATATTCTAAAAGAATATAAAGCACTGAATTCACTACTGTTACTGGGAAAATAATAAGGGTGATGACTACAGCATCATCAGTATCATTTTCGAGTTTCTATGTGATGGATTTTCTATCAATAGTAAATTGAAAATTGAATTTTTGTTTAGATAAACAAATTTGATTTAAAAATCCAAGTTGTTATTGATAATATAAGTAAAATAAGTTTTGGACTTATAATATGAAGTAAGAATTTACTTTAGTAAAGTTGAAAGGAATTTGAGTTAGTAAGTGAATTATATGATTTGAAATTTGACTAAAGGAAGGTTAAATAAATTGAATTGGATTTAAATTGGATTAGATAAGTTATTGAAATGAAATTAAACTTAAGTGGTAAGTTTTTATAATATGAATTTGGAAGTTTATAAAAATAAGTTGTATAACATATAAAATGAGATAAGGTAAGTAAAACCAATTGTTAAAGTGGTTAAACAATTTTGTTAAGCAAAACAAAAATTTGATTTTGAATGGTGATATGATTTTGACTTAAGTTAAATAAAAGTGACTTTAGAATTGAAATATGACTTAGATTTATAAGTTGAAATTTAAGTTAAGTGAAACCAAGTGATGTTAAATGAAGTTGATTTTGGTATCGAAGTAAATTAATAAAGTGAAATAAAATGAATAGAATTTGAGTTATATAAAAAGTCAACTTTAGTGGTAAATTGATTTAGCAACTGAATTAATAAATGGATTGAATGTTAATCAATCTAATGTAAATGAATTGATATGGTAAGGGATGTAACTGTTAATTCATTAAAAGCTAACGAAATTGTAAATTGAATAATTGAATGAAAGTCAATCGAATGTTAAACCAAATTGAATGTAATCAAAGTAAATAAATTTTGTAATGTTGGTAATGGATTGTTTGTTAAATGGATGTTAATTGATTGTATAGAAAATCCATATGAAATTGAACTAATGAAATTGAAAGTTAAAGTAATTGAATTCAAATTGGAGTAAGTAAATCTAAATAGAATTGAATTTTTATTTGATTTGATTTGAATTGGAAGTGAACAAATTGGAATATGAATTAGTGAATGTAAACTAATTGAATATGAATGAATGAATGTTAGTAAAATCCAATGTTAATGAATCAAATGTGATTAAATTAAAAATCAATTCAATGAATATTAATGAGAAGTGAATGCAAATTGATTTGGTTATGGATTGGTCAGATAGATGTTGATTTGTTGGATGTTAGTTGATGATAGTTGGTTGATGGTTGGATTTGTTGCCTTTTGTTGCATTCGCTATATTGACATATATAGTTGTTGGCATATGTTGTATATTGATATTACTTTCATATATACATGTTTTTCATTATTGTTGAGTGTTTAGTAGGTGCGGATGGCGCTTGCTTCATTTTTGGAGCTCGCTTTCACGCTATATTGGCCGTATAAGCTCGCTAATAATATATAAGGTACATATCTCGGATTACATATCGTACTTTTACACTTTTTTTCCTTCGGGATGCCTCATCCTTGATGATGAGATGTATATTTGTGATATATATATTGCTATTTTTTTCCAGATCAAACCGCGCAACTATGGCGAATTTTTTTTGAAAATTTAAGGCGTTAGAAAAATTTTGAGAAATTTTAGAACAAGAAATGATCTTCTGATTTGTGTAAGAAGGATTTCAAGTCTAAAATGAAAATAGTTTTCCAAGTTATGAATAAATCTTTGGAAACGTGTTTTGAAAGCTATAAGTTAAATCTTTAATTTAAAGATTTAATCGAGTTAATCCAAATTGAAATGGAAATTGTTTTGAAATTCATGGATAGATCTTTGTGAAATTGGGTGAACTTTGTGAAATAAATCTTTTTGTTTAAAGATTTGAAATGGTAATTTGTTTAACCATTTGAACTAAAGTTTTGGATTTTGATAAGTTGTGACTTAAATAAAATCCCATATCCATATGCTTTTAAATATTGTGCTCACTATTCGGTTTAGCCGGAAGAGGACCTTGTGTCATATAATCCATTCCGAATAGCGATATGACGTTATGGATTGCATTTGAAGACCGGTGTTGAAGACCGGGTGTCTTTAAGAACGTTAGGATAACCTATCGATTGTCTCTGCACCGAGTAGCTACGGTATAGATATTCCCTAAGTGATGGGAAGTCCGATCGGGATTGTGGATACCCGGATTTGCAAGGGCTTCTTCGGAAGTGCCTTGTATGGTTGTATGTCCGACACTACACTTTGAGATATTAAACCGATCTCTATCAAATACATTTCTGCTTGGTGGCGGAGAATTTATTCTGTTAGCTTAACACCCTTCTCTGAGACGTACGAGCTCAGAGGTTATGTAGTTGATATTTATCAGTGATATACTCCCAATTTGGTAGTGTGGCATGCTGAGTGCTACTGTGTGTTGATGATCATTTGTTGATCATTTGTGATCAAAGCATGGCTTTTGTATAAACTGTAGCTTTGTGGATGAGACTTTCTTATCTAGGTGAAACATGATGGGGGGTTCTCGCTTTTTGTTAGGTGGCGAGCAGGAGACTCTTACCCCTACACGTCCTCTTTACGGGGTTGGTTAGCCGGTTAGGCGTGACGGTCGAAAGGTGGGCCATAAAAGCAAGTTTGGAGTACCATTGTGAGCCACGGCGGGGCTGGGATGGTTGAAAAGCCTACCAGTCGAGATTGGCCGCCGTCGATGGTTGAAAAGCTTAGACTATCACAGTTGGCTTTTTTGATGTGTGAAATTTGGATTTTAAGTTGAAAGTTAAACGATATTAGTTGGTTTTGAAAAGATAACTATAAGTGGATTTGAAAACTTAGAAAAGTTTTTATAAGAAGTTTAACTAATGGATTTTGAGAAAAGTTAAAAGGTTTAAACTTTTGGTAATCTAATTTGAACGATTTGTTATTGAAAAGTTAATGGATTTGGTGACTTTTTCTTACTTGGTAATTTCGAGGACGAAATTCTTTTAAGTAGGGGAGAATGTAACGACCTAGAATTTCAGTCATTTGAAATTCGTATATTTAATTAATTTTAAATTTTCACAAGTTAATTTTATAAGTCGAATAACTTATATTTGAAATATAGTGATTTAATTGGATAATTAAATTGTTAATTTAATATTATAATTTGAGGAAATAATTAGAACTTGGATTTAATGTGAATGAAAATGATTTATAAAATTGAATTTAATTATATTTGAATTATAATAATGTTAGAGAACTTTTAAAATCGAATTAAAAGTTAATTTTTAGAAATTGAATATTTTAATATTTAATTGACGAGTAAAAATAACCATTTTTCATACAGTCCCAGATTTCAATGAAACTAGTTTCATTGGATCTGTAATGTAATATTATTGTAAGATTTCAAATTTTGTGTCAATCGGATTTACGGTTTGTCCGGGGCAAGCTAAAACGCGTAGGAAATCGGTTTAAGTGAATTTTAAATTTAAATAAGTCGGTTCGAAAACCTATCTTCCAAATACGATCCAATTGGCTCTTGATATATATTCCATTGCTTTCGGAATAGGGGTAAAACATTAGAGACGCCAGGCGGCACGCTTCGTTTTGAGTTCGGAAAATTTTCGAGATGAATAGTGTTTTGGAATTTTCTATATAAGGACGTCATTATTCACTATTTTCATCAAAACCCTAAGGTTAGGGTTGTAGCCGCCACTTTCCTGTTAATGGCCAGAATTTCGCCTCCTTCCTCCTCGATTTTCTTCCAATCCACTCACTTTCACAATAAACTTCCAACTACAAACTTATAGAGCTCGTCAAGGCCTTTCAATCCAACGGTGGATTTTCTTTATCATCATCGTTTGGAGCCATATTTCAGCCGCGTTCATCACAAAGTCGCGCACATTTTTCCACGTGATGGCATTGCTGAGGTCAACGTGGTCATAGCCGAAGGCAGGGTGGAGCACGTGCTTTCGTTTGACGCTAGCTGATCATCGTATAGCTCGTTGATGGTGGAGCATAATTTAATTTACAAACGGCAGCTATGGGTTCTTGTTCCTGGAATCAAAATGCGGTAAGGAAGAAAGCAAAAGCACGACCCAGATTTTCTATAGCTAGAAACGTACGGTTGAGATTGAAAAAGGTTAAATAAAAATAAAAGAAAATTGAAATTTATAAATATTTAAATCGTGTAATGTTTAAAATGTTATATCTTTTTGATTTGAGGTTTGTTTCGCACGAAACAAACTGCGTTGGGTTCGTATGGACGAGCACTACGCGATGGAGCTGGTTTGAAGTTGATTGGAGCTAGTGTGAATTTTGGGTAAAATTAAACGGCCGTTTAATTTTATTCGGAACAAAACACTACAACTGCTATTAGACGCAATGTGAGTACAACACACTCTTTCTAACTCACTGATATTTTTATATAAGTGAGAAATAATATTATTTATGATGATTGATGATTGATTAGATGAGATATGATATATTGATTGGTATTTGGATATATACATGCCTATTGGAGCAGATGAGACCCTATACATTCCCGTGTATATGAGCGGATGACCCTTTGTACTCGCGTCTGGCTCGAAGCGGCCATTGTACACATATTCTAATATGTATATTTATTGCAGCTGACAGGTTGGAGGGATCTAACTGGATTCCTCACCAGTATTGATTTATTTACAGATATTGTGATATATTATGTTATCATATGATATATGATGTTTTGGATGCTGTGATCGTTGTATTTAGTTCTGTTGCAACATTGGGCCTATTTTTGGAAATTTAAAAAACGTTAAAGTGATGATTTCCAAATTTAAAAGGATTTTAAAGTAATTTTTGAAAGTATATGTTTATTGAATTTTGGAATTGATTTATATTAAATAAATAAATGTTATAATTTTTATCGTTATAGAAAAATGATATTTGTGAAATATAATTGAAATTATGATTTTTGAGAAATATAGTTGAAATGTGATTTTTGAAATATGGAGTTAATGATTTTATAAAATAGTTTAAATTGAGATTTTTGATTTATTATAAAGGTTTATATATAAGATTTATAGAGTTGATATTTTATAAATCGAAGTGTTAGAATTATAAACGAGTTTTATAGGTGTTAAAATGAAGTTATAAATGGATTTTATAAGTGAATAAGATTTCTGAATTGGTGAAGTTATAAAATGAATGGATTTTGTAGAATAAATGAATTATAAGCTCTTAACTTATAATTTGGATTTTTGGCATGTAATTGAGTTATAAATGGAATTGGTTAATAAAGTGATTTTATAAGTTGAAGTTTTTATAAAATATATAAATGTGAATTTATAGACATTGTTTTATAAATCCAAAAGCATTTGAATTTGATAAAATAAATATAGAAGTTGATTTTAAGGAATTACATTCACGATTTTTGATAGTGTATTGTCCTTTAAATTAAATGTTGTAATAATAAGAATTAAGTTGGGAATTATATCCATGATTTTTGATAGTGGATATTCATTTAATTAAAGGTGTAGAAATGTTGAATTTGGATAAGAGAACTATATTCACAATTTTGGACAGTGAATATATTATTAAATAAAAATGGATATTTTTAGGAAGTGATCTTTCAAATGGATAAAATGATTTGAAGGTGTTTTAAAATGTGTTAAGGATCGAAACCATAGATTTCAACATTCATTGCTGAAATAGACGTTTTCGAAAAGTATAAGGAAATGATGGACTATAACACTGTTTTTATAGTAAATGATTTTCGAAAGAAAATATTTTGTACAGTATTGGGATTTATATATCTATCTTATTTTCGAATCCCTATACTTGTGATTTTGGGTTGTCGTAACGATGTTTACGTAACATTCGTTTTGACCCAATAAATGTGTTTAAAGAGAACGTTTTCCTTAAAGAATAAAATATATACTTAATCGTGATTTAAGTATATGCAATATTTTCTAAGAGTTGAAAACATAAATTGAATTGTGAATTACTTATTATTAAATAAGTATATGGAAATGTTTTTCAATATAGAAGTTGAAATGATTTTGAAGATATATCTTTTTAAAGATAACTAGTGCGTGGCCCGTGCTACGCACACAGGCAGATAAGTAAGGACAGATGATGTGATTTTTCTGGTTATTTGTTATTGCTTGTAGGTCTATATTTTATGTGATATACTTCTTGGAATTTGATACTCACATTGTACTTGTTTTTTTTGTGACTTATGTAAAGTCGAGAGATAATATTGTACTAATTTTCTACTTGGGTAACTTCCATAGCCAATCTGTTTGCTAATTCTGTTGGGCAATAGAATTAGCAAACGGAAGTAAAGGAAATAAATGGATGGTCAAAGTTGATTTTATTCAGCGTAATGTGATTATATATTTTTTCGATCTTGTCTATTTGCTTTTATGGTATCTGTCATTTACGTTATATTAATTAATGAACTTTTACTTTAAAAGCAACGGTAAATGTAAAGACCAATATCCATTGTTGTTTTGAATATACTAAGGAGAACTCGTCGGACCGGTAAACTCCTGATGGGAATTAAGTTGTGTTTATCTGTTTTAACTTATGGCACCTATAATATCCATTGTTTTTTTTATTATTACCACTGTTTTCATTCCACTACATACCTCGTTTGATCAATTAAATGGAATCCAAAAAGCTAATGTGAACATGCATTTCTAATTTTGTTGTCGAAAAATTGTAAATACCAACTTCACATAATGAGGTTGTGTTTATGCTAGTGCCTATAAAAATTAAGTGACGGTGTCCATACATATATATAAACAAACATTCACATATAAACATAAAAAATACTACATGTTATTATGTTAAATGAATCTTTTATGTGTTTGTCCATCCTTTTCGCATCCAAAGCTTTGAAATTATTGTAATACAACAAGAATGCACAATTTTTTTTAAAAACCTCCATATTATTCGCATAATTCAACAAAACAGAGAGAAATGGAAGTTAATATAGAATTGATTTGCTTGTGGAGCAGAAATAGTTTTATAAATTCTGCTTTATATAAAAGATATTACAATATACATATTATTTGCTTAATGGATAAGTTGGAATAATAATATGAACGATATGGAATTTTTAAGATCTAACTAATGTAAAATATAAGTATAATTCATAGTTCTATGTATTTATTTTTAAATTTAAACTTATAAATTCATTCAATTTTGTAAATGTTCAAAACAACTAAAATTTAGATTTACCAAAGGCGAAGCTATGAGGTACAAATTACCACACTACTTTTTGTTCTAATAATGTATATGTTTATTCAGGACTTCAGGCTGCTAGCCATCGCCTTATATACATTGCGACCATTATCTATTATGGCTTTAAATCTAGGATTTTAGAGGAGAGGCAAACGTGGTGTCAACTTAACTGGTAAATATGGAGCGAGATACTTTCAACTCTGGTCCTATCATATTTTAACTATGCTCTGGTAACTATAGTTTGTACATTACCAGCTAAGCTGGGTAACTATAATTTGGAAAGTTCCATTTTGTCTATAAGAGTTGAAGACAACAACATCAGGGTTCTTAATGCGATTGTCTGTGATTAATTTCATTTGCATAAAGTGGAGAGGAAATTGCCATTTAAACAACATTTCCAATCCATTTGTTCATACAACATAGTAGTTTACCACATGATTGAAGATTAGAGTACCAAAAAAATCAAATACAACCACCTTTAAGATAATGGCGAACATAATAAACCACTATTAACTTAGTAAACACTTCAATTTCTATTGAATGGATTCTACAATCCAGGAAATAAAATATAGACAATGTTGGATGTCCCCCCACCCTCCGTTCTCCCCACATTGAGCAAGCACATTCTTATTACAATAGAATTCTACTATATATCTTACCAAATCAAGTGAGAATATTCGTGTATGATTGCATAAAAATGAACCTAATAAAAGGATGAATTGAAAGAGATTACCAAGTACGTAAAAAATGAAGTTAAATATGGGTTTTGGCATCGTTGTGCTTGCATTACTATTTTGTAAAATAAACGGGTCCATGTTACTTCCGATTGATCCAATGCCCACAATCTTGCCCATAGTATCCAAATTTTAAAAACCATCTACCTAGACTATAATTTGGTTAGATGTGAAGCAATATATAGAGGCATATCGTATCACTATTGGCCAATGTTTGTAAATATTATTGAAAATATTATATAAAAAACATTAGACTTCATAATGAACGAACTTACCTCTGTGGATGGGTAATATTTATGCATCATCAAACTATGCAAACCACCTCCTTGGTGCCACCTGTTTCGTAACAGTAGTATCGTATTCAGAGATTAATCAACATCGATACCATCGTCTGTCCGTAGCAATACATGATTTGCAGAAGAATTCATAATAGGTTAGTAGTCATAAGTTTAAACGTCTTTTGTCCTTACGTACAAAATGAGGCTAATTGTAAGATCCAACATAATAGCTTTATTTCTTATTATGTAGCGAAACTGAAAGTGAGATCAAGTGTAGAAAAGGGAGACAAACTTTTATTATAGAGTTATCATTTATCAGGTTTTTTATTATAGCGTGTAAAAGCTTGAATGCATATGATATTGAATTTGTCTTTCTTACTTCAGTATGCAACTATGTGTGTGTATACTGTCCCTATATTTTACCTTGATTTAGTTTTTATTCAAGCTTATGAGATTAATTTTGTAAGTACCCAGAAAAACTAATAGACGAAATATTCAAGTATACTATATTGAATGAATCTATCAATAGTAAATGCAAGTTTTAACATAGTCCATAAATTAAATGATGTTTTTAAAATTGCGCTAGATAAATAGCAGATGTGTCGTTAGTACACATTGTACAACTTAAAATGTCAAAATGGACCAACACTTAATCAAAATAAATAGGACAACGTCTAAATGTAACACATTTATAGAATTTCATAGTTCATGTCGGATGGATCTTGGCTTTTATTTATGCACGCTTCATGGTTTAATGTAGGCTTATAATTTAATATATCATTAAATAACTATATAAGTTTAACGTTGACATCTTTGTATAAATGCAGCTCTATTTTTTGAAGGAGGCTCATGCTGTTTTATATTGATGCCGACGTTCTATATTATGTCTTGCACTTTCACTTTCACTCCTTGTTTTTTCATTTTCTCTTCAGGAATTTAGCCAGACATCAGCATGACACATTTCGCTCACCCCACTCAACATGCATAGAAGGAATCTACATCTCTCATTCAGCATTACACTAAGCTTAATATGCACTTAGCTTGCTCAAATATAGTTAGTTCGACAAACACACCCAGTTCAACATGCTCATGATCACATAGTGTCCCTTCAATAAATACACTCAGTTCACCAAATGTAACTCTCATCTCGTTCAGCTCAGATCATCCCCTACACAGCTATCAATCCAGTCTTGCTTTATCACATGCATGTAAATTAAAGCCAATCACCATGATGCAGTTTCAACATGCACACATGCCTGTAGTGTCCCTACATGATCCCATAATGTCCCTTCACCACGATGCAGTTCAGACTTAGTACCAGTTCAGGTAATTCAGTGTGCTAACTGCATGATAGCCGAAAGTAAGATATTAAAATGCATATGCATATGCATATGCATATGCAACAATGAACACATTAAAGACCAATAATAGATTAAGAGATAATGGAATTGACCTGATAAAAAGACTAATAGAAACATAAAATAAGTGATATCATATATATCTGTCAAGAATAAAAAGTGGTGTTTACTTTATGTAGAAGCAGATTAGTACAAGTAATAAACATATAGGAACATAAAATAGTTAATTAACCAGTTTCTCCATAACATCCGAAGATAGAGATGGCAAGATCATAATGACAAATTTGAAGGGTGACTTCAAACTCGGTTCGAACAAAAGTGATAAATAATATTAACTTTTGCTTTGCCGGAAGAATCTGTTCACTCATACTGCTTCTAGAAACATTGGTCTTTGGATACTCTGATCATCATTTCATATTGCAACCAACTCTAATTTAGTACTCAAACTGCTCATTGTTTCAATGCTATTGCAGTGTAAAGATGCCACATCAACCAGTTTGAACTATCAAAAAAAGAACATGAACGGATTTGGCACATCGGGAGATAATTTTACTTATAAAAGTGATAAGCCATGATTAGAAACGAAAAGGGTAAATGCAATTACTAATGTTGTACCTTTTAAACTACAGTATAAAAATTTCAAACTCATACTATCAAAACCAAATTTATTGTAGTTATACTAAGGCAACAGAATCAATATACTTAACACATTTCTCTTTGAATGTTGAAGCATTTTTCTGCCTCATTAAAGATAGTTACATTAATATTTGCAATAAAACTTGCAGATTTCACAGAAAATTCCGACATTTGCATCAGGTACCTCATTAAAGATAGTTACATCAATATATACATAATCATCTAGATCTAATCTACCTAGGAAAACATTTTATCTATAAAGACAAAAAAATCTATTTGAAATTAATTGCTTACCTTGTGTAATATAATAACACTAATAGACTTACAAAAACATATTACTTGCTTTTTATGGCATCTCTAGCCCGTATGATTTATTGAAAATAGCATTCAAGGTAACATTTGAATAAAAAAGTTGAAATTAGACTCATATGAACCAATCTGATGAGTAAAACTTTAAAATTAGACTCGTTTTTAAAGTATAACATATGTTTTTAGTGAGGTATTATTTCATTAAAGCTTATGACCTAACTTAACAGTTTATCAAACAGACAGACAGAAGAAAACCATAAAAAATATAGAAATATAACACATACCGACCAAAGTATCTCGCCTAAGCTTCTAATATCCAATCAATCTTTGTATTATCACACTACAATCTGATATAAAAAATCAAATAATAAAAATAATTATAACAATGATAATATTAGTAATAATAATTTAAAAATGTTTCAGTTAAAAGACATTAACTTCAGAATTAGCTAGAGTAGAAGACGGCAATGGTTACATGCTTTTTTTTACTAAGCTTATTTCTAACAAATCGAATTTTATTTGATTAAATATCCAAACAACAGTTGAAAAATAGAAAAGAAAATAAATTATATTTGTTTATTACTTAAGGCAAATAGCAGAAAACAATTAGATTGTGTGTCTGGTAGGATGAGCATAAAAAGTTTTTTGATGCAGTAAAATTGTTGTTTTAAGCACCTGATCGATTTCATCAAAAATAAACATATTGTTAACCCAAGCAAATATAGTATGGAAAATCCTTAAAATAAAATGAATTAGAACTATTCAAATTTGTAAAATAATTGGAAAGCTTCTGAAAAATTTAAGGAACCATGTGAATCTCATTTGAAATAGAAATTAGTATTTGAAATTGTACTTCAATTTGCGTTGTCCTATTATGTTTCGTACCATGTTATTACGGTGCAAAGGTTGCATTAGACCAGATTATGTATTACTGAAACAACAGGGAAGGTTAGGTATTTCTTGTACTATTCCACTTATAGTAAGCAAATTCTGACAAACGTTTTAAAGTGTGAAACATCAAATATATCATAAAGATTCAGATCCCATACAAAATAAGAATGATAAAACTAATTAAGTTACCTTAATTTTTTTTTACCATTTTTCCAAAGTACCATCTTTTCTAACTTGTTACATATTAAAATAAGTATCAAATATAGGGAAACCGATCAAAATTAATTCAATTAGCAAATCAGGTATGATTAGAACCTTTTTAAAATAGAATTCGACTTTAAAGAATTGTGTAAAGTCCTAATCAAGCTTCAAAAGATTGAGGTTTTTAGGGCAAGGATCAAATCGAATTACTTTAATCGATGTGTTGAAAACTTAAAAATTAACTGTGTGGAACAAACATATGTTAATTAGAAAAAAAATTAAATCAAGTATGTAGAAGTGCAGAAAAAACCATTTATATGACATGTTTATATGATGCATTATTAATTATCATACAATCATATTACATTTATAGGAGTAGCAATCATGTGCTTCAAGACCAATGCAATAAATGAGAAGTCGATGAAATAGAGTACTTTTTATACTGTATTGATTGAGAAACCAACATCAACACTTCATCTGATTATACTACACATATCATTAACCAGAAATAAAAATCAATGGAAACTAAAGAAATATCGTAAATTCTACCATCTTTCGAGATCCACTTAATTGAACAACATTTTAAGTTTATGCTCATTATCAGCAATTTCATAGGGCCAAAGTGAACACTATATCATGTTGCACAGAACCATGATTTGAGTCTACCAGCTATAAAGAATTAATAGATACTTATCAAATATGAGAATATTGTGAACTAAAGATCAAGAAAAATAATGATATCAAATAATATTTTAAATGTTAATGGTCGTGTTATTTATACGATTACACATAAAACAACGCATTATATATTTTTATGTCAGTGAATAAAAAATAACTGGAAAAAAAGAGGGCAAAAATGAATATGATTTTTCGACAGATTTTCAATGAAAAACGGCCATCTGCTGTGCATTACCTAGCTTTCCACAACAAAATCATTATATGGGACGTTATAGTTAAAAACATGAAGGTCCAACCAAGCTATATATTCTGTGAAGAACACAAATTTTTTAATGTTTCAATCAAAGTTCAGATAAAGGTCTACAATTTAATAATAAATAATGCATGGATGGTTGGGGTTCCATAGAGCATCATGATCATTTGGTAGTGAGATGGTTGACCAACTCAAACAAACCGTTCGATATTTGCATAAGGGTAGAAGGGAGGAGGTTGCGAAAGTGGTTGCCGTGTTTGATACAAAGTTGTTACTAATTCTTAATGTCACAATACAATATCATATTTTTTATGTTTCTTGTATGTTACTCTTCATAATTTAGCAGTTTCATAGCCATATAATAGGCAATTATTTCACTTCTATAATTTTTTATTCCTTTGTCTTAATTTAAAATTTATGTATGACAGCAGTGAAATATATGTATGACAGCAGTGAAATATGTTTTATTTAGCTTATCTACTTAAATTAGGTAATCTACACATCGATGTATTACAATGGTTGCTGGCAACAAAAATAATTATTTATCCTATTTCCTTATAATATAGACGTAACCTAGAACTCATGGCCTTCAACAAAAAAGTTAATTTTTTACTTCCAAAAAATGTATAAATACAATGAAATGAAATAAGATAGGCAATTTGAGAAGAAAACTATTTACTCATATTACTCTCACTGTGTTAGGCTATAAAAAAATAATTGAAACTGCACAAAATATTTTATTAAACATGTAACTACAGAAGCTGGGAGCATTAGTTCAGTCTCAGTTACTGTACTCAAGAAATAGACCAATTGACTGAACAACATAAGGGGAAATAAAAAGTACAAACTGATATTGAA
This sequence comes from Allium cepa, assembly GCA_030765085.1. Taxonomy (NCBI): domain Eukaryota; kingdom Viridiplantae; phylum Streptophyta; class Magnoliopsida; order Asparagales; family Amaryllidaceae; genus Allium; species Allium cepa. Next base: position 795,532,868 of record CM060929.1, on the reverse strand, counting down.
TTAGAGGTCATAGAGAAATATAAAATGGAAATTAGCAATAAAGCATCTTAACTCATGATTGATAACAACGGAAAGTAAAAATTAAAAGCGAGGGAACATAATATATGCAAAAATATGACAGTTAGAAACGGTAAAATTAAATCAGGAGATTTATATGGTAAACATTTTCTCATATGGTTTGTCATTCAGTTTATTATTCAATCGTTTTCAAATAGTGGGAATATAGTGTAACATGCAGAAACTTTGTTCTTTAGTGCACTAAAAAAGGATCTATATAAATATCTATATAACATTTAATTTTGAATGATTGCAACCAATTGATGCATGCAATTGTAAATGTATTCGTTGTATAGAAACACTTCTCGTTACATGCTAAATGTGTCGAAAACAAAGTTATAATAAATTTCCACAGTATTAATTACTTATTCATATAATAACTGATAACTCGGTAAATTCATCAAATAGCCAATCTGCATAAGGAATAATTATGGTAGGGAAAAACACAGTAAAGTCGGATGAAAGAGATATTAAAATGAATAATGGTAACAACTACTATTTTGTAATAGAACCATATATCTATTTCATGTTTAATCCATACTTGAAGAAAACAGGGAAGAACTAAATTCACATTCAAGTGCAAGTCCAACAACACCTATACAATTTAATAAATTAAGCACCCGGCAGTAACATTTCCCCCCTCGTACAGCATGAAGGCAAAGAATGGCCACTGCATCATATCATCGTAACATAGTATGAAAGTAATGTAATTACAAATAGAATACGAACTACGTGCTCAAATCAACAGAATACCAAACTAAAGGAAAAGATTACTAAATGACCAACCTGGAAAACCTTAATTTTGAAAGTCGTTGTTAAGGTCAGCGGCCGAAGACTATCAGTGACCACAGATCTGTTGTAGGATAGAGTTATTGAAAGGGTAAACTGTACATAGTGGAGGAGAAGTTTCGGAGGAGAAGGTCGACATATTCTCAAGTAGCGAAATAAACTAATCATTATTCAGACCGATAGTAAAACTATAATCAGATCCAATTTTGACCATAAATTTTAAACTACATAAAACAAATGGAAAGACAACTCATAAACTGTGAATGAGTACTGAATCGGTGAAGACAAATGAGTCATACCATTTGGTGTTGTTGCTCTACGGTACCAATTTCTCACGTTTCATAGTTTTCAACCGTAAGCGTCGCGCAGGTGTATCCCACACACCAAATGTACCCATATAGGAAGTAAAGGATAGAGGATCAAACTCCATTATGGATTTTGAATAGGTAGATGTGGAAGGAGAATGAAGCAAATTTGTGTTTCGGAGGAGAAAAATAAAAGGGTAACTGACTCTGATTTGAGAAGTGGGAACGATTGCGGTTAGGGAAGTAGAAATGGCGAAACGAGTGGATTTGGTATGCCATCTCCAGTTGCCACATCTTAAGGAACACGTGTCGCCCAAAGAAATGATTGGTTTCTGTTTTACTATATAAGTAATAGATTTGAAGTGGATATTTGGCAAGTGATTTAATTAATAAAAGATTAATTAAAAGGGCCCAGTGATTGTTATGGTGCTGAATATTTGTTTGCTTGCTTTGATAGTTAAAAAACCGACTATCAAATTGCCCAAAATTTTAGTTCCTCGACTTAATGTGGGAACTATTTAGTCATACACTTAGTACGTAGGCTTTTGTGTAGGCTTGATTATCATTTGTGTTGAGGATGTTGATTCGTATAGTGTGAAGTGTTACTTCAATCTACCGAGCTTCCTTCTTGGCCCGAAGGATAGCAAGTTGAAAGTTGGAAACGTGATAAGTCTATGAGACTTAGTTGCTGTGTGAGGTTGAGAAACGCTTTTGCGTTGTTGGTGCGAAGAGACCGGGATCAAATTTATCTGAAAACCACTTCGGACCAACGTATATGCGACGATTGTGCAGGTTGCTTTGTGATGATATTGTTATTCTGGAGTTTCATAGTAAAGGACTGTTTGTTGATCGTTTGGGGTTAAAGTCCCAATATACATCCAGTAGCAATGTTCTCTTCATTTATGAAATATCCAATGCGAGGACTATTCGCTACTAATCCTAGAGATTTCCCGACAGGATGTGGTTGGAAAGTACCTTCGGTTTGTCCTGTTCTTGGACAACTTGTATGGATGTTTGCCTGACGTTGCATTTCTATAGATTACGTACATTAGTTTTTACAAACGTACATCAGTGGTGGCGGGGAAGGCAACTTCTCTTAGCTTAACACCCTCATTGAGACGTATGAGCTTAAGGGTTGTATTTTTTGTGGAAGGCAATTAGTAGTCAACGGAAATGGCCGTGTGACATTCTAAGTGATGTGATTGTGCTTTGTGAAAGGTAATCGTTACCTCTAGCCTCATCAACTGGAAATGACCAAAATAGGGTTAGATGCGGCAAAGCTAAGTGGGTCATTCCCAAGTAGGATATGATCATCCTCTTCTAGATATATCTTTACATGCTATGACGTAGTGTATCTGATTATTGTGGTTTGTATGCTATGAGGGCCCTCAGTAAAGGTCAGTAACGACCGGAGGATGACATGTTCGGTACCATCTAGTTGTAGAGGTGGGTCGGTCTTGTGTTGGTAGTCCCTTCACCTGGTCATTTGTAAGGAAATCCAAACTCCACTATGTGCTTGCCATTTTGATTGTATTACCCAATTGGGCTATATGCTGGAATTTAATCAATGTAACAATTTCGGCCATGATTAATATTATTTGTATATAGTAGACACTACTATAATATAACTTGAGATTTGATATGATATGTTTTAGTTATCGTAAGGTAAAAACATGTCCGTGTTTATGTATGGACTTGTCTTACGAGATACTTTTGTTTTGAAAACTAAGAAAAAGTTTGGTAATTTAATAAATTCAGTTGAGTGTGTTTCTCACGCTGGTTTACCAGACTGATCCGGGCGTTCTTCCCTTTTAATGCTCGGGTCAGACCGAGTATATTTACAGTTCTAGATTTGATGCTTTTGGAGCTTCATTAGGAGAGCTGGAGATCTTCATTTTCGTACATTCGTATTTGCTTGATTATCCGCTGTTCATTGTTTGTTGTCGTATATTATCAGCATTTGTGAGGACAGGTTATTGTAACTGTTCAGGCTGATAGCTATTGATTGATTGTTGAACTCTGATTGATGTGTATATATATACAGTTTCTGTTTTGTAAAGATCATTGATACGATATTATATATTTTCCGCTGCGATGTGAGATTCTGTATTGTTCTGTTGGTTCTATCTTCTCTCTTTCTTCTCTTCTCTTCTTCTCTCTTCTTTTCTTTCTCTTGACTTTCCGTCAGTTTGTGCTTTTTGGGTCAGACATTGTGGTTTATTGTCGATTCAGAGGGTATGGATTTACGGGCCTTCACAGTTGTCTTCGGGGAGGAGGAAGTGAAAATGAAGAAAGGGGTGAGGCATGCGTTTTTATGCATGCAAATGAACCAGGGCGGTCGATCCTCCTTGGTCACCGATCGACCGTGTGGTCGACCGCTAGGTCGACCTGACCCTTTTTTCTCGCTTCTATGGCATGCTTGCCTTACCCATCTCCGCCCTAACTAAATCCAGCCTAAGTAAGTGCTATCTATTATCGGCTGTCTGAGTCGCGGTTACGACTTTGTTAAATATCCTTGTCCGCTCTCCACCCTCCAAGTGGAGTTTTGACGTCTTCCATACTTCAACTGAATCTTTATTAATGTCCATAAACTTGCTCCAACCATTTAATTCACCCAACCCACAAAAATTCTTTTTCAAAACAACTTAAATTTCATTACATATAGAAAAATATTTTCACGTACTTATAAAACTTTTCGTACTTAAATAAGGGTTTCAAAATACGTTTCTACTTGGCTCAGACAGATGTCGCGTAAAGCATCGTCACTACAGCCTAAAATACTAGTTCAAAATACCTATATATATATATAAATTGTATATTTCTCTATTTTTGAATTCAAAAAAAAACTTTAAAGTTGTTTCTCTTCAACTAATACAATTGTAAAGCTGTAAACTTCTAAAGTTAAAACATGAAAATCTTCCAAAACTTTTCATATTCTTAAGAGTTTAATTGCTAGGCTAGACTAAAAAGTGGCTTTTTAATTTACTTTCACCTTTCCAAATAACCCTTGCCGAATCCAAAAATCTCTGCCATAAGAGGCCATTTCATTTTTGGAATTTCCTCGTTCCAAGTTTTGATATACCGAATTGTTTTCCAAACTCTCTCCAACTATTGGTTTACTCTAAAGAATGGACTTCTCTTTGGGGTTTTAAGAGTGTGTGTGTCTATATATATATATTAAAAATACAAATAGTTCACTCACTGTCTACCTAGGAATCTAAACCTAGGCTCTGATACCATATGTAACAACCATAATTCCGATGGTCTGGATTTTTCGCAAAAATGCTAAAAACTAAGTTCACTGAAGCCCGAGTTGGGTATCTAGTATCCTATAGATAGGCAAAGATAAATATATCAGTGCTCAATTAATTATCTCACAGCGGAATCGACTAAAATATAATAGTAATTAAATACTCACCCCAAAAAAAACACTTTCTAAGCAAGTATCGTAAAGCTGAGAAGTCTCTGCCATCTACGTAACCTGTAGGATATTATGAGGAGGGGGTTAGAATAAAAGTTTTGGTGAATGAATAAATTATACACTTCTAGGCTTAATTCTACATATATCATTTTATTTCCATTTACTCTTATATTAGGTTTATTAGGTTACAATACTCTTGCCTCTGTTCGTGAACTGTTCCCATCTACTCCATAGCAGATTAAAAGCTAATAACTGATATATACATATATGTAGCTATATGCCCAATGATCGTATTGGTCCTAGCTACCACCCATGGTACCTTTTGTATCCTCCTCGAAAGAGCTCCATCATCTAACTTCGAGAGAGTTTTGTAACTACATCTGTAAAGGACCATTTCGTAATGCCTACAATACAGATGCTCCACCGCCTTGCTTCGCGAGCGTTTTGTAGCTACATCCATAGAGGACCAATTCGTAAGGCCTACAATACAGATGCTCCATTACTTACTATGAAAACGTAACTCGCGTCCGCACTTGTCTATACCAGTGATCGGACATCCACAATGTACCATCCAGTGCGTACATTGAGGAATACGTAACCTTCTGTCTACTACCTGAATCCTTCCAACAAGGTCTACCTTATACGGAACTCAGTCAGGCCACTTCGTTAGACCTATAATACAAATACTCTAGTTGGTCCGTCCCTTTCTCATCATGGCTATGGCCCCACGCTGCCATCCCTCAACTAATCGAAAGACTTCTAAAGTGTTAAGTGTTAAGTGTCTGTGCCCTACTGCAAACATCCAGTTGGCGGTGCCCCTTCATCCAATATCTCGATAGTGAAAGAATCATTAGCCTGTTGGTTTAACTCTAGTCTTTCCTGAAATCGCTCTTGGTCTTGATGCTGGCTGATATCCGCATGCGACTATCCTTGACCTTACTTGCAAGTATTGGACATATGATTATCCTACTCCGAACACAAAGCCCTTTTGACTGCCCATAAAGGTCCGCTTCATTAGGCCTATAGTGCAAATGCAGTCAAGGGATACTCTCTTGATGGAACACTTACAGACCTGCATCCGAGGATGCAGCTTTGTAAGGCCTACCCAAAGGGCCATCCTAGAGTATCCTCATGTCTGTTGAAGTTTCGTACTTTCTTCTAGTCCAAAAAATTCTAAGTTGGACATGCTTCTCCATTGATGGAAGCCATGATGAACTGCTTCGTTAGGTACTTCATCCTTTGGGTTGCTCCAAATGCAATTTGATTCTTTTATTAGACCCTAAGTCTAATATTTTAATTTGCATTTAAGTTGCTTTCTTACACTGTTGGTTCCTTATTTAACTTAATTAGCATATTCTTGCCCTCATCTCACTTCTAATTATTGTGAGATTACCATAGATCTAATAGGGTACTGTTAGTATGAGCCACATTCATTATCTTGCTTATTTAACTTAAGAGATAAATCCTTAAGTTCAATAAAGTAAACCTCTACCATTTCTGTTTTATTTTCTTATTGACTTAATATAAGTTGTTTAAATAAGCTTCTACTATTATTCTCTACTACCATTTCTTACCAATTTGTGATAAGTCTCACGATAATCTTTTCCGTTCTTATTTCATAACTATAATCTATGTCATAATTCTACTTGTAATTGTTACTTCTTCTTTTATAGTTCGTTATATAATTACAAGCATTTCTTGTCTGCTTTAATCTGCCTTCTTTTATTATGATATAGAATTTTCTTTAATTATCTAATATTACATCATTCACTTATCATAATAGTCCCTATTTAAATAGCCTGCACAGTAAATGCAAACTTAGGCTCATTAATTTTTACAGCTTCAAATTTTTATTGATAATTTTCTTGGTTCAATTCATACTTTACTTTATTGTCTTCTATTTTAGAAAATAATTCTATTTTATTTGGTAGGTTATGAAAACTATATAATCCATTTCCATATCTTAATATTGGATAATATTATAAACAATAATCCGTACTACAAGATATTTCTTTTACTATTTTGGAGTAGTGTAAAATAGTACGGTTTCTCTATTTTACACTAGCTCCCCTTTTTATTTCTTTTATTCTTATAGTTACAATTATTGCTATCTTTTAGATGTTAAGTTATGGAAATGTATTCTATTCTCTAAACCGACCAATTAATCTGATAATTACTCCAAAATTAACTTTTCTCGTTTTAATGCAATTTATCACAGTAATTATATTCCTCAAACTTTTATTATTTTACATCTTCATTTCAGTATTCTTAATTATTTAATCCATATTTGCGTTTAATCTATTCTAATCCATATGCAAAGAAAAATGAGTGGATAGAAGAAAACTAACGCTTGCATAAAATCCAAAACGTTGAAAAAGATGTAAATAAGGCATAGAAAACAACATATAAATACTAATACTGTATATAAACTGATATGAAAATTAGCAACAAGGGCCTCTTTAGCAAGTGCAATTAGTTTCTAGGACACACTACTGAAATAAATACTTTTAAGGGCAAAATACAAAATAATTAGTTTCTAAGGCCTAAGAACCTATGAAATTATGTCCTTGAAAGTAATTGGACTGCTGACTTTGTGCTTAAAAGTAATTATTCTACTAACTTTGGCCTTAAAATTAATTTATGTGGATGTGTGTCTTAGAAACTAATTAAACTACAAAGTTTGTCCTTCTAGTGAGATGCCCCATTAATTACTGAATAAAATTTTCTAAACGGGAATCTAACGATTATATATCCCAAACTTAAAAGATATATAAATAAATCCACTCACCTGTCGTCCTTAGCTTCGCTTGTGCTTCGCTTGGCTCCATAGTTCTTTTGGATCTCCTTCTTCCATGGTGTATAATATTTTAATTTAGAAGATCTTCACCCTAGAAATTATTTTCTTTCTAGGGTTCAGCCTTAGGCAATGAACCCATAGGAGAAAATCTAATTGTGAGAAGATAGCTAGAACAAGGGTCCTATTTATATTAGAGCTTAGGGATCAAAGAAATATGGCTTGGATGGCGTAAACTCGAAAAAATGTCACGTACGTACCTGGATGGAAAATTCGTCCAGGTCGCATGCGGGTCGACCGGGCGGTCGACCGCCTCTAAGCACAGGTCGACCATGCGGTTGACCTGTGTCCCAATTGGGTCGACCTATAAACGACCCATACGTACATATATATTATTTTTTTCGTTTTGTTTCCTGTTTTTGTTTCATTCATAATTTCTTCATGTTGGTTAAGATTTTGACAAGTTATATATGGAAATTGATTAGAAAATCGCCTCGGACGCAATGATACAAGTTTCGAAGCTATATTTCAATAATTCCAAAATTATTTATTTTCATTACTTACCGTTATACGTTAAATTTTTGTTGTATAAAAATGCGGATTGTTACATTAATTAAATGCAAATAGGACGAGTTTCAATAAAATTGAATGATAACTAATTAAACATGAAATAAGATAATGAAATATATTGAGAGATGAAAATTAACTTAAGAGAAGCTGAATGAGTTGATTGTGATAAAAAGGAAATTATTAATGAATTTGAGTTATAAATAGAGTTTGCTTAAGTAAAATTAATAATAAACTAATGAAGCGAGTCATTTTACAAAATAAAATTTATTGTAGTAAAAAATTATTTATAAAATATGAAGTTATGATAAAAAGGAAATTATTAATGATTAATATGAACTGAAGTTATGAAAACTAAATAGAAGTGCATTTTATAAAATGGTTGCAATAGACTTAAATGATTTATAATGAGATCGGTATCAATGAAAATATACTATGTGTAATGAAATAAAATTTAACTTAAAATAAGATTGAATGAAATGGAATAATTATATAAAATGGTTCATATATGAATTTGTATGAAATAGGTTAAACAAAAAGTGAAACAATTGAAAATTTACAAATTGAATTGAATGTAAATGAATTAGATGTGAATAAATTTGAAGCAAACCAATTAAATGTTGATAAAAAATTGAATGTTAATAAAAATGAAGTGTATATTAACTATGAACATTGGAAAATATAAATTAACATGGTTAGGAGTTAATTTGATTAACTAGATGAATATTGGTGGTTGAATAGTTTCTTTTATTGCAAACCATTGTTATTACTGTTTTGATTGCATGTGATTGTTGTAGGTTGCGTATTTATGCTTATGTTTATGATTTGGATTCAAAATTCATGCTCCGTCGTTCTATTTCACCTATACACGTTCTATATCTTAATACAAGCGACTAATATTCTAAATTGAGTTGAGGTAGTTACATACAAAGACCGTTTATATGTATGCGTGGATTATTTTTTGCTTTTGCTTGCCCAGTACGAGCGAACTCGATCATATTAATAATAGTAAGGTACGTATCTCAGATTACATACGACACTTATATATTTTTCCCTACGCGATGCCTCATCATTGAGATGAGATGTATATTTGATATGTTTGGTATATATTTGTGTTATACATTTTATTGTAAAAAAAATTCGATCGAGCCATGCAAAGGAGACTCTGCCGAAATTTCCTGTTAATCCAGGTATTAGAAAATTTTTGAGATTTTAAATTTTTATTACTTATTTCTATATATAAGTTATAATTTCCGTAAAACTGATATCGAAGTAGCGTAGCAATGGTTTTTCGTATAATATTTTAATGATTTATAAGTTAATTATTTTAAATAAAATATAGCAAGTGTTAAATTCTGTACTTAGTCCCTTTTCGAGGACGAAAAGTTTCGAGTGGGGGAGAATGTAACGACCTATATTTTTAACTATTTTAAAATTTTAAATTTAATACAATTGTTGGATAAAATGGCTAGAAGTAAAAATTTAATGAATTATTAGTGTAGTCACTGGATATGAACTTTAATAAAAAACTTGAAATAAACAATTTCGATGACTTTGGCAATAATAACTATCGAAATGAAATTTTATGTATTTAATGTGTTTTTTAACCAATAGCAAGCATTGAATGATAAATATTGGATTACTGTAAAATGGAAGCAATTGTTTATTATTTGAATTTTTTTTAAAATTAATTTTATAAGTTGAATGACTTATATTTGAAATAATGTAATTCATTGAATAATTAAATTGTTTAAATTTAATATTGGAAATTGTTTAAATAATTGAATTTTGAATTTAATATGAATGAAAATGATATCGGAGGTTGATTTAAATTATTTAAACAATAATGAAGATTATTAAACTTAGATATTGAATTTAAAGCGATTAAATTAAAAGAAATTTCCAGTTTTAATTAACATGTAAAAATGGCCATTTTGGCCACTGTCTTAGATTTTGGTGAAACCAGTTTCATCGAATCCATAATAGTGACTTATTGTAAGATTTTAGATTTCAAATCGACTGGACTAATCGTTTTGCCATACGAGCTTGAAACGCATAGAAATTAATTAAATGAGTATGGTTAAAATTAATCGAATTTGAAAAGCTATCTTATGCATACGATCGAATTAGGCCTCGAAACAAGTTCCATTGTATTCGGAATGGGGGCAAAACATTATGAACACCAAACGGCTTGCTTCGAATGGAGTTCGAAAATTTAGATGTCTATTGGATCAGAACTAATATAATAAGCCGTTCATTTCGTTTAAACCCTAGCTTATAACGATAGTCGTTCTCTTCTAAATCGATTAATGGCCGAAATTCACCAAATTTCTCTCCTTGAACTCTTTCAATCCGTTCATCGAATTCAATAATTTTCAAAAGCAAAGTTGTAGAGCTCGACAAGCTCTACTCATCTAATGGTTGAATAGTGCTATAATGTCATGGAATTGTTGGAATCTAGGATGGACTCGCATGAACTACGGCAGCGCATGGGGAGGCACTTCAGGCATGGAGGAAGGTGGCCAAGGCACATCGGTTGGCGCTACCTGATAGTCGTCCGGTCGTTGGAAGTGGCGTGTGCCTGGAAGGATTTGTTCGCATGCAATGGGTTTACTTGGGAATGAGATGCGTATAAGAGAGAGATGGTAATGTATATATTAATTTATTTTATTTTAAGTGTTTATTAAATTTTTAATTATCCGTTTTGCTAATTATCGTATATCTTTAGCATACAGGTCCATTTCGGACGAAACAAGTGGTGTTGGAGTCATATCGACGAAGGCTACGTCATGGAATCGAGTTGGATTTTATCTGAAGCTGGAAATATTTTCTGTTTCAAATACAAGGTTGACTGTTTTAAAAGCTCAAAAATGACTAAATTATGTTAGTTAAATTGAAATTATGAAGTGAGTTAAATTATTGATTGTTTTTCGGTGAATTTAACAGGCATGAAAATCGATACAGAAATTTATATGTTTGAAATTTTGAATTAACAGTTAAGTTGAAATTGGAATTAGACTGATAGTTAAATTCCCAATTATTGATAATTGGTTAATTGTTGTGATATATTGACTGTTTGGATGATTGTTTGTGATGATTGCTAATTGGTTGAGATTTTGGATGATTTGGGTGTTTGTTTATTTTACATATCCTGCTATCATCCTGTAAATTACTTGGCAGTATATAAAACTGTTATTGGAATTATTTCGAATAAACTAAGAAATAGGTTGAAATGATATATACCTATGACACTTTGATTTGTAAAATATTGGCTCGGAATACAGGTTGAAATGATATATACTCGAAAATTTAACTATTTTTAGTTGAAATGATACATACCCAATCACTTGACCATAGGGTAGAAAATTATATACAGACACCGTTGGTCGGTTTTAAATTATTTTCTAGATTGTAAAGTATGTTTGATTTATAAATTTTATTTTTAAATTTAATTTAATGATTTTATAAAAAAATTATATTCGAAAAATAATTTATTTTATATGTTTTAAAGTTTCAAATTATAAGTTAATATATGGTTTTAAATGTAAATTTAAGATTTTAACTTACAATTTTATTTAGTTTTAAATATGTTTGCGCAAAAAATGGGCAAACACCCCAAAGTCGTACGATTTAGTTGATTATACGTTGTTCTTAGCGATTTGGGTGATTTATGCAAATATGTAAAAGCAGGGACTAAACTGTAGAAGACACACAGATTTATAGTGGTTCGGCCAGAACGTGCCTACATCCACTTTACATGTTATTCTCCTCTTTCTCTTCAGATTACAAGTACAAAGCTTTGCATACAAGTATATGAAAGTTGTTTGAAAGTTCCTTCCATGCTTGAGCTCTCAAACTTGTCCCCCATTGTTGTACCCCTGCCCCTCTATTTATAGAGTGAGGCTGGGGGCAGGGGTCCTGGATGTATATAGCTGCTGGTGGGCCTGGGCTGAAGCAATCTGGACTGGCAACTTTGGTTCGGCAAGGGTTTGGTTCGGTAGTTCATGGAAGTGGAGTTGGTTCGGTGGGACGTTGGTTCGGTGAAGGTGTATCCGGTGGTGAGTGGATGGAGCTTGGTTCGGCTATGCAGGGAGTGGTGTTGGACCGGTAGGGCTTTGGTCCGGTGGTAGGAATATGGTGGTTCGGCAAGGGCTCGTGTACTTTGGCTCGGCAGTGGCTAAGGTTTGGTTCGGTGGAAGATGGAAAAGCTTTTGGACCGGTGGTGTCTTCCTCCTGGATCGGTGGAGGTGATTCGGTGGAGCTCGTTCGGCAGTACATGGAGTACCGAATGAGCTCTTGTATTGGGAACGCCGGATGTACCAAGGCATCTTGAATGCCGAATGAGACTTCGCTCTACATTGCCGAATGAAACTTTAAACCTTTGATACCGAATGGACTTTTATACTTGAATCGTGAGTGAAATCCCAGACTTATATACGCTTGCTTGCTTCTTCTTGGTGCGGTCGTGGTGGAAATGCACACAACATTGATATTCCAGTTTTAACCAAAAATGGGATAACACTTTGCCCCCCAAAACATGCCTTGCGGTAGGAAGGCGTGTTTTGTAATGCCATGAGCTGGATGTTCATATCCTGTCGATGTCCTTACGGTAGGAAGGCATGTTTTGTAATGCCATGAGCTGGATGTTCATATCCTGTCGATGTCCTTACGGTAGGAAGGCATGTTTTGTAATGCTATGAGCTGGATGTTCATATCCTGTTGACAACCTGTAAAGAGCCTGATATTTTATATGGCCCCAAATGACGACCGTTCGGGATCGAGCTATTTGGGTTGAAGCGCGGCCGTTCATGGTCAAGTGCCTAACTTCAAATGATGACTGTTCGCGATCGAGTCATTTGAGGTGAAGTGCGACCGTTCGCGGTCAAGCATCTAAATCCATGCGACGATCGTTCGAGATCGAGTCATTTGCGGTGGAATGTGATCGTTCACGGTCAAGCGCTTTACTTCAAATGACGACCGTTCGGGATCGAGTCATTCGAGGTAAAGTGTGACCGAGCCCGGTCAGAGGGCGGACCTCAAATGGCGACCGTTCGCGATCAAGCCACTTGGGGTGAAATGTGACCGTTCACGGCCGGTGCCGTTCGCGGCAAAAGATGAAATGGGACCGTTCGCGGTCAAGCGCCTTACTTCGGATGACGATCGTTCGAGATCGAGCCATTCGTGGTAAGGTGCGACTGTTGGCGGTCAGGAGGTGGACCTCAAATGGCGACCTTTCGCGATCGAGCCATTTGTGGCGAGATGAGTTGTGCCGTTCGACGCGAGTTTGTGACTGTTCGAAGTCGAGTGCCATTCAAGGCGAATTGTGACTGTTCGAAGTCGGGTGCCATTCGAGGCGAATTGTGACTGTTCGAAATCGGGTGTCGTTCGAGGCGAATTGTGACCGTTCGAGGTCGGGTGCCGTTCGAGGCGAGTTGTGACCGTTCGCGATCGGGTGCCGTTCGAGGCGAATTAGTGTGCCTGGGGGGGACTTAATAATATCAGTGCCGGAGTTATTGTTTGGGGGAGTTTCCGAATCAAAGACTTTGGCAGTTCGCTGCCATGCAAGAGGTGCTCGTGGACCGTTCGCGATCCACGGGCATACAAGTAATTTTTCCATAGAATGGTAAATGTTAAAGCAATAATCATATGGTCCTTACGGAAGAAATGTCCAAACAGGAAGAATTTAAATGTTCAAATCAAAATCAAAGCAAAAAACAGAATGAAGATGTCAAAGCGTAAACTCTTACTATAACGCGGCTGGTAGTCATTCAGAGCATGCCTATGGATCGTGCGCGATCGCTCACATGTGTAAATGATTTAACCGTGTTAGCGAGAGGTTTACAACTTGTTCATCGTTATTTTAATCAAGCAATCAATGGATAATCAAATGGTGCCCCGATCCAGGGTCACCTCTAGCCGATGTAGACGGTGGTCGCTCTAGCTCCACTGCTGGAGTTCGCCTCCTCACGTAGTGAAGGAGCATACCGTTCCTGATATGCCCTTCCACCTCGTCCCTCAAATGCCTACAATCATTAGTGTTATGACCGTTTAACTCATGGAATACACAAAACTTATCTGATTTTCTTTCGTCAGAGGTTGGATCCCTTCGCATTGGTCTACGATACGGAACCTGCTCCTTGGTATCCTGATAAATTCGTTCCAGACTCTCATTCAGCTCAGTGTGAGTGATGAATCGCGGCTCCCTCCTTTGCCGCTTTGACCTGTCATCATCATCCTCAGCCTTTCTCTTTCCTTTGCTAGTCTCCGCACCCTTTCCGGGTGGGTTTCCGCTCATGATTGCGTAAACGTCATCTTCTTCCTCTCTTTCTGCACTAGCATCTTCCAAACGCAGAAACTTTTCAGCCTCATGATAGAACTCTCCCAGATTCATAGGCGGGTCCTTGGTTAATGAATTCTTGAACTCTGTGCTATCAGCTATTCCAGATACAGCCGCCATCATGACCATAGATGGATCTGGTCGATCCACTAATGCTGCCGCCGCATTAAATCGCGTTAGAAAGCTCCTTAAAGCCTCTCCAGTTTTCTGCTTCAAGGTTGCCAAAGTCATCACATTCTTGGGTCTCGCAATATGAACCCTGAATTGCCTCATGAATCTCTCAGTTAAATCTGCCCACGTTCCTATGGAGTCGCTCTCCAGTTGCCTAAACCATAACGCTGCAATGTCCGTCAAATACAGTGGAAAGCACCGGGCCATGATCTCCTGTGATGCCCCCAGCACTTCCGTGTGCCTCATATACTTAGTAAGATGGACCGTAGGGTCTATCCTCCCATCGTACATCTCTACTGATGGTAGCTTGAATTCTGGTGGGTTCCTAGCCATCCTAATTGCAGAAGAAAAAGGACTCCTGTTTACATCTTCCAAGTCTTTGTTTACTAAACCGCCTCTCATAGCTCTTCTAACCATCTCTGCCAATCTGTCATCGTCTCCGAGATGCAATCTTCGCTCGTCACTTTCAACCTCCTCCCCCCCCCCGAGTTCACGAGGGAACTCTGGGATCTGCCCCCTTGACTGAGCGTTCACTCCTCTATTGCCACCAGGTTGTTCGGATGCCCCCGTCTCTCTTCCCGGAATCGGATTAACATGCTCTGCGTGTGTGCGCCCTAGCTCTGGTGCTACGGCAGATGGTCCTGCTCCGTTCTGAACTCCAGTTGCTCCTTGGTTTTGTGCTCCAAGTTGTCCAATTTGCTGAAGCAAGTTCTGGATCATCTCTTCTTGTCTTCTCATCATAGCCTCCATCTCATCCCTAGTGATGAAGGCTGAAGCTACGTTTACTCCTGAGGAAGCCTCTTGACTCCCTTCCTGTTGACTCTGCTCTGGCCTTCGCCTTCTGCTTGATTGTCTCGCCATGACTCTTCCAATCTGAATCTCTAAACTCTCAACTTCGACTTCCAAGCGGTAGGTCCTTGTGTTCAATTCCCAGTGAAAGCACCAAAATGTTTGCGCAAAAAATGGGCAAACACCCCAAAGTCGTACGATTTAGTTGATTATATGTTGTTCTTAGCGATTTGGGTGATTTATGCAAATATGTAAAAAGAAGGGACTAAACTATAAAAGACACACAGATTTATAGTGGTTCGGCCAGAACGTGCCTACATCCAATTTATATGTTATTCTCCTCTTTCTCTTCAGATTACAAGTACAAAGCTTTGCATACAAGTATATGAAAGTTGTTTGAAAGTTCCTTCCATGCTTGAGCTCTCAAACTTGTCCCCCATTGTTGTACCCCTGCCCCTCTATTTATAGAGTGAGGTTGGGGGCAGGGGTCCTGGATGTATATAGCTGCTGGTGGGCCTGGGCTGAAGCAATCTGGACTAGCAACTTTGGTTCGGCAAGGGCTTGGTTCGGTAGTTCATGGAAGTGGAGTTGGTTCGGTGAAGGTGTATCCGGTGGTGAGTGGATGGAGCTTGGTTCGGCTATGCAGGGAGTGGTGTTGGACCGGTAGGGCTTTGGTCCGGTGGTAGGAGTATGGTGGTTCGGCAAGGGCTCGTGTACTTTGGCTCGGCAGTGGCTAAGGTCTGGTTCGGTGGAAGATGGAAAAGCTTTTAGACCGGTGGTGCCTTCCTCCTGGATCGGTGGAGGTGATTCGGTGGAGCTCGTTCGGTAGTACATGGAGTACCGAATGAGCTCTTGTATTGGGAACGCCGGATGTACCAAGGCATCTTGAATGCCGAATGAGACTTCGCTCTACATTGCCGAATGAAACTTTAAACCTTTGATACCGAATGGACTTTTATACTTGAATCATGAGTGAAATCCCAGACTTATATACGCCTGCTTGCTTCTTCTTGGTGCGGTCGTGGTGGAAATGCACACAACATTGATATTCTAGTTTTAAACAAAAATGGGATAACAAAATATTTAATTTAAATAGTTTAAAATTTTAATTTAATAAAATATTTAATATAGTTTTAAAAGATTTGTTTAAAAAGTTAATTTAAGATAATATAGAAATTTATAATAACTATAATAGATAAAAAAATTGTAAAAGATTTTAGGAATTTATATAAGTTTTATAAGAGATTTTATAATGGATTTTATAGAAGGATTTTTATAAAAGATTTTTAGAAGGGATTTTATAATGGTTCTATAAAGGAATTATAAAGGTTTTAAAGGATTTTATAAAGTGTTTTATAATGAACTTGTATAAAGGGATTTGGAAGCATTTTAAAGAAATTTACGTAGAAGTTTATGTAAAGGGGAAGAGTTATAAACTATTTTGGAATTTATAAATAGCTTTATAAATGGTTCTAAAGCATATAAATAGTTTATAAATGGTTTAGGAGAAATTTATAAATTATTTTCAAAATTGATTGAAAGAAATCTTCCTCGGTATTTATGAATATATTTATACTTTTTGAGTAAGTATATGGATATCTTGATGTGAAGGTGTAAACTGCTTTCATGATTTATTATTAAAGTGTTTTATAAAATGTCCATGGGGTGAGCGTTTGGTTGTTAAAGAGACTAGGGTCAGATAATGTTATACGCTTTGCCAATTCCAAAACCACTTTAACAACTGTGCACCTAGTGGAGAATCAACAACGAAGTAGGACGGTTTGGCAAACACTACTGGTATGAGTTAAGAATGCAGCGCCGACTTCCGAGTCAGCTTGATATGACTAAAATAGGAGCTATCCCAGGCTAAGTGAGGTCGCTCCTCCTATCGAACACGCTTCTTCGATACCATATCTATTACTTTGTGATTGATTGGTTTTTACCCTCGATTTGATAATGGGAGTGTGTCTCGAGGTGGGCAGTAGTAGCTGCTATGCATTACCACCAGTTCGGGCGTACAAAGCGGTAGAGTTCTACCCTGGGCATTGTCTCGCATGCCTTGTTATATGCCCTATCGAGCCCACTTAGATTTTGGTTTGTGTTATACCTATAGAATGCTCCCTGATATCCCACCAATTTATGGTGGAGTTTACAGTACTGTATAGACTACATCATTTATATAAAATGTGTTAAGGGGGATATGGATAACACCTTAACGCTATTTTCAATATTATACTTTACTGATAGACACTACATATAATAGCGTATCTTACTACATATCAATAGTTTAACAGATACTTAGGAGATGGAAAATCCCGTAACATCCACTAAGTTATTGCACGCACATTATATATTGGATAGAAGATGTAAAATCTCATAAACATCTCTTACACTATGACACTCATGTTTTACGATATTGATTTGACTCACATAGGGATATTTTAGTCCTGACTCAGTGTTTTTGTCTTTTCATTACGCTCGGGTTAGCCCTGAGTATTTCAGCGCATTGAAGATCATTTTCTGGAGGACGAAGACGACGAGGTGATATATTATTACTATTATTATTCCTACATCATGCTGTCTGCTGCATTATTTATTTATTCCTGTTTATCTATATAACTTTGATAAATGTTGTATAAATTATAATCAAATGTATGATGTAAACAACTTCATGAATTGTTTATTTGATTATTATATTTTGTCATTTCACTACGAGATTCTATTTTTTTTTTCTTCTTCTTTTCTTATTTTTCTTAATTAACCCCAATGATTATCTATGTTTCGAATTATTTAAGTTGGAAATACATGGATTATTGTTGATTTAAACCTTTCGAAATGTGGAACGTCACATGTTTTGAAGTTAAATTGTTCCTATTTTGGGATTCCGAGACATTCAATAACAAGAATGGGGTTTTGAGTTCTAAATAGAATATTGCTATTTTTGGTATAAATAGTAGTAAATTGGTTTTTAGGAAGTATTAAAGAGGTTTTAATATATATTTCTATTTTAATGTAAAATAATAATATTATTGTTTTGAGAAGTAAGTTGATGTAAAGTAAAAAAAATTGGTGAAAATATGATGTTTATGAGATTTGGAGCAATATAAGTACAACGAAGAAATATAACTATTATTGTTCTAAAAAGAACAAAGGGGTTTTATGATAAACAATAATAAAATGATTTTATCTTATAGAAAAATAAAGGTTATAAATAGAATATTTATCAATTACCCTTGAATGACCACATTTCTTGTTTTATTATGTTGAAATCGCGTTAGGATGTGGATGCGATGTTTTACTATTTTTGCTACCAGAGGATGAGTAGTTAATTATGGTTTTGATTATTTGAATGATATCATTGTTTGTGTTACTAATGTGGATTTTTTAGTGCACATTTGATGAATTGATGTTTGTTTTACTAATGTGGAGCGATTAGTACACATTTGGTTATTTCTACTTACATTGATGATCTATTACTACAACTAATGATTACTATGTATGTAAGTATATTTGTGTTGTTTTCCTATTTGATGACTGAGGTTGGCATTGACTATTAATGATGTTTGGTTTTTAAATTCTATTTTTGTTGTCACCCCATATGATAATTTGTTATGATGAATGATTCAGAATGTGATTTGGAATACTATTTTTTTCTTGTACTATTCGCGTTATTTGCTATGGTTGCATGGATGCATATTTATTATGTGTTAACAAGTATTTGAATGCAGGAGAAGAGCAGGAAATAGAACTATATGGGCTTGATCCCCCAAAATGAAAACATAGGCAGCCCTTTTCTATGTAATAGTCATTGGATCACTTAGATTGAACTGAGGTGTATAGAAATTGGCATAGCTCAAACATTGTTGAAACAATTTTATTTTTCGGTGGAATCGTACAGTCATAGTAGAGAAGAGGATGAAGAAAAGGTTAAAAAATAGATTTTATCTGCAAAATGCTTGACTCACTATATATCTTTTGCATCGTAGTAATATTATTATTAAGTAATGATGGTAAATGTATTGGAAAATAGTAATATGCTATAATTTATAAAATCTATATAGTATTTAAATTGATGAAAAAAATGTATATGAAATGTCATTTAATTCCACTGTGGGACTTCTTGTTTTATGTTCATTGTTTTATGTTTTCAATTTATACAACCATGGCCCGCTTCTTATTCGAAATTAGTTGTAAGTGTATTTTGACGGTGTTTGTAACTGATTTTTGACATTGAAAATAGTGGGTTTTCATATTATTAAACATTCTAATTGGTTGTATTCGTTTAGGTTTGACCAAATTTATTTCATTTTTCGTAACCAATCTCACCATTGGACCGTACCCAAATCCATTTCACCACCAACAATTCTAAAAGAAATTCTTTGTTCATGAAGTTGCTTTTCTTTAAATAACAATTGTTTCTCGGTACAATAGAATAGCAACTTATAAACGTTTTAATAATTAACCATTATATGAGTATAAACTGATTTATTTTTTAATTTACGAAACTTATGTCCATCACATAAATTAGTCAATCAATATTGATCGATCCCTAACACATTAGGGGTAGTCCACAAAAATCCGTCATGTACAGGCATTACGTGCAATCCCTCGATTCACATAACCTGTCAACTTCTTGACCTAGGGTATGTAGGAATTTCTTATAAATTCTATCTTATATGATCTCACAAAAACAATTTAGATTAAATTAATTTTAACCTTAGTACTTACTCTTACGTAGATGACCTTACAAAAATAAGTCAACTCAACTTCACTCGTTATGAATCATGGTTTGTCTAACAAAATCCAATTACTTCTTATCGACACATCATTATGTATCATAGGGAGGAATGACATTTGATATTTAATTTTATTCATGTTTAAGTATTTTTGGAATCTTTCCAACACACTTACCTATTCAATCAAATCAGACTCTTTTATTACCTTTGCATATCATGTTTACTACTTCTATATTAAAATCTATGAACTTACCATGGACATAACTTGTGCATCAAATACGTATGTTCATTTCTATGATAATCCATCAGTGAATTTTAACGAAGTTTATGGAACTGATTTGGTATCATTGGACTTTGAATCGTATAATCTATATATGTATCTATCCAAATAGTTAACTCTTTTGCTTCTTCTATTGATAGGGTGTTTTTTCCCTTAATCATTTAAGATACAATTCTCTAACACTATATGATTCATAATTATATGATTAAAAAGTTATCTCTCAAAACTATGGCTTAGTCCATAATTCGAAAATAATTGTAAATATTTTAGATACTTGTGTGTTGTGTAGAAAATACAACAAATACCATTATTCTAATAGATTTATTTTCTTAACAAACATTCAAAATATTCATAGCAAAATAAAACTATAATTATTTTCAGCTAATACAGGAAAAAAATTATAATTTCATAAATAATATTTGGTATATTTATGAAAATAACTTTTTATATCCTGATACATCATTGATAAGTATTATATAGCATGCCCCCACTATTGTTTTCTTATTATAATAGCGTATGAAATATGAAGTTCCATTGAACTACTTATTATGGACTATTTATTTCATTTACTGTCAGTAGTTTATGGTCTATGGTTTTTGATCAAATAATTTAAACTTTAGAAATAAATCTTTTAGAAAACAATTTTTAATATGAAACATGATTGAAATAGAAATTACATGTCTCATTCCAAATCAAGAATCTTCTAGTATTTTATGCAATTCTTGTTTCCAAAGTCTCTTTAAGAAATAGAGGGACAATACAATCTCTTCATCCAACTATGCGTAATTTACATCCACTCTTGTACATTCACTTTCCTTTCCAAAATGGTTGAACCACTCAAAGGATATCCTTATTGTAATCAGCTATATTGAATACATGATTTCCCATTCTGGTTTATTTGTTTGTTTCAAATGTACTAATTTCATGGAAGTTCCGTAAAGAATGTACTATGACTTTTCACCTATAACATTTACCATATATGGATCAAATATCCATATTCTTTTAATGCTTAAGAGTTCAAGATTAGTAAAAGATAATGAATAGTCTCGGATAAATAAATATGAAGCAACCGAGGCATGAATTTTCAGTGGTTTTGTAAATTAGCTCTTACATGGGTTTTGAAGTGACAACATGTCAAAAGATTTATTGGTAAGTATATTTTATATTATTATGTCAATCTTAATTCATTTCATTTGCATATTTTAATTGACAAACACTTTATCAATTATAAAGGTTGCACAAATTTATTTAAGTAGATAATTTTAACTAGTATAACATGCTTTCATACAATATTGGAAATGTTATGTAACGATCTGTATTTTATGAATCGGAGGATTATAAATATTGTTTTTTAATTCATATGAGATCGGATGACTCTATAATTTTTGTGAAACCTCGCACCTCTAGGAACCTTGAAAATCGGACATGACTAGAAGCACGGGTGGTCGGGTGAAATAAAAAACCATAGCAGAGACTAAGGCAACATCATAAAATGATTAAAATATTACAAGGGAAGAAAACTTTCACTAATTATAAATTAATAGCAAAACAGCTTCATTGAAAACAACATTATCCCAAATTTATTTATGAAACCGAAAGTACCAAGTAGTCTCCACCAAAACATAAAACATAACAAAGTTCACAATATAGGTCCCTATATATAGAGTAAAGTACGAAAAAGAGAAACGAAGTACATGAAATAAAAGAATTTGAAGTTGAAGATAACAACTGCTCCAATGACCCTCCAAGCCATAAAGAACTGCAACCTAGACCCTCCTTCCTATGATTTGGGGAAAATAAGAAAAGTAGGAATGGGTCAGACATAAGTCTGGTGAATGAGAAATAAAATGAAGCGGAAAGAATAAAACAGTTTAGTTCCAAGTCTTCCCTGGATATTGCAGAGGGTGAATAATAAAATGCATTGAATCCTTCTTAGATACAGTTCCTAAGAAGCCCACATCTGTGGTCACTCTAGAGAAGTCAACCATGTAGTAATACTAAACGTCAATCTGCCTGTCGGACCTGCCGTCCTTACCTATGCACGTGTTATAGTGTGAAAATCATGCCCATCACTTGTGCACTGTGACTAAATATCTTTTATGTCTGATTGGCGCCGACTTAAACAACCTCGCAGGACTCCGATGTTGTGCTCAGACTCCACCAAACTGGACTCCTATCCTCCTGTCTCCTCAGCCACCAATGTGGACTTGCCCTTATCTAAAATTTCGATCCTCCAAAAGAGCGCCCATAGCTTGGTCAACTTCGCAAAATCCTCCAACAATTTTCCTAAAGAAGCCAATATTGAAGCACACTTGTCTTGTTCCATCCGTGTCGATCTTCCTGAAGAAGCCTACGATTGCGGATGTTATCCATCCTATGTACTAGCAACCCATGAAAGGTAACAAATATCCTTGTGAACCTACTTACCCGCTCCTAGTACATGCAACCAAAACTATTTTTTGGTCTTAACTGCATGAAACACCTATCCAAACTTTACAAGGTCTTCCTACCAAATTGCTTCCAGATTAATTAATTTTACAACTATCGTTTACGTACTTTTTATTTCCATTAATCCGCTTTAGCCCATTTTTACATTCAGTTTGGTTATTTCACAATTTATTATTTTCTTACGTAAATGGTATTTGAATTTCACGTTCGTTCAGTCCATATGGTTTGTCTGTAAATTTTATACCATTTTGTTGCAGATTTGCACTTGCCTTTAGGGACCATTTAATTTACATTTTTTCCACCCTAATTTACATTCACCTTTTAGAGATTTAATTTGTACAAAGTTTTTATCCAATTGCCACAAACTATTTAATTACAAAAAATCACACTTTTACATTTTTAGGCCACATTTGAAACAAACAATTATGCCAATTAGACTTTCAAATTTTGTTCCAAAACCATATTCAAAATTATGTAATTATATCAATCAAAACCACAATTTTATTCAAGTAACATATTTTGAATTTATTCAACTAATCTGTTCTACCATTAGAAATATAATAAAAATTTTAGTTAAATTTAATTAAACCAATCTTATTCACGCCGTGAAACGTGAATAACAATTTGTTTTTTCCGAATTTCAACCCAAACATGAACTAGAATTGAGAATGGAAGAAGAAGAAGATTAATAATTTATATAAATTTCAATCTTATTTATGCCATAAAACGTGAATAATAAAAAGTGAATAGACAATTTATATTTCCTATATTTTAAACTAAACATGAATTAGATTTGAGAAGTGAAAGAAGAAGATGCAATAATTTACATCTATTCTCAATTAATAACAGAAATTAATTCATATTAATTTGCTAGAAAAGAACTAGAATTGAACTACTTTATTTTTCTATTTCATATTATTTCCCACTCACCTGGCACTTGAGCTTGTATAAATTTGAAAAATCTTTGGTTTAATCTTTCTCCCTTTGATTCTTCTAAATTCCCCAAATTGCTTGAATATATATAGATAATTTAATTTGGTAGAGATTAGTTTATTTAGTAGAGAAAAAGGGGAAGAATAATATACACTAATTTTACTGTAAAATTATGGCGACGGTTGAATAAGAGATTAAGTTTAGCTTAGATGGTTTATTTGTAGATTGTTTGAGTGAATATAATCCATTAGATTATTTTAGACTAAACTTGGTTCTTTCATACACTTAATAGTTATCCATTCTAGCACATATACATCGCTCAACCAATAAAATTTAGCCATCTCATCCTATTACATCATTGGAGCGAATGGGAATCGGCCACATGTCAGAAACAATGATGAAATACATAGGAAAATTGCTGGAAAGGAACGGGCTAAAAAACATCGCTCCAGATTTTAGGCGACTACGAGACTTAATCCCTAGTCGCTAAAGAAGTAAACATGCGCCTTCACCACTATACCTAATGCACTTTTAATTTCTTTTTAATTACATTTCTTGTAAAATATCGGGTGGTTACATTCTCCCCCCTAAAGGATTTCATCCCTGAAATGTCCAAAGACTGTAGAACGTAATTAACAACCAACATCCAAGAACTACATCCATCTACTCAACCATCATCCTTTTCTACCATTATCCTTATTTTTAACTAATGCAATTTATGATTATGAAAATTGAAATGCATATGAACTTACCTAATGCAAAAAGGTAGTCGGTCTACTAATCCAGTTGACCCCTTGTAATGCAAGTATGCTTATGCCATGCAACCAAATGTATGCAATTAACCCAGTATAATTGATAATTCTATATGTATGTTTCAACCATTCACCCAAATGCACCATCCATATACAACACCTATTTATACACACACACACACACACACATATATATATAACCATGTGCAAATGCAATAGATAACAGATACGCATATATAGGTGTGTGTACCTAGTTGGCCGATTATCCTAATAAATATCTATCCAGTGCATGTAATGCATCCATTTGCAAACATTGACATCCACTTGCAATCATTTTCATCCATCAAACATAACATGCCCTAATGAAATGTTTACAACCAAGCTACCATCCATAGGTTTCACCCAAAGATTATCGAAAAGACCCTAACTAAGGAAAGATCAAAGATCAAAGATAGGATATTTGAAGTGTACCTTCAAACAGAAAAGGATAAGAAGTTCGAATTGTCTCCTCAGATTCCCATATGCACTCCTTAGGTCATCTCCTCACTAAACCTTCACTAGGCAAACTTCCTTGTTGCGTAATCTCTTGACGCCATGTTCCAGTATACGGGTAGGGCATGACGCACAAGTGATTCGTGCTCTACCTCAACTTCCCTTAGCTGATCGGGTTCTACTACTACTAAAGAATCATGTAGACACTTCCTCAGATGCGAAATATGAAAAACACTATGAACTCCAACAAACTTGTCTGGAAGATCAACTCTGTATGCCACTTTTCCAATCCGTACGGTAATAGGGAAGGGTCCTACAAATTTCATTGCCAACTTACCCACTAAGCCAAATCGCATAACGTTTCTCAGAGGAGAAACCTTGACAAAAACCATATCTCCAACCTTAAACTCCAAATCTTAACGTCTTCTGTCGGCATATGACTTTTGTCTATCTTGTACAGTCTTCAACCTCTTGCGAGTCAAATCTACCTTCTCAGAAGTTTCCCTAACCAAGTCTAGTCCAAGCAAGATCTTATCGATGGTATCCCACCAACAGACTAGTGATCTACATGGTTTGCCATAGAGGGCCTTGAACGGTGTCATCCCAATGCTTGCTTGATTACTATTATTATATGCGAACTCCAACAAAGGTAGGTGGTCTTCCCAAGAGCCTTTGAAGTCAATG
The DNA here is from genome assembly GCA_030765085.1 of Allium cepa. Lineage (NCBI taxonomy): Eukaryota > Viridiplantae > Streptophyta > Magnoliopsida > Asparagales > Amaryllidaceae > Allium > Allium cepa. The sequence continues at coordinate 795,507,313 of CM060929.1, read as the reverse complement.
ATGCACAATCTGAGAAAATCTTCCAAACCTTATTTACCCTCTCAGTCTGTCCATCTATCTGAGGATGATATGCCATGCTCATATTCCATTCCATTCCCAAGGCTTGCTGAAGACTCCTCCAAAACTCGTTGGTGAATAATGGATCTCTATCGCTCACAATGCTGGCAGGAACTCCATGAAGCCTAACTAACTCCCTTACATAAAGAGTCGCCAAAGAAGCTGCCATCCTATTACTGTTAACGAGTATAAAATAAGCGCTCTTCGTCAATCTATCCACAAAGACCCAAATGCTTATGTTCCCTCTCTGTGACCTTGGTAATCCATCCACGAAGTCCATAGAGGCGCACACTTATTTCCATAATGGAATATCCAATGGCTGCAATAGTCCTCTAGCCTTCTTGTATTCCGCCTTTACCCTTTCACAAGTGATGCACTTCGATACATACTCTACCACCATCTTCTTCATTCCAGGACAATAGAATGCCCTCTTCATATCCCGGTACATCTTATCACCAACGGGGTGCACTGTCATCCTAGAATGATGTGACTCAGCCAACACCGCATCTACTAAATCCTCACTACGGGGAACACAAAGTCTACCATCCCTTCTAAGCCATCCCCTAGTGTCCATGGTATAACGCCTAAGATGTGGTGATGACTCTCCTTTACCAAGCTTATCTAAAATGTCCTTTAACTCTTTATCCTCACCTTTCCTTGCTCCAATCTGCTCCATCAAAGTAGGCTGGACGTCGAGGGCTGCTAACAATCCCGGGGAAAAATCAGATGGACGTCTATAATCAAAGGTAGCAACGTACTCCAAATGCTTCTATTCCAAAAATTAGAGGACTTAAACCACTTTGCGTTTACTCAACCCATCTGCCACTACATTACCCTTGCCAAGGGTATAGGAAATATCAAAGTCATAAGAGGCCAAAAACTCCATCCATCTTTGCTGTCTCAAATTCAAGTCTTTCTAAGAGAATAGATAGTTCAAAGACTTATGATCCGTGAAATTATCAATTCTTTCTCCAAAGAGATAATGCCTCCAAGACTTGAGAGCAAAAACTATAGCTACCAACTAAAGATCATGTGTCAAGTAGTTCTTCTCATGCGTTTTCAACTGTCCACTCGCATAACACACCACCCTCACTCTTGCATCAGTACCGTCTCTAGCACCGTACCACAAGCATCCGTATAGACTGAGAAAGATTTGGTTCCATCCGGTAATACCAATACGGGCGTGGTAGTCAAAGCTTCCTTTAATCGACCAAATGTATCCTTACACTTGGCATCCCAAACAAAAGCTGAGTTCTTCTTAGTAAGGTGGGTAAGTAGAGCTGATATCCTAGCGAAGTCCTTGATGAACTTCCTATAATAGCCCGCAAGACCAAGGAAACTCCTTTCGTCTGTGGCATTCATAGGGATCTACCAGTCCTGTACTGCTGCCACTTTCGCCGGATCTACTGCAAGCCTATTTGCGCCAAATTGGTCATAAACCACGAAAGTCATGAAAGCATCAGTGTTCACACACAGATCAACAATATTCTAACGCATATCTCAGATCTAGATAAAATAGAGAATAAAAATGTAGAAACAGTAAAGCTGAAATGGAACAAAGAAGGAAAGAACACAAGACGTCCACTCCGAAGAGTTGATATTTTATTGATAATCCCTCGCTGGTTACAAGAATATAGTTGATAATAATCAAATTACAATGGAGTTCGGTAGAGTAGCGGGGTCGAAAAACCAGAAGATCCCCTTTTCTGAAGCTCTTGGACTACTAATTATAGGTGTAAGCTGCAAATATCTCACCCTGATCTCGAAAGACTCCTTCTCTCACGTTGGTGGGCCCACATGATCGATCTCGAGTGATTTTGACTTGATCCATGATCGATACGAATGAGATTCGTATCAATCAAAACCTTGCCCAATCGAGCCGGGATCGATCATGAACATTCTTGTGGTTGTGCTTATGCTCCCGTGATAGCATTTGGACTTGTAGATTTTGAGTTATGATCGATGCAAATTTGCACTTTTCTAGGCATTGTCGAGCTCCTATCGATGCTGTTCGCATTGATTCTGCTTGTAATGATCAGATGATGGTGATGTGGAGCGATAAGCTAAGGTAGATCTATTTTTGATGCCGCGTTGACTGCTTCCTCCTTCGTATCCATTGAATTCCATGCTCTTCGTATCGATTGCTTCATCTCGATCCTCTTCGTATCCATCAGATCATACCCTTTCGCCTTCATGCTTCGTATTCAGCCACCAACGCCTGTAGGCTTATTCGTATCCATCGACCATGTCTTTATTTGCATCCATCAACCAATCCCCCTTCATATCCATGTTGTTCGTATCGATCCAAGCTGTTGTTATGGATCAATACGAACAAGACCGATATGAACTCTACCTTCGTATCCATCCTGACCGACACAAAATCTTCGATTCCAAGCGTGCATCTATTTCCATCCCGATCAATATGAACTACCATCGATCCAAAGCCATGTGTGCTATCTACATTCACATCCATCTGCTGACACTCCTCGATCGATACGAACCGTAACGGTACGAACGACATCCATCGATCTATAGTAACCCACATTGATCGATACGAACAGTATCGATTTGAACCATATCGATACGAAGGTACCAATGCGAACCATTTCTCACCAATATTGATCCATCCATATCTTGAGCATACGAACTCCGATTGACCTGAAATTTGAATGTTGCCTTACCTAACCTTGTTCATCATTCCCAATCGATATCGTCTTGATTGGAGCTTGGTCAAATTTTGACGATATCGATCACAGCCTTGTTTCCAATCGATCTTCGATCCTGATATCCATCTTTTCTAGCCAATTTGTTGATATCCAGGCATTGACCAAAAGGTAGGGTAACATTTACCACCCAAAACATGCCTTGTGGTAAGAAGGCGTGTTCTTCATATCTTCGAATCTGATATCCCAAGTCCATATTCCATCCATAGCCATACCATCTGATTCATAATCCATTACCAAGCTATCCTATCCAAGTGCCATAGCCAGAGCCAAGTCCGTGACTACTCTGAGTCGATGTCTAATTCGAAGTCCTGTAACCACAACCTTAGCCAATTACGTAGCTATCTGAATCCGTCGACTGAGCTTTAATCTATCTATATCCAGTGACCAATGTGACGACCCGGCCTTCTACGCCCAGAAAGACGTTTCGTCATGAAGAAAGAAAGGGATGAGAAAATAGAAAAGATAGAGAAGAAAGAACAACAACATCAGAATCTCACAGCGGAACGAATAAATTATAATAATCACATAAGTATTTACATAATATACAACATCAATCAGAGTTATACAGATAATACATCTCATATTAGACAGTTATAAACATCTGTCTAGTTAATACAACTCGATACAACACAAGCAAATAACTCAGAGATATCAACACAGCGGAACTATAAGTATATCTACAACATTGAAGCCACCTGCTCCATTGCTCCTCTAGAATTCGTCAAAGCTAACCTGAATCCCTTGGCTACCCGTAAAAATTTGGGTACCCGAGAGTTTATGAAAAACAAAAACAAACTCCGGGTCAAACATGGGTCTGGTATGAGTAACATGTTAAAGTTGCTTAACTTTTAAAAATCCTTTGAAACAAAAAGGTATCACGTAAGACTCCCCACAAATAAACATGGGTAAGTTTTTACCTTACGCTAACCAAAACATTTGATAGGAAATTCAGTGATATTATAATAGGTCTAGGGTTTTCAAGTAAATAGAAAATAGCCGAAATTGTTACATGATTAAATTCCAGCTACTAGCCACAAAAGTGGGTAATACAATCAAAACCGTTGGAACTTATTGGATTATGGATTCCATACAATGGCAGGGCTACTGGGGTACCGCCCGTCACAGTACGTGGCCTAGATCAACGTACTGAGGATCACTCCCGACCCCCTGCAACACAAGGCCGGAACCATTCCTTACTGAACAGTCCCGAACAAGATAAACCCCGGCAGTTGTTGCAATCAACCGCCCACACAGCCGAAAATAAAGGGACATCTAGACAGGGGAATATCCTTGTCCTGCTTGGGCATGACCCACCAAACCTTGCTGCACCTCCCCTGTTTTAGCCATTCCCGGTTGATGAGGCTTGAGGCTGCGATTACCTTTAGAGAATATATTTCTTAGAATGCTCATCGCCCACCTGACGATGTGTTGAAAGCATTCAATCCATACAAGTTCGTTCCGGGTTCGAACGAAACCAAAGGCATTATCTCGTTACACTCATTTTGGAATCACCCTCAGAGTTAATGACAATAACCCTTGCATTCTGAATCTTCATCCTCATTTCAGATTCACGACCTATCGTTAATTTGGAATTGATGTGGTTTTCGGATGTTCCAAATGAGGAAACCCGATCCCGGTCTCATCGAAATCCAAAACATGTCTTTTAAGGCCAAGTTGTCTATTTAGTCTTAACAGTTTAATTCAATATAATTCAATATACACACAGATAGAATATTCATAACATCACAATAGATAATCACATCATCATCATAAACAGATAATTAATATTATCATCCAAACGGATAACTAAATATTATCATATTTAAACCAAGCATCCATAACAGATAAATATTATTCATGTCAGATCTGAATTCACAATCATCAAATGAAATATCCATATCATCCATAAGCAATGATTTATAATCATACCATTTGTACCATTTGTAATTAATTTAAAATGAATTAAATTAACTACTTCAATCTCTAATTAATTTAAAGTAAATTAAATTAATGACTTCATCTATAAATCCTGCTTATACAACCATTAATTAATTATAAATCAAATTAATTAACCATCTTCTAAATATTCATCTTGATTAAACACCTTGATTAATCAGTCACTAATTACAATAGGTAATTAGTCTTTAATTGATTTCACAAATTTGTTATCCCAAAATATTTATAGTAATTAACATTTAATTACTTCATTTATAATTGACTACATTTATTCTTAATTAATTACATAAATAGTTCACCACATTATTAATTATTCCTAAATTAAATAATTCTTACTTACATCATTAATTATATTAATTAATGATCTCTAATTCAGATTTGAATTAACTTACTTTATTTAGATTAATTACATTAAAAGGTTCATATTTAATTTAACTCAATTATTAATCACCCTTGATTAATAATATTCCAGTAATTAACTATCATTAATTACTTATATTAATACACTAATTATTCCATAATTAATTATCTCCATTAATTAATCCCTTGATTAATTACAAAAGTAATTATCCAAATTACTTTATTAACACATAATATTTTCACTGATTACATTCAGTAATTAACATTAATTACTTCCTTAAGTAATTATGCTCCATTGCATACACTAAGTAATTATACTTATCAATTTATCAAATGATTTTCCTAAATTAATTAAACTAAATTAATTAACTTAAATTAATCATTTATCAAAATTGATTACAATAAGTAATTAATATCTTAATTACTTTTATCAAGTAATTACACTTAACCATTTACAATAGATTATCTAATTAATCTGATTAATTACCAAAATTAATCACATTAATTAATTAATTAGCAATCTTTAGTTAATTATCTTTATTAACTAATATCATCTTTTAATTTACTTCTTAATTTATCTTTATTTATAAATTAATCTAAATTATTAATTTTATAAATTTAATAAATACACCATTTCTTTATTACCTTATTAATTAAATCATTTAATGCCTTAATTATACTTAAGATAATTTATTTCTTATTTAATAACTTAATTAATATTAAAGTGTATTAGAACATTACACTTTTAAATTTAAATTCAAATTCCATTTTGAATTCAAGATTCAAAGGATTATTTAATTAAACATTAATCAAATTTAAATTCAATTTAAAATCTTGTAAATAACATTAATTACGTACATATGAAACTTATATAAGAAAACCTCTTTTTAAATTCAACTACCTAACTTTTACTTAAATATAAATTTCCAAAATACATTAATGTTTTAACTTGCAAGTTCAAGTTAAAACAATTTATTTACTTTTATAATTCTGATTTAAGCTTTCTTTTAATAACATGAATTAAAAACTTGATTTTCCAAATCCAAATTCATTTAAATCCTTAAGATTCCCAAGTTCCTTTGAATCTATATTTTAACTTTGAATTTAAACCTCTGTTTGAATTTCAGTTTTCAAATTTTAAATTGAAATTTAAAGACCTGAAAATGGTCAGTTTGTAAACCTGAAATCCACATTTAAATAATTTTAAACTTTTGATTTCATTTCAAATTTGAATTTCAAAATAAACTTGAATTCAAACTTAAATCTGGATTTAAGCTTTGTTAAATCTAGTTTACAATTTAAAGTTTTCACTAGAATTTCATTTGAAACAGATTTTGCTTCCTGGTTACAAATGTCTGAAACAATATATGCTCGAGTGCGCCTAGGTCTGCTTCGAGTCCCCCACTCCCCTACTTCAAGTCATATACTCGAACGACTCGAGTATGTCCCGAGTTTTCCCCAGCTCAAAAAAAAAACTGCACACAGGAAAAAAAAAACCCAATCACTTCAATGGCACGGTGCACCGTGGCCCCAACCAACTCCGGCCTCCCACCTGAGTTTCAACATGATGCCTACCATCACCAGATGCCATCACATCCCCACCGAAGCCACCCACTCACTCGAATTGAAAACGAGCTTCTGACCCAAACCTGTAACAAGTAGATCCTCCCAACCCACAACCTGTAAACGCCTCGCTCTTGCCGTCATGACCACCGGAGGCGCTGAGATGACGGCCTCGACCTCGTCACCTTCCCCACTTCCAATTCCCAAAAGCATGCAGCACTCGATCAAATCCAGGCGAGGAACGAATCGATCAAAGCAGCCTCACCAAAATTAGGTTTAGCAACTATAACTCACGACCACTGCCTCCACCTGTCTCTGATCATCCACCACCCATTTTTGTCAAACACCCCAGTCACCCATCTACCTCCAGAATGATTTCCAGCCTTCCAAATACACAAGGTCTAAAGAGAAAACCCAAAAACACATAGCAGTGCAATTTCAAATTGCACCCTCCATTCTTAACACAAAAGTGATATTTTGCTTTCTAAAATCATTATTTAGTATAGGGATTTATTAATGTTACTGAATTGTAAAATTAACAGATTTGAATTTTTCACAAATTCAAACCTCCCTGCTCTCTTCTTCTTTTTTTTTAGTTCCCAGAACAAGTTTAAAGATATTTTAACTTAATTAAATTTTAAACTTAACTTTATAATCATGCAAACATATCTTGTTTAGGTCCTAAGTCATAAAAACAAATAGATCAAGCAGAGTTGAATTTTGAAGTAAGGTATGAACTTGAGATGTACAAACAGGATGTCTTACAGAGTTGCCAATATGCAGATATTCAATCTCACAACCCACAGATAAATGATCATATAAGGCTTTACACAAATATCTTAAAGCATTCAAATATTAACATGCAACATGTTTAGATCTTAGGTTATTAAAAAATGTTACTCACCAGAAATTTGAAGAACAGAGCCTTCTTTTGTTTGAAACAACTTGAACTTTAAAAACTGGAAATGTTTTACTTGATTTTCCTTTGATTCTTCTTGCTTTCTTCAGTTGTAATATTACTTTAGTTTGTATAGATGGAAGTGTTTGTTATTACTTCTTTGCTTCAGGTTTAATATGTTATGAACGAACTAAAAATAATATGTATATAAAGAAGTTCAGGGGAAGGTGCTAACTGGGTTAAGCATATGCAGGTACACTGTATTTCCTTGTTTTTATCAGGCAAGATCTTTTAATTAGGGGCTGAGTTGATCTTAAACAGTTCGAAATGATTTTGTTAGCTGCTAAAAAATGAAGCATTTATTGCCAATGTACTTTATGTCTCTACTAATCCTCATTTTTTATAGATATTTTGCATTTCTCTGTTTACAATTTGCTTTGTTCATTTGTTCTTGTATTTCTCTAACTCGCCCTATTTTATTTTTACTTTAAATCTTGCCTTCATTTCTAAGTTTTACAGTCAATATACAAAGCCTGGTACATTTGTTCTCTCTTTATTTATTTTTTTCCAGTTGAATATGAAAGCATTAAATGCTTTGGGTACTTCATGCTTTTATTTTACTTTGGTACTTTGCTTTGCATTCTCTTTGGCCTGCATATTTTATTTATAGCTACATCATTTTGCTTTGTATTTCTTCTTACCTGCATACTATCTTACAACATATTTATCTTACTTTGTTTATTTTTGCTTTGCTTTAAGTACTTTGTTTCAGTATTTGTTGTGAATTTTTAACTTATGTACTTATGTTTAATCCTAACACATGTGCTTATTTATCCCTCCTTTATTTTAAAACTTATACTATCAAATGTTAAATTTATTTATTATTTTTATACTTGTGTTAATATAAATAAGGTTTATTTTAATTTTAAACATTTTTAAAAGACTTACTTTTAATCTTTCAAATTATAGCTATTTATATAAATAAATTTGAAATAACAATTTCTATTTAAAAACCATTTGTAAAGACATTATGATTAATAAAACTCATTATTAAATTAAGAAATTTACCTCTTTATTACTTATTTTATCAAGTTAAATTTAAGAAGAAACCAGAACAAACCTTTTTGTTAATCTTATTTAAATTCAAACCTAAGCTTAAATAAACTTAAAACAATCAATATTTATCTTAAGTATTTTAAACCATACAGTTATTTATTAAATAGCTTTTTAAAAAAAAATATTAAATCAAATTATAATTACCAAAAATATTGAAATAAGAAAATATGTTTTTACTTGTTAAATTAAAAACAAAGCTTACCTATTTACAATATATACAATTATATACATTATAAATAGATAACAACTAAATTAGCTTTTAAAAGATAAATTATTAGTTAAATATTTATTTAAAAGAAGATTATTAAATCAATTCAAACATTATTAACAAATATTATCAAATCAATTTAATTTTTTTAATATAGATTATTCAATTGATATTGCCCCAAATTTCCGGGATATCACATTCTTCCCCCCTTAAAAGAATTTCGTCCCCGAAATTTAAAACAAAGGTAATTTAATTATCTAGTTAAGATTTAAATTAAGACACAAGCATATATCAATCATAAGCTAACAATCATAGCAACCAATTCATCCAAACAAACAAATTTAACTGTCCAGATAAGATTCCGGATAGAATTTTTCTCGAGTTTCCCCTAGTGTAAACACCGGATACTCGCTCTACAGAATCCAAACAAACAATACTACTAAGCTACAGAACTTCTACTCATCTTGATCTACAAAACAAGACAGAATATCAGACTACAGGCAAGTCTGAATCAACAACTACAACTCCCTGAACCGCTGATTCTACAACCAGAGATAAATCTTACACGTACTCCCTCAGAGATACGTGAAACACAACGAATTCCAGTTATCCAAACTCGCAATTAAATTCTGAAGACCAAACTCTTATCCAAAATTTAATCTCCGACTTCAAAAATCCAAATTCCTCCGTCTCTTATCCACAAAACTCTTCGGACGATCCTGGATCATCTATATCCTTACTGATCAGCTCAACTCTTGCCGATGTTCCTTAAAAACAAACTGAACCAAAGACAAGCCAACAAAATGATCTTCCCAATATCAACCAAAACTCAGAACACAAACTCTATTCCGAAACAGAAACAGAACTCACTTCTCTTATCGGGAAAATATAAAACAGGTGCACTCCAAACTGGCCTCATATTCTGAAAAAAATCTCCTGTAGAACTCTCCAGTCCAAACACTACAACATCCAATTGCCTCTAAACTAAAACAGCTACCACCATGCTTCCACTGCGCCACTCTGACTGAACAGATGAAAATGCTGAAGATGAACTCAAGCACAGACTGGACAACACATATTTCAAAAATAAAGTTCACATATCAAAAAATAAAACTCCGAAATTCCTCCAAAACCTGAGCTACTTTCCCAAACTCAAAAATCATCCTATTACTAAGCTGAACCATTGGTACCACTTCTGAAATCCCGTCGATACCAAACTCAATCTCCAGATGTTGACAAAACTCTAACTTTCTGAAGACATCCAGAAAAATCTTTGAAACACAAAAGAACACCCAAACCATCGCAAGTCACTTTTGCGATCGATCCAGCCAAATTCCAAAGATACTGCTCTCTCTTTACCAAATAGAACAGCTTATGCTTATGTGGCCAATCCATCGAAGAAATGGGTCTACTCTGCTACTTCTGAAGTGATCTCAAGAAAACTGCTAAGCCAGAAGACTTCCTAATCCAAAGCTCTTCGAGAAACTCGGACTCCAACCAAACAGAAACACCCAGCTGAACACAGCCATAACCGAAACAGACACTCTTCCTTAACTTGTCCCAAAGAAACATGTTCGGAGACATCCATAGTCACCGTGTCTCATCACACAGCCACTACTCCTTGATATATCAAGATATCATGATTTGCTTCTATTCAACCCACAGATCCAAACTTTAGCTCATCCAAACTACACTTCAAAATGAACTCCGAACCTTAACAGGTTTCCTACAGAGATCGATGAAATCCTTACACCACCCAAAGCTTACTCGAGACGATATTAGGTCTACAGTCTCGACAATTGCACTTCCAACCTCAAACATTCAAATTCCAACCATTGGTAGTTGTGTTACACACACCACCACCCAATCTACCTTTATAGCTTATTGGAAAACCCGAACAGGTAACCCAACAAGTAGGTAGAAATAAATAAATAAATATATATATATATATATATCAAAATTACAAATACGCTCTCTCAGGAAAGAAATCACTCAAGAGCCTAGGTATTCACTCAACCTAGCGCTCTGATACCAACTGTGACGACCCGGCCTTCTACGCCCAGAAAGACGTTTCGTCATGAAGAAAGAAAGGGATGAGAAAATAGAAAAGATAGAGAAGAAAGAACAACAACATCAGAATCTCACAGCGGAACGAATAAATTATAATAATCACATAAGTATTTACATAATATACAACATCAATCAGAGTTATACAGACAATACATCTCATACTAGACAGTTATAAACACCTGTCTAGTTAATACAACTCGATACAACACAAGCAAATAACTCAGAGATATCAACACAACGGAACTATAAGTATTTCTACAACGCTGAAGCCACCTGCTCCATTGCTCCTCCAGAATTCGTCAAAGCTAACCTGAATCCCTTGGCTACCCGTAAAAATTTGGTACCCGAGAGTTTATGAAAAACAAAAATAAACTCCGGGTCAGACATGGGTCTGGTATGAGTAACAGGTTAAAGTTGCTTAACTTTTAAAAATCCTTTGAAACAAAAAGGTATCACGTAAGACTCCCCACAAATAAACATGGGTAAGTTTTTACCTTACGCTAACCAAAACATTTGATAGGAAATTCAGTGATATTATAATAGGTCTAGGGTTTTCAAGTAAATAGAAAATAGCCGAAATTATTACATGATTAAATTCCAGCTACTAGCCACAAAAGTGGGTAATACAATCAAAACCATTGGCACTTATTGGATTGTGGATTCCATACAATGGAAGGGCTACTGGGGTACCGCCCGTCACAGTACGTGGCCTAGATCAACGTACCGAGGATCACTCCCGACCCCCTGCAACACAAGGCCGGAACCATTCCTTACTGAACAGTCCCGAACAAGATAAACCCCGGCAGTTGTTGCAATCAACCGCCCACACAGCCGAAAATAAAGGGACATCTAGACAGAGAATATCTTTGTCCTGCTTGGGCATGACCCACCTAACCTTGCTGCACCTCCCCTGTTTTAGCCATTCCCAGTTGATGAGGCTTGAGGCTGCGATTACCTTTAGAGAATATATTTCTTAGAATGCTCATCGCCCACCTGACGATGTGTTGAAAGCATTCAATCCATACAAGTTCGTTCCGGGTTTGAACGAAACCGAAGGCATTGTCTCGTTACATTCATTTTGGAATCACCCTCAGAGTTAACGACGATAACCCTTGCATTCTGAATCTTCATCCTCATTTCAGATTCACGACCTATCGTTAATTTGGAATCGATGTGGTTTTCGGATGTTCCAAATGAGGAAACCCGATCCCGGTCTCATCGAAATCCAAAACGTGTCTTTTAAGGCCAAGTTGTCTATTTAGTCTTAACAGTTTAATTCAATATAATTCAATATACACACAGATAGAATATTCATAACATCACAATAGATAATCACATCATCATCATAAACAGATAATTAATATTATCATCCAAACAGATAACTAAATATTATCATATTTAAACCAAGCATCCATAACAGATAAATATTATTCATGTCAGATCTGAATTCACAACCATCAAATGAAATATCCATATCATCCATAAGCAATGATTTATAATCATACCATTTGTACCATTTGTAATTAATTTAAAATGAATTTAATTAACTACTTCAATCTCTAATTAATTTAAAGTAAATTAAATTAATGACTTCATCTATAAATCCTGCTTATACAGCCATTAATTAATTATAAATCAAATTAATTAAACATCTTCTAAATATTCATCTTGATTAAACACCTTGATTAATCAGTCACTAATTACAATAGGTAATTAGTCTTTAATTGATTTCACAAATTTGTTATCCTAAAATATTTATAGTAATTAACATTTAATTACTTCATTTATAATTGACTACATTTATTCTTAATTAATTACATAAATAGTTCACCACATAATTAATTATTCCTAAACTAAACAATTCTTACTTACATCATTAATTATATTAATTAATGATCTCTAATTCAGATTTGAATTAACTTACTTTATTTAGATTAATTACATTAAAAGGTTCATATTTAATTTAACTCAATTATTAATCACCCTTGATTAATAATATTCCAGTAATTAACTATCATTAATTGCTTATATTAATACACTAATTATTCCATAATTAATTATCTCCATTAATTAATCCCTTGATTAATTACAAAAGTAATTATCCAAATTACTTTATTAACACATAATATTTTCACTGATTACATTCAGTAATTAACATTAATTACTTCCTTAAGTAATTATGCTCCATTGCATACACTAAGTAATTATACTTATCAATTTATCAAATGATTTTCCTAAATTAATTAAACTAAATTGATTAACTTAAATTAATCATTTATCAAAATTGATTACAATAAGTAATTAATCTCTTAATTACTTTTATCAAGTAATTACACTTAACCATTTACAATAGATTATCTAATTAATCTGATTAATTACCAAAATTAATCACATTAATTAATTAATTAGCAATCTTTAGTTAATTATCTTTATTAACTAATATCATCTTTTAATTTACTTCTTAATTTATCTTTATTTATAAATTAATCTAAATTATTAATTTTATAAATTTAATAAATACACCATTTCTTTATTACCTTATTAATTAAATCATTTAATGCCTTAATTATACTTAAGATAATTTATTTCTTATTTAATAACTTAATTAATATTAAAGTGTATTAGAACATTACACTTTTAAATTCAAATTCAAATTCCATTTTGAATTCAAGATTCAAAGGATTATTTAATTAAACATTAATCAAATTTAAATTCAATTTAAAATCTTGTAAATAACATTAATTACGTACATATGAAACTTATATAAGAAAACCTCTTTTTAAATTCAACTACCTAACTTTTACTTAAATATAAATTTCCAAAATACATTAATGTTTTAACTTGCAAGTTCAAGTTAAAACAATTTATTTACTTTTATAATTCTGATTTAAGCTTTCTTTTAATAACATGAATTAAAAACTTGATTTTCCAAATCCAAATTCATTTAAATCCTTAAGATTCCCAAGTTCCTTTGAATCTATATTTTAACTTTGAATTTAAACCTCTGTTTGAATTTCAGTTTTCAAATTTTAAATTGAAATTTAAAGACCTGAAAATGGTCAGTTTGTAAACCTGAAATCCACATTTAAATAATTTTAAACTTTTGATTTCATTTCAAATTTGAATTTCAAAATAAACTTGAATTCAAACTTAAATCTGGATTTAAGCTTTGTTAAATCTAGTTTACAATTTAAAGTTTTCACTAGAATTTCAGTTGAAACAGATTTTGCTTCCAGGTTACAAATGTCTGAAACAATATATGCTCGAGTGCGCCCAGGTCTGCTTTGAGTCCCCCACTCCCCTACTTCGAGTCATATACTCGAACGACTCGAGTATGTCCCGAGTTTTCCCCAGCTCAAAAAAAAACCGCACATAGGAAAAAAAACCCAATCACTTCAATGGCACGGTGCACGTGCACCATGGCCCCAACCAACTCGGCCTCCCACCTGAGCTTCAACATGACGCCTACCATCACCAGATGCCATCACGTCCCCACCGAAGCCACCCACTCGCTCGAATTGAAAACGATCTTCTGACCCAAACCTGTAACAAGCAGATCCTCCCAACCCACAACCTGTAAACGCCTCGCTCTTGCCGTCACAACCACCGGAGGCGCTGAGATTATGGCCTCGACCTCGTCACCTTCCCCACTTCCAATTCCCAAAAGCATGCGGCACTCGATCAAATCCAGGCGAGGAACGAATCGATCAAAGCAGCCTCACCAAAATTAGGTTTAGCAACTATAACTCACGACCACTACCTCCACCTGTCTCTGATCATCCACCACCCATTTTTGTCAAACACTCCAGTCACCCATCTACCTCCAGAATGATTTCCAGCCTTCCAAATACACAAGGTCAAAAGAGAAAACCCAAAAACTCATAGCAGTGCAATTTCAAATTGCACCCTTCATTCTTAACAGAAAAGTGATATTTTGCTTTCTAAAATCATTATTTAGTGTAGGGATTTAATTAATGTTACTGAATTGTTAAATTAATAGATTTGAATTTTTTACAAATGCAAACCTCCCTGCTTTTTTTTAGTTCCCAGAACAAGTTTAAAGATATTTTAACTTAATTAAATTTTAAACTTAACTTTATAATCATGCAAACATATCTTGTTTAGGTCCTAAATCATAACAACAAGTAGATCAAGCAGAGTTGAATTTTGAGTAAGGTATGAACTTGAGATGTACAAACATGATGTCTTACAGAGTTGCCAATATGCAGATATTCAATCTCACAACCCACAGAGAAATGATCATATAAGGCTTTACACAAATATCTTAAAGCATTCAAATATTAACATGCAACATGTTTAGATCTTAGGTTATTAAAAAATGTTACTCACCAGAAATTTGAAGAACAGAGCCTTCTTTTGTTTGAAACAACTTGAACTTTAAAAACTGGAAATGTTTTACTTGATTTTCCTTTGATTCTTCTTGCTTTCTTCAGTTGTAATATTACTTTAGTTTGTATAGATGGAAGTGTTTGTTATTACTTCTTTGCTTCAGGTTTAATATGTTATGAACGAACTAAAAATAATATGTATATAAAGAAGTTCAGGGGAAGGTGCTAACTGGGTTAAGCATATGCAGGTACACTGTATTTCCTTGTTTTTATCAGGCAAGATCTTTTAATTAGGGGCTGAGTTGATCTTAAACAGTTCGAAATGATTTTGTTAGCTGCTAAAAAATGAAGCATTTATTGCCAATGTACTTTATGTCTCTACTAATCCTCATTTTTTATGCTTAGATATTTTGCATTTCTCTGTTTACACTTTGCTTTGTTCATTTGTTCTTGTATTTATCTAACCCGCCCTATTTTATTTTTACTTTAAATCTTGCCTTCATTTCTAAGTTTTACAGTCAATATACAAAGCCTGGTACATTTGTTCTCTCTTTATTTTTTTTTCCAGTTGAATATGAAAGCATTAAATGCTTTGGGTACTTCATGCTTTTATTTTACTTTGGTACTTTGCTTTGCATTCTCTTTGGCCTGCATATTTTATTTATAGCTACATCATTTTGCTTTGTATTTCTTCTTGCCTGCATACTATCTTACAACATATTTATCTTACTTTGTTTATTTTTGCTTTGCTTTAAGTACTTTGTTTCAATATTTGTTGTGAATTTTTAACTTATGTACTTATGTTTAATCCTAACACATGTGCTTATTTATCCCTCCTTTATTTTAAAACTTATACTATCAAATGTTAAATTTATTTATTATTTTTATACTTGTGTTAATATAAATAAGGTTTATTTTAATTTTAAACATTTTTAAAAGACTTACTTTTAATCTTTCAAATTATAGCTATTTATATAAATAAATTTGAAACAACAATTTCTATTTAAAAACCATTTGTAAAGACATTATGATTAATAAAACTCATTATTAAATTAAGAAATTTACCTCTTTATTACTTATTTTATCAAGTTAAATTTAAGAAGAAACCAGAACAAACCTTTTTGTTAATCTTATTTAAATTCAAACCTAAGCTTAAATAAACTTAAAACAATCAATATTTATCTTAAGTATTTTAAACCATACAGTTATTTATTAAATAGCTTTTAAAAAAAAAATATTAAATCAAATTATAATTACCAAAAATATTGAAATAAGAAAATATGTTTTTACTTGTTAAATTAAAAACAAAGCTTACCTATTTACAATATATACAATTATATACATTATAGATAGATAACAACTAAATTAGCTTTTAAAAGATAAATTATTAGTTAAATATTTATTTAAAAGAAGATCATTAAATCAATTCAAACATTATTAACAAATATTATCAAATCAATTTAATTTTTTAATATAGATTATTAAATTGATATTGCCCCAAATTTTCGGGATATCACAACCAATAACCAAATCCATAACATTTCTAGGTTGATATCCAAATCCAGGACCACACTGGGCCCTTTGCCAAATTTAGGACCGCTCTGGGTCTATTTATCCCAAGCCGAAATCCGAATCCATGACCTCTTCGGGTTTAACTTTAAATTCTACCTCGCGGGGTCGCGTTATCCTGTTGACCCCGACTCTCCGGTCAAATGCTTTTATACTCTCCGGCCTCGGCTCCCCGACCAAGGACTTTTATATTCTTCGGCCTCGGCTCTCCGGCCAAGGACTTTTTATATTCTCCGGCCTCGGCTCTTCGGTCAAGGACTCTTAAATTCTGTAGCCTCGGCTCTTTTATCAAGTACTTTTTAATATTGTGTTTTAGTCCATTCCTTCGCTCTCCAGTGAAGGGACTTGTTATTTTCGATTACTTTCCTGGCTCTCTGGTCAAGATCGTAATTGCGAGACCTGTATTATTTATTGCATTAATCTAAATCCACTTGCTACAGAATCCAGTTAAAAATTGAAAGTCCAAAAAAAAGGGAAAACTAAACAAATGTCCGTGCAACCAAAGAAAGAACCAAAGTTTGTAGGAAAATAGAAAGAAAATAGGATTTCATAGACTCGAGCAATATGGTATGTCATCATCTCAAAGCATGCCTAGGGACCGTCCTTGATCCCATACATGTGTAAGCGATTTAGCCATATTACTTCTAGTTCTATTACTTATCCAAAGTCATAAATCCATTTAGTTGATGACAAGCCGGCAATTCCTAGATCCAGTTCCATCCTCGTTCGAGGTGGGTGGTAGCCACTCCTGTTCCACTGCCACAGCTCGATTCCTTACACATTGTTATAGATGACCACTTCTTACATGCTCCTCAACGATATCCTTCAAATGTTTACAGTCGTTCGTGTTATGCCCATTCAGCTCATGGAATATGCAATGCTTTCCCGATGCCCGCTCGTATTCAGAAGGTTCCCATGTTGCCGGCCTTCGATAATGCAGGCGCCCTCGAGTATCCAAGTAAATCCTCTCTAGAGTTTCAACTAGATCTATGTAAGAAGAAAACTTTGACTCCCTCCGTGGCCTGTTCAAAGTGCTACCGTTGTCATTCATCTTCCTTTTTCCTTTATCGTCTTTGTCAAGGTCCTCCCTGGGTGGACCGCCACCCCTTACCGCATAAGCTTCAGCCTCTCTCCTTTCTCTCTCCGCCTATGCATTTTCTTGCCTCAGAAACCTTTCTGTATCATGATAGAACTCTCCAAGATCTCTCGGTGGGTCCCGTTCTAACGATATCATGAAATTCGAATTTTTGCAATTCTCGAAACTGTTGCCATCAAAACCATCAACGGATCAGCTCGATCCACCGAAGCCACTGACCCATTGAATCTGGTCAAGAAATCTCTAATCAAACCTCCCTTCCACTGTTTCATCAATGTCAGGATCATCACATTTTTGGGTCTGACTCTGTGGACCCAAAACTGCATCATAAACCTTTCAATCAGCTCTGTCCATGTGCTAATAGAGCTACTTTCCAGCTTTCTGAACCACAATGCTGCAATATCTATCAAATACAAAGGGAAGCATCGTTCCATGACCTCTTTCGAAGCCCCCAGCACTTCCATATGCCTCATTTACCTTGTCAAGTGAACAATAGCATCCGTTCTCCCGTCATACATCTCCAGTGTCGGCAATTTGAAATCTGGTGGGTTCCTAGCTTGCTAGATCATGAAATAAAAAGGACTCTTATTCACATACTCCAAGTCTCTATTCACCAATCCGTCCCTCATGGCTCGCCTATCCATCTCTTCCAATCTATTGCTCTGACCAAGCTGCAGTCCTTGTCCGTAGCCTTCGGTCTGCCTCCCAAGTTCATGAGGGAATCCTAGAATCTACTCTTCTGGATGAGCATTCATTCCTTTATCAATGCCGTGTTGTTCAACTCCACCCGGTACTTTTCCCGAGATTGGATCATGCTCTGGGTTAGCGCCCCCTAGTTCTGGTGCTACGCCGGATGGTCCTGCTCCATTCTAAATTCTGGTTACTCCATGCTTCCGATTCCTATCTCCGACATCTCCTGTAGTTGCGTTAACTTGATTTCGCACTCCAACTTGTCCAGCTTATCGAAGTAGGTTCTATATCATCTCCTCTTGTCTCTTGAGCATCGTTTCCATCTCGCCTCTGGTGATGAAGATTGACGCCTGATTCACTCCTGAGGAAGCCTCCTGACTCCCTTCATGCTGACTCCTTTTAGTCCTTTGTCTTCTTGCCGATTACCTTTCCATATCTTTCCAAATCCAAGTCTTTAAGCTTTCAAATCCAAAGTCCAAGCTGTAGGTTCCCTGAGTTCTAGCTGTCTTAGTGAAAGCACCAAAGTGTTTGCGCCAAAATGGGTCACAAACCCTGAAAGTCATGAAAGCACCATTGTTTACACACAGATCTACAGTATTCTAATGTAGATCTCATATCCAAATAAATTAGGGAGAAAAAATAAAGAAACAGTAAAGTTAAAATGGAAGAAAGCAGAAAAGAACATAAGGTTTCTAGTGGTTCATCTATCTCTGGCCTACGTCCATTTCGAAGAGTTGATATTTTATTGATAATCACTCGCTGGTTACAAGAATATAACTGATAATGATCGAATTACAATGGAGTTTGGCGGAGTAGCGGCGTCGAAAAACTAGAAAATCCCCTTTTCTGAAGCTCTTGGACTGCTATTTATAGATGTAAGCTGCAAATATCCCGCCCAGACCTCGGAAAACTCCTTTTCACGTGTGGGTGGGCCCATATGATCGATCCCGAGTGATTTCGACTCGATCCATGATCGATACGAATGAGATTCTTATGGATCAATACCTTGCCAAATCGACTCGGTATCGATCATGAACATTCTTGTGGTTGTGCGTAAGCTCCTGTGAAAATTTGATAGCATTTGGCCTTGTAGATATTGACTTGTGATCAATGCAAATTTGCACTTTTCTAGGCATTGTCGAGCTCGTATCGATGCTGTTCGCATCAATTCCGCTTGTAATGACCAGATGATGATGACGTGGAGCGATAAGCTAGGGTAGATCCATCTTTCATGCCGCATTGACTGCTTCCTACTTCGTATCCATTGAATGATATGCTCTTCGTATCGATGCCCGCATGCATCCTTCGTGTCGATCGCTTCATCTAGATCATCTTTGTATACATCGGACCATAGCCTTTTGCGTCCATGCTTCGTATCCATCCACCAGCGCCTGTGGGCTTATTTGTATCCATCAACTATGCCTTTGTTTGCATCGGTCAACAGATCCCTCTTGTATCCATGTTGTTCGTATCGATCCAAGCTGTTCTTATGGATCAATACGGACAAGACCGATACAAACTCTACCTTCGTATCCATCTTGACCGATACGAAATCTTCGATTCGAAGCATGCAGTTATTTCCATTCTGATCGATATAAACTACCACCGATCTAAAGCCATGTGCGCTATCCACATTCGCATCCATCCACTGACACCTCTCGATCGATACGAACCGTATCGATACGAACGATATCCATCGATCCGAAGTAACCCACATTGATCGATACGAACAGTATCGATTCGAACCATATTGATACGAAGGTATCAATGCGAACCATTTCTCACCAATATTGATCCATCCATATCTTGAACATACAAACTCCGATTGACTTGAAATTTGAAATGTAGCCTCACCCAACCTTGTTCATCATTCCCAATCGATCTCGTGTTGATTTGAGCTTGGTCAAATTTTGATGATATCGATCACAGCCTTGTTTTCAATCAATCTCCATTCCTGATATCCATCCATTCTAACCAATTTGTTGATATCTCGGCTTTGACCAAAAGGCAGGGTAACAATGTCCATCCTCCGAAATGACCAAAAAGCATTTAAATATTTTTAGAAGTACCGAAACCTTAGCTCTGATACCAACTATGACACCCCGCACCTCTAGGCACTTAGAAAATCGGATATGACTAGAAGCACGGGTGGGCGCGTGAAATAAAAATCCATAACATAGCACAGATACTAAAGCAATAACATAAAATGATTAAAATATTACAGCGGAAGAAAACTACATTATCCCAAATTTATTTCTGAAACCAAAATTACCAAGTAGTCTCCACCCAAACATAAAACATAACAAAGTTCACAATATAGGTCCCCATATATAGAGTAAAGTACGAAAAAGAGAATCGAAGTACATGAAACAAAAGAAATAAAAGTTGAAGATAACAACTGCTCCAATGACCCTCCAAGCCGCAAAGAACTACAACCTTAACCTGCCCTGCTGTGATTTGGGGAAAATAGGAAAAATAGGAATGTGTTAGATGTAAGGTGAATGAGAAATAAAATGAAGCATAAAGAATAACATAGTTTTATTCAAGGTCTTCCTCGGATATCGCAGAGGTTGAATAGAATAATGTAGTGAATCCTTCTTAGATACAGTTCCTAGGAAGCCCAAGTCCATGGTCACTTTAGGGAAGTCAACCATGCAGTAATACTAAACGTCAATTGGCCTATCGGACTTACTGTCCTTACCAATCCACGTGCTACAGCGTGAAAGTCATGCTCTTCACCATACACTATGACTAAATGCCTTTTACGTCTGACTGGCGCTAACTTAAACAACCTCGTAGGACTCCGAAGGTGCACTCAGGCTCCGCCAAACTGGACTCCTATCCTCCTGTCTCCTTGGTCACCAACGTGGACTTGCTCCTATCCAAAGTGTCGGTCCTCCGAAAGAGCGCCCGTAGCGGGATCAGCCGTGTAAAATCCTCCGACGATCTTCCTAAAGAAGCCTAAGTCGGAGCACACTTGTCCTGTTCCATCCGCGTCGATCTTCCTGAAGAAGCCAACGATTGCAGATGCTATCTATCCTATGTACTAGAAATCTATGAAAGGTCACAAACACCCTTGCGAACCTACTTGCCCGCACTTAGTACGTACAAGTCAAAAATATATTTTGATCTTATCTGTGTGAAACACCTATCCAGACCTTTACAAGGTCTGCCTACCAGGTCACTTTCAGATTAATTAACTTTATCACTACAGTTCACATATTGTTTATTTCCATTAATCTGATTTACGCCATTTTTACATCCGATTTGGTTATTCCACAATTTCCCTTTTTCTAACATAAATGGTATTTCAATTTCATGTTCGTTCAGTCCATATGGTTTGTTTGTAATTTTTATACCATTTTGTTAAGATTTATTCTAGCCTTTAGGTCTATTTAATTTACATTTTTTCCTCCCTAATTTACGTTCTCCTTTTAAAGATCTAATCTGTACAAATATTTTATCCAATCACCACAAACCATTTAATTACACAAAATTCCACTTTTAAATTTTTAGGCCATATATGAAACAAACAATTATACAAATAGACTTCCTAATTTTGTTCCAAAACATATTCAAAATTATGTAATTATATCAATAAAAACCACAATTTTATTCAAGTAACATATTCTAAACTTATTCAACTAACATGTTCTACCATTAGAAATTGAATAACAATTCTGATTCAATTTAATTAAACGTTCTTATTTACAGCATGAAACGTGAATAACAATTTTCTGTCCCAAATTTCAACTCAAACATGAATTAGAATTGAGAAGTGGAAGAAGAAGAAGATCCAATAATTTATATAAATTTCAATCTTATTTATGCCATAAAGCATGAATAGACAATTTATATGTTCCACATTTAAACCAAACATGAATTAGATTTGAGAAGTGGAAGAAGAAGAAGTTGCAATAATTTACATTTATTCTCAATTACTAAAAGAAATTAATTCATATTAACGTGCCAGAAAAGAACTAAAATTGAACTACTTTATTTATCTATATCATATTAATTCTCACTCACCTGACACTTGAGCTAATATAAATTTGAAAAAGCTTTGCTTTAAACTTTTTCCTTTGATTCTTCCAAATTCCTCAAATTGCTTGAATATATATAGATAATTTAGTTTGGTAGAGATGTGTTTATTTAGTAGAGAAAAGGAGGAATAATAATACACAGTAATTTTACTATAGAATTATAGTGGCGGCTGAATAAGAGATTAGGTTTAAGTTAGATGGTTTATTTGTAGATTGTTTGAGTGAATATAATCCATTAGATTATTTTAGATTAAATATGGTTCTTTCATACACTTAATGGTTATCCATTCTAGCCAATACACATCACCCAACCAATAAAATTTAGCCATCTCATCCTACTATATCACCGGGGCGAATGGGAAGCCGCCAAATGTAGAAACAATGCCGAAATATGTAGGATAATCGCTGGAGACGAACCAACTAAAAAAACATCACCCTAGATTTTGGACGACAAGGGGACTTGATCCCTGGTCACTAAGGAAGTCAACATGCGCCTTTACCACTGTACCAAATGCGCTTTTAATTTCTTTTAATTATATTTCCCATAAATATTGGGGGATTAAAATTTTGAAAAATGCCTACTAGAGACATCTCCTAATTTAGAAATTTTTGGACGATTTTGCCCCTAGAAAATTGTATTGACTATAACTTTTGATAGGACCTGAATTAGAATATGAGACCACTTCCATTGTAAGATATGACGGTTTCCCTTTCTGTGGAGGTCATAATAGCCATTGGACTTTCTACTACGGGATATAGCTATTTGATGGTTGACAGTTATTAGAGCTATATGGGTAATTAATGAGTTTAATGGCAAGCCCACTAACCTATTTTGAGTTTAGATACCTTATATGGCTGAGCCATTATCCCTAAATCCTTTTACACCTTCTCCCTTCGATCTTAGCCTCCATTAACCAATCCTCTATCCAAAACCTTTTGTATTATCCTCCAAATAATGTCTAAATCATAGATTACTAATGATTCATTAGAGATCTTCAAATCTACATTTTTTGGGAAGAAAATCACACCTTTGTTGTCCATTTTTTGATCTACCTCAATCTACTTGCAAAACTTGGATTTTGGGGATTTTGGTGAGTAATTTATCATCTCTTACCATATTATATATGCATATATAGGTTTTAACATGTTTTAAAGCTATTTTTAAATTCAAAATTAAATTTTAACGCTGTTTTAAAACCAAAACTGCAGTAAAAACATAAATAAATGGATTTTTGATGTTCTAGGCATGTTGCTTGCATATGTGATTGCCTTGATAGATTTTACGCTACGTTATATATATCTTGTATGATGATTATCATGATTGACTATGTAATTTACATTTTTGAATACTGTTTGGTACATGTATGGTGTTTGTTTATATGCTTGTATGGTTGAAAACGCTCATCGGAGAGAACAAGAGGTAGGAACCATATAGATGGACTTCGATGGATTGGTTCTAGAGCATTTAGAGTCATATTATTTCATAGGCGATGCATGAGAGTTGAACCTTTATGTGTAGCGATGAAATTGATGCGAGTTGGAGTGTTGGAAGTGCTACAGGGTTTCAGGTCAGTAGACGATCTTGGAAACTTGGTCGACAGGTGGATGGGTCAATGGCCGATCTTGGAAACTTGGTCAGTATATGGGGTGCCTCAATGGTCGGGTGCTGAAATAGGGTTGATGACTAGGTGTTGGAACAAGGTCGGTGGCCGAGTGGTGGAACGTGGTCGGTGGTTTGGCATAAAGCTTGGTTTGACATTAGTAGTTGGTAATTAACTCGGTAGTTGTGTCTTGCTTGGTTTGGTTTTATGATGGACCTATGGGAGTGGAGCAAGGGGTTATATGTGGACTTCGGAGTAGGACTCAGGGTTGCTTGGTAGCATGGGTAGTTGGCCCAGGGTGAGGGCGGACGACTCTAAAATGCCTCTAAATGACTTTGGGAGACAACCAACGATGAAGGCTTCAACTACTCGATGTGACAAGAAACTATAGCATTTGTGGTGGATCGAGGGGACAAGTTCTGCATGATAGCTCTTAGAGAAGAACATGAGGTTGGGATGCTCGTGAGTGGGACAAGGTAGTTTGCATGTACCTAGGGTAGTCTGTGTGCACCTGTGTGTTTGGACATCCAATTATGTCCAGTCCTTAGCCACCTACATGGGCAAGAGTGAGCATCTATGGAGTAGTTCTACTATCGGTATGTATGATAAGGATGTAATGGATAACTCTATGGTTGTGATGCTCATTAATGGGACTGGGTAGTCTGCACGTACCCATAATTTGAATGTCTGTGTGCGTGTAGTCCCTAACCATCTTTGTGGGCAATGAGTTGAGCATATGAGAGAGTAATCATATATTTAAAGACTTGGGTGAGAGATGCAAGACTGTGTGATGGATGTCATGTTTATTATGTGCTTGGCATGTTATGTAATACCCATATACCCTTTATATTCCACTTGTGATGGTAGTGTAGCATATATTATGTTTATGTGCTAACTCTTTGGATGCAAGTCAGATATGGTTGTTCATACCTTATACCCTATTTACTAAATATGAGTTGTGTAGTATTTTAGGATGATATATCTGTACTTGGAGCTTACTATCACTTGTATTCCACTATGCAGTACTATGAAGCATGTCAGTACTTGTGCTGTTAAAGACAGTTATAGAGTTTATTATGGAGATTTAAGATGTATAAACTCTTTATTTTAGATTTTGTATAGTCTATGAACCTAATGCACTCTGAAGTTCTTATTCGCGGTTCATTTGATTATATCATTGTCTCATCGATTTTACATCTATGTTGTTATATTATATTTATCCATACACTGTGAGATGTTCTACAGGTTCTTTTTTTGGATTTTCCTCTACTTTATATTCTTGGCTTTTGCACCGCATCGGCCGGGTAACTCCATAGTGCATCACATAGGTATATTGGGCACCGAAGGTGTAGGGCTATTGTCACATGTTAAATTTTTCCATTTCATTTTTTTAATAAGTTCGCAATCGGCTTTTATGTTTCTCAAAACCCTAAGAGGTAACATAGAATTCTTTTGAATTCTTTAATGTGTGTTAGGACTTATTTTCCTTAGGATTCTGGCCTTGAAGAAGATCAAGAAATCATAGGTCCGCAATTGATGGATAACACTTTATCGATTATATCATATATAACTCCCAACCCAAGGTCATTTTCCTAATCTTATCTTGACCTTTGGGAAGATCAACAGATTTAGAGAGATTACTTATTCACACCCACCATTTTGTGATGAATTAAGTATAATAAACGTACCTTAAGGGAGATCAATAAATACATGAAGGTTACCTCTTCTAGTCAATATATTAATAGTACTAAACATAACAACACTAGCTTAAGGAAGATCAATAACTAAAGAATATGGAAGTAATCTATTATCAGATAAATTTAGAGGACAACTTATATATTTAGTGTTCATAATCTTTAATATATATAAATTGAATGATATTGATTCAAGAAATAGTGTATTTCTTATGAAATACACTCAAGATTTAAGTGTCACATCTGAAATCATGATATACATACTATACATATGTATTTATTCCTTAAATTGAATTTGGGTCTCTTTCCGGTTCCACTTAATTTTATACATATACTGTGTGTTAACTTATTTATAACTTCTACAATTTAATTTACTTATACAATATATACATATACCTTAGTAGTTGAAACTTATTTAATTAAATTTAATTCCAATTAACTAAATCATATTTAATTAGTTTAATTTATTTAACATTACTCATCTTAAACTATTTAAGATAGTTAATCAACTATAACATTTATAATCTGTTTATGTGTACATATCAATATTTGTGTTTTAATTATTAACCATTAATTATTTTTATTTAATTAAAAAATTAAGGAAATATTTTCATTAATTTTAAATTTTAAATTAATTTGTCATAAACAATTTCAAGATGAATAATTAACTATAACAATTACAGTTAATATATGTGTTTTAATCAATTAAATTTTAATTAATTATTCTATTAATTCAATTAATCATATTAATTAGATTTCAAATTTTCAAAATTAATTATTTAATTCTCAAAATAATTTTGAAACATTTGAATGCATTTTATAACTTTTACAAAATATCACTTTTGTATTTTGGACTTAGCTTATAAATTCAAAATATCTTTTAGAATTTTCAAACAAATTTTGAAAATTACCCCATGGTACGATATTAATCTAGGCCTTTATATTGGGAATAACCTTTGGGCTTACTTCATCCTTCGGCCAGGCCAGTAGAAAACTAAGGCAGAACACTTGCTCCTCAATCCCAACCCTCGATACTACCTTTTTAGACATCATATTGAATGATTAGGCTTTAATAGACCTAATATTGTTAATCTAGACAACATATATCACTTTGGCTCCGATAGCATTGAAGTAATCGGTTTAGTCGAAAGTGAATGAAATAGGCGGATTTCTAAAAAAAATCCTTTTTGGATTTATTTGGCCTATCAAGACTAAATTTTATTTTAGATCCAATATAAAATATTATAAATAAAATCATTATTTTATCTTATTAGTTTAAAATAGTTTGAATTTAAAGTAAATGAAAACGTATATTGAAATAAGTGTATCATATACACACATGTGTGTAAAGTGCGAGCGAAACATATAAATAGCGTACGTGACTGATGTGATTATATATAGGTGCTGAGATTTACACTACGACTAACTCATTTATCCTTTTATATATGTCTTTGTAGTCCATGGGTTACTTTTGAAAATTTTATATAATAACAATCAATGTGTGTATATATATATATGTATGTCGTTCACTTAAATTTACATACCATTATAATATGTTATATTGTTATTTAAATTAATTAAAAGTTAATTTATATTCAAATGACAACCTATTATGATTATGTGAGCAATTAAAAAGGAGACAAAATAGTGGAGGTATAATGAAATGAATTTTGTTTTTAATAAATTGACTTGTTTTGAAAATTAAATCTAGTTTTAAATTAGAAAAATTTAAAAGTAAATTTAACATTTTACGCTTAAGTCCTTTTGCAATCTTTGTGAAGAAATAACTTACCTATATATATATAACTGCAAAAATAATTGTAAATTACAGTTTAGATTCAAAATGATATATATATATATACACACTATTAATAATAAGAATTCATTTAACTATCATCAACCGTGTCTTTTAGAAGTTCCTAAAATACCCTTTTCACTTGCGCGTTTCTTTTTCATTTCCCAACAGCCTAAAAAACCCTAATCGCTCCAAATTGGCTTTCGTTATTGTTACCATCTCCTAGCCTAAATTTCCCTGATCGCCCCCAAATTAAACCTTAATCATTATCATCTCAGACCTCAATGCTCGAATATCGATTCTCCATATTAGTTTTAGCCGCATCTTCCTACGCCGACACTACTGACTACTCGTGCACTTACGTGAAGTTATTCAAATTGACTACCTTCGGCTAAAATTATTATGTGAGTTGAACGATTTATCAAATTAGTTATTTGATTTTTATTGATGTTTGGTTAGGATAGATTTGTTTATTTGAAAGTTATTTGCTCACTTACTATTTTATTCTTCTCTACAATCGTCAGATTCAAATTTTTATTGCATCTACCTACTCTGACGATGTTGACTACTTCTGCACTGACACCAAAGTTATTCAGACAGATGCTTACAATCTTCCAGAATTCTTCATTTTCTTATTTCCTTTTATTACTATAATAAAGTGTACCATTTGCCTCTCTTAAGTCTCATGGTGCTTTCAAATTTGATAAGATTGGATAAAGAAACCTCAAATAAAGAATGGATCTATGTCAATTCAAACTTCAGCTAGGCAGAGGCAATGAATATTTTTATTTAATCCTTTTCTTTGGTTAATCTCAGTATTACTCTATTTTATTCTTTTGTACATAAATACAATTTATAATTTGAGTTACTTAGCATCAATAAAAATTGTCATATGTTCTGTTTTACAAAATTAGTTCTTTGTTTAATTTATATTCGAGCTCAAATTATTCTATATATGTGTTGCTAATCTGTTTGGTTACTCAGTTAAGCAAATGATTTTCTTTCATGGTGCAAATGATTAGTCCCACCAAGAATATGTTATATTTTGGTTCAAGTTGTGGTGCAAAATAGTTTTTTTAATTGTATTTGTATGTTACAGTTTACATAATCTCTCAGATTTTTGCTAAGAACAGAGTCATGTATGTTACTTTCCTTATTTGTATTTGTTTTATGCAGGTCCATATTGTTACTACTTTGTATAGTGATTTTGTATACATATTTGACAAGCAAAAACGATTAAAAGAAATTTTGACTATGAGTTAGGCTTATTTCGTTGCCAATTCTACTTGGACAAAAATATGTTGTTTGAGTTTTGAGTAACTAGTTTTGTTTTTGCTTAGTTTGTGTTCCACCAAAATTTTAAAGTTTTGTTTGGCTGTGTTAGGCACCTTTTACTGATTATGGGACCATTTGGTTTCATTTTGAATTTTGTGTTTCACGTTTTCAACATTAATTAAAAAATATAATTCTGATTAGTACATGAGACAATGTGATTATTTAAGTAGTGATAACATCTGGGCACAATAATAGGTATTAGATGTGGAATTAGTCAAAATATCTTACTAATTTATTATCCTATGAATGAATGCCTAATTTATGATTTTGATGCAAACAATTGTGTACAACTTACAATTTTGAGTTAAGTACGTGCAATATTACCGAGGAAATATGATACCATCTATTTCTAACGGATACATGTATATATTTTACCTTTTTATGGTATTAATTAGTTGATGCGTTCTATAATTTATAAATGGTGACGTTATAGCTGAACTAGAATCTATAAAATTTCATCACACAGGTGGTATTTAACTTGAAATGTCATCTAATTTAGTTATTATTTCCAGCTTACAAATTTAAATTCACTAGTATGTGCACAACTACTGAACTAGCCTGGGTCAATGATGTCCCAATTGTAAGTTTTCTTCTATTCATATCAAATTTGAATTATTTAATTGCAATGGGCATGTGTTTTTCTTTTTCATTTGTTTATATTAATCAATTATGTTTTGATTAATGAATGAAAAATGTAAAGGTTAATATGGAATGTATGAAATTTCATCAGATCTGTTATTTTCAACTTGAAATGTTTTAAATACATGCTTCTCCTAGGGCTGTGGCTTTTTTATGTAAATGGGCAATTAGTTCCTCTCTTGATCATTTATTTATTCTAATCATTATTTTTTAATAATATTGTATGAACTGCATGGATTTATTAGTTAACAGAATCAGCTAACTAGATGTACATAATTAAAAACATGTCTTGCCCTTGCTTAGAGCAATAATGTACGCTTAAGCACACTGTATCATTACTAAACTATAATGAATATCGTTGAACTTACTGACTTTTTTCATGACTTCAGGGGATATATGAAGTTAATGACCAAGTGATAAATTTGTTATTGGTGCATGCATACCAAGTGGACAAGAATTATATTCAAATACGTAAAAAAAATAGGATTCAATAGGGACATGTCAAGTAAATCTCGAAATATGTGCTGCGAAAAAAAATTGAATAAATAAATAAATAATTTTAAGTTTAAAAGTATTAATATCGTAATGTTCAGTATTAAAATATCACATAACACATTGGTAGACACGTTCATAATAAACAAACTAAATGCTTTCACAATTAAAACGTATAGTTGATTTGTAAATCCTGATCTAGTTTCAAAATGCATTTCGTAATTGTCTGCTGTATAAAGGATTTATGAGAATTGTTGTTGAATAAGGATTTAATATACACACACAAAACACATAAATATATACCTCTAGACATCAAACTCAATGCTATGATTTTCAAGAAGAAAATTTGTCTTTGACCCTGTCAACCATCACCAGGCTACTAAATGTGGTTTAACCTACACTATATTGCCCTTTTTAGTTCTTCCTTGACCACTCCTTCAATGAATTAATGTTGTTGCTTTCTTCCAATTAATGATCCTCAAAGAAAAGGTATCGTCGGTACTTCATATTTTTATCACTATGAATTACTGTTGTATTGAATGCTGGTTTGTTTAGAATCAGATTAATTAATTATTGATGAGAAAAATCCATGAAAATGGAAATATATGCTTGGTAATTGGTGCATTGATTTTCTATCTAATTAAATGCTTAATATGAGTCTTAGTGTTGTATATCCTTAGGAAAAAAGGTAGTTATGTACTATGATCTTTGTTACTGGCAATCACTCAAGAGACAACTATAATTACACTATGTCAACCCAGTAGGAAAACAACCTTTTAATGAATTCACTCAAATAGGTGAGTGTACTTAGCATAATTCTTTGTGATATTTTTAAATGTTCAGTATTAGGGAATTGGTGCTGAATTTAATTAATCTTTGTGATTCTTGGGGTTTGGTAGTATTAATATTAATATCATGATGTTCTTTTGTAGTTTGCATTATAGTCATTTTGCATTATTGATTACTGATACCAACACAATACAAATTACAGTAGGGATATGATATGAATATATTACTCTATAATAACATGGTGAAGGCTTTACGATAAGAATTTTTGATAAGAAAGTAGTTGTTTTGATTATATGGTCAAAGACCTTATCTAACCAAATTGCATGCCGAACATTAGCCAACAAAGAAAAGGGCTTGGTCATGTGATTTTGGGTACATGAACAGCTTTTCCTTTATCTCCTTCTATTCACTTACAACTATTAAGAAAATTTAAGAGATGATGAGGTCCACCACCTTTTATTGTATATGTACCTGTAATATTTCTCATAATTTTTTTCATATTGGTTGCACACATGTAGATGTTGAATCCGTTAAAGTTTATATAGAGAGTGTAAAAGATATTACAATGAAGATATTATATTGATGTTGTAAACACCCTTTTATGCTCACTTATTGCTGCCATCTCTTATGCTTTATGAGAATTCTAGAAGATGCTAAGCTTGAAGCTTACTATAATGAAACTGGGACAATTTTGAGATTAT
The DNA here is from genome assembly GCA_030765085.1 of Allium cepa. Lineage (NCBI taxonomy): Eukaryota > Viridiplantae > Streptophyta > Magnoliopsida > Asparagales > Amaryllidaceae > Allium > Allium cepa. Next base: position 795,475,566 of record CM060929.1, on the reverse strand, counting down.
GGTACCAAAACATATATAGAACATGAAGTTATTGTATGTAGGAGGCCACCTCAACTTGGAGGTAATAAACTTTGTCGATCTGACAAAATTGGGGGTCAAAATTGGCGGTTTTAGTGTTTGATTGTAATGGGCATGATCAATTTCATCTTGCTGATCTTGAATCTCAAAGGGAAACAAAGAAATTATTATTGTTTTCCTATTTCCAGCACTTCATGTTGATGTATAGTTTTTATTTTCTAGACTCCAGATGAATAAAATATCATGTTTGAGGATTAATGCCAGATTTCATACTATGCATAGAAGACGATCGTTCAGACGAAGATATGTTTGAGGCATAAGTTCTGCAGTGATTGGTGCCAACACATCTTTGTCCCCAACAGCAGAAGTTTTTTGCTTGCACTGTGGGTAGAAAGCCTAGCAAAGCTAAGTACTAATTGGATGATATTGCAGAGTTTGTTAGGTTGATGCCAGGGTTAGCTTCAGTTTTCGAACAGAGCATCGTGTAGTGACCAAGGGAAAAATATCATGTAGGATCTGTTTGTCTTATTTTATTGTCGATGATGCAGAAAAATGTTATGTTATGCTGAATCTGTATAATGTTGTGCAACTTGGAAGATGTGTATATCGTTTGTTAGTCTGTGTATTGGGCTCGGTTTTATGTTCAGCTGAGTTTATGAAGCTGTTGGAATCATATGGTGGAATTCGGCTAGTGTACAAGGAAAAAAATGTTGGTAAGTCATAGTGTATTTTTATGAGTCTCGATGTTGTTTTAGTATGTTGGAATATTGACGCACGGGCCATTTTGTTTGTATTTTATCTTAGGGCTTTCTTATTTGGAGAGAAGAGTTTCGTTTGCATAATTTTATTTTCCTTTGAGATAAATTGGCTTAAGCTATAGGGTTTGTTAGCAACCATGTACTAATACAATTTGTATGAATGCCTATGTTTTTTTGCCTATTTGATCACAGCAAGTCGTTGATGTGTTGTCAAGTTTTTTGAATGATGAATTTTTTTCATTTCAAATTATCAGGTAAGTTTTTTGAATGACAAATTCTTTCATTTCAAGTTATTATATGGTTAGTTACCATTGATTATTTATTTCTTCCATCCATTGTCGTATTTTGATCAAGCTTACTTATAGAAAGTGTAAAAGTTCTTATGTTTTCTTCTGCCTTTAATCTGCGTTCAGTTTGTTGGTGCCAAATTATAAGTATATCAAAGTAGATTAATTAACACATAATTTCAATATCTGTATCTCATAGTTCAACTACGCTTCACTGAATAGTCGTGCAAGTGATTTACCAGTTCATATAAGCTTTTGGGTCATTTTCTATTTACTCAGTATTAATAGAAAAGTAGTGTAGTCAATTTGATTGTAAGAAGTGGAAAAACATAAACATGGTCATATATCAGAATCACCTTTTAAATTAGAAATTTCACAAAGTCGCGATGGAAATCCTATTTATTGAATTCTTCCCATTAATAGAAGAGACGAAGCCATGTTGTGAAGTGATGATGTATTTAGACATATTCTCCATTAGCTAAAGGAGACTATGCATGTATAAATACAAGTATTATTTTTAATTTTTAGCAGTATAAAATAAACTAAAAAATAAGAATCGAATGATAAAACTTTAGCATTACAAAAAAATTTGTTCTATGACTGTTCTTCAGTTGTTTTGGTTTTCTCAAACGCTGTTTTAGGTTCAGTTTATGATGGCAATGGGTAATGTGAAATCTACTTCTGGGAATGCAACTATAAATGCATGCACATTGTGATTAAATGCAGGAGTGATATCCCGGAATTTTAGACAATATCAATTTAATAATCTTTATATAAAATTAAATTGATATTGACAATATTGATTAATAAAATATGTTTTGGTTTAATAATCTGAATAAATAAATATTTAATTTGTGATTTATCTTTTAAAATGCTAAAATAAATGTTTTAAATTATAATGTATATATATATATATTTGTATATATATTATAGTTTATCTTTGTTTGGAATTTAATTTACATGATAATAAATAAATGAAGTTTGTTTTTAAATTCTAATAAAATATTGAGTAATTAGTAAATTATGTTTTAAATTAATATTTAGCTTTTAAAAATCTATTTAATTAATAACTATATGGGTTGATAATAAATGAAATTGTTTAAAATTTGTCTTAGTTTAATTTTTAAATTTAAGTAAAAATTGACTTTATTTCTTTTTAAAATATTATTTGAAATATGAATTGAGTATATTTTATATAAGTTTAAAATATAAGATAACATATGATTTAAATTCATTTAAATATAAAAGTGATTTATAATTTCTTTATAAATCATATAAAATTGTAAATTGTTATTTTAAACTATATTAATAAATATTCTATTTTTCTTAAATATAAAGAAGGATTAAGATAAGGAATTAGAATCTTCATTTTTAAATTGAATAAATAGAATTAATTTGATTTGGAATTTTATTTTGAAATTCAAATTAATTGGTTCTTTAAAATATTTGTGTAAGTTTTTAATTTATTAATTGTTTTATTTACATTTACTTTTAATAAGAAATTCATTTATATTTACATAAGTATAAAATGAATTAAAGAAAAACTCTTTATAAACATTTAAATTTATAACTTAATTTAATAAAGACAAGTGTTAACAAGTTAGTAACTTAAATAACATGTGTAAATGTAAGAATTAAATTTCATGACATGTGTCATTGTTTTTCTTTTATCTTTTTCTTTATTTTAATAAATTTATTTCAGCCTTATAAACATTCTCATTTTTCCTCTATTCTCTTTTCAAAATCAAAAGAAATCAAAAATATACTTCACTTAAAAACCTGAAAACTCAAAGCTTCTCAAAAACAGATCTGTAATACACTCCTCATTCAAAACTAAGATCAAATTTTTCTCAAATCAAAAACCTGCATTGCAAACTTTGAAATCTGTAACTCCTCTCAAAAACTAGAATCTGTAATTCACTTCCCAAACAAAATTACAAATCAAGTTTAAACCTGTAACAAGAACATCAAACTGTATTTTCCATCTCTGGAAATCATCTGCATTCATCAACATGCAATTTTAGAGTTACTGCAGAATCAATGTCTGCATTTCATCTCTGGAATGGCCTGCATGCATGAAGTAGATAATCAGAAGCAACATAAAGTTCCAGTCCAAAGCAATTCAAGTTCAAATTTTTTTCAATAAACATGATGCTCTGCTCAGGAAACTTGGTGAGTAACTCCTAATTTTTTCTTTACCAAAAATCTGGTTGCTTGTTTTTATCTCTGAAATGAATTAATATGTGACGCCCCACCTCTATACCCACGCTAGCCAAGAACACTCCGGAGTAGTGCTGTCAACTAGCACGGAGAATAAGGCCGTTGAGGAGCGACCATCCATGTAATTGCTTATCACACGGTGGCTATAAATAATCTTCGGAAACAAACATAGAAATAATCATATCACAAATCAGTCACAGATATCCATATCACAAAGGCGGAAGAAGATATGAATATTTAACTAACACATGAAAGTGTACATCAGAGTAGTGGTCATTAAGATCCACGATAATACAAAAGAATAGCAACACGTGCTATACAAAAGAATACAACTATGAGTCTATATCTCAAGTGTATACAACAAAAACTGCTAATCTAAACAGTTAGCCAAAAGTCAGAGTGATGAATCCCTGGGAAGAAGTCAAGCAGAAGCACCTGTAACATCTCGGTCTGACCCGAGTATTATTTAAGAAAATAATAAACGGATCAGTCTAGCTATAAATATCAGATGACATGATATAACATAAAAGATATGGAATAAACATAAACATCCATAACGACATACCACTATAAGTATGTAAATAATGATCAACAGAAGATCAATCAATAAGAGATAATCAATATCACAAGAATCTTCTCAAAGATTCGAAGAGGGCATCATACCCTAAACTTGTACTCATAACAAGTCAATGACATAAATTCCAGAAATCAACACGAGAAATCCAGAAATCATAAAAAGGGAAAGAGGCCTATCACATGACGGTCCGAAGACCATGGGGAGCTACCCCGCATGTGTGAATGGAATCACACAGATTGAGGTCAAGACTAACCAAAAAGCAGAAAGGTATGTGTGAATGGAATCACACAAGTGGTGTCTAGTCTAACCTTGCAATGAAAGAGACATCGCGCAATTGCTAGTCTAATTCATAAAGCGATCATCAAGATCAACGAGAAGTGTCAATTACACTAAGCTAGTAAATATAGAAGTTTAGCTTCATGTCCCATAACCACTTGCTTAACTTAAATATTTACGAACAAACTGTAAATCTTCACTAATAAAATTGTCACAAGAGGTTCAATCGAACAAGTCCAAGAATTAACCAACGAAGTGAACGCAAGCGTTTCATACCACTTGTTTTACTAAGTCGTTTAATTAGATTTCTCATCCGAGTGAGGTAAAGGCTTGTATATACTAATAGATTGGAAAACGGTTTAAGAAAAGAGCTTTGTTATTAAAAATAGAGTTGAAATTGTTTGTTAAAAGAGTTTTGATATTTACTACTAGTATTGAAACCTTTATATTATAAAGTGACAAAACACAGAAGCAATTGTAGAAACAATCAGTCACAAAAATCGCATACGGAGATGTGAATAAAATCCAAGGAAATCAGCTCAATGTTTTTCAGATAAGATCCCCTACGGAGGGGGGGGTCCGGGGGGGGGGGGTGGCAACCCCCCAAGGTGGGGGTGCGGGGGCAACGCCACCGCTTACGGGGTTCGACCTGCCCGGTCAGGTCGCGGGGGTCCAGGGGGCAGCGCCCCCGGCGGGGTGCGGGGCAGCGCCCCGACCAAAACGGTACGACCTAGTGAAGACAAAATGAGGTCTAACGACCTAAGGGGAATAGGGTCGAGCGACCTAAGGGTTGCGACCTAGGAGTCCAAGGGGTCAAGCGACCTATCGGGATAAGGTCCAACGACCTACGAGTCAAAGGTCCAACGACCTATAGGGTTATAATGTCATGTGACCTATCGGTTTATAAGGTCATGCGACCTAACGAGCTATGGCCAAACAACCTAGTAATGGTAGTAGGGTTGAGCGACCTAAAGGTTTAACCGGTCAAGCGACCTAAGGAAGGTAAGGTCTAACGACCTAACGCTCGCGACCTAACGGTCTAAAGGCCATGCGACCTAGAGGAAAACAAGGTCAAGCGACCTAAAACGTCGCGACCTAACGACCAAAAACGTCGCGACCTAGCGACCTAAAATTGGAAGGCAAGGCCAAGCGACCTAACGAAGAGGGGGTGAGCGACCTATGGTCATAAACGAGGTCGAGCGACCTATAGAGGCATAGGATGTAGCGATCTAAAACGTCGCGACCTAGCGACCTAAAACATCGCGACCTAGCGACCTAAGGGGATAAGGGCCGAGCGACCTAACATTCGAACGACCTACGACCTAAGGGGATAAGGGCCGAGCGACCTAACATTCGAACGACCTACAACCTAAGAAGCTTGCGACCTAAAGCCCAACGACCCACGACCTAATTCCGAAGCGACGAGCGACCTAACGTTATAGGCCATTTTAGGTCGGAAACGAGCTATTCGAAGGCCGAGACTTTTCCACGTGAACGACCTAAGGGTTAGGTCGCGAACGACCTAAGGGTTAGGTCGCGAGCGACCTAACTCCGAACACACGAAAATGGCCAGAACGACCTAAGTGCAGAAAATTCACCAAAACGCTAAAAATTGGAGTTTTTCGCCAATCCAATCCAAACCAAATGCAAATGTGCATGCAAAAGTGATAGGGAATCATTCCCAACAGTCCAATATAGTTATAGACTAGATTTGTGAGATAAAAATCTCACCTTTGCACTAAAGTTTATGAAGATGAAGCTTGAAAGCAAGGAGAAGCAATCCAAAGCTTGAATCCAATATCTTCTACTTGAATTTGGAGTTGAATGTTGGATTTGCAATTGAATTTGAGCTTGGAGTTTTAATTTCCCATTCTCTTCACCATTAATGCCAAAGCTTGAGTTAGTTAGGAAATTTATGAAGAGTGAGGAGAAGGGGGTTGGAACTTGGGCTTAATAGGCTAAACTAACCCAAAGTCCAAAGCGGGAAAAGTTAGTGAAATTGCTATAACTCCAAACCTATCGATGTTTATACTTAAAAAATTGTAAACGACATTTCGAACTCAATGGAAGTGGTCTCGAGTCCTAATTTGACTGTTTGCAAAAAGTAGCTTTCCGGACCAAAACCCGATTAGCGAGTTAATATTTAAATACAAACTCGATAAATATGCGGGTTGTTACATAATATGCATGATAAAAGTTTGCAGAAAATTGCTTGTATATGAATTTCTGGGAATTACGTATTACTGATATAGGTGTGTATGCTTTGGTTTGATCAGTAAATGCTGATGTACCTGACTTAGGCATTTAAATTCAAATCTGTTTGTTAGGATAAAATAGAGTTTAAAATTTATACAAGTTGAATATTACTTGTATTGCCTGAAACATTAATAACAGAGAAATAAAATTGTATTGGTGGAAAATATAAACATTATAAATCAATGTTTCAGATTTGGATATCAAAACATCATGCAAATTCATGAATATTAAATTTAGAATCACAGTTTGTAAGGTAAAATCTAAGAGTAGTTCAAAACTTCTCTGTATTTTGAATTTTAGGTGAGTTCAGTTGTTTTTTTTATGTTTGAATGGGTTGAGATTGTTTCTGTAATAGAAGGAGATATCAGAGAAGTTGGGAAAATTTTTGATTTGGGTTGCCATTCATTTTTGAAGTTAAAATTTGAATTTAAGGTTATGAACCCTAGTTTTTACTGGGTTCTAAGTTTGCTTGAATTCGATCTCCTTGATTGATCGAGTGTTTGGGGGTTTTTGAAGGATGGTTGCTAGACCCTAGGGGAGTAAGTAACCGGAATTGTAGTTTCATCGATGATCAGTGGAGGGTGAAATCATTGTTGACAGGTTTGGAGTTGAGGGAAGGGCTGTGTTTCCAGGTTTGGAAAATAGAGGGCTGCTCTGTTTAATTTTGGGAAATGGGGATTCTCTGATGCTTTGGTGTTCAGGAGGACTCAGGGGTGGATGGTGGATGGAATGATCATCACTGATGATCGGGAAGATGGCCATGGCTATGTGCATGTGCACAGTGGTTATGGAGGAGATTTAGTTGCTGTAATATGGTGGAGTTGTTGGTGCTCGGGTCATTCCTGCATTTGCTCGAAGTTAAATGGAAAATGACTCGAAGTAAATTAGTATTTGACTCGGGTTAATTTTTCTATTGCTCGAGTAATATAATTTTACAGGTTTTGTCTCTGAAACCTGATAGTTTCAGGTTTTTATAAAATTTAAACTAAATTTAAATTAAGATAAGCAAGGCTAGTTTAAAATCTGAGCTTAAGATTCAATGATGAATTCAAATAAATTTGAATTCTTGATTTAATAAATTTGCAGAATAGAATAAAGTATTTTAATAAATTTTGAAACCTGCACAGTTTTTTTTTATATTGAGTGATTTTTAAATCTGAAAGTATGTTTTTAAAACAAGATTTAAATTCTAAGTTAAATTTGAATTTGAAATCCTGGATTCAAAATTGAATTTGAATCTGAAAGTTTCAAAAAGAAAAAGGTTGATAAATTCAAATGATATATTTAGCTTGAGTATTTTATAAAATCTGAAATGGTGATTTAAAACAGAGTTTTAAATTTTAATCTGTGTATTTAAATCTGAAAGCATGATTTAAAATTTTGAGTTTTAATAAAAAAAATAAGATTGAATTTATATGTTTCAATATCAATTGAAATATTTAAGGTAATTTTATTAAATTGAATATAGGCTTAGCCTAAAATTACTTTAAGAGTTAAGTGAATCTATAAAATGAAAACAAAAGAGTTTTTAATATTTTAAATCTTGTTTAAGTTTAAATTTCATTTTAATTTTAATTTAAAATGGAGACTAGGAAAATTAAAATCAATTTTTTTTAATCTATTTTGATAATGATAATTAAATCATTAAATCATTAATGATTATCATAAAGTTGATTTGAACTTAATGATTTATTAATTAATCTAGGTAATGAAGATTTTAATTATTTAATTTAATAATTTAATAATTAGGATATTAATTAAATAATTAAGGGTTTATTTAATTAATTAAAAGTTTTAAGTAAGTAAATTAAATTTGATTAAAGTATGATTTAGAAATTAATTTAAATAAGATTTGATTAATTTAATTAATGAATTGAAATTATTAATCAAGTAATTAATAATTAATTAAGTTTAATTATCACTTAATTAATTTTAAAATTAGAAATTAATTAATGAGTTTTTAAATAAATTAATAATTAATATTTATTAATTCAGTTAATTACTTTGGAGAAGTAATTAAAGAATTTGTTATAGGTCATTAACTTAATATTATTTTATAATTAATTAATGTAACTAATTTTAATGATTAATTGGATTAATTAATTTAAGATAATCATTTGAGAAATATTTAAGTATGATTACTTAATGCAAGTAATTAAGGAAATTAATTACTGACTTGTAATTAATTAAGTTTTTGATTAATTAAGTTAATTAATTAAGTTTAATTAATTTAATTTAATCACTAGATGATTTGAGAAATAATTACAAATGTAATTAAAAATGGAAAATTACTTAATGAAGTAATTGAGAAAATAAATTACTAGATGTAATTTAATTGGAGGAGTTTTGGAAATTAATTACTTAGTGTAATTAATATGAAATTTATATGTTGAATAATTACTTAAGTATGTAATTAATAATTAATTACTTAGTGTAATTAATTTAGGTTTAGATAATTGAGTTATTTGAAAATGGTTAAGAGATGTAATCAATTTAAGTTAATTACTTAATGTGATTAATCAAGAATGATTAATCAATAAAGATAATTGTAATTAATTTAATGGAGTTATTTTAAATAAAATAATTTGAGATCATTAATTTAAATAATTAATGATGTAATTAAGGATTGATTAATTAAGAATGATTAATCAATGAAGAGATTAATTAATGTAATTAATTAAGGATTAATTAATGAAGTAATTACAGGTTAATTACAGAGATTGGTTTGGATAATTAAGTTGTGAATTAATTAGAGGTTAATTACTTGAGTGTAATTAAAGAATAATTAATCAAGATGATTAATTAGGGTAACTTGTTAAGAATAATTAATTGATGTGTAAGTAAGATCTATATGGATGAGTAATTGATTTAATTTATTTTAAATTAATTTAAGGAAGATGTAATTAATTTAAAATAACTTAAAATAATCCATGTAATTAATTTAATCTATATGGATGAGTCAAGATAACTTAAAATAACTTAAAATGTCCGCTCCTTTTATCCCCTTCCTTTCTCCTCCCATCAATTCAACTATTCCAACCTTCCTATCAACAAAGCCGTACACCTCCTTCCCTCCGAAGTCAACGCCGTTCTTTCTTCAGATCCTTCGCCCCCTCCTCCCATCTTGTCAGTTCCTTCTGTATCCATCACTGTCCCCTCTCCCCTCAAAGTCATTCCTGTCCGCTTCTCTCCTCCACCACCTCCAACCATCCAAACCAATTCACTACCTGACCCTCTTCCTCCTGACCCACTACCTCTGCTATCAACAAACCCAAAACACCCTACTTTATCCGCTAACACCCTCCCTGATGGTTCGTGTGAGCGAATATGGACTTCTTTGTTTAAACGCAAGCCGAGGAACGCAGGCAAGTATATACCTGTTGATCTGACACCAGTGTACGAAGATGATGCTTTAGTGACGCCTGCTGAAGTTATTGAGGCTGGTGCTGCTGTCTGGAATGATACAATAGTTGGCTTCTTCCTGGATAAGCCTCTGTCGTACACGGCTGTTGTACAGAAGTTGAAGTTCATTTGGAAACTTAAAGGTGTTGTTTCAGTTAAATCGGATGGTACTATCTTCTTATTCAAGTTCTCTTGTAGTGAAGATAGAATAACAATATTGCAGAGTGACCCTATTGTCATGAACAATAAACTTTTCATAATTAAACCGTATGATGCAAATGTGAGTAACGTTACTGGTTCAGTCACCACTGTCCCAGTATGGGTGAAACTGTACAACCTTCCCATATTTGCTTGGTCCCCTCTAGGAATAAACTGGCTTTGTAGTCACTTGGGTAAACTGTTATGCATGGATGAGATGACTGAAAAGCAAGACAGGTTGAGCTTTGCGAAGTGCTTAATTGAAATAAGGCCCGAAAAAGAACTAGCTGATGACTTCTTGGTTAAACTAGTAGAGGGAGGTCAGCAGAAAATCTATGTAGAGTACTTATGGAGGCCAGATGTATGTGTAATGTGCAACAGGTTTGGACACAAAACTGTTGATTGTGATAATAATGATAGCAGTAACACAATGTGTGATAAAGGAAATAGTAAAGCAGATAGAGAGGCAAGCAAGAAGGAAAACACTGAGAAGGTTCAAGCACATAAAAATATTAGACCAATCAAAAAGCAAACCGGTAGAACATGGCAACGTATTATAAGAAAGAAAATAGTTAAAGAAGTAACAAAAGAGAATGGGGAACAAACAGAAGAGGGGAGTGATGAAACAGTTCCTGAAAAAGTTAACATAGATATTCAAGCAAGTGTGAATGCTAGGGAGAAAGAGCGAAAGGGTAAAGAGATTGAGAAATTCAGTTTTGAGTCTGATGAACTGGGTAATGAGGAAAGGGGAGAAGTTGAGCCTGTCAATATTCCAGGAATAATTAATAAAACTATTGAGGCACCAAACAATCTGAAAGAAGTATATAGTGTAGAAGCTGATTTAGTTGATAGTCTATTGATTTCCAATAAATTCGATATTCTCAACTGTCTGGATGTTGATGATAATATAGGTACTAGAGATAATGAAAGTATGACAGTGGTTGAAAAAAGTGGAGTAAGCGGAGCAGTTAATGAAAATACCAAAGGAATGAATAATATTGGCTCTACAGAACATGTAGACCAAATGGTGAGTAACAGCATTTATACCAAGCAAGATAAAACTGATCGTATCACACAGTCGAGAGATATAATAGATAATATGCAGAATGATTTTACTACTGTTTCTGGAAAAATGGAAATCAGGTTAAGCAATGAAGGTACGAGTCATGAAGGACTAAAATCAAGTGAAAAGAAGAGTAAAAAGTGTAGAAAAAAGTTTTCTTCCTTCAGCAAGACTCCAAACTCTAATGACGAAACATGCATGCGTGAAGTTAAATGCACAACTCAGCAAAGTCACCAAACCGATATTGCTAGTGTTCATGTTCTAGCTCCTTCATTTATCTACTCCAACATTAAACCTCCCTCTGCCTACAAAAAACCCCCTCCATTGTCTCCCTTTACTTCTCCTACCACCTCTCCTGAGCTTCCCTCCGAACTGACTACTCCATCATCTGCAGAGGGTAATACTGGCAGAGTTGATACTCCGCTATCTATTGAAATACCTAACTATTTATCCTCTTCGCAAGCTGTGACGAGGAGAATGAAAATAGAATTGATTAAAGCACGTGCTCACCAATGATAACTTATCTAGGAGCATGGAACATACAAGGGGGCAATTACGTCACCAAATTTGACCAAAGTAAAACGCTTTTTGGCGCTCATAAGTTATCTATTGTTGCCATGCTGGAGTATAAGCTAAACCGTAGTATAACATTCAAGGAAGCTAACTTCAACAAACCTGATTGGAACGTTATACAGAACCTGGATGGAGCGTCACATGGTAGGATCTTTATTCTTTATTACCTTGTTGAAGCATCTGATGAGCTGGTTAGGGGAGATAACAGAACCAGGTACAATATTTGTGTTGTTACTGAGTATTTGATGAAGAACAAAGAAAAGCATAAGTGGAATAGGAGCAAGTGTGCTTGGCATAAGAACAGTGCTTATCTGATGCCATGTTTTCGCTTTGGCTGCTGAATGTGTACTAGTAAACTTTGTGCTTGCTTTCTTTCCCCACTGACCCATGCATTATCTTTCTACTTAAGATAGCCTTTTGTTGTTTTTGTTTCTTTCTTTTTTTCTTTTAGCTTCCAGTTCTTTGTAGCGCTTTGTTTACTTTGTATTCTCTGAGCTTGCTCATTGTTGTCTGTGTTGTATTCTTTCTGGTGCTGCAATAATATGGTCGGGGACCATCCAACCCCGTCGGCCTTGCCAAAAAAATTAATTTAATTCATTTTAAATTAATTATAGGATGGTGTTTTAATAAGTCATTGCTTATGAATGATGATTGATATTTATTACCCTGAATGGTTGAGATCTCAGTTATAAGATGAATGTTGTTGTGTGATTTGGATGTTATGGCTGCATTGAGTTGATTTATCTGTTTAAGTTAATAATATAGATTCTCTGATGTGATGATAATATTTATTATCTATTGTGATAATTATCTGTCTGTGTGTATATAGATAATATTGAATTGAATTGTTTTAAACTTTAAAACAACTTGGACCTAAAAGACACGCTTTGGATTTCGATGAGACCGGGATCGGGTTTCCATATTTGGATATCCGAAAACCACATCGATTCCATATAACGTTAGGTCGTTAATCCAAGTGGAGTAAGTGAAGACTCGAGATGTAAGGGCTATACGTCAGTATAAACTCTGTGGGTGATTCCGTAATGAGTTGACGGAATAGTGCTTATAGATTCGAGATGGTGGTTTAGAGTGCAAGGGTTATCGTCGTTAACTCTGAGGGTGATTCCAAAATGAGTGTAATGAGATAATGCCTTCGGTTTCGTTCGAACCCGGAACGAACTGGTATGGATTGAATGCTTTCATAACATCGTCAGGTGGACGATGAGCATTCTAAGAGTGATATGTCCTATAAAGGTAATCGTAGCCTCAAGCCTCATCAACCGGGAATGGCTAAAACAGGGGAGGTGCAGCAAGGCTTCGTGGGTAGCTCCCACTGGAGAGCAAGATTTGCCCCTGTCTAGAAGTCCCTTTATATTCGGCTGTGTGGGGCAGTTGATTGCAACAACTACCGGGGTTGTCTTGTTCGGAACTGTTCAGTAAGGAATGGTTCCGGTCTTGTGTTGCAGGGGAGTTAGGGTGGCTCCTCGGTACGGTGATCTAGGCCACGTACTGTGACGGGCGGTACCCCAGTAGCCCTGCCATTGTATGGAATCCACAATCCAATAAGTGCCAACGGTTTTGTTTGTATACCTATGTAGCTGGAATTTAATAAATGTAACAATTTCGGCTATTTACTTGAAAACCCTAGACACTATTATAATATCATCGGATTTCCTATCAAATGTTTTGGTTAGCGTAAGGTAAAAACTTTTCCATGTTTATGTGTGGGAAGTCTTACGTGATACCTTTCTTTTCAAAGTTTTTTTAAAGTTAAGCAACCTTAACCTGTTACTCACACCAGACCCATTTCTGACCCGGAGTTTATTTTTGTTTTTTTCATAAACTCTTGGGTACTCAAATTTTTACGAGTAGCCAAGGGATTCAGATTAGCTTTGACGAATAATGGAGGAGCAATGGAGCAGGAGGCTTCTGCATTGTAGATATTTAGTTACGTTGTGTGTTCTCTGTGTTGTGATTGTATTAAGTTGTAAATACTAGACAGGTGTTTATAACTGTCTAGTATATGTGATATGTATGATGTGTATCTCTTATTGGTATTTTATATTATATAAATACTTATGTTATTAATATAATTTATTCGTTTCGCTGTTGAGATTCTAGTGTTGTTTTCTTCTTTCTCTTCTTTCTTTTCTTCTTCTATCCCTTTCTTTCTTAATTCATGATGCGATTTTCTGGGAGTAGAAAGTCGGGTCGTGATAGCAGGCCCATCTGGGCATGCATATATACTCATATATATAAAGTTCGTAGTTATATACATTTTAAAATAGGGATTCAACAAATTGAGAACTAGATTTAAACTAAAGGGAATCAAAATAGGTTTGTGATTTTATATAGAAGTCCATTTATAAATTTTAAATCGAAACGACCTTTAAACATATGCAAACAATAATCCAAATAATTTAAAATCAAAATCAACAAACATATAAGGAATCAACTTTCAAAGTGATTTCAACACTTATATCTGTGTGTGTGATAAATTATAAAATTACAACAATTAAATAAGCAAAGCATATAATCAAAATCAATTTCTAAAACAAATGGTAAATTAATTTGGATAACTTATATATATATATATATATATATATATATATATAAATTCATCAAAGATTGGGATCTACACTATGCATAAGATAATTAAACAATCAAGAAGATTTAACATGTATGAGATCTGTAGTGTATAAATATCATTTATTCTATATTCGAATAAATTGAAAATTACCTTATAGATGTAGCCAAAATCACACCTTGAATGAAGAATCCTAGATTTCATTAAATTAGCCTTTAGAAGTTGCAACCAACTAAAGCACCACCTTTGTATTTTTTTTTATTTGATTTGATTTTGGTTTACTTTTGGAACTTTTCCATCCGTAAAGACATGGATTTTTGGCCATTAGTGGGGTAAAGTGGAGAAAATGTAAATTGTCCGGTGGGATTAATGAAAAATATGGAAAGAATGAAAGAGAATTTTTTTTAAAAGGAAACATTGAAACCTTTCGATTCCCCCCTTTTAAAACTTTCCTTACTTAACTCCTTATTGAATCTCATGAAATCCTCTTCCCCTTTCCACTCTCGTGCATGCCCGACCATACAGGAAGGTTGTGGGCCTAAAAAATTTCCCATAACCACTTAGCATTTAATCTATTTAAATCCAATTTAAATATTCTATCGATATCATATATCGATACTTAGTTTATAACTTCAACATATGCACTTTTTTAAATACTAATGGTATTCAAACAAATTAAATAAAATTTAATAATTAATATTTCTTAAATATTAGTTAATTTAATCAGTTTAAAAATATATATAAATTAATCAAATCATGTGTTTTTTAAGGATTTGGCATTATGTTTTTGCGACTTAAAGGTGTAAATTCAATCAGTGATTTATATCGAACAATTTAAATATAAACGTTCACACATCACCTTAGTTGGTATGACACTTTTCCTGAATTCGTCTCTTACACATTTTTTCGATAAAATCCAAATTTATTCATTATAAGCAGTACTTATGGAAACGACTATTTACACCAATTCACTTCATCAACATAAATCACACTAGGATTTATGGAACTTTGTTTTGGTCAAAATTTCAACATCAATAATAATAAGTATTATTAATGATATTGCTCTAACAGAAACTTCGACTTTGAGTTGACTGTAGTTGACCTTGATAATAACCCTATATAACTAAGGAGATGAATTCTATATTGAATAATACTTCACTTTCAATGCTTTAACTCAAACCAAACTATTAGTTGTTCGATGGACAGCTTGCCATAATTTAACTATAATCAAAGTGGAGTTTCCATGTTGAAGTTTAACAGCTTCTCAATTCGAGAGAACTAAATAATATGGCCACTTTGAGATTCTCTACTTAACCATAGTTATATTAATTAACATAAAACTCTCATATGAGTCAATCCATATTTATCCTATAACTATTGGTATGCACCCCTTATTGCTCTAGCTATCCATAAGTAATGCACTACCTAACAGTCGAAGAGCAATACGTACTCTAGTCTCAACGAATGTATTTATATCCCATCTTGAAATACTTGACTTGGAACATTTAAAATAATACGTTATTTTTAATGTAATAAATTTCTCACGATTATAACACATTATAATTTCTACCACATAATATATCATTTAAGAATTTTCTATTTACCATACTTTAAATTTATCATTTAATTAATTATATCACTTTATAAAATTATATAATAGAAAGAAAACAATTTTTTATTTCGAACAAAATTAGTTATCAATTTAAATATATGTAAGAAATTACGTTATTTCCCTAGATCATGCCCTTAACTCTATCATTGACATTATAATTATTACCCCATATTTCTGATGATTGATTTTGGTGGATCCGTAGATGTAATGTTTCTGATTGTGTTGGTTGCATTGTTGGTATGATTGTATAATGTTACGTGCTAACGAGTAATTGATGCACGTGAAGAGTAGGAAATAGAAGTATGTGGGCTTGATCCTGAAAGTGTATATAGGTAGTCTTTTTCTATGCAATAGCACTTGAACCTTTGGCCGAAGTGTATAGGATTAGGTGTAGCTAAAACATAGTTGATCAGATTTTCCCTTTTACAATATATATATATATATATATACGTGTATTTGTAAAGTTGTAGGTAAGAGCAGAGGAGGGGGGAAAGGTATTAATAAAGGTCATATCTATAGTTGTTAACTCAATATAGTTCTCATGTATCATAGTTACATCGTTATTGATTAATGATGACTAATGTATTGAATATATGGATGTTATTTGATGTCTCAAATTTGTAAGATACTTAGTTGTTGAGATAATGTGTACATATTATTGTTTGATTCCACTATGAGGTTTTCCCCTAATTATTTTAATAGTCTGAAATTATAAATCATATAACCGGCATTCCATTCTTTTTAATGTCTTAGATTAGTGTACCAGCATAGATTGACGGTCTTTTTCATCAATTTAGGTGTTAAAAATAGTAGGGGATTACATTTGGTATCAGAGTTTAGGTTTAGCGATTCCTTGAGATTTAGGTATGTTTAAACCATTTAGAGTAGGGAAATTTACATCTTAGGCTGAGTTAAAATATAGGATGAGAGAGCTTTCTCATTTGTGACTGTATGATTTTTGGGAATAGAAGCTATATGTGTAATGACCATTGATTCACCCAAAGAAGATGTTTATTTACGATGGCCATTGTGTGGAGGATAAAAAAGTAGGAGTGTTGTGGATGAGCACTTATAGGAAGGGTTACGTGCTAGTTATAATCCAAATGATGCACACATGATATTAAATTATGATTAATATCTAGTTAATAATGGACTTATTCTTGTGAAGTTTTAACTGAAAAAGTTATGTAAACTTTTTATTTTAAAGATGGATGATTAAAAAGGGAAAACGTATGTTTTCAAGCTTACAGCGCTTTGTTGGAAACTTTACAAGGGCAATGATAAAGCATTTAATTTGAGAAATATAAATATATTTTTATGTAGATATTTCATAAGGAAAAACGATTACTGTAAAAATATTTTATTTTAAAGTATGTTACGAAAGGATATTTTTGGTAGAAATTGTTCTGATTAGAAATTAGATTTAGTTTGATCTCTTCGGAGAAATGTTTTAGGGAAAACATTTTTACTGTAGTTGTTTTTGTTATAAAAATAATGTGAAAGGTACTTTTATGATAGTATTATGACTGAGAAATGTTTTGTTAAGGAGTACTTTGCAATAAATACTGTATGTTTTATAGAGTATTTATTTAATAGATTTTTACGAGAAAAACTGTTATATTACTTGATTTCATTTACAAGAATCTTTGAAGGAAATATTTTATCAAAGAAAATTGGAAATATTTTATATAGAAATATTTTAATTTGAGAAATGACTTATTGAGTAATGTATGTAAAAAAACATTTCCATATGAGAACAACAATTACTCAATAGAATATCCTTTAGTTTGGAAACTTCTGTCTAGGAGTTAATATTGGTTGCACTTGTTTTTACTTGAGTGATACTTTTCGACAAACGATGTTTTGGAGGGAAATTTTTTTTGGTAAAGAACATTGGTTAGAAAATAACTAATTTTGGAAAATCATTCTATTGGATACATACATACATACATACATATATATATATATATATATATTTATAATTATTTCATTGCAAAAAAGTGTGTTTTAAAATATCTAGTTTTAAAATACTTTGAGAAAATATTCTACAAAGATGATATAATAGTCGAATAAGAAAAATATTTGAGTTGATAATAAACTATGGAGATGTTTTTAAAAATTTATTTTATTGAAAGTTTATTTTATTTGGAAAACTTTATCAAATAACATTTTGAGAACTATGAATTAGATTAAGTGACATAGGACAATTGGGGGATGATTTTTAATTTTATCCAGAATCCATTATGATGTTGTAAACCATGCGCGAATTATATGTGACTTTCCCTAGTATGTTGTAGGGATGGCTAGGCATTCCCTTCCAAAGAAAGAATTAAGATATGAAGTTATAATTATTCATTTTGACTTATGTAACGATGACATTTTACTTTGCATGTATTTACTTTGGTTGAATTGCTTGCGTTGTTCTATTACTTACTATGATATTAGTTATACTGATTTGATTGTTTTGTTTGACTTTGTTTATTTTATGGTCTATGACATATTCCTTTGAATTAAATTCTTTTATTCTCTATAACGACTTGCTCTTTTGACCCTTGAATGTCGACACTAATACATCTACCATATTCACATGCCGAGCACTCAAGTGTAGAAAAGATGAATTGTTAGGGTAGAATAAAATGAAAAGGAAAAAGAATAAGGAAGAAGTGAATAAAATATCAGAATCTCACAATGGAACGATTACATGTAATATCAAAAGACAATACAAACCGTTATTCTAAGATACATAGCATTTCAGCGTTACAATCATAAGTACTGTCATCAGCCTAGACAGTTATAACAGCTTGTCGTCGCAAATGCTAATATACACAATAATATTAATGCAGTCAAAATAAGAATATTATGGTAAGTAAATGGAAACATCCAGCTCGTCTCTAGAAGCTCCAAAGAACATCAATGAAAACATGTCTTTCTCAGACTACTCGAAAGAGCAACCATGGAAATAAGAGAAATATAAAACCACGAGTTGGACATAAGTCTTATGTGAGAAACTCAAGAAATATAATGCATCATATAACAGTACTTTTGAGACCGCATGGAATACCATAACATTTATCCTCTCAAAATAACCACCCATCTAATAAGTTCATAAGGTGATATAATAGATAACGTTTATGGTGTAGAATATAAATCAGATCAAATAGCTCTAATGCTTACATTGATCACATCACAAAAATAGTGGGGTACAACTAAAACTGCTAAGGTTCATTCGCATAATGGATTTTTCGTTGGAGACATCCCCGGATATACTAAGGCCAGCCTCTTGAGAAGGGTCAAAAAGTACCTTCCGAGCGTCGTATATCTCTAGATTAAATATACCATTAAGGCAAACACAACTAGCCACACACAAGCATATAAAAGCATGTGGAACCAAGTACCATCAACTCCCATATGATCGATAAGCATACTCTAAATATGGAGTTGATTTACCTTGTCATGGTTAGCTAAATCCCAGGATGTGCGTCCTTCTATGTTTTCTATCATATACCTCGTCAATAGTCAAAGGATTTCAACATACCAAACCGATCGAATCTCCACATAGATTCCTAGAAAAGTCCTTTGATGAATGCTAATACCGACCTCTCCCTTGGACTTAACCTTAGGGTAGACAATTCAACTCTGTAGCCTCCACTTCATAAAAACTTCCAAAACATAAAACTTGTATATTAGTTTTAAAGTGGCATTCGATAAATAAAACTCTTATCGGTCCCAGTCTCTTTGAAACTAAATCAATGAGTTTCTAATAAACTCAATATTGGTTCTTTTAGAAGTAAGCGAACAACATATAAAGAGGAGTCCGCTTCGATGGATCTCGTATATATAACTTCTTAAATGTAAAGACGTTTCATATTGATGCTCCTCCTTAAGGTTTCTCAAATCATATGAAACCACAAAGCTTTTAGATGATTTCCTAAGTTAATTTGGTCAAGTTCGATATTCGACCAATCGACTGTCAAGTACAAAATAGATGATTGTAAATGGGAACTAAGTCTCATATACTTATCTCGTAAATGGAAACCAAGAGTGAAGTCGGTAGTTAGAGCACTATTGCCTCTAAACCCTAGTCGACATCATTCTTAACTCTAACGAGTAGAAAAGCCTACTTTATTAGCTTTTAGTGCTAAGTATATGACCAAATACTTTCCATAAACAAGAAAACACATAGGACATGAGCATAATTAAGTTACCCATAGCACGATTAAACTACCTAAGCAACTCCTAATACCTTTTTGTTAAAGTAATCCCTTTATTTATTAAAACTCATTTGTGAATACTTGTATATATATTTAAAATAACTTTACAAAAGATATATACATATATATTACCATTTACTATTCATTTTTACTCTTTTCAATACTTAGAAATTTATTCATAATATTATCTCAAATGATATAAGAATACTCAAAAATATTAAACAAGATTTCATATTTGCACAAGTATATTTTGATGGGTTAGAAAAATGTCATCAAAACATCAATATTATACACCCAAAACCATTCCATTTATAATTATTTTAAAACATTTTTTTAAAGATAAATTACTCTATAAAGTATAATATAAAAGGCTAAAGATCAATGTTATTAACACACTATCGCAAATCAATTTTATACTTGTTATTATCTTTAAAACATTCATTTAATGATCTAAGTTAATATTTGGTTAAGTTCGGTATTTGACTAGTCAACTATCTAGTTCTAAAGACGATCGCTTATGGAAATCAAGGTTCGTATACTTGTAATGTTTCCAAATTTTCAACTTATACTATCCCTCGGTCAAGAATGAAGCTAGGTAAGTTAGGACACTAGTTGCATATCAAAGCCCTGCCTAGGCACTTCATTCTTAACTCTCATACATAGACAACTCTACTTAGTCGGCTTTTAGTGCTAAGTACATAACTAAATATTTTCCATAAATGAGTAAGTAAAAAACATGGCTAACACATTGTCGACATTTTCGATTTTACTATTCCTCGATCAAGCATGAAGCCAGTAGTTTAGAGTACTATTGCTTCGAAACCCTATTCGAACAACATTGTTAACTCTCATAAATAGATAAGTCTACTTCGTCGGCTTTAACTGTTAAGCATAGTTAATTGCTATTCCTAACAAGTAATTAAAAAAATCTTGATTTAGCCACTAAGTAATCCTAAACCTCTTTTATAAAACATTTTTTTATAATTTAAAAACCCTTTAAAATATGTATGTATGTATGCCAATTTGTTTGTAAGATAAGATATTTAATAATAATATCACATTAAAAATAATTATAATACACAAGCTTTATATTGCCTTAAAATAGTAATCTAACCTCCTTAAAACTCCATATACTTTAAATATACTTTATGATTCTTATAATATGGTATATAACTTTTATATAAAATATTTCTTAAAAAGACTTATTTGATAACTTATTTAAAACTTCAAAAACACATGTTTTCCTTTTAAAAAATAAGCTTCTTATTTTATCAATTCATAATTAATTATTAAAAATTCATAAAAATTCCAGCCATTCTATTTTAGGGTGCGAAATAGAGACGATTTAAAATTTAAATATATATATTTGATCAAAATCAAATCCCAGCCATTCTTTGTTTTGCAAAATGAAATGTACACATTCCATTGTCTTCCTGTGACGACCCGGATATTTTTAAGCATTTAAAATTGGAATATTTAATTGATTTTAAAAATTTAAAAGTTAAGTTTAACTCGAATTCAAATATCACAATTTATTTGATAATTAAATTATCAAATTAAATAAGTTGAAATTGGGTAAAATGTTGAATCTGGAATTCTAAGCCTGTTAAAAATAATTTGAAGGCTTATAAAATTTATATTGATAATATTGAAGATAGTAAAAGTTTTAAAATTGAATTTGAAAGTGTTTTGTTCAGTTTTGAATTTATATCGTTTAAATTGAATTTAAAAATAGCCTTCCGAGACACAGTCTCGGCATTCGATGAAACCAATTCCATCGGATCCGTAATATTGCACTATTATCGGATTTCAAATTTCGTATTGATCGGAGTTGTTGTGTGAGCGTACGATATATATATAAACGCGCTGATTGAAAATAAGTAAATACTTACTTGGTTAGCCAAACTTAATTTACATCAGAATCTTCCCAGTTCTTTCCTGCGCACGCTTCCTTTGGCTTCCCAAACATGATTCTTTATCCTCCTTTCTTTAGATACGAGACCCATTCTCTTTCTGTAGAAATTTAGATGCTCAAGCTTGAAAAAAATGGCAGACAAATGATCGCGACCCCTTCTATTCGAAACCCTTTCGAATCAAACTAATATCAAAGTTCAGAAAATAATAATGGCCGCAACCTATTGCGATAACTCCTCGTCCAAAAATCAAATCCCTTCCCACTCCTTAGGATCGTGTTTTCAACCATTCGATTTCTCGAGCTCGAGTACACGAAGGTTCGAGCGGCAGCTTCTTTGATGTTTGAATTGAAGGGCGCGGTGGTTTCTCAGCTAGGGTTCGCGTGAGTTTAGGCGTTTGGGGCTGCGCGCGAGGGGATGGTCATGATTAGGGTCGTTTGGGGGTAGTCGTTCGTGGGTAGCTACGGTGAAGGGTAGCGGGTTCGGTCGAAATGTTGTGGTGCTTAAGTTAGGGTTCGAGCATCTCTGGGCAGCGATGTTGGTCGCGCGCTTTTCGAGCTTTGTTGTGAGGTATCCTCGAATTTTTATTAATTTTAATTTACTCATATAAATATTTTTGCTGAACAGTAAATATATATACAGTAGATTTTATAAAAATGATTTAAAGATTTATGTATTTACAATAAATTACTGTTGTTGTTATTATATAGAAAAATGAGGTAAGAAAATAAAAGGTATACATATGTACATTTTAAAACCTACTAGCTTATTTCAAAAATAAAAATAAATATAACAATATGTATTATAGTGATTAACCCATTAGTAAACTTATTTAATCATTTTGGTAACTAGAAATTTATTTATTTTTAGGAAAAAATGTTTGAGTAAAAGTATTAGATTGAGTTAAAATTTATTAAATGAGGAATAAATTGTTAGGTTTATTCAATATTAATAAATTATATAAATTGTTTATTTAAGGTCGAACACCTAGAATTCCAAGGCAATATTGAAATGAACTGCAAAACGATAAAGGTGAGTTAATCTCACTCAGCTGAATTTTAGTTTAAATTTAAATAGTCAAATTTAAACAATTGATTGATTGATTTGATTTGGTGTGTTATATATAGTCTTTCTTGGATTGTTTGATTTCCCACATCAAATAGCGGATGATATTATATTTTAAAACCCATATACCGTGATATTCCACTTCGAAGTGGAATTAGTATTTTATGTTGTGCTAACGTTTGTGAATGCAGGGAAAACAGGTTGGAGGGATCCAACTGGATCCCTCAACATTTATTTAAACTATTTAATATTTGCTATTGTGATTATTGATATTCTATGATGAATTATATTGGAATATTGAATGCTATGGTTTGATTTAATATATTTGGGTATAATGAGTTACCAAAAATATATAAATTGGATTTTGGAAAGAAAATAAAAGAAGTGAATTTGTAAGCGAAATAATTATAGCAAATAAATTAAGAATGAATTGGAAAAGAAATAAAGTGATTTTTAAATTTTAGTAAATAAATTTCGAGTATGGAAAGGAAATTTTGAATAAACAGAAGATTAATGAATTTTAAACTTCAGTGTTATTATTTAAAAGAACACAACATTTATTTAAAATTTAAGATTTAAATTATTGAAAAGAATAAAGGAGAAATTGGGAAAAATCTAAAATTTGTATATTTCAGTTAAAAGGTTTAAAACCAAACGGAAAATAATAATAATAAAGTCCATATTGAATTTTGAAATGAAATGAGTAAGTTAAGAAATTTATTTCAAATGGAATAAATTGGAAATCAATTTGGAAATTGATTTAAGTGATTGAAATTGGAAATTCTCCCTGAATAACCAAGAACGTTTTCAAAATAAATTTTTAAATATAAGTTAAAAGTTTTAAAGTTGTTTGAAAAAAAAGAAAGTTTTGGAAAATTTATTATTTCTAAATATTTAAATTCTAAAGTATGTATTTTCTTTTAATCTATTATGGAAGTAATTATTTTAAAATGACTTGGTATTTGTTTTAAAGAGAAAATCTAGGTATATATTTTATAAAAAGGTAACCTCATTTTTTTAATATTCCTAAAGTATATATTTTAATAAAATATTGAAGTGATTTTTAATTTAAATATTTTAAAGTATATTTTCTAATAAAGTTTTTTTTAAAACTATTCTAAAATCTAAGTATTGTCCTTGGTGATTTCAGTGGAGATAGAAAATATTAGGGAAAGCTTATTCTGGAAATGGAAGATGGTTTGAAACTGTTTTCAAAGGATTGAAAATGGAAATATATCTTTAAGATATTTTGAGATGAATAAATAATTTGAAAAATTATTTATTGTTTGATGGTTGTTGTGAATGTTAATTGATAGTTAAATAACCGACTATCAATATTTGATAAATGCGCTGATCGTTTCGAAGAGACCGGGATCGGGATTTATTTCTCGAAAACCACTTCGATCCGGTTTTTACGTTTCGCAGGAAACGAGTTTGGTTGCGAAGATGGAGCCGTGAAGTGCAAGGGCTAGTCGCTACTAATCCTGAGGATATTTCCAAAAAGGATGTAGTAGGAGTAGTAACTTCGGTTCCGTTCGAACCCGGGATGGACTTGTACGGATGAATGCTTTCGGAACATCGTCAGGTGGACGATGGGCATTCTAAGGGATATTATTCTAAAAGGTAACGCTTAGCCTCAAGCCTCATCAACCGGGAATGACAGAAAATCAAGGGTTATGCAGCAAGGCTAGGTGGGTAGCACCCATTCAGGGTGAGGTCATCCCTGTCTAGATGTCCCTTTTTTATTTCGGCTTAGTAGGTGGTTGCTGATCCCAACCGTGGGGTGATCTTGCTTGGGATTATCCAGTAAGGGGTAGTCCTGGTCTTGTGTTGCAGGGGGTCGGGAGTGATCCTCGGTACTGTGATCTAGGCCACGTACCGTGACAGGTGGTACCCCAGTGCCTAGTCATTAGTTGAAAATCCATTCTTCCTACGAGCCTTGTACGAGTTTTGTTTGTATTACCCACTCTAGGGCTAGTAGCTGCAATTTAATGAATGCAACAATTTCGGCAATTTTATAAGTACTTGTATATAGACCCTATTATAATATCAGAGGATTTTAATAAAAAGTGTTTTAGCTATCGTAAGGTAAAAACCCGACATTTTTATTTGTGGCATGGTCTTACGAGATGCTTTTGTTTTCAAAAGGATTTTTGAAACTTTAATAATCAATTTGAGTGTGATATCTCACGCTGGTATTCCAGACTGACTCGGGTGTTATTTAACTATAATGCTCAGGTCAGACCGAGTATTATAGGATACAGGATATGATGCTGTAGAGCTCAGGAGACGAGCAGGATGACAATACGTACTTTCGTACTTGTTTATATATATTCCGCTGTGTTGATTAGCTGTATATCCAGTTGTATGTTATTGATGTTGAACTGAGAATGATGTACTCTGATGATGTAATATATAAACAAATATATTTGTTTTGGTGTAAAGATATGTTAATATCTATTATATTTTATTCCGCTGCGATGGTTAGATTCTGTCGTTGTTTTCTATTTTCTTCTTCTACCTCTTCTTCTTTAACCCAAATGGTTCGTATTTCTGTACAACTTGAGTTGATTTAGGTAGAAGAGTGTTGACTCAAGGGGTACGGATTTGCGGGTCGTTACACTTGGTATCAGAGCTTAGGTTAGTGATAACCTTGGCTCTTGTGGGAATTACTCATTTAAATTAGAGTCCGTAGTACTCTAGAATGAGTTTGAGCGTATTAAGAGATATGAGCGCGTATTTGTTAGTGAATATAAATTGTTTTAATATTGTGTTGATTGGTTTATTGAGTGGCATATGAACCTTCGTCGGCACAGACTGGACAACTGTATCGAAGGGATTTCTAAACACTTGAATAGAATAATTGACACAGTATTGTTTTAAATGTGGGTGAATGCAATAATTTTACCCAAAAATATATTTTGATATTATTTTGGCTAATATATGGTTGCTTGGATGATAGGAAAAATAATATTAAACTATTATCATTGTTAAGTGGAAATTTAACTAGAAATTGAAAATATAACCAAAGATTAAGGAGATAAATTCAATTATGAAATGAAATTTATAAATATGAATTATAAACGTGATTTATAAATTGGAATATGAACAAATGGAAATTTATATTAATGAATTATAGGATTTGGAAGTATTTTGAAGATAAATAATAGCATTATTGTTTTGAAGATATTTCTAAAAGGAAATTTATTTTAAAAAGATTTTGGAAGTGATATAGCATTGAAATAACTTGGATTATTGGGAAATAATTCTGACGATGACGGCTGCATCATCAGTATTCATTTTCGAATTTCTAAGTGACGGATTGCTGCCAAATTGGTTTGTTCAGAAAAGCTATTGTTTTTGAAATTTCAAAGGCAATTTGACGGAAATAAAAACTAGAATTGGTTTAAATTTTTGAGAAGTGTGATTTGTGATGTTGGAGATTTCAAAATGATTTGAAACCAAAAGCCGGGTGTTTAAAAAATCCTGATGAGATAGGTTGTAAGCTTATTAATTGAGATGATTTTTAAATCAGGAAGGAAATATGAGCTTTGAATGTTGGAATTTAAATTTAAAGTGCAAGTTAAAAATGAAATTTACTTGGATCGAGGAAGAAAATTGAATCGAATTGAGTTAAATAAATCTGAGTTAAAATAGAATTAAATTAGAATAAAACTCAGTTGAGTTATGGGTGATATTGAATGGAATTGGATGCTTACCTGGATAAATGGAAGTAAGTTGGATAAGGAATAAGTTGGAATAAATAAATTAGAACAACTTATAAAAAAATTAAAAAAATCCATAAAATAAAATATGCTTGAGTTATAAATAATCATAAATCTTGAGTTAAAAATAAAGAAGAATATATTCAAGCCTAAAATGAATGGAAATGTGTAAAATAATAAGTTGTGACTTATAAAATTTAAAAGTGGAATAGAAAACCCAAAATAAATATTGTTTGATGATTTGAAAAATAAAATGAAAATCCAAACATGAATTATAAAATAAATTTGAACTTAAAAAAAATTAAATGAAGAGATTTTGAGATTTAAAATCGAGTATTAAATTATAAATAGGGAAAGAACTAATTAGATAATAAATTAGTTAATGAAATATGTAAATGGAACCTAATGTAGTTAAATAGAAGCTGAATTGGTGAGTTAATATTGAAGTTTGGAAATAAAACTCAAGTTATAAATCAAATTCGACTTGAATCATTAGTAAAGAAAATATAATTGAATATGGCCGTGCAATTAATTAAATGAATTGAGAATGTAATTTAATTGTGAGTTAATAAATTGGATGGTAAATTAAAAGTGAATGGTGGAATCAGAATTTGAGTTATTAATTAAAATTTGACTTGAGGTGTAACAAATTAAATATAGTTGGAAATGTAACGAATAAAAATGAAATTGGATAAACATAGTAATGGTTTGAATTGCAAATAAAATCCAAATAAGTAGAAATACATTGGAAATGGCCTTGTTATTAATAAAATAATTTCGGATGAATTGAGTAAGGAAATGAAAATTCATAATGGATTGGTTTTAAATCAAGTGAAAATAATTTTTAATCGAAATAAATTCGATGAATTACAGATAATATTTAATGGAATGAAATTCTTAAATAAATAACTGTAAACCATTTAAATTATTAAGGAATTGAAATAACTTAGAGACAATAAGAAAAAAAAAGAATGGTTTTAAATCAAACGCAAATGAATGGATTGTGAATAAAATTGAAATGGAATGTGTCGAGCTAAATAAAATGGTTGTGAATGAATTAAAATAGTAGGAAAATAAATAATAGGTTGAGTTGGAATCAAATTAAAATGATTATAAGTTAAGTAATTGTTATTTACATGAATAATATCAAAATTGCACACAGAATTTACCATTCTATTGTAAATAAAAGTAAATGTAACAGAAGTGAATAGAATTGATTTTTAAAATCAATTGGAATAATATGGTTTGTTTGAAATTAAAATGAATGTAAGCAAGTGGGTTGTAAAACTGTTCAAATTGAGTGAAAATGTTATAAATTAATTTAAACGGTTGAGTTAGTATGGAAACTATATAAATTGCTTACAGAAAGTGTTTGGTGTGCATTTCCTTTAGAATTCATGTGTTTAACTATTGCAAATAAGTGAAATGTTGTTAAACTTCATATATTTGGCACTTACATGTTTTAGTTGAGTAAGTACAGGTTCAGGGAAGTCGTTGGGCTGGATTTGATTGCACAAAATGCTAAATAAATAAGCTTTTTTCTTATAAATGCTAAATAAGGTACGCCTATGCAATAAAAATAGGAAATATGAACTGTTTTTGGTTTTTCCGACTGGGTGGGTCGATGTATATATATTTATATCTTTTGTCAAATTGCAAAAGCTCCTCCGTACAAAGGAGACTCTGCCAAAAAATTTCGAAAATTTTGGGAGTTAGAAAATTTTGGAAAATTTTGTTAACAACAAAATGATTTCAAACTGGAAATTGAAATAAATTAGTAAGAAACTAATTTAAAATGATGACATGAATTAGTTATAAATGGAAAATAAAATTCAAATATTCGGAGTTGAAGATAAATTGAATTCAAATGGAAATGAAGGAATCAATTTGAATAGAAATAGATATAAAATAAAATGGTAAGGTGAAAATAAATAAAGAAACATATAAAATGCTTATACTAAACTTAAGTAAGGAATGGTAAATTCTTAATTGGAAATTGAATATTGAAAATATATTCTAAGTTGATATTTGAATGAATAAATATTGACATTTTGTAAGGAAGTCGATAAAATGTTTTTGGAATATTGTGATTGGATATTATTGCTATGTAGGCCATACAGGTATTATAAAGGGAAAGGAGAATTGGTTTTGATTTCAGATGATAAATTTGAATTGCTCGACAAAAATGTATGTGTTTAAATTTCTATGAAATTTGATTGGGTTTTTGGATTTAGCCACTTGGCCTTTTGTTTTCTTTTGGAATTTGGGAGCCCGTAGAGGCCTTTTGTAGTTGTACCGAGCTAGCCGTGCAAAGGAGATGCCGGTGAAATTTTTCAGAAATTTAGGGAGTTAGAAAGTTTTTTGAGAAATTTTGATAATTTAAATTTGGATTTAAATTTAAGTTTGAATGGTTGAATAAATAAAGTTATTTGAAAACTATGGAAGGTTTTAGGAAGTTGGTTGAAGTAATAGTGGGTCTTTAATAAAAGAATATGTTATGGAAAGTTAATTAAACTGTTTGGTTTTGGAAAATAGCAATGGGTATTGGATCATTCTTCCTAACTAATAATTTTGGGGACGAAATTCTTTTAAGGGGGGAGGAATGCGACGACCCAGATTTTTTTAAGCATTAAAATTGGAATATTTAATTGATTTTAAAATTTTAAAAGTTAAGTTTAACTCGAATTCAAATATCACAATTTATTTGATAATTAAATTATCGAATTAAATAAGTTAAAATTGGGTAAAATGTTGAATCTGGAATTCTAAGCCTGTTAAAAATAATTTGAAGGCTTATAAAATTTATATTGATAATATTGAAGATAGTAAAAGTGTTAAAATTGAATTTGGAAGTGTTTTGTTCAGTTTTGAATTTATATCGTTTAAATTGAATTTAAAAATAGCCTTCCGAGACACAGTCTCAGAATTCTATGAAACCAATTCCATTGGATCCGTAATATTGCACTATTATCGGATTTCAAATTTCGTATTGATCGGAGTTGTTGTGTGAGCGTACGATATATATATATATATATAAACGCACTGATTGAAAATAAGTAAATACTGTACTTGGTTAGCCAAACTTAATTTACATCAGAATCTTTCTAGTTCTTTCCTACGCACGCTTCCTTTGGCTTCCCAAACACGATTCTTTTTCCTCCTTTCTTTAGAAACGAGACCTATTCTCTTTCTGTAGAAATTTAGATGCTCAAGCTTAAAGAAAATGGCAGACAAATGATCACGACCCCTTCTATTCGAAACCCTTTCGAATCAAACTAATATCAAAGTTCAGAAAATAATATTGGCCGCAACCTATTGTGATAACTCCTCGTCCAAAAATCAAATCCCTTCCCACTCCTTAGGATCGTGTTTGCAACCATTCGATTTCTCGAGCTCGAGTACACGGAGGTTCGAGCGGCAGCTTCTTTGTTGTTCAAATTGAAGTTCGCGGTGGTTTCTCAGCTAGGGTTCGCGTGCGTTTAGGCGTTTGGGGCTGCGCGCGAGGGGATGGTAATGATTAGGGTCGTTTGGGGGTAGTCGTTCGTAGGTAGCTACGGTGAAGGGTAGCGGGTTCGGTCGAAGTGTTGTGGTGCTCAAGTTAGGGTTCGAGCATCTCTGGGCAGCGATGTTGGTCGCGCGCTTTTCGAGCTTTGTTGTGAGGTATTCTCGAAGTTTTATTAATTTTAATTTACTCATATAAATATTTTTGCTGAACAGTAAATATATATACAGTACATTTTATAAAAATGATTTAAAGATTTATGTATTTACAATAAATTACTGCTGTTGTTATTATATAGAAAAATGAGGTAAGAAAATAAAAGGTATACATATGTACATTTTGAAACCTACTAGCTTATTTCAAAAATAAAAATAAATATAACAATATGTATTATAGTGATTAACCCATTAGTAAACTTATTTAATCATTTTGGTAACTAGAAATTTATTTTATTTTTAGGAAAAATTGTTTGAGTAAAAGTATTAGATTGAGTTAAAATTTATTAAATGAGGAATGAATTGTTAGGTTTATTCAATATTAATAAATTATATAAATTGTTTATTTGAGGTCAAACACCTGGAATTCCAAGGCAATATTGAAATGGACTGCAAAACGATAAAGGTGAGTTAATCTCACTCAGCTGAATTTTAGTTTAAATTTAAATAGTCAAATTTAAACAATTGATTGATTGATTTGATTTGGTGTGTTATATATAATATATCTTGGAATGTTTGATTTCCCACATCAAATAGCGGATGATTTTATATTTTAAAACCCATATACCGTGATATTCCACTTCGAAGTGGAATTAGTATTTTATGTTGTGCTAACGTTTGTGGATGCAGGGAAAACAGGTTGGAGGGATCCAACTGGATCCCTCAACATTTATTTAAACTATTTAATATTTGCTGTTGTGATTATTGATATTCTATGATGAATTATATTGGAATATTGAATGCTATGGTTTGATTGTATATATTTGGGTATAATGAGTTACCAAAATATATAAATTGGATTTTGGAAAGAAAATAAAAGAAGTGAATTTGTAAGCGAAATAATTATAGCAAATAAATTAAGAATGAATTGGAAAAGAAATAAAGTGATTTTTAAATTTTAGTAAATAAATTTCGAGTTTGGAAAGGAAATTTTAAATAAACAGAAGATTAATGAATTTTAAACTTCAGTGTTATTATTTAAAAGAACACAACATTTATTTAAAATTTAAGATTTAAATTATTGAAAAGAATAAAGGAGAAATTGGGAAAAATATGAAATTTGTATATTTCAGTTAAAAGGTTTAAAATCAAACGGAAAATAATAATAATAATAAAGTCCATATTGAATTTTGAAATGAATTGAGTAAGTAAAGAAATTTATTTCAAATGGAATAAATTGGAAATCAATTTGGCAATTGATTTAAGTGATTGAAATTGGAAATTCTCCCTGAATAACCAAGAACGTTTTCAAAATAAAATTTTAAATATAAGTTAAAAGTTTTAAAGTTGTTTGAAAAAAAAGCAAGTTTTCGAAAATTTATTATTTCTAGATATTTAAATTCTAAAGTGTGTATTTTCTTTTAATCTATTATGGAAGTAATTATTTTAAAATGACTTGGTATTTGTTTTAAAGAGAAAATCTAGGTTTATATTTTATAAAAAGGTAGCCTCATTTTTTTTAATATTCCTAAAGTATATATTTTAATAAAATATTGAAGTGATTTTTAATTTAAATATTTTAAAGTATATTTTCTAATAAAGTTTTTTTTAAAACTATTCTAAAATCTAAGTATTGTCCTTGGTGATTTCAGTGGAGATAGAAAATATTAGGGAAAGCTTATTCTGGAAATGGAAGATGGTTTGAAACTGTTTTCAAAGGATTGAAAATGGAAATATATCTTTAAAATATTTTTGGGATGAATAAATAATTTGAAAAATTATTTATTGTTTGATGGTTGTTGTGAATGTTAATTGATAGTTAAATAACTGACTATCAATATTGGATAAATGCGCTGATCGTTTCGAAGAGACCGGGATCGGGATTTATTTCTCGAGAACCCCTTCGATCCGGTTTGTACGTTTCGCAGGAAACGAGTTTGGAGGCGAAAATGGAGCAGTGAAGTGCAAGGGCTAGTCGCTACTACTCCTGAGGATATTTCCAAAAAGGATGTAGTAGGAGTAGTGCCTTCTGTTCCGTTCGAACCCGGGACGGACTTGTACGGATGAATGCTTTCGGAACATCGTCAGGTGGACGATGGGCATTCTAAGGGATATTATTCTAAAAGGTAACGCTTAGCCTCAAGCCTCATCAACCAGGAATGACCGAAAATCAAGGGTTATGCAGCAAGGCTAGGTGGGTAGCACCCATTCAGGGTGGGGTCATCCCTGTCTAGATATCCCTTTTTTATTTCGGCTTAGTGGGCGGTTGCTGATCCCAACCGTGGGGTGATCTTGCTTGGGATTATCCAGTAAGGGGTAGTCCTGGTCTTGTGTTCCAGGGTGTCGGGAGTGATCCTCGGTACTGTGATCTAGGCCACATACCGTGACAGGTGGTACCCCAGTGCCTAGTCATTAGTTGGAAATCCATTCTTCCTACGAGCCTTGTACGAGTTTTGTTTGTATTACCCACTCTGGGGCTAGTAGCTAGAATTTAATGAATGCAATAATTTCGGCAATTTTATAAGTATCTGTATATAGACCCTATTATAATGTCAGAGGATTTTAATAAAAAGTGTTTTAGCTCGTGTGGATGAAGCTCGAGTAGTATCAATCATGGGTTGTTTCGGCATGGCGAGCAGATGATCGTTGTCGCATGAAAATTGAAGCGGCAGTGGTTCGCATGCGAACGCCGTGAGATCTGGAGGAACCGCGATGGAATTGAGGCCCGACTTCGAGCATTCTGGTGGAAATCACGAGGCATCGTCGAAGGGGAGGTGCAACGGTAGGCTAGGGTTTCGTTCAAGATGAAAATCTCGAGCTCGACCTGGGCATAAAATGGTATAAATTCCAGTTTATTTAAATAAAATTTACATGTTTTTAAACAGTGAAAAAAAATATACACATGCACCATTTAATTCCAAAATAAAATTTTAGGGTGATTTATTTTGTTTATTAGCTTATTTAAAATTTATTATTATCTCAAAAAATAATTTGTAAAAGAAATTTTGTAAGAAATTTAATTTATTAGGTGAAATGATTTATTAAAGGAAATTTAGTTTTTAAATTTAATTTTTAATGAAATAAATTTGTTAAAAGGGATTTGTTAGTTTAAAATGAAATCACGGGTTAATTAAATTATCAAATGTAATTTAATAGTTCGATTTGTACGAATATTTATAAAATCATATAATTGTTATGCAAGGTCTTAAATCGAGAAAATCGAGTCAAGATGGAAATGGATTACTAATAAAAGCAAAGGTGAGATCTTCTGACTCAATCAATATCGTCCTAATTTAAATTTTAAATACTTAGATTTAAAATTGATTGACTGTGTGCCTGGATGATTGATTTATAATAATTATTCACTAGATGATATTATATATATATATAGTAGTATATTGTATATATTGGAGTTGTTGATTTCCCGCATTATATAGTGGATGAGACCCTATGAGCCGCATAATAGCGGATGATATTTTATAAATCCCATATACCGCGATATTCCACCTCGAAGTGGAATTGATATTTAATTGTTGTTTTAACGTCTATGGATGCAGGGAAAAAGGTTGGAGGGATCCAACTGGATTCCTCAAATATTGAATTTGTTTCATATTTTGTGTGTTGATAATTTATACTCTATATGTGACTATTTGTAATTGAAACCCTTGAAGGCTATAATTTAGCCAAATATATTTTTGGTATCGTAGGATACCGGAAATAGATAAAATTTGATTTTTTTGAAATTTAGTAGAAAATTTATAGTAAATTAATGTTATAAAAATTGAATAGATTTAAAAGAAGGAATTTGTTTCAAAAGATAATAAATTTGGTGTTGAAATAAATTTAGAAATCAATTTTGGAAATTGATTTGGTATTTGTAAATAAATTCGGAAATCAATTTAGAATTTAATTCGGTGCTGAAAATGAATAATTAAAAATCGATTTGAAAATCGTATATTAAGGGATATTTAGAAATTTAAATTCGTAATGGAATTTTATAAAAGAAAGGGAAATTTGTTTTAAAAATAAAAGTGTGGAAAAGAATTTACGGATTTGAAACGTATATTTTAAAGTAAATCCAGAAGGATTTATAAATTGATTTGAATGAACTATTTTATAATGGAAGGTGTACTTTCCCTGGGAAGCCGAGTATGTTTTTTTAATATAGTCTATAAATATGAAATTGAAGTTGTAAAGATGGTTTTAAGGAAAGTTTGTTTTAGAGAAATTATTTACTTGGGTTATTTTAAAAACCTTTAAAGTAAAGATATATTTTAATTTATTATAGAAGTAATTATTTAAAGATTAAATTGATATTTGTTTTAGAAAATGGATATTTAAATAGTTATATCCTATCTACTGATTTTATTTTAAAATTAGCTTGGCCTTGAATTTTTATACGAGATTTTTATATAATGTTTTCATAACCAATATTTTAAGTAAGTATTTAAGATAGTTTTATTTTAAATATTTCCAAGTATGTTTTGGATAAGTATTTTAAATTACTTTGAACTTGGCAGATTTTCAGTAGAAAATGATTTGAAATTTGTTTTCAAAGTATTGAAATGTGGAAAGTGATTTGAGATTTATTTTCAAATGGTTGAAGTGTGAAATATATCTTGCGGAAATATTTTGAAAATAAATAATTCTGGAAAATTATTTAAATCCTTGCTAGTGTTGTGAACGTTGATTGATAGTTAAATAACCGATTACCAATATTGGCCTTTTAATGACATTTGAATTTTGATGCGACCGGGAGTCGGATTCCAAGTGGATATTCGTAAACCACATCGAACCTTTGTGATTGTGATAGATCTTTTATTTAAAGGATCAAAGAAATTTGTTGTGATTTGTTTGAAATCTGAATGAACACTTATTTTAAAAATAAGCGCTCGTTATTCGGATTAGCCGGGAGAGGACTTTGTGTCATAAAACCCATTCCGAATAACGATACGACGAAATGGGATTGCATTTAAAGACGGTGTTGAAGACCGGGTATTTTCAAAAGCGAAAGGATTACCTGTCGATTGTCTCTGCATCGGGTTGCTCCGGTATAGAGATTTTTATTACCCTTTGTGATGGGGATTTCGGACGTGATTAGTGCATATCCGGATTTGCAAGGGCTTCTTTTGAATTGCCTTCGGTTTCGTTCGATCCTGGAATGGACTTGTATGGATGTGTGTCTGACATTACACTTTAAGATGTAAAGATGGTTTCTATCAAATACATTTCTGTTGGTGGCGGAGAATTTATTCTCTTAGCTTAACACCCTTCTCTGAGACATACGAGCTCAGAGGTTATGTAGTTGATGGTTACTAGTGATATATTCCCAAACTGGTAATGTGGCATACGAAGTGCTGCCGATCATTTGTTAATCAAACCATGACTTTGTGAAAAGTGTAGCTTTGTGGACGAGACCTCATTGGACCTCACACCCCGAAAATGGTCAAAACAGGAAAGATGCGGCAAGGTTATGAGCGCCCTTTAGGGTACGCCATTGCCTTCTGGAAAAGGGTAGTGTCAGGTATGGAGCCTTGATATTTAAGCTTTGTGGTTACTGCAAATACTTTTCTTTGTGGTTGTTGGTGTAAAGGATCCTCGGATAAAGGTCCCAAAGGACCGGGGGATGGCATACTCGAGTAGTAATTACCTAGTTACAGAGGTAACCCAGCCTTGTGTTGGCAGAGATCCGGGTAGGTTCTCGGGACGTCCCTCCAGAGGCATACCCATGTGGCAGTAGGAAGTTCCTTAGCCTGCCCATTTGTTGGAAATCCAAAGAAACAATACGCACCCTGTACGGTTTTAGTTGTATAACCTGCCATCTACTTATGGTGGCGCCCCACTGTTTAGATGGTAGCTATAGTAGGAATACAATAATAGTTGTATGTTGGCTTTAATATTATACTTTCGGAATGTTTTCTGCATTATGCACTAATGATAATATTAAAAAGGATTTTGCGTAGTAAGCATGTTTGACTATCATAAGGAGAAATCTCCACCAATTCTGCGTTTGCATTGTGTGTGTGGCGGGAGGCCTTATGGTAGTTTCATTTTCCAAAAGCATAGCAGATTTTTTTTTATTTTCTTTGTGAAAATGACTATTTTTAAGATCTCACACCAGTTCCATGATTGACTCGGAGTTTATTGTTCCCTTTCTAAACTCTGGGTACCCATAATTTTCCACACGGGCAGCCTAGTGTCTGGTTATTATTATTCGAGAGCAAAGTCAAGAAGTTGCTATGGAAATCAGGAGTTGAAGTTGGATGGCGAAGCGTATCACTTATATATGTAATATTTCATTCCGCTGTTTGTTGTTGTAAACTCTGATAATGTAATGTGATGTAATGTAATGACTGATATAGTTCTTTGTTGTAAAGATATTTATTTATCTATTATATTTGTTCCGTTGCGAAATGTGAGATTCTGTTATTGTTTCTGTTTCTTCTTTCTTCTTCTTCTACCTCTTTTTCTTTAAACCCTAAAGATTCGTAAGTTTGTTCCTCTTTGGGCTGAATTGTTGTGGGATTTTGCCAGCTTGAAAGGAGTATGGGTTTGCGGGCCTTTACAAGTGGCATCAGAGCATTTGGTTAAGCGATAACCTTGGCTCTGTTGGGTGTTGCTCATTAGAGATAGAGTCAGTAGTACTCTAGAATGAGTGTGAGTGTAATAACAGACACTACAAGAAAAATGAGTTTTAACAGCAGTCATTGTCAGCGTTTAAAAGTTTAATGCTGTAGAATGCGTTTGTGAGAATATTATTTTTAAGGGTTGAACACTGACAAAACTATTCGTGCTTATTTTGTTTGCCGCACCGCATACATCAGTGATTATTTCGTTTGCCGCCACTTCCCTCCCCAATTTCCATTCTCAGTTTCCATTCCCTCCCCAATTTCCATTCTCAGTTTCCATTCCCTCCCCAATTTCCAGTTTCCATTCCCTCCCTTCATATTTTTCATACTTTCAGCCATGCATCGATTTTGATTTCAACAGTAGAAATCATCTTCCTTCATCCACCGCTTCGATTTTGGTTTAGCATCTCTGTCCTAGACTTCGATTTTGGTAACCCTAAACTCAACGGAACGGGAAACTGGTGAGCGTTTTTTCTCAACCCTAGTTTTCAGTTTGGAAATTTAACTGCTTCACTTTGGAATACTTTTTCTAACTTCAAGATTCTTAATGGTTTGAACACGTTTTTATTTTATCTTAATTAAAGATTTTTTGGATGTGGTCTATCTATTTCATAAAGAAGGTAATTTGTGTTCTTATTTTCATCCTGTTTTTTGGATGTGGTCTATCTATTTTTTCCTTATGATATTATTAGGATTTAGGCATATAGTAGTATTCGGTTTTTGTGGATTTGTTCGTGTTTTTCCCCTCTTTACGCTTTGCTACAAACCTTCGATGACTTAATCAACTTCGTTGATTTCCTCACATAGGAGCCTTCACATGTTGAAGTTGTAATTCAATCAGGAAATAGGCTTACTTCATCTGTTAATTACTGAATACTGTGTTTTAATTTCCTTCCACGCTCTTACTGCCTAATCCCAATTACAATTCAGGGACTTGGTCGAATTAAGCTTCATACAGACAAATGGCAGAAATTTTTTCATCGGGTACATCGGATGCTATCGGTATAACGTGTAGCGGCAGTTAGCGGCACCAGGTATGGCTCTGCTTTCGAACTAATTTTGACATTGATTTTAGTTTGATTTTTGGTTATTTTTTTTCAAGTTTCAATTTAAATTTTGATGAAGTCTTATTGGGTTCTTTTATAACTGTGTTAAAGATGAGTCGATCCTAGGCAGTTTGATTTACTTCTACAATTTTGATGGCAAGTTCCTATCATTTTCTAGATGTTATTCCATTGTCAGTTAGTTAATTTAAAATTTCTTACTGAAAAATATTTAATGTCTTTTTTATTAACAGCTTCAAAGAATTTGAGAAATCTATAGGGATACAAGTACACTTTTAGAGCATATATGGTTTCAATATTATTTAGGCTTTCTATAATATTTTTCAACCATATTCCTTCTTTAACCAATAACTTGATTTTGCAAATTCATGCTATTAATTTGAGGTAATAAACCGATGATGGAAAAACCCATATTGGATGGTCAACGGTAGACTCAAGTAGTCTCTTTAGTTGAAATTTTACATTGGTATAGATACAATATTAGTTGTTTGGTTATTTACCGACTATATAGGGTAATGGGATTCCCTATTAACCATTCAACAATTACATGCTACATTATTTTTTGCAAACATGAAAGCTTGCTCAAATGTTTCAGACTCTCTGAAACAGTGACTACAGTGTATAACTTTGGTTTAAAAATGCCATTGTTTGCTTTTGTGACCATGGGATGGCTTGTTCTTACTTGTGGTTGTTCTTCAACATTTGCTTGATTATTGTTATTTCCTGATTGATTTTGTAGAGGGTCTGAATTTTCTTCACTAACTCGATGAGTTTGCTGACTTGAGTGTGCAGGAGATTAACTGAGATAGTTGGGTAGTCCTGGTGACTCATGACCTGGTTGCTTTGACATTGTGAGTTGAGACTCATTAGCTCCAGCAGTCCTTTCAGTCTCCCTTGTTTGAGGCATATCAGTGCACACAGGTAAATCAGGTATTGATACTTTTGGATTATATATTTTCTTGGTAGTTTTTATATCTGCATTCCTAAAGGAAAATACATACTCATTAAACACGTTATAAATATTTTTTCCATTATCATCAAGACATTTATATCCCTTTTGTTTTGTCCCATAACCTAAAAAGGTACACGGTCTTGATCTGAAGTTCAGTTTATGAGTATTATATGGTCTCAAGTAGGGAAAACATGGACAATCAAAGGATCTCAAGTGTTGATAATCAGGTTTAACTTTGTATAGCGTTTCTATAGGACTTATTCCTTTGAGAACTTTTGTTGGCAAACTATTAATTAAATAAATAGCTGTGCTAAATGAATCAGACCAAGATTTTAGTGGCAGAGATGCCTGAGCTAGCAATGTAAGACCTGATTCAACTGTGTCTATGTTTTCTCTGAATGAGATCATTTTGTTCAGATATATAAGGACGTGTAGTTTTATGAATTATTCCCTTTTTTGTTGAAAAAACTGCTGAGTGGACTATACGCAGTTCCACCAATAGTTTGCATTATCTTGACTTGACAACCAGTCTATTTTAGTGGCAGAAATTCTTCCATTCAAGTATTGGATAAATTTGTACAATTTTTGTCCAAAAGTGAAGTACAGAATAACAAAGATTGAGTTTATTTTGATCTTCAAAACCATTTTTGGCAGGAACTTTGTAAAATGTTAATGCATTTTTCTTCAAATGTTAATAAATTCTTTTAATTGTTGTAAACCGGTCTAATGATGTTTGTAGATTGTTTAAACTTAACTTAATATTTATATGGCCATATTATATTTACATTAACAGTAATAATCATTTGTTATTCAGACCAAGCTTACCATGAAATAATATACTAGCAGTACATGTTCATAACTAGTGGATCACATTCATTTTGTCCCCATTTTCTTTTTCTTTATGGTAATTTTTAGTATGTTGTTAATGATGACACCATATTCACCTGTTTCCAAGTTTTGTTGAATAATCGATTTGAGTCTTTTTTAAACCCATTACAGATTTCAGGATTGGACGTCTGAACAGTCACTGAGTTCTGAAAAATTATTCAATGAAAGGCGAAGAAACATATTTGCTTCTATCTTAAGCAATATATGGGGATCAGTCCACTGGTGGATTGATGCATTAAAAACCAGTTTCAATTTTCAGTCTAAAGAAGATTCAACTCCTAAGAAACAAAAATATAAGAAGAACGTACTAGATCCTCAAGGTCCATTTCTTCAAAGATGGAATGAATAACAAGATATTAAAATGAAAGAGAGAACCAAGAACTTGATTCGCAGACAAATGCTGAATGAAAGCAAAATTTTGAGGTGAACTTGCCTAATTTCTTGTATTGGATCGGAGAGCAGCCAGTGATCTTGATCATTGGCAAGGCTTGATGATGATCTCAGTTTCAGTTTTCTTGATTTTCTAATAAAAAAACTGAAAGCAGCCAAATAGTTGAATGATGATGATTTTCTGATAACTCTTCTTGGCATGGCTTGATGATGAACTAAATGATTTAATATTTAGTTCAATCTTTTTCAGTTTGGTATTATTTGCTTATTGTCTTCTGCATTTGTGACTGAAACAAAAATGGTTAAATGTTTGTTTTGTTGCTGTGGGATGGTTTTGAATGACTGTTGTAACTGTTTGTAGTGGATAAGTGCTTGATATGTGGTTGAAGTGGGAAGTTTTCAAATTCAAAACCATTGAAAACCATTGATATGTGGTTGCCTGATCAAAAACATTCCCAGTCTGAAAGTTTTCAAATTCAAAACCTATAAACCAAGATTCAGAACAAAAGCTGAGTCAAAATCTTCAATCTGGAACAAGGGTCAAGATCAAGCAATTCCAAAAACAAATCAAGTTTCAAGTGATTCAAAGATCAGGTAGAAGTAAAATGCAGATTCAAATTAAATCCAGATCAAATAAAAAGAAAAAAATATATACTGCTCTGTTCTCCACTGACAGGTGAGCAAACTCACTTGAACCCATCTATATGTTTTGATATCTGAATTGATACTTGATGCCTGTGATGATGGATATGGGTGATAACTTGAAATGTTTAGTTATGGATATAAATGCATGTATATAAATTTAGAAATACCTGTGCCTATCTGTATATATGTGTATATATATCACCCTGTTAGTATTACAGGTTCCCATCCATTAAAATAAATTCGATTGCTCTTCCTATAATCTATTTTAGGCCTTGATCTTTGAGTGAAAAATGGTTATAAGAGTGTGATATCACTTTTAAAAATAGTTTCAAGAATGTATATCTAGTAATTATTCCTAAAATAGAAATTTGCAGTGAAAATCATTTAAAGTCAGAAAATTAAGTATTTAAATTCCAAGCTTTGATTATACAAAATGATTCGTACTTAAATATGATGATTTTTAATGGTAATATTATAATTTTTAAGTAAGTATTCGAGGAGAATTGGCAAGTTAAACAGAATCGTGAAAAATGTCAATCCCTGTTGATCAATGATCAAAGAGGAATTTACAACCCTTTCTTTCAGACGGTTATTTTTGGTAGAAGAAGATTGTAATTATTTATCTAAACTGTTTCATTTAGTATTTTTCATTTTGGAGTTTGCAAAGGAACATTAGATGCTTCAGATTCACTTTGTTAGTCACAGCTACTTAAGCGTCAACTGGAATAATAACAAAAACTACATAAACACCAATAAAATTGCTCTGTTTAACCAACAGTCCATTTTCTTTGATATAGCTAATCTCTTTAGTCTTTTGCATCAATGATAATTTACACCTATTGCTCTTTTAGTGTTATCATAAATAAATTACACCTATAGCTCCATGGTAGACAATGCGATGACTTTTTTTTAATTGTAGGAGTTACGAGAGAGCATAAAGCCATATTTCGTGCTACTTTTAAAGAGTGAGGTGTTTGGTGAAGATGATTCAACTAACGTTAAACTGTCACAAAAGAATGAGTTGATTGTTTGGCTGAGGTTGACCAAGTCTTAGGTATTTCTTGTCTTGATTGTCATTTATTGTGATATTGCATTTATGAAGTATATTATTCCAAATTGAATTTGAAAAAGGAAACTTTTTTTGGGCTTTGGATACAGAGATAACTTTATGAAGCTTTTTTGAAAAGTGATTGGGTCCATTCTTCTCTGGATGGTGGCTCGCCATTAGCTGCATTAACGGTATGTTTCATTCAAAGTTCAAACGTTAAAATATATAGGCTGATAGCCTGATCGGTATTTTTATTCATAACTTATTGAATTTACTGTTAGTAATGTGGCATGAAAACTTGACTTCTTTCCTTTGAGGTTTATATTACTAAGTTGTTTTTTAGCCACATCATTATTTTTCTTTGGAATTAGTGCAATTTAATCATTAAATATTCAGTTTGTCATTTGTTTTGTTTATGATATCAAATTTGATCCATCTCCCTATTATTCAATGGATTATCTCAAACTTTAGGAAACAAACATCTACTGAACAGTAGTATTATGCTAGCTTTAGGTGCTGAATTATTATGCATTTTATTAGACTTTAAGATTTAGTTGTTAATAAACTTAATTCAATGCATTAGCTTCTATAAGCAAGCATTGATTTCTTTCCCTTCTAACTTCAGATTTTTTTAATAAATCAAAGTTCAGGTTGTGGCAGTATTTACTGTGTCATTGTTTGTTTGGATAATATGCAGGTTGTTGAGATGGTTCGGGATTGGCACGACTGGGCTGAATGGTTCAGGATTGGCATGACTAGGTGGTGATTTCTGGTTTGCTGAGGAAGTGTGGGTATTGTTGTTGTGTATGTTGTTTGTATGGAGATGTAACAGAAAATGTGGTGAAAGAGGAACTGTTTGTATGGTGGAACAGTGAATGTTGAAGAGGCAGGCGATGTAGATTGAAGTGAAGGAGTTTGCATTGAAGTTGCAGTGGCTCGGCCGAAGTGGTTGAATGACTGGGTGGTGTGCAGAGGTTTAGGGAAGTTTGTTCTGGGTAAAGGAAGTGGTGTGCAAGGGAGATTGAAGTAGCATGGTTTTGTAAAGTAGTGTGTTCAGATTGGTGTATGTTGTGGAGGAGTAGAAGGCAGTGGGAGGTGGTTGTGATGGTTTGCAATGAAGGTGATCAAATTTTGATTTGAGGGGAGGAGTTCGTGATAGAAACTTATGGGTTGTTCTTTGCGACGGTGAAAGAGATGTATTTGATTTAGGTGAAAGAGATGTATTTGATTTAGGTGATTTTTGGAGAAACCATTTTTGTTTATGGATATTATTGAAACTTGGTTTATGGATGTCTTTTGTTTGTTAATATTGTCTTAACTAGTTTATGTAACTAATTAATAGTTATTAGAACTTGTTATATATACTAGTTGCTTGAATATGCTTAAAATATAGTTTTGGAATATTCAAAAATAGAGTAGAATATTGAAGCTGTTATATAAATAGAAGACAGCGTTTGATTAATGCTGTCAATGAAGAAACAACAGCGTTTAATTCGTGCTGTAATTATCTTGAAATTGTCAATAACAGCGTTTTTTACATGCTGTCGAAATAGTTGATGATTCAATAACAGCGTTTTTAACATGCTGTCGAAATTGTTGATGATTCAATAACAGCGTTTAGAAAACATAATACAGCACGTTATAAACGCTGTTGAAAACATTATTGACAGCTCGTAATAAACGCTGTCACAGAGATGTTTCAACGGCGTTTATAGAAACGCTGTTGTAAGTTATGTATATACGACAGCATGTCGTTATACAGCGTTTCTAATAACGCTGTTGTATCATATTACAGCGTTTATCAAACGCTGTTAAAAGCCTTTTGTGGTGTAGTGAGATATGAGTGCGTATTTGTTAGTGAAAATAAAATTGTTTTATATTGTGTTGACTTATCGATTGATTGTTTATAGATTCTGGTCGGTGCAGTTTGGCCAACTGTATCGATAGGGGTTTCTAAACTCTTAAACAAGATAAACTGACACAATATTGTTTTAAAATTAGGGTAAATGAAATAATTTTACTCAAAACTATTTTTATATATAAAAGAAATGATTTTCTGTAAATTTTTATGGTATATGGTTGCTTGGTTGTTAGGAAGTGATGATATTGAATTATCATCATTATTGTATGGAAATTTAATATGAAATAATGGTATAACCAAAGATTTGGAGATAAATTCATTTAACAAATGAAATTTATAAATATGAATTGAAAGAATAAGGGAATGAATTCATATACAAATGGAATTTGTAAATGTAAATTGTAGGTGTGATTTATAATTTGAAATAAAATTCATTAATGAATGAAATTGGTAATGTGAATGTATAAATGAGTTTTATAAATTGAAATGAGATGCCACTGTAATCTTTGTAATACAGATTAAAGGATTTGGATTGAAATTTCAAAAGATTAAATTTCTTTAATTTGAAAATGGTTTCCAAAAGTATAGAAAATAATTATTTGAGAAGTATTTTTGAGTTGGATATGAAATATGGTGGGGTTTGAAATTTAAAAATATTTGAAAAAATATTTTGAAAGGATATAATTGATTTCAAAGTTGGTTTTGAAATGTGAGTAATTGTTAAAAAGACTCTAGAAATCTTTAAAATGTTACGATATCTAAATAAGTTAAAAATATTTGAAATTTGATTGAAATAAGATTCGAATTGAAAAGGGATAAATAAAAGTAAGTGTGGAATAAATTTGTGAATGAACAAATGAGTTAACATTTGTAAGTAAATGAATTGGATTGAAAAATGGAATGAGATTTGACTTGGATCAAGTTGAATAAAAATCCAAACTTTGGAAACATAAAAATAAAATGGATTGAATCCAAGTAAACTAATATGATCATTAATTAATTCATGA
Source organism: Allium cepa (assembly GCA_030765085.1). Lineage (NCBI taxonomy): Eukaryota > Viridiplantae > Streptophyta > Magnoliopsida > Asparagales > Amaryllidaceae > Allium > Allium cepa. The sequence goes on along the minus strand of CM060929.1, from coordinate 795,430,684 downwards.
AACAGAAAAGTTGAATTAGTTAAATTAAAACTTGAATTGTGAGTTAAATAAAAATGGTTTGAATTTGCAGATAAATTCAAGTAAGTAGAAATAAATTGAAAATTCCCTTGTTATTGATATAATGAATTCGAGATAGATTGAGAATGGAAATTTGAAATTAAAAATGGATAAGTGAATAAAACTATTTTATAAATTAGTAGATGGAATGGATTTGATAAATGAAAAATCAAATCAAGGATTTAAAATTGGAAATTGTTAACAAGGAAAATGAACTTGAGTTTTGAATAGAAATAACTTAAGTTAATATTGGATAAAAGCTCGACTTAAGTAAAATTGTGAAATGTTGTTGTCAAGTTTTATGGAATGGTTGTGAATGAAACTTGTTTGATTAATGAAATGCAAAATGAATTAAACGGAATCAATTGGAAATGAAATAGAATAAAGAGTAAATTGAGTTGATATTAATTTAAATTAGTTATAAACTAGATTGGATGTTCTATTTAGTAAATATCGTCGAATTTGCATAGAAATGGTTGTCGTTTGACGCAAACGAGATTGCATAAAATCCTATGAGTTAAGGAAAGCCAATAAAATTGATTTTTGAATCAATTGAAATGGATATGAGTTCGTTTCGTTTAAAAATGAATTGAATGAAAGAAAGTGTGTTGTAAACCATTGAAATTGAATGGAAATGATGTGTGATTTAGTTGCAAGCAATTAAAGTTGTATCGAAACATATAAATTGCTAATGGAAATAATTTTGAATATTTTGCTTATGGAACCTATGTGCTTACTATTGAAAAATAAGTGAAATGTAAATGAGTTTCCTATATATGCCACTTATGTGTTTAAATTGAGTAAGTACAGGTACAGGGAAGTCGTTGGGCTGGATTTGATTGCGCAAAATGCTAATTAATATGCTGCTTGCTTAAAAATGCTAAATAAGATATGCCTACGCAATAAAAATAGGAAATATGAACTGTTTTTGTTTTTTACGACCGGGTGGGTCGATGTATATATATTCATATCTTTTGTCAAATTGCAAAAGCTCCTCCGTACAAAGGAGACTCTGTCAAAATTTTCCGAAAAATTTGGCAGATAGAAAAAAAATTTGAAAAATTTTTGTTAGCGGTAAACGGTTTCAAATTGGAAATTGAAGTAAATTAGTGAATGAAACTAATTTAAAATAATAATATGAATCAGTTATAATTGAAAGATAAAATTCAATATTCAGAGTTGAAGATAAATTGAATTCATATGGTAATGGGAAAACTAATTGAATAGAAGTAGATATGAAAACTTCTGTAAGAAAATGTATAAAATAATTTTAAAGGCTATGAATGGGTATTATGGCTAGCGGGATATGCAGGTGTATTAAAGGAAAATTGGAATTGGGATTTTGATTCTGAAGATAATTTAATTTGCTCGACATAAAGGTATGTATTTAAATTTCTATATGGAATTTGGTGATTTTCTTGTCTAGCCACTTGGCGTTTTGTTTTCTTTTTGAATCTGAGGGCCTGTGGTGCCATTTTGTAGTCGTATCGAGCTAGGCGTGCAAAGGAGACGCTGGCGAAATTTTTAGAAAATTTAGGGAGTTAGAAAAATTTTGTGAAAATTTTGAAAGTTCAAATTTTGAATTTAAATTTATATTTGAATTGGTTAAGTAAACAATGTTGTTTGGAAACTTATGATTGAATTTGGAAAATTAGTTGAAATGATAATGAGTCTTTAATAAAAGATTTGTTTTGGTAAGATGATAAAACTATTTGGATTGGGAAAACAGTTAACGGGTTGAGGATCGTTCTTTTTAACTAGTAATTTCGGGACGAAATTCTTTTAAGGGGGGAAGGATGTGACGACCCGTAAATTTTTAACATTTGAAATGGAATATTAAATTGATTTTAAATATTTGAAAGTTAGTTTAACTTGAATTTAGAATATTAATATGAATTCGGTAATTAAATTATTAAATTAAATTAATTTATTGAAGTTGGATAAAAATTTGAATCTTCAATTTTAAGCTGATTAAAAATATTTCAAAGCTTGTAAAATTCATATTCATAATACTGAAGATAATAGAAGCTTCAGAATTGAATTTGGGAATGATTTGTTTAATTTTGAAATAATATCGTTTAAATCGATATTTAAAAATAGCCTTCCGAGGCACAGTCTCGGAATTCAACGAAACCAGTTCCATTGGATCCGTAATATTGTATTATTATCGGATTTCAATTTTCGTAGTGTTTGGAGTTGTTGTGTGAGCGTGTGATATATAAACGCGTTGAAATTTATATGGGGAATTTAGTATTTAAACTCGATTAAAAAAGCTATCTTTCACATAGGATTGAACTGGGCTCCAAAACACGTTCCATTGTGTTCGGAATACGGGTAAAACATTATAAACAGCTAGCGGCACGTCTCGATACGATATCGAGCTTTTAGGGTGCGAAATCGAGACGATTTAAAATTTAAATATATATCTGATCAAAATCAAATCCCAACCATTCTTTTTTTGCAAAATGAAATGTACACGTTCCATTGTCTTCTCCTACATGCCACCCTATCCTATCTTCCTTTGAAAGCTAACCGATCTTTATAATAAAAAAATCGATATACAGAAGAAAAAAATAAGGGCTTCATCGAATTCTTCTCCTCCTCTCTTAAATAAAGAAACAATTTCAGCCGAAGTAATCGAAATCAAACTTCGCAATGATTGGCACGGCATTGAAGGACATTGAATCGAATCCCGTTCGATTTGATTAGGGGTGACGTTCGAATGGAGGAACAGCGGCGGTAGATCGTGGGCTCGGCATCGATTGTCGGGGCAGAGGGCGATTGGCAATGGAGCAGCGGAGTGTCTGGGCGAACGAGGGTGGTTCGTGTGGATGAAGCTAGAGCAGTATCATTCATGGGTTGTTTCGGCACGACGAGCAGATGATCGTTGTCGCATGAAAATTGAAGCGGTAGTGGTTCGCGTGCGAACACCGTGAGATCTGGAGGAACCGCGATGGAATTGAGGCTCGAGTTTGAGCACTCCGGTGGAAATCACGAGGCGCCGTCGAAGGGGAAGCGCAATGGTAGGCTCGGGTTTCGTTCAAGATGAAAATCTCGAGCTCGACCTGGGCAGAAAAAGGTATAAATTCTAGTTTATTTAAATAAAATTTACATGTTTTTAAACGGTGAAAAAAAAATACACATGCACCATTTAATTCAAAAATAAAATTTTAGGGTGATTTATTTTGTTTATTAGCTTATTTAAAATTTATTATAATCTCTAAAAATAATTTGTAAAAGAAAATTTGTTAGAAATTTAATTTATTAGGTGAAATGATTTATTAAAGGAAATTCAGTTTTTAAATTTAATTAAATAAATTTGTTAAAAGGGATTTGTTAGTTTAAAATGAAATCACGGGTTAATTAAATTATCAAATGGAATTTAATATTTTGATTTGTTTGAATATTTATAAAATCATATAATTGTTATGCAAGGTCTTAAATCGAGAAAATCGAGTCAAGATGGAAATGGATTGCTAAAAAAAGCAAAGGTGAGATCTTCCCACTCAATCAATATCGTCCTGATTTAAAATTTAAATAGTTAGATTTAAAATTGATTGACTGCGTGCCCTGGATGATTGATTTATAATAATTATTCACTGGATGATATTATATATATAGTAGTATATAGTATATATTGGAGTTGTTGATTTTCCGCATTATATAGCGGATGAGACCCTATGCGCCGCATAATAGCGGATGATATTTTATAAATCCCATATACCGCAATATTCCACCTCGAAGTGGAATTGGTATTTAATTGTTGTTTTAACGTATGTGGGTGCAAGGAAACAGGTTAGAAGGATCCAACTGGATTCCTCAAATATTGAATTTGTTTCATATTTTGTGTGTTGATTATTTATAATATGTGTGTGACTATTTGTAATTGAAACCCGTGAAGGCTATAATTTAGCCAAATATATTTTGGGTATCATAGGATACCAGAAATAGATAAAATTTGATTTTTTTTGAAATTTAGTTGAAAATTTATAATAAATTAATCTTAGAAAATTTGAATAGATTTAAAAGAAGGAATTTGTTACAAAAGATAATAAATTTGGTGTTGAAATAAATTTTGGAAATTGATTTAGTATTTGTGATTAAATTCGGAAATCAATTTAGAATTCAATTCGGTGCTGAAAATGAATAATTAGAAATTGATTTGAAAATCGTATATCAAGGGATATTTAGAAGTTTAAATTCATAATGGAATTTTATAAAAGAAAGGGAAATTTGTTTTAAAAATAAAAGTATGGAAAGGAATTTACGGATATGAAACGTAAATTTTAAATAAATCCAGAAGGATTTATAAATTGATTTGAATGAACCATTTTAGAATGGAAGGTGTACTTTTCCAGGAGAGCCGAGTATGTTTTTTTAATATAGTCTATAAATATGAAATTGAAGTTGTAAAGATGGTTTTACGAAAAGTTTATTTTGGAGAAATTATTTACTTGAGTTATTTTGAAAATCTTTAAAGTAAAGATATATTTTAATTTATTATAGAAGTAATTTTTTAAAGAGTAAATTAATATTTGTTTTAGAAAATGGATATTTAAAAAGTTATATCCTATCTACTGATTTTATTTTAAAATTAGTTTGGCCATGAATTTTTATACGAGATTTTATATAATATTTTCATAACCAATATTTTAAGTAAGTATTTAAGATAGTTTTATTTTAAATATTTCCAAGTATGTTTTGGATAAGTATTTTAAATTATTTGAGCTCGGTAGATTTTCAGTGGAAAATGATTTGAAATTTGTTTTCAAAGTATTGAAATGTGGAAAGTGATTTGAGATTTATTTTCAAATGGTTGAAGTGTGAAATATATCTTGCGGAAATATTTTGAAAATAAATAATTCGGGAAAATTATTTAAATTCTTGCGATTGTTGTGAACGTTGATTGATAGTTAAATAACCGACTACCAATATTGGCCTTTTAATGACATTTGAATTTCAATGCGACCGGGGGTCGGATTCCAAGTGGATGTTAGAAAACCACATCGAACCTTTGTGATTGTGATAGATCTTTTAATAAAAGGATCAAAGTGAAATTTGTTGTGATTTGTTTGAAATCTAAATGAACACTAATTTTAAAAATAAGCGCTCGTTATTCGGATTAGCCGGGAGAGGACTTTGTGTCATAAAACCCATTCCGAATAACGATAAGGCGAAATGGGATTGCATTTGAAGACGGTGTCGAAAACCGGGTATTTTCAAAAGCGAAAGGATTACCTGTCGATTGTCTCTACACTAGGTTGCTCCGGTATAGAGATTTTTATTACCCTTTGTGATGGGGATTCCGGACGTGATTAGTGAATATCCGGATTTGCAAGGGCTTCTTTTGAAGTGCCTTCGGTTTCGTTCGATCCCGTAACGGACTTATATGGATGTGTGTCTGGAATTACACTTTGAGATGTAATGCTGGTTTCTATCAAATACATTCCTGTTGGTGGCAGAGAATTTATTCTCTTAGCTTAATACCCTTCTCTGAGACATACGAGCTCAGAGGTTATGTAGTTGATGGTTACTAGTGATATATTCCCAAACTGGTAATGTGGCATACGAAGTGCTGCTGATCATTTGTTGATCAAAGCATGACTTTGTGAAAAGTGTAGCTTTGTGGACGAGACCTCATCGAACCTCACACCCCGGAAATGGTCGAAACAAGAAAGATGCGGCAAGGTTATGAGGGTCGCGCCCTTTAGGGTATGTCATTGCCTTCTGGAAAAGGGTGGTGTCAGGTATGGAGCCCTGATATTTAACCTTTGTGGTTACTGCAAATACTTTTCTTTGTGGTTGTTGGTGTAGAGGATCCTCGGATAAAGGTCCCAAAGGACCGAGGGATGGCATACTCGAGTAGTAGTTACCTAGTTACAGAGGTAATCCGGCCTTGTGTTGGCAGAGATCCGGGTAGGTTCTTGGGACGTCCCTCCAGAGGCATACCCATGTGGCAGTAGGAAGTTCCTTAGCCTGACCATTTGTTGGAAATCCAAAGAAACAATACGCGCCATGTACGGTTTTAGTTGTATAACCTGCCTTCTACTTATGGTGGCGCCCCACTGTTTGGATGGCAGCTATAGTAGGCATACAATAATGGTTGTATGCTAGCTAAGATTAATATTATACTTTCGAAATGTTTTCTGCACTATGCACTAATGATACTGTAAAAAAGGATTTTGCGTAGTAAACATGTTTGACTATCATAAGGAGAAATCTACTCCAATTCTGTGTTTGCATTGAGTGTGTGGCGGGATGCCTTATGGTAGTTTAATTTTCCAAAAGCACAGCGGATTTCTTTTTATATTCTTTGTGAAAATAACTATTTTTAAGATCTCACACCAGTCTCATGACTGACTTGGAGTTTATTGTTCCCTTTCTAAACTCTGGGTGCCCATAATTTTCCACACGGGCAGCCTATTGTCTGGTTATCATTATTTGAGAGCAAAGTCAAGAAGTTGCTATGGAAATTAGGAGTTGAAACTGGATGGCGAAGCGTATCACTTATATATGTAATATTTCTTTCCGTTGTTTGTTGTTGTAAACTCTGATAATTTAATGTGATGTAATGTAATGACTGATATAGTTCTTTGTTGTAAAGATATTTATTTATCTATTATATTTGTTCCACTGCGAAATGTGAGATTCTGTTATTGTTTCTGTTTCTTCTTTCTTCTTCTTCTACCTCTTCATCTTTAAACCCTAAAGATTCATAAGTTTGTTCCTTTTTGGGCTGAATTGTTGTGGGATTTTGCCAGCTTGAAAGGGGTACAGATTTCCGGGCCTTTACAACTCATCATCTCCGGTAGGATAATAAGTACTTGTCTATATCACAACACACCAAAAGCAGAAAAGAGACTGAAAGACACACCTGCTTCAAGAGACTACACACGTAACTAGCGAATACGGCACATGTGCCCTTCCAGCATGGCTCCTACAGTCTTGGTTACCTCGATGGACATTGTGACTCTTACCTACTGCATGTCATAAACACAATGCAGAACTACACTCAACATTTGTCACGAACATTCTTTACCCTTAATGGTAATTGGCCTAGGTGCCACAAGGGGCTAAACATCATCGACACATGGCTCTATAATTTGCCGACATACGTAGGGATCTATATGTTGCCAACACACAACCACAAATACTGTCGAAACATGGCTAGAACATTTCCGACACACAAAACTGGGATGCCATAGATCCAAGGTGCGACCACCACTGGTTCACTTTCAAAACATAAAGGGAGTTGGACGGTGATAGACAAATACTGTAAATATATAATAGCCGATAGACAGTTATATACCGTACCGATACACGATACTAGACATATCTGACACACAGCGGATAACATATGCTGACACACGGCTCTATACATTCGCTGACACATAGCTAAAAACATATGCCGACACACGGCTTTGAATATTGCCGACACTCGGCTCGATATAATCGCCGATACAGAGCTCTACTGAAGTCAACACATGACTATAATATTTACCGTGGCGAATGTTATACTCTGTATCCCCGTATTTAGTATCATCTACAAGCAAAGGATGGTCAAATAAGTAATACAACAACGTATCATACCACAACGTGTTACTACTCTGTTTATTCAGTGCTCATACGCAACACTCACCCTTCAATATTCTATATAACGATTCAAAAAATAACCAAAAAAGTATTATCGAAAGTCCCATACCAGATGGTATCACTAATCCGTTTATTTAATTTTCTCATCACACTGAATAAAATAATGTAAAACCCTATGGAAGGATGTCACCGTATCATTTTAAAGTCATCAAACAAATCCATCTCAATGGTGAATCATTCATACAATTCAATTCAATGTATAAGGAAATAATGCATAGAAAAGTAATTTAAAATTAGATTATTCAAATAAATATATATACATCAACAAACAAATCAATCTTAATAATAAATCTTTCGCAACATTTGTTCTTTTGTAAGAAAATAATTACTTATAAATGGATAAAAAATGCATACTCTGTTTCCAATAAATTACTAATTTCATAACCTTTATAAATTTAAATATTGATTTAATATTCTGAAATAACTTTCGAAAGTGCATTACCTTCTTTTAAAACCTCAAAATTATTCATAAAACTAAACATCACACATAATATTTATTTCATAATTCTAAAATATATTTGTAAATCATCAAAATAATTCTTCTCAATTTGAACCATAATTTATAATTCAAAGCCTCTCTATATGTTCAAATCTCTAATAGCTCATATTGAAAATCAACAGGTATTGCTTTAAATTACATTCATAATCTTCAATAATGAAACATTATTTTAAAATAAATTGATAAGTTATGAAATAAATTATATTTATTTCAAACCATAGAATATAATCCAAAAGATTCACTTTATATTCTAACAGTTATAAATACGAAATTTTCCATTTTCAAAACGACTTTTATGTTAATTTTCAAGAAATCATTTTATTTACTAACTAGTTTTATTTATTTATGAATATACTTTGATTTAATCTTAAAATATCAAAAATAATTTATCGAAGCTTTAAAAAAATATTTTAAAGCCAAAAAATCAATTGAATGTCCAAATATATTAAATATGGATAAAAATCCTCCAAAATCAACAATAATCACTGATATATATTTTATTGTGTAGCCGAGTCGAATTATATAGAATTTCGACCATCAGTAAACAATATACACAATACAAATAAATTCCAACATTTAAACTTCAAATGGACAACATCTCCTTTACATTTCAAACATTCAACAAACATAAAACTTCATTATCAAATACCAATTAATATCTAATATCTCAACACCCAAATGATTATCCCGATCAAACAATTTATCATCCAAGAAAACAATTTAATATTCATAAGTAATCAAATCTCAACAACCAATTTAGCCAAGCAATTCTATAAATAATCGGGATGATACAATATAAGCAAGATGGGAATTAGACATAGTTATGAGTGAGAAATACTCAACAAAATGACGAGAGTAAGGATCAAATTCTACTCTGGATTTTGTTGTTCACTCAAATTATTATGCACGCTCCTCTGCCTCATCCACGCATACTACTATCTCATCACCGACATCAACCATCATCGAACCAGGTCAATGTCGAAGTCTTGCATAAGAACGCTCACTCTATAGTCGAATTGTCCTCCTTTAATGCTGCTATAAAATCACCGACCACCAGCTATCGAGCATCTCCTCCTTGGCATTAACGAACATCGCTCCTCTTCCCCTGACATCGGTGATTGCCATGGCCGATTCTATGAGCGTGAATCGCGTTTCTTTTTTTTTTAATTTAACACGTCATAATTTATGATGATAGAGGAATTAGGGCATGGGCAGAATTTGATTTTGAGAAGATCGACAATAGTCATGAAAACAAAATAAATTTCCAAAAGCAAGTAGAAAATAAAATGGGCTTTGGGTCATGTAGATTTCTGGCAAGTTTTAGTTAATTACTTTGTCCATTATTTATTTATTTTATTTTATTCCTTTTAAAGCACTATTAAATTTACTTTGTGAATAAATTTCAATTTTATTTAAATTAATTTAACCTTCATTTTGCTGATTATATTTCGATAACCGCATAATTTAATGAAATTCGATGCCTGCTTATTAATTTTCCACTGTTTAATCACATAAAAACTATTTACATGTAAAAAATGTTTTTATATTCAATTTATAAATTATCACAAATTGAAATCAAATACTTTTATTTTAATTAGTTAATTAATTTATTCAGCATAGAAAGTAAGGTTGTTACACCCTGTGTTGGGTTGTATGTGTAGTGTAATATTTATATGTTTTGATTTCTTCGAACGCTCTCCCTACAAATGAGTTTGCCAAAATTTTCTGAAAATCCTGACATTTGGAATATTTTCACAAAAATATATCGTATGTGAAAAATAGAAAGTCCATAAATGAATATATTTAAAATAATAGCATATGATAAGATGAGTTGGAGTGTGTGAACCACATAGAGGATTCAGTAAGTTTTGATTTGGTAGAAGGTTGTAGATATGAATAAAATCAAGGTATGAGTTGTATAAAATGTTTCTCCCTAAGAAATTGTGAGGATAAACTTACAAAAGGCCAAAATTCTGCAACAACCCTGCTTTCTGTGATGCAGAATAAATAGACTAAATTAAATAGAAATATTCGATTTCAATTTTTTAATAACTATTTTTTTGAAATTAAATTCTACTTTGTTTGAAGCCTAGTTAATAAAAGATTTTGTTTTAAATAAACTAAATTAATGAATTCTTGTCTAAAATTTTACTGAATTAAATAAGATGTTTTAAATTGAATATAAATTTATCTTTGGTGCAAATAATTTTTATATATGGTCAGAATGGTTGGAAAACAAATTTATTTTGCAATAGTATAATGATTAGTTAAATAAAAATAACCATGATTGAATTGAAAAGAATTGCTCATTTATCGAAATATATTCAGTACAATGAAGTGTAAACTAAATTAAATTTAGATTGAAATATATTTACAAATAATAGGGATTATTTAAAAGGAACAGAAGAAGGATAAATTAATTATTTAAATCAAACAGGAATTAAGGCCTAAATTAAAACCAAGCTCATTCTCTTTTCTCTCTCCTTGGTTCTAAAAGCCTCTCATATTTCATTTTATAACCCTACCTTACCCAAATCCAAATCTATTATTTTCCTAGACCTAATTATTTAAGAAATCGATCAACATGGAAAAGGAAAAAAGAACGATCGAAAAAAAGGGAATTCGGGCATGATGCCCAAGAGCCTTGTAACGGTAGGTCACCGCTAGGCAAACAGGAGCCAAGATGTAGAGATATGTCGGGAAGGTGTTATCCCGCATTTTGGCAAAGCCGTGATACCAAAAGATCGATCGAAAACAAAGGACAGTTCGTCTCAGAGATTGGTCATACTATGCTTCACTATGGATATCGCTGGATTCTGTCCAAGTCCAGATTAAGCTACAATTGTTAGGACACGACAAGAAAAATCATAGAAGTCAGCATCTCAAATTTCGAGTCAATCCGAGTTAATACGCTCGAGTTATGATCGACTCAATTTGAAGGGAAAAGCACTGGTTTCGTATCCATCGTTGTAGGTGTCTTCGAATCCATCGCTGAACTCTAGTTCGAATCCATCAAAGTATCCCAGTTCGCATCGATCAGAAGCGGCCTTGTTCGAATCCATCGAGTTCGTATCAATGGACTTCGTACCCATCAGTAGGTGAAGCATTTCGTATCCATCATCCAGTGCCTGCTTCGCATCCATCAGATCGTCATCCTTCGTATCCATCGAAGGGTTCAATTTCGCATCAATTGACTTTGTATCCATGGAAAAGTTACAAAGCTCATATCCATCAGAGAAAGACTAGTTTGTATCCATCAAGCATGGGTTGTTCGACTCCATCAGTGAAGCCTTGTTCAAACCCATCAGTGAAGCTTCGTTCGAATCCACCAAGTCAACTAGCCATAGTGACGTTGCATTCATCGATGCAAACGCGCCGAGATGTATGGAGTCGAAGCGGTCAACTCGGAGCGAAACCCGGATCGAGGCGAAGTGTGCGCTCAACGTCAACACGAAGGTGCGTGCCACCATCGGTTCGAAGCGATCGATTCGAACGCATCGATTCAAACCAAACAGCCACGCAAGGAATCCCATTTCATACCCATGATAATTCGAGATCCACGAGTTCAAATGCCACAAAATTTTCACAGAAGCTTGCATACATATTGAAGAATGTCCACACCAAATTTCACCTCGATTGGATGATTTTTTGATCGATTCGAATGGAGTTCGAATTGATGCCAAAGTGGGCCCAAATTTCCTAAGGCCGGTCGCGTGGGCCCCCTCACGTGCCAGAAGTGGTCTCCCGAATTTTCAACGAAGTATGAGCATCCTACGCCTATAAATAGAGCCCCAGAGCCAACAGAAAAGGGATCTTTTGACTCTCAAGCGCCCAGACTCTGCCGGATTGAGATCTCCATCATCCTACATCATATTTTTGCTGTTGATTTCGAATTTCCAGTTGTAACTCATTGTTGATCGCTGTAACAACTTGTAATCATTGAAAGAAAATCAATAAAACTGCAAAAAACTTCACAGTGGACGTAGGCAATACGCCGAACCACTATAAATCGCTTGTATACGCATTTACATTATTGCTTATTGGAGTTTTTGTTAGATAATATTCGTTCTGAATTTACATTCTTCGTTATTATCTCTTCAACGACTCCCGAAGAGTGTTGTGACCAATTTTGGTGCAAACAGTAGGCTACATGGTCGTTGCGACATAGAGGGGTGCTAGCAATCGAAGGGCGAACACGAGCCTAGCATTAGCGATAGAGGCGGGTTAAGTAGTGGAAGGCTCTGCGATGTCGTATGCACACATGTAATAGTAGGCCGGTGAGGAGGATTGTGCGGTGTCATTGATGAAGGACTGGAGTTGGCAATTAATAACCACTAATGGTGCTGATGCTTCTTGCTGATGATGGCAATGATGCAGAATTTATACAAATGGTATTGAAGTAATTCAAGCATTAACTTAGGGACTTCCAGCTTTGATTTGCTGAATTATCCTTATAACTCACAACTATAGTCTTCTTTTCATTGATTTTTGTTGATTGTTAGTGATGAATTTATAGTTGTTGTATTATGATTATATATGATTGAATTGGATGACAATGCATTGCATACCTTTGATTTTGGTTGATGCGGTGATATATTACTTGATTAACTGTTAAACAACTTATATTAGATGTCGTGTAAAACTAATAGATGTTTGCAATAGTAAGACAAGACACCCAAAATTGATTAGAAAGGGATAGTGAATTAGTGTTAAAAGCTTTGAATAAAATAAAATATTTTGAATATGAATTATGATTTAATATTTAAAATATTGTTATTAATAGAAAATATTAAAGCGAGGTAATTTTGAGAATTGTGGGAATAAAATTATTTGCAAAATGATGATTTGCGTGATTTGATTAAATAAGTGAATTTATGAATATTTATTTTTATCCATTTATCATTGATTATAAAAATATCTAAATGAATTTTACAATAAGGAATTTGAAATGTATAATTTTGAAGTAATTTGTTAATTCTGTTTGAATTTAATATATTTGGAAGTCGGCTAATAATATTTTGATATTGTAGCAAGTTGAATTTTATCTAATTATCGTATGCAACTATTAATTAACAACTTATTATACATTATTAAGAATAATTTTGTAAGTATATGCTTAATATTCGATTATCATTATTTTTAATAATACAAAGGAAATCGTTTATAAAATCTTTGGAATATGCATGCATAAAAGAATTTGAGTTAAGCTATTACGGAAATTAAAATTTTGGATATTTGGAATTGAATTTTAATTTATAGATTTCCTTGTAGTTAAATGAGAGGTTTGGAAATATTTATTTTTGGAAGCATAATTGGATTTTAAAGAAAGAATTAGAACTTTAAAATCTGGTTTTCGTTCATTTGAAAATTAATACTTGAAATTATTTTGAACATTTTGGGAAAATGTATTTCAAAATCCCTTCCGAATCAATACATAATAGAATTGTATGTTTAGATTGATTTATATTTCTGTGCAATGAGGAACTAGAATAAAAGGAGTTATAATACCATTTGGTATGGGACTTTTTGTACTATTTCTTTGGTTATTCTTTGAACTTGTTATATTGAATAACTATGCATTGATGAGTGTGATTTACGATTGAGTAAACGAGCAAATGACACCAGGTGGTTTGGGATGCTGAGCGGATATTTGATCAATTATTTTTGTAAGTAAACATCACTTTCATTTGGGATTAGGAGTTTATGATATCTTTTAGAGGTGACTCCTTAGAGCTTTATAGTCAAGAGCTTATTACACTCCAAGTACTACAAGCTGGAGATATATTGGAATTTATACATTTATCCTCTTAGGACTAACTAGCCAAGTTATATTGTATTACTCTTAGGGCTAGTACTCAAGGAATTATTATGTTTTGATGCTCGCAGTTGGACATATGGTATCGAGAGTACTTACTATTACCCCCATTCATATCATCGAGGGCATATTTCGTTATATCCTATAAGGACTAACTAGTCGAGCATTATTATCTACTCTTCAAGCTAGTAGTCGAGGATTTGTTACATAGATATGTTCTCATCAGCACTCATATAGTCGAGAGCGATTACTCTCATTAGGACTCCTAAAGTCGAGTGAAGTCGACGTGATACTTATAAGGATTCATCGAGAGTATCAGTTATTAATCTCTACCAACTTATCTAGTCGAGAGTATTATCTAGGAATCTATGTCATATGGTTCATGTCACTATGGAGAGCGCATGACTAAGACCCACTAGATAGTCTAGTCATCCATCCTGGCGGTCCTGATTGTGGAGTCATGCCCTGGATTCGTGATTCAATTTGTGAGTTTGTAGGCTAAGGGTTATTTCTCATTAGAGCCTTCTCCTCAACGTCATTTAAGGACCAATAGTCCATTATCAAAGGCAAGTAGTAGTCGTGACCAACGCACAGCATAGTCTTGTAGCATGTTTATGACATGTGATGGATATGAGTGTCATGATTCTGAGAGTAACTAAGGGCTGTAGGCAACGGCCTACGGTCGTTAGTGTTTCTTGTAGCATTGTTGCAGTACATTAGTCCCCCATCCTAATAACTTAAGTAGATCTATTATATTTGAGATATTTGATATCACCACCACATTCGAGATGATGATTATATGACATTAGAGACCAATCATGTGTTAGTTTGTCAATTAAGATAGCCTAACCCTAGACATCTGCATGTTGTCTCCATACGACATTAGAGACTAGTTATGTGCTCATCTGTCGTTCCCTCTTAGAGCCTTCAATTGAGAGATATATCAATCTACTTTGTATGTATCTTCCCGGGCCATTCAGTTGAGAGTATTCCTCCTCCTAAGAACTGTTGGTCGAGATTGATCATTGTATTGTATTGGTGTGTTATATTATATTTGCGTTATATAACTCAAGTCTTTATGCTATGTTGTTCCATATCTCTTAGGACTACACTAGTAAGAGTATTGTCTCTTATTAGGGTTAGTGGTCAAGATATACATTATTGAGCATAGTGTTTATATAGTAGTTTGGTTTTTATGGACGATATTTTACCCATATTGTTCTTGTGACATTTAGTGAGTTATTTGATTGTTGCTTACTATTGGTTATGTTTTGCATGCATGGTTTTGATTGACATTAATTTACTTTAGAAATTTACATTCCACTTGTGATGAGAAATTTACATTCC
Source organism: Allium cepa (assembly GCA_030765085.1). Lineage (NCBI taxonomy): Eukaryota > Viridiplantae > Streptophyta > Magnoliopsida > Asparagales > Amaryllidaceae > Allium > Allium cepa. The sequence continues at coordinate 795,415,313 of CM060929.1, read as the reverse complement.
ATTGTGATAATCTATTTTCGCCATGTCGGTTGTTATTAAATATTGACATCTATATTTTAGACATAGTCTGACCCAAATATTGTTTATATAACACTCTGTTCAGTCCGAGATATTTTAGGTTCAGAGACAAGTTGACTAGTTTGTGGATATTGGGCATAAATGGAGGATATAGTATTTGTATATAATTTTGTATATTGTAGTTACATGCGTTCATGTGTTATTGAGATGTATATATTGGACATGTTATATTTGTTGATGATAGTGGGAATATGCCTCTTTTATAGACCTACCTAGACTTATGAATATTTTTTATTATATGTTATCGTCGCGTGGATGACTCTTTGTTCTATGTGATTTATTCTATATTGTGTACTGTTCTATCCTAGAAAAATAGTTGTTTATTGCCTTATGACAATATTATGTACGTATAACTGAGTTATTTATATTCTTAAAATATGTATCAGTATTTCTTCAAAGGAATATTCATGTGCGACAGCCTAATATCGCCTCATTCTTTATATTATCTAGTAATACTCTTTGGTAGTATGGGTATTGAGGTGGGGTGTTAATATTTTTTGAGTGAACATGTTTTGAAAGCTAAGTTCTTAAAGTATCATTTTTGTAATCATAAGTTAGGTTCCTAGGACATGTTTTCTTTGGAGAAGGTAATTCTATAGATCCAGCAAAGGTTATGGCTGTCGAGGATTGGAAGAGGCCGGAAAGTGCAACCTAATTAGGAGACTCTTGTGGTGGGTAGGTTATTATCAGAGGTTTATTCAGGATTTCTCTAAAATTGCTCCACGCTTAAAAAATTGACGTAAAAGATGTCAAACTGTTTGGACTGATAAATGTGAACAATCATTCAAAAGGTTAAAAGCAAGGTTGAATAGAACTTCAGTTTTGATTGTTCCAGACGGAGGTGAGGGTCTAATTATTTATACAGATGCTTGTGGAATAGACTTAGATGTAGTATTGATGCAGCATGGAAGGGTTATTGCTTATGCCAACTGATAACTCGAGCCATATGAATTGAGGTATCCAACCCATGATTTGGAGTTATTAGCTATTGTATTTGCATTAAAAATGTGTAGGCATAGCTTACTTGGAGAGAATTTCAAGTAATACATGGACCATAAATCTTTGAAGTATCTTTCACCTAGAAAGGCCTCAACATGAGACAACAATGGTGGTTAGAGTTTCTCACGGTTATGATCTTTATATATTGTATACGAACGAAAAAGTGAATATAGCTGATATGCTTAGTAGGAGGTATGTGGCTATGGAGAATGTAGAAGTCCATTTGACCCTTGTACGTCATATAGCTGATAGATCTCTGTATTAGAATGATACTTAAGGTTGTAAGTTTAAATAAGGCATCAGAGAGGTTACCGAGATTCGAGGTTTATAACCATGGTATATCAAGACTGAACGGGAGGTTATGAATTTTGGATATTGACAAGATTAGGCAAGAGGTGTTAGTATAGAGCAACCGTTCGAGATGTATAGTACATTCAGGAGTTACAAGGATGTATCGGGATATGAAGTAGACATTCTGGTGGGAAGGATGAAGAGGGATGTTTCAATATTCGCGAGCAGGGGTTCAAATTGACAAAAAGTTAAAGGCAACTAACAAAAGATAGCTAGATGAAAGTGCTACCATGGATCGTTATATGGAATATAATCTAACTTAACTATTAGTGTGGAATATGAAAACAAAAAGTAAATAGAAAAGTAAATGATACCAGAGACTTTTATACTGGTTCAAATTCCTGTTTTACATCCAGTCCCATACTCCTTTTGGAATTTAACTATCAACTCTCTCTTAACCTGGAGGAATAGGTATTACATCGCCCGAGCAACCGAACATGACTTCTACTGCCTAGACAGCCGAATAGGACTTCTACCGCCTGAGCAACTGAACAAGACTTCTACAGTACAGAAAGTTTTTTTGACTGATTGTGCTCTGTAGATAGCACGGATGAGTCTTTAGAGTACACCCTTCCTATAATGTTCTCTTTTGTGGTATATAGTGTAGTACGTGAAGATTGGAAGTAATTTGAATCACAAATAAATTTATGCTTGAATATGCAAGTGATTTGAATGCGTTTATAAAAGGAAATGGCAGAATTTAGATAATAAGAATATAGAATAGAATAGGAGAATTTTTTTAATAATTGGATTGAAGGCTAATTATAGAGTTAAAAGGAAGTAATCATTTGTGAAAAAATGCGGCCAAGAGATACAGAAACAACTGTTGAACTAAAAGATATTTATGTTCATTAAAAAGTGGTGATCGTTCAGAAAATAACCGTTATGAATAATCAGTCGACAGAGCGAACATATTCAGTCTTCTGAATCATTCAAAAAAAATTGAATTTTAAACTTATTTGAAAAGACACTTGATTCAGTCGAATGAACTAGGGTATTAAGTTGATTGAATCTTAAAAATAACTTATACATGTGTGCACGTTTCAGTGGACTGCTGACCCTAGTTCAGTCGACTGAAACTGTTATATTCTTCCTTGTTAACTTAGTTTTGAAAGCAAGATGTGTATAAACTTTTCATAGTCAATTTCTAAGTTGTGTATATGAATTTAAATAAGATTTAAAGACATGCGTGCGTGCATATACCACTTAGGAGAGATTTTAACAAGCATTAACTTACTAACTACACTATAGGAAAACCAATTATAAACTTTGAATCTTATTTTTGAAAACTTTAGTCTTCAATCTATTATCAAGTAGAATAGTAACTTCTCCTGCAATTTTGGTTAGTTCGTATTATACTTATATAGTTGTCACGATCAAAACACCAAAATACAAGATTCTAACATTATCCTCCTTCTTGATGATGACAACTATGTAAGTTCAAAAGTTTTTAATATTTACAAAAAGTAATCGAACAATAAAACTCCCCTTGAATCAATGAACTACCTGGTTATCTTCATATTTCTCCACCTTTGTCATCGAGAAAATGGAATACTAGTTGTATAACCGTTTGAGCAAAGTTGAATATGAATATTGTTTATCAAAGAAAGCATGATAAATATGAATAATTTCAAGGCAAACATAGATACTGTAGGCAACAAATGAAAATGAGAACATGACAAAACAAAAACAACAAAGATAAACATAAAAAAATAGACTATGCTTCCTCACTATCGGATTCTTCCTCTTCCTCTTCTTCCTTCTAGGATGTTGTCCATGAGAGCGGGAGAATTCTCAACTACACCAGTGGAAGTTGAGCCGATGTATGAGATTGTTTCCAAATCTTGTTTAAGAATCCCTTGATTGAGTTGAGCTTCTTGTTGGTCTTGACGATGGTTTTCTCAACTTTGACCAAACGTAGATTAAGCTTGCTTTGATTCCACGAGAGGGTGATAAGACCTTCCTTGCATGGAAAATCACTGCATAGTTCTATAATGTCGTCGCCTTCTTCTTCCTCGACTTGATGGGATGGTTAGGAGGAGGCAGAGCTAATGTGAGTCTCGTGGGGCGATGGTATTCCTTGAGCCCAATTAGCCACCCATTGTTGAAAGCTAATTATTTCTTGAGGCTGTGGGCATTTTGGCAAGTCCATAAGACTTAGTGTCTTTGTGTTTAGATCACCAATAGTAATGAAATCGGCGTCGAGGATGGGGACACCGAAATTTTAGAGAATCCGCATAATGTAAGCTCCATAGAAGATAGTCTTGAAGCTCCTCTGGTAGTTGATGGTGAGGAATTCATCAAGTACAACCTTAGCCTAATTGATGATTTGGGAGGAGTAGATTGCATAAAGCACTTGGAAGTCGCACTTGTAGACCTTCTCATAGCTTCCCGTATGAGGTTGGATGGATCGGATAAGAGAACGACGAAGGATCAAGGTGATGGATTTGAGATTGGTCATATCATAAGAAAGAAATTGATGAGTGACCACATCCCGATTGTCCATATTGACTTCAACATCATTTATGTCAATGCCTTCATATGGACATCGAAGAATATGGCCAAGTCGTTGGAGGGGAAGGTAGATCCGGATGCCTCAAACAAGAGTCCAAATGCATTCATCCTTACCTTGGATCTTAGTGATCCAAGTTCATATTGGCAAAAAATGTCTTAATTAGAAGAAGGTAGATCTTGATATTGTTGGCATCAAAGCTAAGCATGCTCTTAACCACTTGCTTTTGTCGTTTCTCGAATTCCATAGGCATTGAAATCCAGCTAGTTGACAAATAAACCATCAAATATTCTAGAGCTATACACGACTTTGAATCGAGTGACGATAGATTCATCATGTAGCCAAGCCCTAATTTGGTTTTCTAATGGTCCGGTGGTTGATTGGTGTGGTTGTTTAGATCTTAGTGTCATTAAGATTGAGTGGAAGTTGAAGTAAAAAAAATTTGATTGAAAATTTGAGGGCTAGGATTTTCTCTCTAAGGAGGTAGGGTTTGGGTGAGAAGGAGCTATATTTATATGGTAGGTGAAAAGATGTGTTGGGAGTTGTGCCAAAATCTTTTTAAAAAAAAGTAAAAATCAAAGATCCCGTCGACTGAAATGGATGTGTCAATTGACTTAAAAAAATAGGTTTGCAACCCGAGATATTTTTCCTGAAAATTGCATAGTTCAGACGACTTAAATTGTTGGATCAGTCGATTGAAATCTGGAAAATTTCAAGAACATATGAATCTAGTCGATCGAAATAATAATTCAGTCCCACTAATATGCAGAAAAAATCATATCATGCTAAATAGCTTGAAAATGATTGAATTACGAAAGTGGTCGATTAACTTTCCTTATAAAAAATGAAAATTGGAAGTTTTAGTTGATTGAATTTTTGATGATCAGTCGAGTGAAACTGTACTGAAGCTTTTTCAGCCTTTGTAACAAGAAGTTTCGGAATAAAAATTATTTAACATTAAAACTTTGATAAAATTTATAATTATTATATATTAAAAAACATTACAAAGACATATAAACGTACAAACATACAATACTTAGACAAGAATCGGTATATATAAAAATTTAATTTTCTTAGTCGGTACCTGCAAAAAAAATATGAATAACGTTAGTACCCACATTTATTAGGGTTCCAAGAGTTAGATCTTAGGAAGCCAAACCCAGGAGGGTTTAGAATTCCCTTTATAAATGAAATCTTTATTTTTAGGAACGGTAGATATAAAAGATTTTACATACTTGTTTCTGGTTAGGGTATTGTTAGTTTTTGGTACCCAACTTTTTAAAGTATTAGTTTTACTAATTTCTTTCTTTGGGATAACAACTTTTGCCTTTGATTTTGCTTTCACAAAACTATTATGCAAATTATAAATTTTATACGATGTACTATTCCTCTTTGAAATTGTTTTTAAAGAATTTTCATATCCTAATCATTCTTAGTAGAATTAGTTTGAGAATTACTAATAATTTTAGAAAGACTTTCTCTTCCTTTATTAAAAATAGTTACATTTTATTAATATTCTCTAATTCAGTATCGAGATTAGTATTTTTCAATTCAAGAATTTTGATATTTGATTCTAGATCATGATTTTCTGAAGCTAATGTCATATTCTTTTCTTTTTATTCTTCTACTTCATTTGTTAGCATAGTGAGTTGAGAAGAAACATTAGACAAAGATTATTGTGCATTAACAAGTTCTTCTTTTAAAAATTTCTTTTCATCTCTTAGCTTATCAACTTGTATTTCAGTTTTGTTTACTTTTTATAGTGCATCTTTATACTTTCTTTTAAATTCTTTGAGTTTATATGATAATTCTGAATTTATCTCAATTAAATCATCAAAAGATAAATCACTTACATCATTGGTTGAAGCCATAAAGCAGACGTTAGCTTGTTTAGAATCACTGTCTGTGTCACTGCCTAATGACACGACGACTCTGAATCATCCCATGTTACTGAGAATGCCTACTTCTTCTTATATTTGTCCTTCTTATTTTTGAATCTATCTTTCTTTATATCAGGCAGTCTTTCTTCATGTGGCCCTTCTTATGACATTCATAGAATTCAAGATTCGAGACGTAGTTTGCTGATGTTGCATTTTCTATTGTTTCCAAATTTCTTATTCTTTTTGAATTTCAAAAACTTTTTAAAATTCTTTGCGATCAATGTCATGTCATCTTCATTTCAATCGAAGTCTTCTTGTTCAGCTTTGAATGCAATATTTCTTTTATCTTGTGCTTGATCTCGCTTAGCCTACAAATTTACTTCATATGGCATCTGATTTCCAATTAACTCTTTAGGTTTGATGGTAGAAATGTCATTAGCTTCTTCAATAACTAAGACCTTTCATTCCCATCCATCCGTTAAAGAGTATAGAATTTTAGAGATAATATCAAATTCTAAAAAAAAATTCTCCTAATGCCGGTAGTGAATGATGTATGTCTTGAAATCTAGAATACATATCATTTATGGTTTCATCTGGTCTCATTTTGAAATTTTGGAACTGATTTTTAAGCATAGAAATCTTGCTTTGTTTAACTTTGTTAGTTCCTTCATGTGTGACTTTAAGAGTTCTCCAAATTTCATAAGCAGTTGTACACATGCTAACTCTATTAAATTCATTTTTGTCTAATGCATAAAATAACATATTCATAGCTTTTGCATTTGATGTAGCATCAATCTTTTGTGTATTTGACCATTCAAATGGTGTAGTGGGTATAGTGTATTCATTTTGAGTAATATTCCAAGTATCTCTATTTTCTTGCATAAAAATTCTCATTCTAGTTGACCGATAATTGTAGTTCAAACCATTGAATAGTGGTGGTCACGCAGTGGATTGACCTTCAACAAAACTTATGTTAGTTTTATTTCCCATATTAATCTATGTATCAAATAACTATCTTACAGTTGTAAGATGGCCTTGCTTTGATACCAACTGAAAGTGTTGCTATGGATCGTAATGTGGAATATAATCTAAGTTAACTATTTATGTGGAATGTGAATATAGAAAGTAAATAGTAAAGTAAATGACGCCAAGGATTTTTATACTGGTTCGAACTGTCGTTCTACGTCCAGTCTCAGACTCCTTCTGTAAGTTAACTATCAACCCTCTCTTAACCTGAAGGAATATGTATTACACTGCCTGAGCAACCAAAAAGGACTTCTACTGCCTAGACAACCGAATAGGACTTCTACCTCTTGAGCAACCTAACAGGACTTCTACAATGCAGAAAGTTTCTTTGATTGACTGTGCTTTATAGATAGCACGAATGAGTTTTTAGAGTACACCCTTCCTATAATCTTCTCCTTTGTGGTATATCATGTAGTACGTGAAGATTGGAAGTAATTTGAATCATAAATAAATTTGTGCTTGAATATGCAAATGATTTGAATGCATTTATGAAAGAAAATGGTAGAATTTAGATAACAAGGGTATAGAATAGAATTAGAGAATTAAGTTTTTAAAACAATTGGACTGAAGGTATGTAATCATTTGTGAAAAGATTTAACCAAGAGATACGTAAGCAACTGTTGAATTAAAAGATGTTTCTGTTCCTTGAAAAGTGGTGACCGTTTAGAAAATAGCCATTTTGAATATTCAGTTGACTGAGCAAACAAATTCAGCCTTCTGAATCATTCAAAAAAAATTGAATTTTAAATTTATTTTGAAAAGACACCTGATTCAGTCGACTGCACTAGGGTGTTAAGTCGACTGAATCTTCAAAATAATTTGTGCATGTGTGCAAATTTCAATCGACTGTCGACCCTAGTTCAATCGACTGAAACTGTTATATTCTGCCTTATTAACTTAGTTTTGAAAGGAAGATGTGAATAAACCTTTTATAATAAATTTCTAAGTTGTTTATATGAATTTAAATAAGATTTAAAAACATGTGTGTGTGCATATACCACTTAGGAGAGATTTTAAGAATCATTAACTTACTAAATAGACTATAGACAAACCAATTATAAACTTTGAAACTTCTCTTCGAAATCTTTCGTCTTCGATCTATTGTCTAGTAGAATAGTATCTTCTCCTGCAATTTTGATTAGTTCATATAATATATACTTATATAGTTCTCACGATCAAAACACCAAAATACAAGGTTCTAACACTAGAATGCCTCAACCACTTGGGATTCCAAAGTGCTAGTAGGAGTAGATATCAATAGACATTGTAGACAGGCTACCTAAGTCGAGGAAAGGTAACGAAGGCATTCAGGTTATAATGGATCGCCTAACCAAGGTTGCACACTTCTTACCGGTGAAGATAACGAGGACAGCTTCAAGTTTAGCTAAGTTTCATACTAAGAAGATTGTCAGACTTCATGGGGTTCCTTATGATATCGTGAGCGATAGAGATTTGATATTCACTAGACAATTCTAGAAAGGGTTACATGATGCCTTAAGAACAGAGTTGAGTTTGAGTACAAATTACCACCGTTAAAATGGATAGGAAGATGGAGAGGTTAACGGTGTATTGGAGGATTCAGCTACGGGGTTATATCATATACTTTGTTTGTTCTTGGGAAGATCACTTGTTCCTTATTGAGTTTTCATACATCGAAGTTACCAAGTAAGCATTGGGATGTCATCTTTTGAAGCATTATATGACAGACTTCGTAAATCTCCATGGTGTTGGGTAGAAACTGGAGATTGCCTAGCACTTTGGCCAAATATGATTAGGGAGGTGACTAATTAGGTAACAAGTATTTCAAAACATATAAAGGAGGCATAGAATAGGAAGAAGAGTTACGTAGGTAAGAGGCACAAGGAATTGGAGTTCTCGGTTGGAGACTTTTGTTTGTAAAGGTTTCTCCGACGAGGAATGTTGTTCGATTTGGGAAGGAAAGGAATTTAGCTCAATGTTTTATAGGACCATTTCTGAAACTGAACATATACTCACAAGGTCGAACTACTGATTAGGCTATTGGGTGTGCTAATGTGTATAACATCTTATTTGCGTAAGTATATGGACGATCCTTCTTTAATAGTGGAAGCATCGCAAAAAGAAGGCTTGGAGATAGAGCCTAACTTAACTATACTAAAGCGACCTTTTTGCATTATTGATTGAGATATACAGTCATTGAGGACGAAGGTTGTAAAGTTAGTCAAAGTGCAGTGGAGCAATGATGCTAGAGATTGTACTCTTTCGAGTAAGCTGAGTAAAGCAGGTTTGACTATGGACATTTCAACGCTTTAGGAGACGAGCTAGAGGCTCACATTTAAAGATCTATTTTTATTTCTAGTGCACTATCGGTATGTATGTAGCAACATTGTAAGGACAGCCATTTATAATTTCCTAGGCTGATGAGAGTATTTAAGTTTTGTAACTCTCAAATTATTCTTTATTTTAGAGTAATCCTTTCTCTCTTTTTGCATATTGTATATTATCGTTCCGCTCTTGAGATTCTAATATTGTGTTATTTCTTCCTTATTATTTTTTTCTTTTTTAATTGACCCTAACAATCTATCTTTTTGGCACTCGGGTGTTCAACATACGAATATCATGGATGTATTAGTGTCAATATTCGAGGATCAAAAAGTCTGGTCATCACACATACCCGATGTAACGACTCGTAATTCAGTCACTTTGAATGTGAAAATTTAATATATTTTTAAACCATTAATAATGTATTTTATAACTCAAATACAACTCTTTTATATAATAATTAATTATAGTAATTTTTTTTGGTATTTTGTTTACAAAATAAGTAGTTCGGAGAAATACTGAAAATGTGTCCGAAAATTGTTTTTTGGATTTTCGTCGACCAAAAGTTGTCGAAATTTTGTGTGCATGCTATTGAACATATGTGCATAAGCTAAAGGAAGTGTGGCCTAAAAGAGGGTGGCCTAAAAGTACAAATAAGTACTAATAGAACTTAAGTAAAAGAGGGTGTTGATTCCAAGTGGCCTAAAGAAAGTGTGTTGTATAAGCTAATAAAAGGTAGTTGCTTTTGTAATGGAAAGGTGTAGCTTGTTTTGAGGAGGGGTAAGTTTGGTCATTTCCATTTTGAAATTCTATAAAACAACCCCTTTACTTCACTTTTTCATTTTTATTTCGTTTCCAAACTTTAGCTCTCTTCCTCTCTACTCTCCTCATGGCTCTTACACCTTAGTTTTAAGAAAGAAATTACTTCAAAATCACTCTTTTCTTCTAAAATTATTAAGCAATCCCCTAAAACATAGCCAACCACCTCTGCATCTCATAATCACCAAAGTCAATCCTAACCCCCCACCCCAGCATGTGCATGAGCGAATATGCACCCCAGAGCCCTTTGAGTCAAGTTTTTTTAAGCGAAAGTTAGGTGCTTGTGTATCGCTAAGGTCAACGGAAGGAAAACTTGCATCTTTAGATTGATTTGAGTGAGTAAAGCTCACTTAAAAGCAACTTTAAAATTTAATTAGTTTTTTGTAACCATTTATATTGTTTTGCTTGTATAATTGAATGTAATTATTATTGTTTGGTTTCATTCCCGCTTAGAAGCAGATGGAACATTGGATTTAGATAGGGGACTAATAAAAGTTATAAAATCGAAGTGTTCATAGCGAATAAGCCGCGGCATTACACTTTGAAGTGCATATAACAAAGTTTGTAGGGGAATCTTGTTATAAAGGGACTCTAAGGAGTTCCTCACCTTTTTATCTTCGTATGTTTGCTTATATAAATGCTTGTGAATGTTTCTTAGTTATAGTTAATTGACTTGTTATGGATTTTTATGCGATATTGAAATCTTGTGCTTTCTTTAAAAGAAGTTTACTACCTTGATTTTATAAGAATGTTTAAATGATTTTTCCGAACTCACTTTTATTTCCAAAACTCTTTACAAGGTTGTTTTAAAATGGTTTGGAATTTATTTATAAAAGGGTGTTTACTTTGATAAAGTAAAAGGGTTTCCTTTTAATCAAACTTTCATTTTAAATAAATGATTTTGGAAAATATTTTCAATAATTAGTTTGCAATGAAACTATTAATAATTTTTCGAAGTTGGTTTCTACTTATTTTAAAAAGAATTTTCGTTTTAAACAAGGGATTTCTTTGTGTATGCCATTAAGTAACATAAAAAAATATGATAAGTAGTGCTAAAATGTTGACATGTTTATGAAAAGTAAGTCATCTTATATTTAGTGCTAGGCCCAATGAGTAGACTTTATCTGTGAGATCCAGAATAGGGATGTTTAACTAAGGCAAGGCTGGATGCAACCAGTGCCATGACTTACCTGGCTTCGGTCCCATACGTGAGATAGAGAAGTCAAAATATCGAAATTGTGATAAGTATAAGAGGGTTAATTTATATAAATAAGTCATGATTTATTAAGTATATGGAAAGTACTTCATCTTATACTTGACACTACATTTCAAGGTATGTAAGCCCGCTTCTATCTGTGAGAGTTTAAGAATGCACATCGAGGAAATGGTAGTTCTCTAACTTGTCCGACTTCATTGTTAATCGAAGGGTAGTATAGGGAATCGAAAAGTGGTGATGAATATATGATGTCCGATTTTCCATATGCAAACTAGTTACTTACACCAGATAGTGATTTGTCCACTATCGACAACTTGACCCATTTTGACTTGGGAAATATATAAAAGCTTCACCATTTCATACGGTTTGGGATCCCTCGATACGGATTCATTCCTATGAAACGTAGTTCACTTTTATGAATGTATATTCAAGATTTTCTGGAGAAGACTCTTATATTCTTTTGCATACTTCTAACGAACCAGAATTAAGTCAGATGGGAATTCATTGCTGTAGTTTGGAGATGTCAGTTTCGGATAAGTATGGTTTATCCAAATTCAAACTAACAAACACTTCATGTTTTGAATCAGTGTAAAATATGCTATGGAGTTATACTACCTATCCTAAGGGTGATTCCAGAATGGAAGGTAGTATGGTTTATGTATTTGTTCGATCCCAGAACAACCTGTATGGATGAATGTTGATATTACATTGTTGCCTGGAAGGTAATGTTACCATTCTTAGATAATTTTGCTAAAAATGGTAATCATTGCCTCGAGACTCATACCAGGGAATCACTAATATAGGGATATCCTTCAAAACTATGTGGCTCGCCACTATTAGGGTGTGATCATCCTTGATCTAGATCGATATTATTTTTGGGAGTATGCTTCGAGCCTAATACGGTTGTTGATCGCAACCGTAGGATTATTGTATTTGGTACTATCCAGGAAAGAGTAGGCCAGTCCTAATTTATAGTGTGTCAACTAAGGCTTCCATTACATTGTTATAAAGATGTACTGTGAGTAGGCGATGCCCCAGTAGCCTTGTCGTTGTTGAAATCCATTTTCTAATACGTGCTTTGCGGACTTAGTTATATAACGTGAGATGCATGCATTTCAGCTATGTTATATATTTATTTTAAACCCTAAACATTAGTAATATTATCCTCAATTTAAGTATAAATGTTTTGGTTATCAGAAGATAAAAACCGGCACATGTTTATGTGTGGCATGTTCTTACGATATACCTTTATTTTTCCTAAAAAGCATATGTTTTGAGTTTATTCACACTAGACCTATGTCTTACCCAGGATTTTTCTTTCTTTCCCTCAAACTCTTGGGTACTCTTATTTTTAGTAGCTAAGTAATCCAGGTTCTTGCGGATGCGTTTTGGAGGAGCACGGAGCAAGAGGCTTCATCGTTATCTTGTTATCTATTATTTCCATTGTTGTTTGTATATAGTTATGTATCAGCATTATAGGGGAGGCAGCTATAAGTGTCCCTGGCTGAAGTTAGTACTTACTGTAACTCTGATGTTTCATTTTAGGAGTGATTGTATATATACTATCTTATTTTCTATTATTTATGATTTCCATGCATTGTGGGATTCTATGTTCCTTTCTTCTTGTCTTTTCTTTTACCCCAATGACCTATCTTCATGATGCCTAGATGATAGGCACACAAATATCGTGGATGTATTAAGTGTCATCTTTAAGAGTAAGAAAGGCCGATCGTTACACCCAAGTTGTAAAATATATTTGGCAGAAGCAAAGTACAATCAATAAAAACTGTTTAAGTGGACGTAGGTCGAAGTATTTACCAAACTATTATAAAAGTTATATGTTCCTTCTCTCTTTTATCTCTTTATTTTCACATTTACTGCTTGATTGAGTGTTTGTACCACTTTCAAGTCGAACATTATCAAATTTCCTAAGCTATTTTTCTAGTAAAGATACAATATGGTTATGAAGATTTATGATTCCTAAGCCTCCTTTCTCTTTGGAGTTACATATCATTTCCCAATTAATAAGGCAGCTAATACTATTGCAGGAACTATCCCCCTCTAAAGAAAATATATTCGAATTTTATTTATTTTATCAGTTATCCATTTTGTTAAAAGATAATAAGACATCTAATATATCGGTAATGTCGATACGAGTTAATTACGGTAATTCTACCTACTCTATGTAACATTCTACTATTCCATCTGATAATTTTCTATTGGTTCTATCAATTGCAAATTGCCATTCTTTATTTCTTAGCTTTGTTGGTCTTACCAAGAACCCTAATTATTGTACAGGGAACTTCATATTTTTTAAATTATTGGTATTAGCAACAAGATTTTCAACATTTTCGATATCCTTCAATACTAAAATTGAGCTCTTGTCGAAATTAATTTTAAGCCCGGATAGCGGTTTGAAGCTATATAAACAAACTTAAGAGTTGTAATGTGGCAAGGTGAACGGAGGGTAAAAAGCATGGTATAATCAATGAATTTGCAATAGTTAACTTTATTATCGTTGATAATAAATAACTTTACGCTATCTATGTAGTAGGGTTAACATGGGGAAAAAACATGGTATCATCAACAAATGTGTGTTAAAAATCCACCACTACTGATTTCATTACCTACGCTATCCAAATAGCAATTTATACTTGATAACTTTCTGGTCCTTAAGAATACATCCGCTACTAAGTTGGATGGTAAGAGCAAAAAAATATCACCTTATCTAACGCTACTTTTAAATTGAATTTTATTTCCTAAATTATCGTTAAACATTATACTAGATTTTTTGGTTTTGGGCAAAGTCATAAATTAATTTACCATCTTGAACTTAAACCCCTTGTGAATAATATATCATGAAGGAAAAATCAGTCAATAAAATCAAAAGTTGTAGCAAAATCAAGTTTTAAAATGGCATAAGAGATATTTTTTACAATGGTAGTTAATAAATTCTTGGCTACTACAACCACATCCATAATATTTTTTCCGTTAATAAAAATAGATTATGTAACATTGATTACATTATTCATTTCAGTACTTAGCTTATTAGTTGAAACCTTTAAAATAATTATAGGAGAATAGTTTATTGACGAAATAGGTTAAAGTTGTTAAGCTCCATCGCACCCACTTTCTCCTGAACCAAAATTACGTTAGCAAAGTTAAATCATCCTACTTGTAAATTATCATTATGAAACTCGTCAAACATTTTAATTAAGTCATATTTTAATACATGCCAACATTTTTTATAAAAACTTGGGAAATGCATCTAATTTTATTGGTTTATCGCTAAGCATATCATTGATAACCATAAAGATATCCACTTTCGAAATGGACTATCCAAATCATCTAAAATAGTCCTTATATTTTTAAGGTATAAATAGCTCCACCTAGCTTTGATTCAATAACCTCCATTTGTTCTAAAATATCTTTGTATAGTAAGTGGATGCATTATTTAGTTCATTTTGGTTAATATTTCTGCATTATTAATAAGTTTTATGATATTATTATGCTTACACCTATTAGCTATTACATAGAAAAACTTGGTATTCTTGTTACCTTCGTCCAATCATTGAACCCTAGACATTTGCCACCATATTATTTCCATAAGCATATTGACTTTATCTAGTTCTTCCTTAAAGTTTAAAATAACATTTTGCTCTAGAATGTTTAAGTAACTAGATTCTTCTTGTTTATTTAATTTTGAAATTTCAAAAAGTACTTTCTTTTTTATCTTAATTTTTCTAAAAACATTCATATTCCATTTTAAAGAAAGTTTCTCAGATTTTTAGGTGTACTATCAAAACTTTGGCTATACTACCCAAACATTTAACATTACTATAACTCATTAAAAGCCATTTATTAGTGGCTAAAGATATTTTCTAAAAGTCGCATCTTTTCAAATCTATATGAACTATGAATAAGGTGTTGGCTCTAACAAGAAAGGATGATGGGACGGTGGTCAAAATAAATCGTTATAAGCTCAATAACATGCAAAACCTGGAACTTGTTTAACCTTTCTTTAATAATGAGAAAACAATCAAGGAGCACCACTAAAGGGAATTCTCCTGAGTTCGACAAAGTAAACTGCGTATTAATAGTAGTAATCAATCAAATTACCATTAGCAATAAACTAGTCAGACTCTTCCATCATAGAAATGTCGCCTTCTCTAGGCGAACGCTCTCCTAAAATCCTAGCAACATTGAAATGTCCTCTACAATCCAAGGCCCAATAGAAAGGGATCTAAACTATTGGCATCGCTCTAAAGGACCCTTTTATTATTATTATTTTGTGGCCTATATATATTAGAGTCACTTTAATCCAGACCGTCTCTTAAACATATGAAAATAAGATGCATCAAGTGAACATTTATAATAATTTTCCTATGTTTAAAACAATTATGTTTCCAACCCGCCATTAAGCCTCCCGAGCTATATATAGCAGGAAGACTGACCCAGTTACTAAGATATCTCCCTCTATGCTTATACGGAAACGATAATCAAAATGCCCTGTATTAATTTCTTGGAAAAATCTATGGCTATGTTATTATATTTTTAAAAGACTTAATTTTGCCGCATTTATCCGAGTAACGTAAACCCCTAACGTATCAACTAACGTATCTCATGATTTAAGTGGACATTCTAACAAATGATCTAAGTGAATGTTCTAACAAATTATTATAACTTTTATAAATTAAAATTTATAAATTTTTTAATTTACTCGTAATGTTTATAAATTTTAATTTTAGCTTAAACCAATTTTATATTCAAATTTCATATATTATTCAAATACGATTATTTGAATTAACCTAAGAAACAATACATTTGAACCTTATGTTATAAGCAAACCTTATAAAATAAACCTCGATTGGCCAGGTAAGGGCTAGAGAGGTATTTCCTTCGTAAGAATGTTCCTTTATTAGAGTAGTCTTCTCTTTAGTTAAACACCCTTTATAATACACCCATATATTAGACATTTTAAGAGATTGTCTTATGTGTTGATTAATTATTCATAATAGAAAGATGTAGGCTCTAGTACCATTATCATATCAGCTCTTGAGGTAGTGTTGGTCAGGCCCAAACTCATGTGGGGTGACATAAAACGGTCAATCACGATCAAGTTTGGCATGTAGCCTGTCAATTCACACACAGCCTATCAACTCCTTAACCTTGTACGTGCAGGAGTAAGAGCTAATGTTTCATCATAGATCACACTAAAAGTACCCCTTATCACTAACTAGCTCTTATCCATTATTGATCACGTGCATCAAGCAGTGGAGTATTAGGGCAAATTTCAATTAAAAATCCTCTTTATTTGTTATGCAATAGATACTTTTAATGTATTATCATGAATAATATCATTTACATTAAATTATATTTTATGTTTACTATTTAAATTTTATTTAGCTATAAGTGAGATTACATAAATAATTACACTGTTAATTCATAGAAAATTTGTTTAAAGTAATACATTTAAAATAATTTTACTGTTGATTTGAATCATATCTGTTCTAGCATGATATTTAATAGAACAATTTCACTAATAAATGAATAATATTTATTTAAACACAATAATTTATAAATATATAATCTATTGTATATGTGTGTTTATATATTTGTTTGAATATGAAATTACTTAAATATAAAAAATGGCCTACTTTATTAGTTTCTATTAATAACATTTATTTATAAATATCTTATCAGTATATTAATATATTAATGTCTAGTTTACAATATCCAATTATATGATATAGAGTTAAATAATACCAATATGTCTAGAATTTTAATATGGACCCAATGGTGCAAATTACTCATAAAATGCAGCTCAATGTGAAAGTTATAAAACTTTCAAATTATAAAGGCTAAATTGTAATTTACAAAGGATAATGGACTAAAATAAAAAACTACATGTATATCCTTATATTCTTCTTCCACGTCGATTAAACCTTAGCCAACTCATTGTGACAAAATTCTGATTTCGGCGTGACACTACCCAACATCACATCCGCACCTTTGAAATCAGGTGCATTGATAATCTCATTTTCATTAGATCTGACAATTCCTTATTCAGGACTATTACTGCACATCGTCATTTATGGTTTATATGTCATAAAGGATCACCTATTATTTTAGCCAACCATACCATGCTTAGTTCGACACGATTCTCTAGTCCGGTCGATGATAATAGTTTTGTATGTGTGTAATGTATGGGTTATGCATATGGAGATGTACAATAAAAAAAGGTATTTTTGTTTCTTTTATAAATAAAATAAGTTCATTTATTTTAGTAGAAAACATATATGTACATATAAATTAATTTGAACTAGCTTCAACTCAAAATCCTTGATAATCATGTCTATTAGTTACATCTTTTAATCATCAGTTTCTCTTTTACAAGAACATTTTCTAAGTGTATGATGGAGTTAAAAAGTCTGCCACTAAGATATAGTTTATAAATAGAGTGATATAAGAAAAAAAAATATAGGCTACAGGTTTATTTAATAGATCAATAAGCTGTGTAAATATCTCATCCACGTCCATTATTCAATGGATGATCCATTATAGATGAGATATCTCATTTAAATAATTAAACATGTTTAATTAGTCCATATCGACGATTATCATATTGGTCTAATAAACAATCAAATAGATGTTTAATCATTATATACTTTATTACCTGATTCTAAACCTTATAATAACAATAAATAATAATAAATGAATTATATAACATTGTATTAATTTCTTCACAAATAATAATTTATAAATTTTCAAAGACCAAGCTCAAGCGGCAAGTAATATGGCAATCACTAGAGATCAAGGATATGAATCATCGAGACATCGAAATGGATGCTCTACATGAATAAAGTAACACTCGTATTCTTAAGAAAAATTATTATTTCATTAAATTATTTGCGATCGAAAGCTAAGAGTTATAGTTGTGTCACTCTCATGTGTGAACTTGACCCACGGTAATATTTGAACAATTTAAATACCAAGTCCCACATGGAATTTGCTAGTGAAAAATAACGACCATGAGTTTAGTTACTCACAAATTGTAGAATTTCTAGGTAAAATCCAAGTTCTAATCTTTTAAAGTGATACCCTTAAACAATGATTTTCTTATGTTTATTTTCATTTTATCATTACCATATCACATAGGTATCTAAATCTTGGTTAATGATCAAAAGTCTAATAATACCAGTAGTCAATCGTGAAGTGAACAAGAAAGTCCTTAGTTTAATCTGAAACATTTATTGATTAATCATTTTTACTACAGATAAATTTTCCACGATTATGGAATTAAATCAAGTTAGAGGAACTGGACTACAAAATGAAGATTGTAAAAATTTAGCTGTATTGGAGATGTAAAACCGATCGATACCAATCAGTTCAAAGGGATCAGTACTGATCAGTTGAAACTAAGGGGACCCACTCTACACTATGGATAATCCTATATGCAAATTTTGTAGAAAAATACAGGTTTTTGAGGAGCAAAATCAATCACTCCTTGGTGGGAAATTTTGTCATTAAAGATCCAAAGGTAAAAGCATTAGGAATATATAAAGAAAAATCAAAGAAACAGGCAAGTGAAACTGATCGATACCGATCGGTACCTATTGTACAACTATTGAAAGATGTTGATTTCGATGACTTCTTCTTGGCTAAAATCTCGGGTCTGGTTGTTTAGTAGTTCAAATTTGTTTTGTCAACTATGGTGGAGGGATTCGCTTATAAAAAAAGAACCTTCATCAACTAGAAAATGATTTTTGCAAATCTACTTGACTGTTGGGCAACCCAAGATCTAATACTTGTTTTTCAAGATTCCATTGTAAATTGAGTGTTCTAAAAAGGTGAGATTAATAAAAAAACAACCAAGTGAACATCGGTTAGAGATTTTGCTAAACCGATATAAAAATATTGTGCCTCCTCTTCTTTTTTCTTTTATTCCCAACTATTTCTATTCTTTATTATGTTTTTATTTATTTATGATGTTACTAGAAAAAAGAAAAACATTTTTTGTGCTTACATTAAAAGGAACTCAGATCTTATTCGTTGAAGATGAAGAAGCCAACCACGAGGAAGATTAAAACTAGAGGAAATTGTGGTGACAGTCGGGAGGTGTCCTCTAGTTCGAATCGATCTTTTATCTTCGTGACTAAAGACGGAATGGAAGGAATGATGACAAAAATGTAAAAGATGTTGTTTTCTCAACAAGAGGAGACGTTAAATACATTTTTCTAACATATGAACCAGCAAAGAGTTGCTGGAGTTACTAGAAATCAAAACCAATGGAGTTCATAAACTAGAAATGATGGACCAAAGGCACAAGCACCTTTAACACTCAACTGATTGGTATCAACTAGTCTAGACCGATTGGCACTAATCCATCTAGACAACCAGGTAGAATTGATTTGGATCTCAAGTAAGGGAGAATGCAACAGAAGAATCAATTTGAGCCTAGGACCTAGGATTAGAATGCACATTTACAGCTGCATGGAGAAGAACTAGAAGGTGCCACAGGAAAGAGAAGCAAGAGGAAGCCTTAGATCAAAGGCATGCCGAGATTTAAAGATTTTAATTGAATCAAGAAGACCGTATAGCAAAGAAGGTATGACAGTCAATTTGAGGTGGAGACCCAGATCAAAGTTTGGAAGATGTGAATTAAAACCGATGCACCCAAACATTTGATATGCAAGGAATCTACCAAAATTCAAGCTACATGCATTGGAACTGTATGATGGTAAAACTAATCCTACAACTCATTTGATAAGATATATTTAGCACATGGGAGTGTTAGGAGCTTCGAAGGAGGTAATGGGATACTTCTTTCTATTGGACCTAAGGTATGGTCGTTATGTGGCTTGGCCGACTCGATATTGAATCCACTATCACATAGACCAAATTAGTTGAATGATTCATGACCTAGTTCAAGGTCATATCGTTCAACTAAGGAGTGTGATGATATTTTCAAGCATAAAGTAGAGGGCGAGGGAATGTTTGTGAAGTTATTTAACCACATTTAATGCAATAGTGGCTACAGTTCAAAAACCAAATTTGTTAATAGTTCTGATGGAAGTGATTGTAGGACTCGCTAATAGGAATGAGTTTAAGAAGGCATTGGAAAGGAATCTGCTAGTAGATCTAGCATATTTCTACTATCAAACAGAATTTATTTGCATTAAAAGAAGCATAAGTAGAGAATGTCAAAGTAAACGCTGTGGAGAATGAAGGACCATGCAAGGCAGGAACTTGAAAGATAAAGGAAAGAGGAACGATGATGATAGTTTTGTAGCTCCAATGCACCAAAGAGGGAACCAAAGTTTGCCTCTTACATCGACTTACTCAAAACCATATAGATGGTTTATATGGATTCTAAGAGGCATATTCAATATATAAAACCTCCTAAGAGAGAGACCATGGAAGAGAGAGAAAGTCTAGGAAATATGGTTTGTTCCATGAGCTAGATGGACATGAGATGAACGAGTAAAGATACTTGAGAGATCTGACAGAAGAACATACTCGGAGCAACCGATTCCAACAATATGTAAGGAAACACGATCAATCGCAGCATAAATCGTAGTGGTGCCATAGGTGCAACCATCAGTTATGGTGGATGACCTCGATCGCTACCAATAATATGAGCACAGCATGGTTATCCCATGGTCGGGATGAATTTGAATTAGGTCATCTTTCCATTTTACTTTCCTTTTTCCTTTTTCTTTGAATAAACTATAAAGGTCTACTATTGTTCTACCTACAAATGCATGCAACCTCAATCAATATTAGAGGCATGCTTTGAGTTAAAGCCCTAGAGTAATCCTTGATTGAACTATATGGTTAGATTTCTATATGATGTGCCTTAATTTAGATTTTGTAAATAATTTGCTAATTGATATTTAGCCATGAACTCATGTGAACATTATATTTGATATTGACATTATTTCGGGATGCCGATGAAACTTGGATATCCCTTATATTTGATACAAATGTTGATTATTATGTTGCCTCATATCGGATAAAGGAGTGATGAACCATGAAATACAGTTCACTCGTTTGGTACCTCATACCCGAGAAAGGAGTGATGAGTCGTAAAATATAGTTCCCTTATAGAAGAGTGAGTGGATAGCCTTATATAGGATAGTGTATCCCCTCATTGGAGAGTGAGTGGAATGACTCACCATAAACTTTGAGCCCCTTATCAGAGATTGAGTGGATGGGTAATATAGATTTACAATTATCTAATCCAGAGAGATTAAAATTTAACCTCAAAGTATGAACTACTTTTGATTCAAAATAACTTGGTTATGATTGTTGACCAATTAGAAGATATTATTGTTTAATCCAGTTTGACTTACCTATAATGGGAAGTTAGGGGATACTAGATGATTTATAAGTAACGCTTGAATTACAGACGATAAATCCACTTGATACATTAGTATTTGTATAAGTTTCCTTCTTGATGAAACTTTGATATAATCGAACTTGCTTTAATGGAATCTTGAGAGATATTAACTGATTTGTAAGCAATGATCTGACTAAATTTCATGATATATAGCATGATATATGACTTATTTATGATATATGAATCCCAAGAGAATGCAGAATGTTGAAAATTTATCACTAACAGTTATGCAAGGATATGAGTCCTTGACCTTTATAGGTCTAGATGATTAGCAGATGGATCTAAGGGAATTGAATGATCCACCACAAATTATTTGATAGATGTGTAACGACCCACTATTTTGAACCATTCAAATCGACAATAAAACCACACATGTCGGACTTGAATAATTCAAAACAATAGATTGTAATATAATTTGGAGTAAATAAAACCAATCACAGACACAGAAATATCTGAATAACTCGTAGTGGAAATAAAATAACCATAATAGTTCATGAAGCTACTACAAACATAGTCTCAAAAACAGGTACAAAATACCAAAATCTGAAAGCAAATACAATAGGAAATCCCAATACATATATATCCACTAATACATAAGCTGAATAGAAATAACTGAATAGAAATAGACGACAACTAGATAGATAGATAATCTCAAGCAAATCCTTTAGCTCCAAAAGATGAAATCCAAAGCTGATACTCAGGCTGACCCGAGCATAAAGAAAAAACACAAAACACTCGAGTCAGGACATACATACTTATATAATGTAAACCAACTCAAGTGAACTGTAATAGAAATACACAAGTAACTTAAAGGATGCTTGGGACCTCCCATCCTTTAAGGATCCGTTAAACTATCTACTACGTAGTAATATACGTTATTATAATAATGTCTAAAGTAAAGTATAATATATTTTAAAAATAGCGTTAAGGCTTTAAATATTCCATCTTAACACATTTTATATATTCCCATAGTCTATACAGTACCGTAATCCCCTCAGTACTGGACGTCGTCAGAAGGCACTCCATAGGTATGGTACAAAACAAAATCATATAAGGCACGCTAGGGGAGGTGACATGGCACAACAAGGCAATGCTAGGGTAGATATACTAGTTATGCATCTAGGGTGGTGGTAACGCATAGCCGCAGCAACCGCCCCACTCGAGCCACACTCCCAAAATCAAAGGTGCGCATCAAATCAATCACAAAGTAATAGAATGGCATACGAAGAAGTGTGTCCGATCAGAGGAGCTACCTCATTGGATCGAGAATCGCTCCTGTTTTAGCCACCTTATGCCAACTCATGGGAGTCGGGTCCATGAATATATCTTAATAGAACGTCGCCACCATCCTACTTTATTTTTGAATCTCCACCGCATACACGGTTGTTAAAGTGGTTTTCAGAGTTGGCAGAGAGTATGACAACTTCCGATCCCGGTCTCTTTAACAACCAACCGTTATTATAACCCATGATTATTTATTTGAAATGGTTTACATTTCAAAACAAACATTTCCATTTCAAAAACCATATAAATCAAATGCTATAACCTTTCTAAAATAATATCCATTTAAAAAATGGTAATACTTCCAAATCAACATACTTAATCATAAAACTTTAAAAATGTAATAACTTAAAAATCATAACACTTGAAAAATGTGACCCTTATATAATAGCATTTCAAAAATGTTATCTTTTAGGAATACAACATTTTAAAAACATAACCTAAAGTAGTATAACACTTTTAACAATATAACTTAAATAACATAGCATTTTGGAAATGCTACCAATTCTACTATAACATTTTAAACATCATTCTTAGATTCAAAATCATAGTTATTTATTATACAAAACATATCCATTTTATAAAATAAATTCTATCACCATTACTAGGTTAGATTTAAAACTCCATATTAAATAAAATTTAATTATTAAGTTATCTATCATAGATAAAATCATTAAATTTGGTTTTTAAACCAATTATTTACTTATAAAATCTTAACTAACTTAAAAATCAATATATATATATAACTCATTTGTTCCAAAATTTAAGTTAAAATTCTATATGCTTAAATTTTCAAAATAATTATATATATATTTTTTATAAAACTATTATTTAAAAATTTAACATGAGTACGTACAGTATTTTCTAACGGATATGTATCATTTCAATCCGTAATTTATAAAATTCTGGGTTCAATCATTCCAAACCCGTAATCCCAAGTCAAATAAAAATAAAAATCGTTTAAGCCTATCATTTCAGCTCATAACGATTTTTTCTTATTCTAAAGTTCATTCGACTATGTATCATTTCAACCCACAGTGATTCTATACTAACAGGGAACTTGTAGTGTGAGAAGCAGGAAATAAAATAAACAATGTAACGTGGCATATCATATCAGGTGATGTAGCAGGCATATAATCAGGTTATAACATCATATAATGTCATGTAGTAATCATATATGAACTTAGATCATCATAGCATATAAACTACTACACATTCATAAGTTATTGTTCCACAATTATATAAGTACGAATGTCAAGAGTGATAACTCACCTTCTAAAGCTAGAGATGACAATTCGAGACACACAACCAAACATCGAAAAGCACGACAAAGCACGAAATAAATTTGAGTAGATGGAGAACCAAGATCCAAGCCTTCTAAACAACAAATACCAAACAAACATAAGCATATATATTATACAAAAGATTATAAATCAAAACAATGCACAAACATAAATAAAAAATGAAGTAAAATTGCTTAACCAATGCAAGTGGGCTTGGCCACTTTGCGAGTAGACTAGCCATCATCAAAAAACATGGCTCGGCCATGTTGGTTTAAGACAAGCTATGCTCGGCTATGGCAAGGAATGGTCAAGGCTATGGGGTAGTGAAGGGATGGCAAGGAAAAAGGTCAAGCGGAAGGAAAAAAGACCAGGAGATGGAAGGTCAAGTGGGTCAAGTGTTTCGGCCCTATACTAAAGTGGCTCTGCCTGGGTGCTTGGCTTGGATTAGGTCAGGTCTGGTCACGGCTATGGGTAGGGACTGGTCACGGAAAGGCAAAGGAAGAGGTGGAATCGGTGGTGGCTGAGGCTAGGGGAAGGAAATGTGATGATGTAGAGGGCTCGACTAGGGTTTGTAAAGCATTTAGGTGATGGGCTTTGGATCTATTGTTTACGGCATGGCATGGGGATGGTGATGAGATGGTGGTGGCCGATCATAGGTGGTGGATGGTGGAGGAGATATGGCCGGCTATAAGGAGAAGTATGGCCGAACTTTGCTTAAGAAATAAACGAGAAAGGAAAAGTGAAAAAGTGAAGTAGGAGGAAACTTACTGTAAAAAGTTTTGTCAGGAAATGAAATGAGAAGGTAATGAGATGTTGGGGTGTTTTGTACGGCTAAGGCAAGGGAAAAGCCATTTTTCGTATTAAAGAAAAGGAACTCATGCTTCTTGGAATTTCCTAAGCCCATTAGCCAAGCCCAAATCAAATAAAAAGATCAAAGCCCAAACAAAAATAGAAAATAGAAAATAGAGAATAGAAAATAACAAATAAAATACTGAAAATAATCGCATGTAAAACGCTGAATTTTATCAGATTTTAAAAGTATAAAATAGAATTTGACGAAACGAAAAGCAGACCGAATATCAGAATCTAATTCAGCTTCAAAGAAAAAGATTGGAAAATAAAAATTCAAATTTAAAAATTTCAACTGAAAGTCAAAGTTTGACCAAAATATAAAATTTTCATAAAATCATTATTTTATTTTATTTGGAAAAATAATTATAAAAAAAATCTAAAAATTCATTGGAAAATTCCAAAATTACAATTTTTAAATGATTAAAAATCAAAGTTTCAAACAAACTGAATTTAAAATATTTACAAAAAATGTGGGTTGTTACACTCTCCCCCACTCAAAACTTTTCGTCCTTCGAAAGGAACGAGAGACAAGAAAACAAAGAAAGAAAAGATAGAATAGCGAACAGTACCTGAAATAAACAATTTCGAATTCGAAGCACGCATGCTCTCCTCCGTCTCCCAGGTACAATCCCGATCATCAGTACTCCACTGCACTTTGACCTGGTTGACAGATTTCCTTCTTAGCTGCTTCTTACCTCTATCAATAATACGAAGTGGCTTCTTCTCAATAGTTAGATTAGGCTCAATATCCAAACTTTCGAGAGAAGAAGGCTGGACAATCAAAGATGGATGATGCAAATATCGATGAAGATGCAAAACATGGAATATATTATGCATTCTAGAAAACTTCTCAGGAAAATCCAGACGATAAGCTAAAGAACCAATCTTTTCCAAGATATGGAAAGGACCAACAAACCTAGGAGCAAGCTTCCCTCACCGAACAAACTGAATCACATTCCTTAAGGGAGAGACCTTAAGAAAAACCAGATCACCCACAGAAAACTCTAAACTCCTCCTACGTCGATCGTCATACTTCTTCTGCCTATCTTGAGCACTCCTCATCTTCCTCTCAATCTCCTCAATCTTCTCAGAAGCCTCCAAAATCATATCAAGGTCAAGAACCAAACAACTACCGGATTCAATCCAGCAAGATGGAGATCTGCAAGGTCGTCCGTAAAGAGAAGCAAACGGAGACATCGTAATACTAGCCTGAATTCAAAGATGAAATGAGATAGCTAAAAGATTAAGATAAGATTAAAATAGAAGAGTGAAATTATACCTGATAACTGTTGTTATAGGTGAATTCAACAAGATGGAGATGATCTTCCCAAGATCCTTTATAATCAAGTACACAAGCACGAAGAAGATCCTCGAGAATCTGATTCACTTTTTCCGTTTGACCGTCGATCTGCGGATGATAAGCAGTGCTCAGATTCAAATGAGTATCCAAAGATTCCTGAAAAGCTTTCCAAAACTGACTGGTAAAGATAGGATCTCTATCACAAACAATACTGGTAGGAATACCATGGAGACGAACAATCTCCCTCATATAGATCTCAGACAAACTAGAAGCAGAACGGGTAGACTTGACTGGAATGAAATGAGCTGACTTGGTCAATCTATCCACAATAACCCAAATACTCTCATTATCCCTCCTAGTTCTCGGTAATCCATCAATAAAATCCATAGAAACCTATTCCCATTTCCAATTGGGAACCTCAAGAGGCTACAATAAACCAAGGGTCTTCTGATGATCGCCCTTGACTTACTAACAAGTCGCACACCTACTAATAAAGATAGAGATATCTCGCCTCATACCTCTCCACCAGTAAAGCTTCTTCGTATCCTGATACATCTTCGTCACACCAGGATGAATAGAAAGTCTGGATCTATGATTTTCCCGAGTAACTCTTGCCTCAATCCATCGACATTCGGGACATAAATCCGATTATTAATCTTCAAAACCCCTCTATCATCAATCCGAGCTCCACTACCATCAGGACTATTACCACCAACCCTATTACGAACATTCTCCTTAATCATCTAATAATCCTATCCTCATCCTACTTTGCAATAATACGATCCAAAAGAGGAGAAGAAGAAACAACAAGCTGACACAACATAGCCTTCTTCCAACTCAAATCATCGGCCATAACAATAGCTTTCCCAAGGGTATAGCTGATGTCGAGGTCAAAAGAAGCAAGGAAATCAAGCCACCTAACCTGACACTGATTCAAATCCTTTTGTTAGTGAAGATATACCTCAAAGACTGATGATCAGTAAAGAGCTCAAACTTAGCACCCAAAAGATGATGCCTCCAAAGCTTCAAAGCAAAAACCACAGCAAGCAATTCCAAATCATGAGCTGCATAATTAGCTTCGTGGGTCTTTAACTGATGACTGGCATAAGCAATGACCTTCCCATCTTGCATCAGAATAGCTCCCAAACCCTCACGACTAACATTAGTGTATACCGTTAATCCCTCATTTCCATTTGGAACAGTAAGCACTTGTGCGAAAGTAAGCTTACGCTTCAACTTATTGAATGAAGCTTCACACTTATCATTCCATATAAACTTAGCATTCTTACGAGTCAAAGCAGTGAGAGGTGAAACAATCCGAGAAAAATTCTCAATGAATCTCCGATAATAACCAGCAAGGCTCAGAAAGCTATGAATATCAGATGGAGTCCTAGGTGTTTCCCAATCCTGTAAAAGAATAAGGATAACTAAGGACCATAAAAAAGATATAATGATCACATTGTAGAAAGAGAAGAGAAGAAAACTTACATTGACCGCAGCAATCTTGACTGGATCAACAAAAACTCCATTACTAGAAACAATATGCCCAAGAAATTGGACTTCATCCTTCTAGAAATGGCATTTCGAGAATTTAGCTTTCAACTGATGACTCCTAAGAGTTCTCAGAACAAAGCACAAACGGGATTTACGCTCTTCCTCAGACTTAGAGAAAACAAGAATATCATCGACAAAGACTAGAACAAATTTGTTAAGTACATCACGAAAAACTCGATTCATCAAATCAACAAAGAAAGCTGGGGCATTGGTCAAACCAAAAGGCATAACTAACCATTCATAAAAACCCGTTCTCAGTACGGAAAGTAGTCTTGGCAATACTTTCCTCAACAACTCCGAGCTGGTGAAAACCTATGGTAAGATCAAACTGAGAGAAAATAGTAGCTCCATGGAGTTGATCGAACATATCATTGATGTGAGGCATAGGATATCAGTTTCTCATAGTGAGCTTGTTCAGCTCCTATAATCAACACACATCCTCAAAGAACCATCGGATTTAGTGATAAAAACCACCGCTGCTCCCTATTCTGAATGGCTAGGTCTGATCAAACCTTTGGAGAACAAGTCCTCAATTTGCTTCCTCAACTCAACCTTCTCGTGGGGTGCCATTCTTCTAGGAGGAAGAACTACAGGTCGAGCTCCAGGAACAAGATCAATACGAAATTCAATTTCCCGCTTAGGAGGTAAAGAAGTGACTTCACCAAATATATTGGGATATAGTTTGACCACAGGAGTAGAATCAAGATCATCTGGAGAAGAGTTAAGAGATTAAATAAAACTGCCTGCATAATCCTAAGGCATGCAACACTGAATCACCAAAGAATTCCCAAAATCATCCATAAGAGAAATAGTCTGGGTTTTACAAGAGATAACGGCTTCATTCCCCTTCATCCAATTACCTCCAAGCAACATATCAAAAGCATCGAAACCTAGAACATACAAATCACCACTAAAGCGATGATCAAAATTGTGATATCCCGAAATTCTAGACATCTGTAATTGATAAATAATTGGGTTAATTAATAGGATATTGATTTGTAGATTGAACAAATAAATCTGATAATAAATATTTATATATGGATTTGTGTATAAATGAATTTGAACTATAATAAATACTAAGTTTTAAATATTTGGATAAATATTCATTTAATAATATCCTGATGTGATTATTGAAATTTGAAAATATTTGTTTAATAATCTGCTTTTGGCAGAATTTATCTTTTACAGATAAATATATTTCCATTTTAATGTGTATTAGTAATTGGCAAATGAAGTTTGGATTTGAAATCCAAACATCTTAAATAAAAATAATAAAAATAATAAAAAGTTAAATATTAAGCTTCGATAATGTTTATATCTTTTGAAAATATAAGCATAAAATTTAAAAGTATATAACATTTAAACCAAAATAAGTATAAGAGTTGAAATTTAATACATATGTCATAATTTATTAAACAAGGGTTTAAAACTCAAAATTATAAATAAATTTACTAAAAGGGGTTTAACACAATTTAATCAAAAGTGACATTTGTAAAACAAGTGTCAATCCTCTTTTTTTCAAAATAAAATAAAAGAATAAATAAGTATAGTTTATACATATAATTTGAACATAATATCTAAATCTTTATAAAGCATAAGTAATATTTATAAGTAAAACATAGGTTAATGAAATCATAAATATATATAAACATAAAAACACTAATGAAAATTTAGCCAAATTTATAAACATAAGTAAATAAGGGCATAATTCATATTAATATAATATATATATAGGTAAAATATCATTTAAGTTTAGACACTTGTAAAACATTTAATTATTACCTTTGACAATTGTGGAATATGATAACATGTGTAAAATTGTATCACGCAAAATCAACAAATGGCAATTTGTTCTAGTTCAATTCAAACATTTTTTCCCCTTTCTCTTTTCTAAACTATTCTTGCAATTTACAAATTAAAGCTATAAAAAAAAAGGAGAAAACTAAATTAAATCCTGCTTTCATCTGAAGCAAATCAAGGAAGCAATTTCATTTCAGCAAAATCAACTCAACTTAAATAAAGAAGATCAAACAAATCTGGAAACTTTTTGCCTGGAAAACAAATTGCTCCTCTGTTTGTGGCATATGAAGGTGAGTAATAATTTTTCTAAAAAAAAATTTAAGTATCCTAAAGACTGGTTGCATGTTCTTTCTCTGGAAATAGTATGTTTTGTGTGTTATATAAATGAATTGTTTGGATGTATATATGTGTGAATTACTGTTGTATTATGTATCCCTATTATCAGTATTCAAGCTTAAGTTATGATCAAAATCCATATACTCTTGATCCATTTTCTGTTAGGACTTAGTTCATTAACAAAAGTTGTTTGTTTATCCTAGATTAAAGATTTAAAATTTGATTTAAGTTAAAATTTATTTGAAATTACTCTAGAAACTCAGTAGAACAGTGCAAGATTGATCTATGTTAAAATTCAGACATATTAATTCACTGGTTCAAGCATATAATATGGAAATATCAAAAACCATGATTTTTAAAACTAGAATCACAATTTTTAGAAGAAAATTCAGGGAGCAGATCGGGTTTGATCAATTTAGGAGTTTTGGGTTGCCTCTGGTGATCTGGTGACTCGGCTTGGTCGGAATTCATACTGGTGGCAGCGGTGACCAATTTTTGTTCTTAACCCTAGTTTTGATGGTGGCCAGTAAATGATCCACCACGTTTTCTCTGGTCGATCGAGTGTTTCAAATTTTTGGGAAATGAAGGTGGGTATGCTGACTAATGTGTAGCTAGAATTGCAGATATTCCGGTGGTCACTGTGATGAGCACGAGGAGATTTCAAGTTAGGTCTTTGGATCCAGTTTTGAGCAGTGATGCTCGATTTTGATTTTGAATTGATGATGGAGTTCTGATGATCGTAGTCTGGTCTTGGGATGATCGGCGACTTGAGTGAAGCTTCGAAGATGATCAGAGTTGGATGGAATCACCGTGCATGTGCACGGTGCTCTTCCTTGATTTTTTTCTTCTGATGAATCTGGTTTGAGCAGAGAGGATTGTACTCGAGTTTTCTCGAGTGATTCGTGTGTTTTACTCAAAATTTTTGCAAGATGGACTCGGGTTTTGAGTTTTAGAACCCGAGACAGTTGGTTACAGGTTTTAAAATCCTGTTGTTTCTAAATTTTAAAATGAATTTTTAAAATGAATTTTTAAAATTTAAAGCAAGATTTTAAACAAAGTTTAAAATCAAAATTTTGAGGTATGAATTCAAATTAACTTTTGAATCCTAGTTTTTAAATAAATAAAGTTTTAAAATTTTAATTGTTTAAACAAGTTTAATGTTTAAAGTATGATTTAAAATGAAATGGTTTTTAAACAAAACATTTAAAATGTTTAAAACCTATGTATATAAAATTCTTTATAACAGTTCCTTTAACATTTGATTTAAGAGGTTTATAAAACTGATTTAAATTTGGTTAAAGTTTAAACTTGTTAATCATTTTTAAATTTTAAAATTTGGAATTTAAAGTAAATTTTAAAAGTGAAATGTTTTAATGCATTTGTTAATGATATCTAAAGTCATTAATAAAAGAATGATTTATCCTAAAGATAAATTAGATTTCAACGATTAACAATTAATGGAGTTAATTCATTAATGATTTTGGATTCTTAGTTAATTAATTAATTAATTAATTATGGGTTAAGTTAATTAATTAAAGATTAATTAATTTATAATTAAGTATCATTAATTATTATTATTTTGGCAAGGCCAGCGGGGTTAAATGGACCCCTACCATTTATTGATATACCAAGAAGAATTACAAGGAAGAGCAAAACAAGCTACCAAACAATAGTCAAGCAGGAGAACACAAAGAAACTAGATAACATGAAAACACGGCATACCAATGGAAAATTAAAAAACACAAAAACACAACAGTAAAGAGCACAGGCACACTGACATCAGAGAGAAGAAAGGAAGGCTGTGTCGAAAGAATGAATCGAAGCCACAATGCCAGACCTCAGTCCTGCAAGAATGGAATGTTTCATCTGCGTAGTGGATTTCCTTTTATTTCTGAAGATTATAGCATTTCGTTCATCCCATATCATCGAGTAAATACCTTTAGAGTGAAAAGAAGAATATAATTTGCCTCACATTTCCATCTAGTTGCCTTATGAATCAGATCCCATTCTACCTCACTAATCAAATCAACTCTTCTATTCGAGGTGAGGCCGACCGCAAAGCTCCATAACCTGTAGACATATGGACAGGAGAAGAACAAATGAAGGGGAGACTCCTCGGCCGATTGAAAGAAAATGCACGTAGAATCAATATTAACACCTCTCTGCCTCAACACAGTTTTAGTTTTTAACGCATTACTGAATATTTTCCATAGAAATAGGTTTTGTCTTTCAGAGTTGTGGTTGAGCCATATGCGCTTATGCTAACTAAAGGTAACAGCAACACAACAAGTCACCATAAAGTTGTACATACCACTAGTAGTGTACATGCGAGAACTGCAGGACCATGAAATGCCATCAAACTGAGATTGGATAGGCTTATATTTACGAAGTTGGTCCCAAAGAAGACGAACAACCTAGTTACTAGAGTACGGTAGATCAATACGACCGTGGTGGATAAACCTGTTCGCTAATGCATTCATACCAACACCAGTTTGCAGTCGTTGATTGTAATTAAGAAAGTTGACAAGAATAACACCTGCCTTCACCCACGGGTCATTCCGAAAGGAGATTTTGCTATTGACCCCAATAATACTCTGTGCACAAGGGAGAACATCATGTCTGAGTTTGAGAATACTTCTCCACGTCCAGCTACAAGATTGAGGAGTATTCATGGTCCAGAAATTCTTGTGGCGGATAATGAACTTGTTAGACCACTTAACCCACATATTGTCTTTGTTGTTTAGCAGATTGTCAATGTGTTGCGCAATGGCAGCATGATTCCAGAGGAGCAAATTCTTAATTCCAAGGCCTCATCTAGATTTAGGTTGCTCAAGCTTGGAGAAAGCACAAGGAGATAATTTATTTGGAAACACAGCTCCATGCCAGAAAAAGTTGGACATAGCTCTTCTTATCATTTTGATCAGTTTAATAGGAAGGATAAAGGCCCTAGCCTAGTATACTGTCATAGAGAACATAACAGATTTAATGAGCGTTAGCCTTCCAGCTTGACTAAGCAACCTGTTGGTCCAAACAGCAAGTCTTGCAGTGATTCTTTCGTAAAGTGGAATGCACTGAGCATATGAGATTCTTGAAGTAGCCAGGGAATACCTAAGTACATGGAGGAGTCAGCATTTTGAGTAATAGAGGTAAGATTAGTGATTTGATTTATAGAGTCATTGCTCACTCCAGCAATCATCAATTCAGACTTGGCTAAATTGATAGAAAGGTCAGTGATACGGTAGAAAATATCCAGGCTATCCATAATAGTCTTCACAGTGATCATGGTAGGTTTGAAAAAGACCACTAAGTCATCCGCAAACATAAGAGAAGTGATGAGAGGATCTTTGCATTTGGGATGGACAGAGAAGCTGCCACTAATAACATGTTGAATGAAAATTTGAGATAAAATTTCCATCACAATTATGAATAAATACGCCGACATAGGGTCACCCTGTCTGATGCCTTGTTTACTACGGAAAAAACCTACAGTATTGTTATTCACCAATATGGAAAACCTAGCAGTAGAGATACAAGCTTCTATCCATGCAACGAAATGGGAAAATTCATCAAACCCAAAATTCGAACCACGGCATCCCACTACAAGGAATCAAAAGCTTTGGAAATATCAAGCTTGATCATAGCTCTAGGGGAAACCAGGGTGGTATTGTACCCTTTTAACAACTCATGAGACAGTAGCATATTATCAAGAATACTACGTCCACTAAGGAAAGCAGCTTGGTTTGGAGATATAATGTTAGGTAGCACTTGCTTTAATCTATTCGCAATGATCTTCGTTATGCACTTGTATATGGTATTACAACAGGAAATAGGTCCAAACTCATCAACATGGCACGCATTTTTAACCTTAGGAATAAGGACAATGTTGGTAGCATTTAATGAACCAATTAATTTGGCTTTGTTGAAAAATTTATGGATTGCTTTGAGAAAGGATGGGCCAACAGTACCCCAGCATGTTATGAAGAATTTGGCATTGAAGCCATCAGGTCCACCACAAGAGTTTGGATTGAGAGAGAATAGAGCAGATTTAATCTCGGCATCAGTAACACCAGAAGAGAGGAAAATATTATCATCTTGAGAGATTTTGGGGATGCAAATAGAGTCAAGGAGGTCAATTGAAGGAGAGAAATTGGTACTATTACCAAGCAGCTTACTGAAATGATCAAGGAACATATGAGAAATAGTTGAAGGATCCGTAATATATTCACCATTGTCATTTTTAAGAACACTGATAGTTTCCTTATTTTGTTTAGCTTTAAGGGTGGAATGATAGTAGGAAGAATTTCTATCACCATCCCTAAACCATTCCATTCTGGTTTTCTGCTTAACCATCAGGCTCTCATGCTGTAGCATCTCAAAAAGTTGCGAAGACAAGGCTGCTTCCAGCACTGCCCACTCTTGATTAGTAGGATTAGAAATCATCGACTCTTGGACATGTTGTAGTTTGAGGGAGAGGCTGGTAGAAGCCAAGTTGCCCTTGCCAAATTTACACGATGACCAAACTTTGAGCTCAGCTTTCACGGCACGAAGTTTACACTGCAAAACAAACATAGGATTACCATAAAATTTAGTAGACCAAGCCCTGTTCACAACAGAGAAGAAATCAGGTTGTAGAACCCAAACATTAAAAAATTTAAATGAGGATTTTCTCCTATTCATGGCAGCACCAAAGGATAGAATTTGGGGGGAGTGGTCAGATAGGCCAGGAATTGGGAGGAGATTACATACATTCGACCATTTGTTAAGAGCACAGAGATTAGAGAAGGTGTGATCAATTTTGGTGAAGGTACGAGGTGTGGTTCTTCTGGAGTTGTTCCAAGAAAAGGAAGCTCCCACCGAAGGAATTTCAATGAGATTAGAAAGATCGATATATGAGTTAAGAGGTTGTATTTCTCTCAGAGATAATGGATTACCACCAAGCCTATGAGAAAGACGATAAGAGCAGTTAAAATCTCCCATAACGATCCAGGGGTGAGATTCTTTCCTAAACGCAGGTAAGAGATCTAGATATGATTGTCTTGCATTAACTGAGTTATATCCATAAATGACGGTGTAGTAAAAGGAAGTGGATGAAGTGGTATGAATACAATGCATATGAATTAGCTGGGGATTAGAAATGATAGGGGAAAGGGTAAAAACAGCGGGATTGAATAGGATCAGGATTCTACCGAAAGGAGCTTCCTCGAGATTATTTAGCATCTGCCAGGCAGGATTGATGAAGTTAGCAGTACGAAGGGAAAGAGAAGAGTTTAATTTAGTTTCTAAGATAGCAAGGAGGCTGAGAGAGTGAGTTTTGATGATGCTTTTACATTGATTTAGTTTAACATCTGAATGGGCACCTCTGATATTCCAAGCTCCTATGTTGTTCAACATTGATTAAAAAGTTGGTTGTTAAGAAGTTTCTTTTTGTTACCCCTAGTTAGCAGGGTGGTTTGAGCATTCAGTCCAGGAATGGTGGATGAGGATATGGATCCATCACACGGATTGAGATCCAAATCAGATTGGTGTTTTGATTTCTTGGTTGGCTTGAGCTTACGAACTGGGGAGAGACCAATGAGTGCTTCTGATACTAATTGAATAGCAGATTCAGGTGGGTAATTTGCTTCAGTTGGGGCTAAGGGGGGGGGGGACTTCCAGGCAAAGGGGGCAGCAATGTGGTCATAAGGATTGGCATATAGTGGGATGGGGGTGGAAGGGTCACAAGGAGAGGTACTTAAAGTTTCAGAGGGTAAAATACGATTTAAAATGATGGGGGTAGATTCAGCGTTGGTAAGGCAACTGTTTTGAGTGTGCATGTGCACAGCAGATACATGCACAGTTTCCTTTTGAGTATTCATTTGCTTCGAAACATGAGCTAATTGCTTCTCCCGATTTGAAGTTGAAGAGCTATTAGTTGGTTGAAAGTTGGTTTGGATACATGCACTTTCAGTATTAGTTGGTTGAAAGTTTGTGGTAATAGGATTGATTGCTGAAGAAAGATCTTTGTGATTTTTGGAACAGAGGATGTCAGATGTATCATTTTTTTCATTGTCGCAACTCATATCAATACTGGGGATATGTAAAGGAGGAGACACTGGAACTTGACAATGCGTGGTACATGAATCAGCAGTGTTAAGTGTAACAACATTCCCAGCATAATTGTTGTGAAAGTTGATAAACCCTTCAGAGTCCAACTCATCAACATCAGCAAGCACATGAAATCCATTATTTTTCAATATATCTGTGTCTTCAGTTATGCAATTTATAACTTCTTCATTAACTTTATCAGGAATAACATTATCAATTTCTCCTTCTTTGATCTCCTCACTTCGTTTTTCTTTGTTCTTATCAGAGTTGGAGGCTACAGAAGCTTTCACAATATTGTTTCTTTTAAAGTTTGCACCCATCCACTGACTTTTATATTTTCTCACAACCTTCCAACTTTTGTTTTTCTGACCTTTTAATTTTCCTGAGTCAGTTGCGCTATCTTTGGAGTTATTAACTATAGTATCAGGACTGACAACTCCCAAAGATTTTTTATTCATTTCCGAACTTATAATAACTCCAGCCTTTGCACAAATCTCATTAGTATGTCCAAATACCTTGCAGCGAGAGAAGATATCGAGCTTCCACAGGTAATCAATATGTATTGATTAAGTTCCACCATCAAGCAGTTGCACTGGAAAAGAATCAATAAGTTGACGGTCAGGGCGAATTTCCACTAGACATTTAGCAAATGTGAGTCGCTCCAACTTCTCCGTTGATTCATCTAGACAAACAAGTTTGCCCAACCTACTAGCTAACCAATTAATGCCAGTGTGAGACCAAGAAAACATAGGGATGTTGGAGAATTTCACCCATACTGGAACCGAAGTAATACTCTCACAGGCATTACCCACAAATGGATCCCACTGTTTCACAATGAAGAGCTTGTTTCTCATGATGATGGGATCCCCATGCAGAATTCTATTTCTGTCTTCATCACAAGACAGGAGGAAAAGAAAAAGGAACCCATTAGATCGAACTTTAATCGAACCCTTCCGTTTCCAGTAGTTCTTAAGGAACTTTATGACTGCAGTATAGGAGAGTGGCTTATCAAGGAAGAAGCCGACGAGATAACTACTCCATTCCATCGCACCAGCTTCAATAACAGAGGCGGGGGGGATCAATAACTCATTTTTGATAGCAGGGGTCATATCAACTGGTATGTACTTCCCTGCGTTACTAGGCTTACTCTTGAAAAGGGAAGTCCATACAAGTTGAGAAGGCAGGGAAAGGAGGGGAGGAAGAGGGGCAGCAAAAGGAGGAAGGTCAGAGTTTGGCAGGGGTGGAGACGAAGAGGATGGGATAGAAAAGGAGGGCATAAGCAGAAGTGTTAGGGGAGGCGGGTCAGGGGCAGGACGGTGAGGACAAGATGGAGGAGACGTGAGGGGAGTTGGAGTGGAAGCATGAAAACTGGGAGAGGACGTATGGGGTACGGGATGGGAGGGGAAAACGGCCATGAAAAAGTGAAAACTCGACTTTATATATATTGATTAAGTATCATTAGTTAAGATAAGGATAGATTAATAATTAATGATTAAAATTTTATTTAGTCAGGTAGTAAAAATTAATCAGGTTATACTTAAGCACTTAAATAATTGAGTAATTAGAGAGCTATTTAATTTGTTAATAAGAATTTAATTAATTTGCATTAGGAGATGATTAATTAAAGTTTAATCACTTATAGAGTTATTAAGGGATTGCTAATAGTTAATGAAGGATCATTAACTAAGGATTATCAAATGATTAATTAATATAATTAGTTTAAGATAATTAATTAGATTAATTAATTAAAGATAATCAATTTATGGAATTGTTTAAGTATAATCACTTAATAAAAGTAATTAAGGGATTAATTACTCAATGTAGTTTATTAAAAGCAATGTGATTAGTCAAGTTAATTAATTGGTTTAATTAATTTAAGATAATCACATGATGGTTTGTTAAAGTATGATTAGTGAATGTAATTGGAAAAGAGTAATTCTTAGTAAAGTAATTAATAGATAATTACTGGATGTTAATTGAATTGGAATAGTAATTTTAATGGAAATGATTTGGGTTCAATTACCTTGTGTGATT
This sequence comes from Allium cepa, assembly GCA_030765085.1. Lineage (NCBI taxonomy): Eukaryota > Viridiplantae > Streptophyta > Magnoliopsida > Asparagales > Amaryllidaceae > Allium > Allium cepa. The sequence goes on along the minus strand of CM060929.1, from coordinate 795,377,205 downwards.
AAATAGAAGGGTAATTACTTGGTGGAAGTGATTAATAATTAATTACTTAGTGTGATTAATTTAATAATTGATTAATAAAGTTATTTGAGATAATTAAGTAATGTAATTAATTAAGGGTAATTAATTACTAATGTGATTAATCATGGCTGATTAATGAATAATTATTTTAAGGTTATTTATTAAATGTGATTAATAATTAATTGAAGAAGTAATCAAGGAGCATTAATTAATATAATTAATGATGTAATTAAACGTTGATTAATTAAGATTAATTAATCAATAATAAGTGATTAAAGAGTAATCGATTAATGTAATTAATATGTGAAATCAATTGGTTGAAATGGAATAATTTAAATAATTGGACCATTTAAAAACTAAGTAAGGAACTTAGAGATTGATTTGAATATGAGTGTTTACTATAGCAAGTTGTGAACTTGTAGTGAAGTTATGAGTTACCCAGGTTTTAAATAGTTCTATGTTTTGGAATTTCATATTAAGTGAGTTTTAAATGAGTTTACTCACGCTGGTTTCCAGCCTGACCCGGGTGTTACTTTGATGTATTGCTCGGATCAGACCGAGTATTACAAATTTTCAGGTAAGGACGTTCTGGAGCTCAGGAGGCAAGCTGGATGGCAGGAACGTATGGAGAGTTTCCGCTGTGATACATAGTTGTATATCTGGAACATGTTATTTTAAACTGTCTAGTGTTTGTGTAAAAGTTGTAACTCTAATATATTAAAGTGTAATTTGACAAGTACATCTTTCCTTTGTATAACTGTTATTTTATGTGATATTATATTTTGATCCGCCGCGAATGTGAGAATCTGTGTTCTTTTATGTTTCTTCTGCTATCTCTTTTCTTTCTTTACTAACTATCTGGAATTTTCGGGATTGAAATTTTCGGGTCGTTACATTTGGTATCAGAGCTGAAAGGTTAAGCAAGAACCTTGGCTCTGGTGGGAGTTACTCGTTAAATAGAGTCCATAGTACTCTAGAATGGGTTGAGTATATATATGTATATGAGTGCGTACTGTTATTTTCTTATATAAAGATTTTAAATGATTTTATATAAGAATATATTTTGATATATAAAGCAATATTTCTTTCTAATAAATATTAAGGAAATTAGTTGTTAAACTATTGGAATTAAATTAAGTAGTAATAGAAATACAACCAAATTGGATAAAGATAAGTTTGAAATGGATTCAAACTGAAATTTAAATCTTGAATTTGGGGAAGAATTTTCAGAAATAATAATAATAATAATAATAATAATAATGAGTTGGATTCGAGTTGCAATAATCTTGGTCATTATTATAAATGGTTATTGTGTTTAATAATGGGATGATTGTTTTCCAATAAACAATAGAATGTTTTAAGGAAGTAACCATTTAATGAGAGTAACTTGTAAATTTGAAAGGAAAGTGGGTTTCAAATTATGAAGTTCTGAATTCTAAATTTAAACATTTGAATTGGTTTCAAAATATTAAAGGAAATAATATTATTTAAACTATTTTAGATATGATCTTGTTTTCAAATAAGAGATGTTATTTAATATATTTGAATGAAAGGGTCCTATTTCAAATAAGGGTTGTTTGAAATTTTAAAGGAATTTATTTAAAGCCAAAGGTGGTTTAAAAATTTAAAAGTAACCAGGTGTGCAAAAGAAATACTATGTATAAGGAGTATACATAATATCAAAAATGGTTTGATATTTTCCTTGGAATGTGATGTGAAACCCAAAGTGAAGTAGGTTTTAAATTTAAATGGGTAGGATAATAATCTGTAGTTTAAAATTTGAATGGGAATTCAAATTTTGTAAATTTGAATGGATTAAGTAAATTGAATTTAACTTGGAAGAAGTTAAATAAGTTTTAATGGAAAACCTGATTTGGAAATTTCAATATGAAATTGGGATTTAACTTGGGAAGTTAAATGGTTAATTTGAATTGGGAATTTATGTGATCTCAAAATGGGTTTTGAGATTTGGAAGTTGGAAATGGATGGATGTTTTAAAATAATTGGATAATATCACCTTATTGTTATTAATAATCTTTAAAACTGTGAATTGGATTCGTTTAAAGAAATGGGTATGATAATATATCCATTATTAAGATAAAATGGAATCATTTTGGACTTAAATTTTGAATGTTTATGAAAAAACATCAAAGATTTGATTTCAAAACTTAAATTTGATGATAAATTGAATCTCAAGGATTTAGCTGTTTAACAAGGATTTGAATTATTTGAACTTTGAAAATAGGATAAAAATTGAATTTGGATTCAGAATTAAATGGTTTAAAGATATAAGTTGATTTGATTTAAAGGATTAAATCAACATTTAAAAATTTAACTCGAATTTATAATTCGAGATGGTTTAAAATTGAGATTTAAAATTAAATTAGTTCAAATTGATTTTTATATGAATTAATTGGTATCGAGGTGGAAGATGGATAAGTTTAAAAATTCAAATGGAAAATTTGAATTGGATTGATTTGAAATGAAATTGAAGATGAATGAGTTCAAATTCAAATGAGGAATTGGGATTAATTTAAACTAGAATTTAAATGATTTTAAATTGAAGTTGGTTCAATTTGAAATTAATCCGGATTGATTTGAATAATTTGGAATTGTGATTAAAGTTGAATAGGTTTAAAATTGAAATGGAATTTGATTTTAATTTGGAAATAAATTGAGGATTAATTCCACTTGAATTGGGATTAAAGCAATTTCAATGGAAATTGAAGTTATTGAAATTGAGTCAATTTAAATGGAAGTGGAAATTTAAATTGAATTGCTTGGACATGAAGAATGGGAATTGAACAGTTTGACTCTGGACTATTTTTTAAATATATTGTTTTAGTACAAGTCTATTTTTCCAAACTATTTACTATACAACTTTTCTTTTTAAACCTAAAACTATCGTACGCTTGTTTTACATTTATTTTTGGAACTATTTAACAAATTTTCAACTATTTTATAAACTAATTTCTATTTTCAACTACTAATTACTATATTATAGCTATTTTGCAATTATTTAAAATTCCTATAACTATTTAACTATTTTTCGATTATTTTACAATTACTGAACTATTTTACAGCTATTTCACAAACTATAAATTATTTTTCAACTACTTATCTATTTTTAAACTTTCCAAGCTATTTTTAAAAATTTAAGATGAACAGAGTTTAAACTGTTTATGATTTAAATATCCACTTGAGATAAGGATTAAAGTGATAGTCCAATGGAATTGAAGAAATTATGAATATGTGGATAGAAATTTAGGAAATGTGAATAGAAAGGAAATTGATTTAGTTGATAATCAATGAAGATAAATACGTAGGATGAACGTATATTATTCTATTCGCATAGTGAATTGATCCAGATTCGAGCACAGAATTTCGAGATAGTTATTGTAACAACCCTCATATTTTACGATTGAGTATTTAAATATTTAATTTAAATATTTCATCATTAGTCGGATTTTAGTCCAGAAAGCTACTTTTTGCAAACAGTCGAATTAGGACTCAAGACCACCCCCATTGAGTTCAAAATGACATTTGCGACCTTTTTGAGTATAAACTTTGATATGTTTGGAGTTTGTGGAAATTTTCTATTTTTCACTTAGGGCTTTGGTTTTATATCAGCCCATTAGACCCAAGCTTCACCCCTCTTCTCTTCATTACTTCATTTCTATTTCCTAATACTCAAGCTTTAGCAACAATGGAGAGAGGAATGGGAAATTAAAACTCCAAGCCCTAGTTTTCATTTGCAAATCAAGTTCTAGCTCCAAATTTATAGAAAAAGCTTTGGTAAGCCTCCTCTTCTTCTTCTCCAACTCATTCTCTTACCAATTTTAGAAATTCCTAAACCTAACTTAGGAAACGTTTCTCTTTTTATCATAGATTCAAGCTTATTGGGTTGGAAATGAAGAGTGATTGTCCTTGCCTTTACTCTATAGCTTCTTCTTCATTTGTTTTGGGTTCAAAGGTGAGATTTTTATCTCACATCTAAGTCTATGATTATCTTTGATTGTTAGGTATGAATTCCTAACACTTATTCATGTGCATTTGATTCTGATTTGGATTGGTTTTGTGAATATTCCAATTTTTAGTGTTTTGGGTTCAAATCTTCAAAAATCATAGCTTTGTTGTTTGAACCTGTTTTTGGTGATGCATCGAAGAGCCTATAGGGCTGGGTTGTCGATTGGCGTAAACCCTTAGTGCCCGTTGCTCATCCGATTGCAATTTGGAAGAGTTGCTCTTCATTTTAATAGGCTGAAAAGCAGCCCCAGTGCCAGTCAGTCGACTGACCCACTACAGTCAGTCGACTGGCTTTGGCACTTCTGGGGCTGTGCAGAGACAGAGAGTCTCTGTTTTCTACAATCAGTCGACTGGCTCTCTGAGGTCAGTCGACTGACTGCAGGAAATGGAATTTCCGAGTTTTTGTTTTAGTCGACTGACTGCAGAGAGCCAGTCGACTGACATGCTCCTAAATGCCTATTATGCCTATTTTTGCCTATTTGTGTTGTGATTCCAATTTTTATCGATTCGTTTTGATTCCTAGTTGATGCTATCAATTATTCGACTCTGATTACTTCTAATATGGAATTCTTGGAAATATCCATTTCGATGGATTTGATATCGATTTCTTTGGAATTAATTCACGTCTTCGTATGTGAATTTTGGTGATTGATTGTTTCTACAATCATTTTTGTGCTTTGTCACTTTAAAAATATAAAGGTTTCAATACTAGTAGTAAATATCAAAACTCTTTCTTCAAAATGATTTCAATACTATTTTATTACAAAGCTCGTTTTCTCGAACCATTTTTCCAATCTACTAGTATATACACACCTTTACCTCACTCGAATGAGAAATCCAATTAAACGACCTAGTAAAACAAGTGGTATAAAACGCTTGCGTTTACTTCGTTGGTTAATTCTTTGTCGATTGAATCTCTTGTGACAATTTTCTAGTGGAGATCTACAATTTGTTCGTAAATATTTAAGTTAAGCTAGTGGTAATGGGACATGAAGCTAAGCACATATATTTACTAGCTTAGTGTAGTTGACACTTCTTGATGATCGATGATGATCATTTTGTGATTTAGACTAGCGATATGCTATGTTTCTTTGTCCACATAGGGGACGGTACCTATGTTTTATTGAGTTTCGTCTCATTTCTTTTATAGGCTAACGACCTATGTATTGTTTGGAGTTTCGACTCAATTTTTGTGGGCTAGCGACCCATGTTCTTTTATGAATTCGGTCCATCGGACGTACCTTTGTACTACGTTGTTGCACCAGCTTATTAGGATCTTCGGGCGTACCGTTGTACTACGTCGTTATTCCGAATTATTCGAGTTTTAGGTTCCTCGGGCGTACCGATATTGTACTACGTCGTTGAACAGACTCCATGGTTAGCGACCATGGGATAGCGTCCCGTTTTGTGATACACGTGTTGGTGAGTTCTCATACTCCCGTTTTGTGATAGGCCTCCCCCTTTTTGTGATTTCTGGATTTCTATTGATGATTTCTAGAATTTTGTGTTTCACCAATTTTATGATTGGCATCGATATGTTGTCAATATTTGTGGCTTGGTGAATGAAATAAGGAGTATGACATTCCTTTTGATCTTTGAGAAGATTCTTATAATATTGATTAATCTCTTGTTGATTTCCAATTATTTATTTATCATAGCTTGGCATTGTGATTATTATACGTTTAGTCATATCTCTTATTCTATATCATTTTATCTGATATTTATAGCTAGACTGATCCGTTTATTATTTTCTTATTAAATAATACTCAGGTCAGGCCGAGATGTTACAGGTGCTTCTGCTTGACTTCACATCTGGGATTATCACCCTGACTTTTGGCTAACTACTTTGATTAGTAGTTTTTGTTGTATACATTTGAGATATAGACTCATTGATGTATCCATATTCTTTTGTCTAGCACCTATAGCTATTCTTTTGTGATATTGTGGATCTTGTTTGACCACTACTCTGATGTACACTTTCATGTGTTATATATATTCATATCTATTTCTGCCTTTGTGATATGGATGTCTGTGACTGACTTGTGTTATGTTTATTTCTATATTTGTTTTCGAAGAATATATATAGCCACTGTGTAGAAGCTTTGAGTTTGTATCGATGTGTCGGATTATCGGATTTCCTCCATGCATGTTGTACTATTTGACATATCGGTGCTCGCACAAAGCAATTACACGGATGGTCGCTCCTCAACAGCCTTTTTCTCCGTGCTAGTTGACGGCATTACCCCGTAGTGTCCTTATCTAGCATGGGTATAGAGGTGGGGCGTCACAACTTGGTATCAGAGCCAAACTTCGGAACAATGTAGAATAATTTAACAAGGATCATCGTCCTAAGTCCATCTTAGGAGTCGTGCCTTAGGATTTTATTCGGGTCTTCGAACCATTCTATCCTATTTTCTTTTGTGATACCTTGTTTTATCAATCATTATTGTTTGATATTCAATTTTTGAATAACCTTTTTTCTTCTTCCTTCTTCTATCTTAAGGAAGCGAAATGGTTAGACCTGGCCGTCCCAGCACCAGTCAATTTAGTGCTGCTCTCCAGGATGGAGTGTTTATGTCTGCCTAGCAGCTTTTAGGTCTCGTGAAGAATTCCCAGGCTACCGGACCCAATCCAGTGACTACTCACCCTAAGTCTAGATTTTCACGTTTGTGCAGTGACTATACCAACTTGGGTGGGAAGCCATTTAAGGGTTTTGAAAGCGTCATTCAAGTCCAAGCTTGGCTCAAATCATGCAATCGCATCTTTACTCGCATGAATCTAATTGATCTTTGCCGTGTCCAAGTAGCTTCAAGTATGCTCCAATAAAGAGCATTAGATTGGTATGAGCTTCTTATTTATGAAATAGTTGAAGCGGATCTTACTTGGGAGAAATTCCGGGAACGATTCGAGTTAAAATTTATGCCAGAAGCTGAGAAGGTGACATTGGCTCGTCGTTACATAGACCTTGTTCAAGGTGAATCCTCCGTGGCAGACTATGTCGCGTCATTCGAGTCACTTTCTAAATACGGGATCGAATATATAAACACCCCATTGAAGAAGAACCAAAGATTTGTCTATGGCTTGAATAAAAATCTCAAGAAGCCATTACTTCTAAGGTTAGAAGTTTCTTTTGATCAACTTGTTGATATCGCTCTTCGACTTGAAGAGGCAGATAAAGAAAGTGATGTTGAAGTTGTGGGAGCCAAACCAAAATTCAACAACAACAACAAGAAAAGGCCTATTGAATTCATAAGTCCTTATCCCAATAAGAGAGGGAAGCGAGCAACTCCGGTGGCAAAGACTTCTACCCCTAGTAGTGGGCAATGCTACAATTGTGGTTCAAAAGACCATTATGCCAATAGGTGTCCAAAACCTCTCTTTTTTCGCTATTGTAAAGGTTCGGGCCATCTTTTATCTTCATGTCCCAAACTTCAAGGCAAGAAGGAGGGAAAGTTTAATGTTGCTCAAGCCCATGGCAACACATCTCGAGGTCAAGGTATGTCTCATTCTATCCTTGATGGCATCATTTTATTTCGTGATCATCCTATTCGAGTTCTTTTTGATACGGGTGCGTCCCATTCTTTTATTTCAAAAGAACCTGTTGATACTTTTTCTTTGGATGTTTTGTGTTTAATGATTTCTTTGAGAATTGCGAATCCGGTTGTTGGATCCGCAACAATCAGTTTATAGTGTAAAGATGTCGAGATTATTTTGTGTGATTTTTCTTTCCGAACCGATTTGCATGTTATGCGCTACTTAGGCTTTGGAATGATTTTAGGTATGGATTGGCTTAACCGTTATGAAGCCCAAATCCTATGTCCCGAGCGGACTGTTCATCTTCGACATCCTCAATCTGTCAAGCAGATTTCTATTGATCTTAAAGATTCGGATTCCAGCTTGGTTGCATCTTTATATTCTTTAAATCCTCATGATGACGATAATGATGATGAGGAAGATATTATTTCTCTTATTCACGTTGTTCGTGAATTTTCCGACATATTTGAGCCCGTTTTAGGACAACCACCTAAGCGAGCAATTGAATTCAAAATTAGTCTAATTCCTGGAGCTTTACCTCTTACTCGTCCTCCTTATCGTTTGTCCAATAAAGAAATTGAGGAGATGCGCAAACAATTATCCGAATTGGAGACGAACCAATTCATTCGTTCTAGTTCCTCTCCTTGGGGAGCTTCGGCTATTTTTGTGAAGAAATCCGATGGTACACTTAGGCTTTGCGTTGACTACCGCAAGCTTAATGATCTTACTATCAAGAATAAGTATCCTTTACCTCGGATTGATGATCTATTCGATCAACTTAGTGGTGCTAGAGTCTTTTCACAGTTAGACTTAGCAACCGGTTTCCATCAGCTTCGTATTGCAAAGGATAGCATTCCTTTGACATCGTTCCGTGCTCGTTATGGATCTTATGAGTGGCTCGTTATGCCATTTGGTTTAACGAATGCTCCGGCTTATTTCGTTGACCTTATGAATCGAGTTTTCAAAGACTTCCTCGATCGGTTTGTTCTCATCTTTATTGATGATATTCTAGTGTATTCTAAAACCGAGAAGGAGCATGAAAAATACCTTCAGATTGTGTTGAAAACTCTTAGGAGCAATCAATTAAAAGCAAAATTTTCTAAATGCCACTTTTGGCAATCTCGCGTGAAGTTTCTCGGTCATATTATTTCCGAATCCGGAATTTCCGTGGATCCTTCAAAGATTGAAGCGATTCAAAATTGGAAGAGACCGGAGAGTGTGACGGAAATTCGTAGTTTCCTTGGATTGGTCGGTTATTACCGCCGTTTCATAAAGGACTTTTCCAAAATTTCCGTGCCTCTTACTAGTTTGACAAAGAAAGGTGTTAAATACATTTGGACGGACAAATGTGAGGCTTCTTTTCAGAAATTAAAAGAACTCCTTTCTGATGCTCCTATTCTTGTTATTCCCGAGGGGAATCAAGATTTTGTTGTTTATACCGATGCTAGTCGCGTTGGTTTGGGTGCCGTCCTTATGCAAAGGGAATGTGTTATTGCTTATGCTTCTAGGCAATTGAAGCCAGTCGAGATTGGATATTCCACTCATGATTTAGAGCTCGCGGCTATTGTTTTCACCCTTCGTATTTGGCGTCATTATCTTTTGGGAGAGAAATGTAAAGAATCTTTGAAATATTTATTTTCTCAAAAGGAATTTAATTTGCGTCAACAACGTTGGCTCGAATTTCTTGCATCTTATGATCTTGATATTCTTTATACTCCTAGAAAGGGAAATCGTATTGCCGATTCCCTTAGTCGTAAGCAACAAGCGGTTGTTTCTATGATGATATTCAAATGGAATGATCTCGGAATTCTATCCACTTGTGAGATTCGAGATCGTGTTTCCAATTTATGTTCATCTCTTGCCTTATGTAGCCTTGAGGCTCATCCTTCTCTTTTAGACTGCATTCTTGACGCTCAAAAGCTAGATCCCGAATTGGCTCTTCTTGGCCAAAATTTTAAGGAAAAAAATTGACATTGAAGGTTTGAAAGACTTTGACATTGATTCTCGTGGCGGTATTCGAAAATTTGGTAGACTTATCGTGCCAAATATTAGTGATCTTCGTAAAGATATTTTAGAAGATTCACATCGTTCTAAATTTACCATTCATCCCGGTAGTAGTAAAATGTATGCAGATATGAAGCGACTTTATTATTGGGAGGGAATGAAATCTGATATTGCTAACTCTGTTAAGTGTTGCATGACTTGCCAACTCATTAAGGCCGAACATCAAAGGCCAGGTGGGTTATTGCAACCTTTAGAAATTCCAATTTGAAAGTGGGATCAAATTTCCATGGATTTTATAGACGGCCTTCCCCGTTCTCGTTCGGGTCATGATAGCTTATGGGTGATAGTTGATAGACTTACTAAATCCGCCCATTTTTTCCCGTTCGGTCCAATCGAACCGTTCCTCTTTTGGCCAAGCTCTTTATTAAAGAAATTGTTAAGTTACATGGAGTTCTTTCTTCTATTGTTAGTGATCGTGATCCATTGTTTACTGATGGATTTTGGAAGAGTCTTCAAAAAGCTTTGGGAACGAAGCTTAATTTTAGCACCGCTTAACATCCTCAGTCGGATGGACAAACTGAGCGTGTGAATCAAACTCTTGAAGATCTTCTTCGTGCATGTGTTCTTGATTTTGGTGGAAGTTGGGAAGATCATATTTCTCTTGTTGAGTTTTCCTATAATAATAGCTTCCAATCTAGTATTGTTATGGCACCTTTCAAGGCAATCTATGGAAGGCCATGCCGATCTCCTTCTTGTTGGCTTGAGGCCGGTGAGAAGCTGGTTTTAGGTCCAGATTTTATTCGCGATTCCACAGAAAAGATTGACCTTATTCGTCATAGGATGAAAGAAGCCCAGAGTAGACAAAAATCCTATGCCGATAACCTTAGAAGGAAATTAGAGTTTTCTGTGGGAGATCTTGTGTTTGTTCGTGTTTCACCAATGAAGGGTGTTGTACGTTTCAGTCGATCGGGAATGTTAGCACCTCGATATATTGGTCCATTTCCCATCACCGAATGTATTGGTTCCATGGCTTATCGCCTTTTATTACCGGCTCAATTTTCTGCTATACATGATGTGTTTCACGTTTCTCAATTACGGAAGTGCATTCGTGATTCCGATTCTATTCTTGAGCCCGGTGTTGTGTAAGAAATTGAAGTTTCGCCTAATTTAACTTATGAGCAACGTCCTATTCGTATTATTGCTTCGAAGGTCAAACGTCTTCGAAATAAAGATGTTCCTCTTGTGAAAGTTCAATGGTCCTCAAATCCTAAGGATTGCTCTTGGGAATCTAGAGAATTCATCGAGCGAACACATCCGGACTTACTTTCTCGTGCCCTTTGAGGTGAACTTTTTATTTCAAATTTCTTTTGTGTTGAATTTGCTTTTATGGTTGTTACTTTATATTTTCTTCTTAAATATTGCGAGGACGCAATTTCTTTAAGGAGGGGAGTCTGTAACAACCCGCATATTTTACGATTGAGTATTTAAATATTTCATCATTAGTCGAATTTTAGTCCGAAAAGCTACGTTTTACAAACAGTCGAATTAGGACTCGAGACCACCCCCATTGAGTTCAAAATGACGTTTGCGACCTTATTGAGTATAAACTTTGATATGTTTGGAGTTAGTGGAATTTTGCTACTTTTTCACTTAGGGCTTTGGTTTTGTTTCAGCCCATTAGACCCAAGCTTTACCCCTCTTCTCTTCATTACTTCATTTCTATTTCCTAATACTCAAGCTTTAGCAACAATGGAGAGAGGAATGGGAAATTAAAACTCCAAGCCCTAGTTTCCATTTACAAATCAAGTTCTAGCTCCAAATTTATAGAAAAAGCTTTGGTAAGCCTCCTCTTCTTCTTCTCCAACTCATTCTCTTACCAATTTCAGAAAATCCTAAACCTAACTTAGGAAATGTTTCTCTTTTTAGCTTAGATTCAAGCTTGTTGGGTTGGAATTGAAGGGTGATTGTCCTTGCCTTTACTCTATAGCTTCTTCTTCATTTGTTTTGGGTTCAAAGGTGAGATTTTTATCTCACATCCAAGTCTATGATTATCTTTGACTGTTAGGTATGAATTCCTAACACTTATTCATGTGCATTTGATTTTGATTTGGATTGGTTTTGTGAATATTTCAATTTTTAGTGTTTTGGGTTCAAATCTTCAAAAATCATAGCTTTGTTGTTTGAACCTGTTTTTGGTGATGCATCGAAGAGCCTATAGGGCTGGGTTGTCGATTGGCGTAAACCCTTAGTTCCCGTTGCTTGTCCGATTGCAATTTGGAAGAGTTGCTCTTCATTTTAATAGGCTGAAAAACAGCCCCAGTGCCAGTCAGTCGACTGACCCCCTGCAGTCAGTCGACTGGCTGTAGAAAATTGGCACTTCTGGGGCTGTGCAGAGACAGAGAGTCTCTGTTTTATGCAATCAGTCGACTGCCTCTCTGAGGTCAGTCGACTGACTGCAGGAAATGGAATTTTCAAGTTTCTATTTCAGTCGACTGACTGCAGAGAGCCAGTCGACCGACATGCTCTTAAATGCCTATTATGCCTATTTTTGCCTATTTGGGTTGTGATTCCAATTTTTATCGATTCGTTTTGATTCCTAGTTGATGCTATCAATTATTCGACTTTGATGACTTCTAATATGGAATTCTTGGAAATATCCATTTTGATGGATTTGATATCGATTTTTTTGGAATTAATTCACGTCTTCGTATGTGAATTTTGGTGATTGATTGTTTCTATAATCATTTTTGTGCTTTGTCACTTTAAAAATATAAAGGTTTCAATACTAGTAGTAAATATCAAAACTCTTTCTTCAAAATGATTTCAGCACTATTTTATTACAAAGCTCGTTTTCTCGAACCATTTTTCCAATCTACTAGTATATACGCACCTTTACCTCACTCGAATGAGAAATCCAATTAAACGACTTAGTAAAACAAGTGGTATGAAACGCTTGTGTTTACTTCGTTGGTTAATTCTTTGGCTTGTTCGATTGAATCTCTTGTGACAATTTTCTAGTGGAGATCTACAATTTGTTCGTAAATATTTAAGTTAAGCTAGTGGTTATGGGACATGAAGCTAAGCTCATATATTTACTAGCTTAGTGTAGTTGACACTTCTTGATGATCGATGGTGATTATTTTATGATTTAGACTAGCAATATGCTATGTTTCTTTTTCCACGTAGGGGACGGTACTTATGTTTTATTGAGTTTCGTCTCATTTCTTTTATAGGCTAACGACCTATGTATTGTTTGGAGTTTCGACTCAATTTTTGTGGGCTAGCGACCCATGTTCTTTTATGAATTCGGTCCATCGGACGTACCTTTGTACTACGTTGTTGCACCAGCTTATCAGGATCTTCGGGAGTGCCGTTGTACTGCATCGTTGTTCCGAATTATTCGAGTTTTAGGTATCTCGGGCGTACCGATATTGTACTACGTCGTTGAACCGGCTCCATGGTTAGCGACCATGGGATAGCGTCCCGTTTTGTGATACACGTGTTGGTGAGTTCTCATACTCTCATTTTGTGATAGGCCTCCCCTTTTTGTGATTTTTCGATTTCTATTGATGATTTCTAGAATTTTGTGATTCACCAATTTTATGATTGGCATCGATATGTTGTCAATATTTGTGTCTAGGTGAATGAAATAAGGAGCATGACATTCCTTTTGATCTTTGAGAAGATTCTTGTGATATTGATTAATCTCTTGTTGATTTCCAATTACTTATTTATCACAGCTTGGCATTGTGATTATTATACGTTTATTTATCTCTTATTCTATATCATTTCATCTAATATTTATAGCTAGACTGATCCGTTTATTATTTTCTTATTAAATAATACTCTGTTCAGACCGAGACGTTACAGGTGCTTCTGCTTGACTTCACATCTGGGATTATCACCCTGACTTTTGGCTAACTACTTTGATTAGTAGTTTTTGTTGTATACATTTGAGATATAGACTCATTGATGTATCCATATTCTTTTGTCTAGCACTTGTAGCTATTCTTTTGTGATATTGTGGATCTTGTTTGACCACTACTCTGATGTACACTTTCATGTGTTATATATATTCATATATATTTCTGCCTTTGTGATATGGATGTCTGTGACTGACTTGTGTTATGTTTATTTCTATATTTGTTTTCGAAGAATATATATAGCCACTGTGTAGAAGCTTTGAGTTTGTATCGATGTGTCGGATTTCCTCCATGCATGTTGTACTATCTGACATATCGGTGCTCGCACAAAGCAATTACACGGATGGTCGCTCCTCAACAGCCTTTTTCTCCATGCTAGTTGATGGCATTACCCCGTAGTGTCCTTGTCTAGCGTGGGTATAGAGGTGGGGCGTCACAGCTATATCAATCCGAGTCGGGATTTTTCACTTGATTTTCGACAGCAAACCTGGATATGGATTGTTGATTGGTTTTGGATATTCTCTATCATAGTTATGGCTATGCAAGGAGAATGACGGTTTCTGATCAAGAAACCAGATCTGTGTCCGCACTAGAAAGTCTGGTCGACGATACTAGTTCGGAAGTGAAATTGTGTGATCGAGTGAGCGATCAAGTTGGTATAACGTACGAATGATAAGTGTACATCGTACGGTTTTGAATGAAATTGATATTGGAAAGAGTAAATCAAATATGAATATTTGATTTTGAATAAACAAAGTTATATATCTTTTTTATATAAGATAATTCTCCCCTTGTTGAATCTATTGCCAGAAGGAAAGGATTTTTGAAAGTGTTTGAAGTATAAAAGGAGTTTTATACAAGTTTGAAATGATCCAAAGTTTTAAAAATTATATCTATATATATATATATATATAAAGGGTCTTATGAGGATTTTGGAAAAGGTTTTGGAAACCTTTGAATTTGGAAAGGCTTTTGATTTTTGGGTAAAATCAATATTGAAATTTGGAAAGCCTAGTTTGAGAACTATCAATTTTGGGATAATCGATTTTGTGTAAAGGAGCTTTGTTTGAGATCATACTAGGTGTATGATTTGAAAGATACTATACGTGTATAGAATAAAGTGTTTTGATGATGGCTCTGGGGAAAAAGGCGCTCCCTTGAAATGAACTTCTTAGGAGTGCCTCCGGGTGGTGCTGCCTTGAACCCCAAGAGGGGTTCTAAAGTTGATCCTGTGAGGAGTCCGGACAAAACTAGTTCCTGGGGATTATGAGTAGTGTATACCATAGTGAAAGTCGTGTGTGCCGCTGAGAGCCAACGGTCTGCGTTTGATTTTATATCGGTGGACTGCGACCTATGGTAACATAGAGAAAGTCGTGTGTGCCTCTAAGAGCCAACGGTCTGCGTTTGATTTTATATCGGTGGACTGCGACCTATGGTAACATAGAGAAAGTCGTGTGTGCCTCTAAGAGCCAACAGTCTGCGTTTGATTTTATATCGGTAGACTGCGACCTATGTAGGAGTGGAGAAGTTTCATTTTGACAGCGAAAATCATGTGTACCGCTGAGAGCCGACAGTTACATGGACTTTTGCTGTGATGTCAACGTAACCCTGGAATGTAACTGCTATCTATTGTCGGTTCCATGGCGTAATCGAGGGGCGCGGATTGCCTACAGTTACATGGACTTTTGCTGCGATGGCAACGTAACCCAGGATGTAGCTGCGACCATGGATGGGGGTGATGATCTCCAGAGTAGTCTCACCAAAGATATTTCCTCTATTTTCAGTAATGTTTCGATATTTTCAATAAAATTATTTTCCGAGTATTTTCACCGGGTGTTGAAAATTGGTCTGCTAAGCACTTGTAGATTTTCAGTCTTACGTCTGATCAACGTATGACCGAATTTCTGTAAGAACAAGATGGACTTATTGAAACATCGAGTTATAAAAAAAAGAATATTTTAACTAGTTTTAAAATATTAAATAAATTCTGGCTTCGTTCCTTTTCGAGGACGAAAAGATTCAAAGGGGGGAGGAATGTGATATCCCGGAATTCTAGACATCTGTAGTTGATAAATAATTAGGTTAATTAATAGGATATTGATTTATAGATTGAACAAATAAATCTGATAATAAATATTTATATATGGATTTGTGTATAAATGAATTTGAACTATAATATATCCTAAGTTTTAAATATTTGGATAAATATACGTTTAATAATATCCTGATGTAACTATTGAAATTTGAAAATATTTGTTTAATAATCTTCTTCTGGCAGAATTTATCTTTTACAGATAAATATGTTTCTATTTTAATGTGTATTAGTAATTGGAAAATGAAGTTTGGATTTGAAATCCAAACATCTTAAATAAAAAAAATAAAAAATAAAAAATAAAAAAGTTAAATATTAAGCTTTGATAATGTTTATATATTTTGAAAATATAAGCATAAAATTTAAAAGTATATAACATTTAAGCCATAATAAGTATAAGATTTGAAATTTAATACATATGTCATAATTTATTAAACAAGGGTTTAAAACTCAAAATTATAAATAAATTTACTAAAAGGGGTTTAACACAATTTAATCAAAAGTGACATTTGTAAAACAAGTGTCAATCCTCTTTTTTTTCAAAATAAAAGAAAAGAATAAATAAGTATAGTTTATACATATAATTTGAACATAATATCTAAATCTTTATAAAGCATAAGTAATATGTATAAGTAAAACATAGGTTAGTGAAATCATAAATATATATAAACATAAAAACACTAATGAAAATTTAGTCAAATTTATAAACATAAGTAAATAAGAACATAATTCATATTAATATAATATATATAGGTAAAATATCATTTAAGTTTAGACACTTGTAAAAAATTTAATTATTACTTTTGGTAATTGTGGAATATGATAACATGTGTAAAATTGTATCATGCAAAATCAAAAAATGGCAATTTGTTCTAGTTCAGTTCAAACATTTTTTTCCATTTCTCTTTTCTAAACTATTCTTGCAATTTACAAATTAAAGCTATAAAAAAATAGGAGAAAACTAAATTAAATCATGCTTTCATCTGAAGCAAATCAAGGAAGCAACTTCATTTCAGCAAAATCAAGTCAACTTAAATAAAGAAGATCAAACAAATCTGGAAACTTTTAGCTTGGAAAACAAATTGCTCCTCTGTTTGTGGCATATGTAGGTGAGTAACAATTTTTCTAAAAAAAAAATTAAGTATCCTAAAGACTGGTTGCATGTTCTTTCTCTGGAAATAGTATGTTTTGTGTGTTATATAAATGAATTGTTTGGATGTATATATGTGTGAATTATTGTTGTATTATGTATCCTTGTTATCAGTATTCAAGCTTAAGTTATGATCAAAATCCATATACTCTTGATCCATTTTCTGTTAGGACTTAGTTCATTAACAAAAGTTGATTTTTTATCCTAGTTTTTAGATTTAAAATTTGATTTAAGTTAAAATTTATTTGAAATTGCTCTGGAAACTCAGTAGAACAGTGCAAGATTGATTTATGTTAAAATTCAGACATATTAATTCACTGGTTCAAGCATATAATCTAGAAATGTATCAAAAATCATGATTTTTAAAACTGGAATCTCAATTTTTAGAAGAAGATTCCGGGAGCAGATCGGGTTTGATCAATTTAGGATTTTTGGGTTGCTTCTGGTGATCTGGTGACTCGGCTTGGTCGGAATTCATACTGGTGGTAGTGGAGCTATCGAAGAGGTCAGCAAAAATGTCAGGACGGTGATCTAAGAGTTTTGGTGGCAGCGGTGACCAATTTTTGTTCTTAACCCTAGTTTTGATAGTGGCCAGTAAATGATCCACCACGTCTTCTCTGGTGGATTGAGTGTTTCAAATTTTTGGGAAATGAAGGTGGGTGTGTTGACGAATATGTAGCCGGAATTGCAGATATTCCGGTGGTCACTGTGATGAGCACGAGGAGATTTTAGTTTAGATCTTTGGATCCAGTTATGAGAAGTGATGCTCGATTTTGATTTTGAATTGATGATGGAGTTCTGATGATCGTAGGCTGGTCTTGGGATGATCGGAGACTTGAGTGAAGCTTCGAAGATGATCAGAGTTGGATGGAATCACTGTGCATGTGCACGGTGCTCTTCCTTGATTTTTGGTTTTCTGATGAATCTGGTTTGAGCAGAGAGGATTGTACTCGAGTTTTCTCGAGTGATTCGTGTGTTTTACTCAAAATTTTTGCAAGATGGACTCGGGTTTTTGAGTTTTAGAACCCGAGATAGTTGGTTACAGGTTTTAAAATCATGTTGTTTCTAAATTTTAAAATGAATTTTTAAAATTTAAAGCAAGATTTTAAACAAAGTTTAAAATCAAAATTTTGCAGTATGAATTCAAATTAACTTTTGAATCCTAGTTTTTAAATAAATAAAGTTTTAAAATTTTAATTGTTTAAACAAGTTTAATGTTTAAAGTATGATTTAAAATGAAATGGTTTTTAAACAACATGTTTAAAATGTTTAAAACTTATGTATATAAAATTCTTTATAACAGTTCCTTTAACATTTGATTTAAGAGGTTTATAAAATTGATTTAAATTTGGTTAAAGTTTAAACTTATTAATCATTTTTAAATTTTTAAATTTGGAATTTAAAGTAAAACTTAAAAGTGAAATGTTTTAATGCATTTGTTAATGATATCTAAAGTCATTAATAAAAGAATGATTTATCCTAAAGATAAATTAGATTTCAATGATCAATAATTAATGAAGTTAATTAATTAATGATTTTGGATTCTTAGTTAATTAATTAATTAAGTAATTATGGGTTAAGTTAATTGATTAAAGATTAATTAATTTATAATTAAGGATCATTAATTAAGATAAGGATAGATTAATAATTAATGATTAAAATTTTATTTAGTCGGGTAGTAAACATTAATCAGGCTATAGTTAAGCACTTAAATAATTGAGTAATTAGAGAGCTAATTAATTTGTTAATAATAATTTAATTGATTTGGATTAGGAGATGATTAATTAAAGTTTAATCACTTATAGAGTTATTAAGGTATTGTTAATAGTTAATGAAGGATCATTAACTAAGGATTATCAAATGATTACTTAATATAATTAATTTAAGATAATTAATTAGATTAATTAATTAGATTAATTAATTAAAGATAATTAATTTATGGAATTGTTTAAGTATATTCACTTAATAAAAGTAATTAAGGGATTAATTACTCAATGTAGTTTATTAAAAGTAATGTGATTAGTCAACTTAATTAATTGGTTTAATTAATTTAAGATAATCACATGATGGTTTGTTAAAGTATGATTACTGAATGTAATTAGAAAAGAGTAATTACTTAGTAAAGTAATTAATAGATAATTACTGGTGTTAATTGAATCGGAATAGTAATTTTAATGGAAATGATTTGGGTTCAATTACCTTGTGTGATTAAATAGAAGGGTAATTACTTGGTGGAAGTAATAATAATTAATTACTTAGTGTTGTTAATTTAAGAATTGATTAATAAAGTTATTTGAGATAATTAAGTAACGTAATTAATTAGGGGTAATTAATTACTAATGTGATTAATCATGGCTGATTAATGAATAATTATTTTAAGGTTAATTATTAAATGTGATTAATAATTAATTGAAGAAGTAATCACGGAGAATTAATTAATATAATTAATGATGTAATTAAAGGTTGATTAATTAAGATTAATTAATCAATAATAAGTGATTAAAGAGTAATCGATTAATGTAATTAATATGTGAAATCAATTGGCAGAAATGGAATAATTTAAATAATTAGACCATTTAAAAACTAAGTAAGGAACTTAGAGATTGATTTGAATATGAGTGTTTACTATAGCAAGTTGTGAACTTGTAGTGAAGTTACGAGTTACCCAGGTTTTAAATAGTTCTATGTTTTGGAATTTCATATTAAGTGAGTTTTAAATGAGTTTACTCACGCTGGTTTCCAGCCTGACCCGGGTGTTACTTTGATGTAATGCTCGGGTCAGACCGAGTATTACAGATTTTCAGGTAAGGACATTTTGGAGCTCAGGAGGCAAGCTGGATGGCAGGAACGTATGAAGAGTTTCCGCTGTGATACATAGTTGTATATCTGGAACATGTTGTTTTAAACTGTTTAGTGTTTGTGTAAAAGTTGTAACTCTGATATATTAAAGTGTAATTTGAAAAATACAGCTTTCCTTTGTATAAGCGTTATTTTATGTGACATTATATTTTGATCCGCTGCGAATGTGAGAATCTGTGTTCTTTTCTGTTTCTTCTGCTATCTCTTTTCTTTCTTTACTAACTATCTGGAATTTTCGGGATTGAAATTTCCAGGTCATTACAAAAATAGAGGAGTTTCACTTGGTTGCAAATCCTACTTAGGTTCGCGAGACCCCTAATAGGATTTGAAACACACAAAGGCTCATTAGCAAACTTAGGAGAAAGGAGATGCTCAAACTTATCACAAAGGTCCACAAAAATAAAACTATGGGAAGCTCCAGTGTCAAATAAAACACGAACATGAAATTTAAACAAAGTAAAGTTGCCCTGAAGAGTACCTTGAGTATCACTAGGGGCAGGAGCAGGAGCAGGTGGAGCAGGTGACGAAGCAGAGGTAACAGCAAAGATACCAGATGGCTTGCCCTTCTGCTGAGTGAGACAATTATTCTTGAAATGGCGAGGCTGCAGAGAAATATGGCAGATATCACGCCTAGTCAACAGAGCTGGAGGAATAGCGGCACCAACTAAAGTAGGGAAACTATTGGCATAGTGTCCTGATCACACCTGAAGCAAGTAATGGAAGATAGGTCGATAGGCTGCGTCTGAGAAGAAGAAGATCCCAAACCTAGAGTCTTGTTCCAATTCTTCTTCTGCTGATGAAAGTTAGGCTTTCTCTTCTTAGAGTTACCAGAGAAAGGCTGAGACGAAATCGCACGAGCAACAGGAGGATCCTTAGAAGTAGGATTCTCATATCTAATGGCCATATCCATTAGACTAGTAAAATGGCTATGCACATGAGAGATGAGATGATCATAATACTCTAGGCAAGCACCAGCTACGAACTTCTCACACCGTTTAAGTGGGGCGTCAATCAATCCAGGTACAAATTTGGAAAGTTCATTGAACTTCCGCTTATACTCAGCAAATGACATGTCACCCTGCTTAAGATTTTGAACTCACGATAAAGCTGAGACTTCCCTTCCTCGGGCATCCACTTTACCACAAAAGCATCCCTAAATCACGATAATGAAAAATAAGAAAGATTTCAAAAGAGAAAACTGAACCAAATTCAAAACTACACAAAAAGAGACCTAAACTCTCCCAAGAAATGTCAGCCTCAATAGTGTGAGCTGTAACAGACTCTCACCAATCCAAGGTTGCTCCCTTCAACTGCCAAGCTGCCAACTAATGCTTTTGAGCATCAGTGATCTCAAGACCAAAGAAAATCCTCTCCAAACCCTTCAACCACTGCTGAGCCTCGATAATGCTCTCTGATCCGGTAAACTTGGTACCACCAAGCTCGGTGTATTCCTTACAGAGAGTGGTGAACCTAATGGGTGCAACAGGCTCAAGAACTGGGGCAACACCACAATCCTACCTCTGGAATTCCTGCGATTCATCCTGGAAAAATAAAAAATGAATTTTAAGACAGAGCAAATTGAGAAATAAAGATAAAACTAGATAAGATAAGATTCAACTAGAATGAATATCCTAAACAAAGAAATTACTAATAAGGTGGATAAAAGAGGGAAAGAAGTTAAGAAAATTTGATTTCAAAACAAGAAAGATTTTTATCAAAATAATCTTTGAAAATCACTTTTAAAATCATTTTATACTTTAAAATACGTTCGCTCACAAAGAAATGATTCTAAGATTAATTTCACTCATTCTAGGGTATTTCTACCCTATTTATAATGAGTTTTTGCTCCGCAGGCTAAGGTTTTTTCTAAAACCAAAGCTTTGATAACAAACATAGCAACCCGCTATTTTGAACCATTCAAATCGATAATAAAACCACACATGTCGGACTTGAATAAATCAAAACAATATATTGTAATATAATTTGGAGCAAATGAAACCAATCACAGAATCACAGACATAGAAATATCAAAATAACTCGCAGTGGAAATAAAACAACCATAGTAGCTCATGAAGCTACTACAAACATAGTCTCAGAAACAAGTACAAAATACCAAAGTCTGAAAGCAAATATAATAGAAAATCCCAATACATATATATCCACTAATATATAAGCTGAATAGAAATAACTGAATAGAAATAGATGATAACTACATAGATAGATAATCTCCAGCAAATCCTTTAGCTCCAGAAGATGAAATCCAAAGCTGATACTCAGGCTGAACCGAGCATAAAGCAAAAACACAAAACACTCAGTCAGGACATACATACTTATACAATGTAAACCAACTCAAGCGAACTGTAATAAAAAGACACAAGTAACTTAAAGAATGCTTAGGACCACCCATCGTTTAAGGATCCGTTAAACTATCTACTATGTAGTAAAATACGTTATTACAATAATGTCTAAAGTAAATTATAAAATATTTTAAAAATAGCATTAAGGCTTTACATTTTCCACCTTAACACATTTTATATATTCCCATAGTCTATACAGTACCGTAATCTCCCCTGTACTGGGCGTCGTCAAAGGGCACTCCATAGGTATGGTACAAAACAAAATCGTATAAGGCACACTAGGCTAGGTGACACGGCAAAACAAGGCAATGCCAGGGTAGATACCAATTACGCATCCGAGGTGGGGGTAACGCATAGCCGCAGCTACCGCCACCTCGAGCCACACTCCCAAAATCAAAGGTGCGCACCAAATCAATCACAAAATAATAGAATGGCATATGAAGAAGTGTGTCCGATCAGAGGAGCTACCTCATTGGCCCGAGAATCGCTCCTGTTTTAGCCACCTTACGCAAACTCAAGGGAGTCGAGTCCACGTATATACCTTAATAGAACGTCGTCTCCACCCTACTTCATTCTGGAATCTCCACCGTGTACACGATTGTTAAATTGGTTTCCGGAGTTGGCGGAAAGTATGACAACTTCCAATCCCGGTCTCTTTAACAACCAAACATTATTATAACCCATGGTTATTTATTTCAAATGGTTTACATTTCAAAACAAACATTTCCATTTCAAAAACCATCTAAATCAAATGCTATATCCTTTCCAAAATAATACCCACTTCAAAATGGTAATACTTCCAAATCAATATACTTAATCATAGCATTTTAAAAATGTAATAATTTAAAAATCATAACACTTGAAAAATGTGACCCTGGAATAATAGCATTTCAAAATGTTATCTTTTAGGAGTAAAACATTTTAAAAACATAACCTAAAGTAGTATAACACTTTTAACAATATAACTTAAATAACATAGCATTTTGGAAATGCTACCAATACTACTGTAACATTTTAAACATCATTTCATAGATTTAAAACCATATTTATTTATTATACAAAACATATCCATTTTATAAAATAAATTCTATCACCATTACTAGGTTAGATTTAAAACTCCATATTAAATCAAATTTAATTATTAAGTTATTTATCATAGATAAAATCTTTAAATTTGGTTTTTAAACCAATCTTTTACCAATAAAATCTTAACTTACTTAAAAATCAATATATATATATATATATATATATATATATATTTAACTCATTTATTCTAAAATTTAAGTTAAAATTCTATATGCTTAAATTTTCAAAATACTTATATAATTTTTTTAGAAAACTATTATTTAAAAATTTACCATGGGTTTGTAAAGTATTTTCTAACCTAGGTCAAGTGATATAGATATGTATCATTTCAATCCATAATCTATAAAATTCCGGGTTCAATCATTTTGAACCCGAAATCCCAAGTCAAATAAAAATAAAAATCGCTTGAGCCTATCATTTCAGCTCATAACGATTTTTCCCTATTCTAATGTCTGTTCGGGTATGTATCATTTCAACCCATAGTGATTCTATTCTAACAGGAAACTTGCAGTTTGAGAAGAAGGAAATAAAATAAACAGTATAACATGGCATATCATATCAGGTGATGTAACAGGCATATAATCAGGTTATAACATCATATAATGTCATGTAGTAATCATATATGAACTTAGATCATCATAGCAGATTAACTACTATACATTCACAAGTCATTGTTTCATAATTATATAAGTACGAATGTCGAGAGTGATAACTCACCTTCTAAAGCTAGAGATGACAATTCGAGGCACACAACCAAACTCTGAAAAATACGACAAAGCACGAACTAGATTTGAGTAGATGGAGAGCCAAGATCCAAGTCTTGTAAACAACAAATACCAAATATACATAAGCATATATATTATACAAAAGATTATAAATCAAAACAATGCACAAACATAAATAAAAAATGAAGTAAAACTGCTTAACCAATGCAAGTAGGTCGGCCACTTTGCAAGTAGACTAGCCATCATCAAAAACATGGCTCGGCCATGCTGGTTTAAGACAAGTTATGCTCGGATATGGCAAGGAATAGTCACGGCTATGGGGTAGGTGAAGGGATGTGAAGGAAAAGGTCAAGGGGAAGGCAAAAGGACAAGGAGATGGAAGGTCAAGTGGGTCAAGTGGCTCGGCCCTATACTAAAGTGGCTCCGCTTGGGTGCTTGGCTTGGATCAGTCAGGTCTGGTCATGGATATTGGTAGGGAATGGTCACGGCAAGCAAAAGGAAGAGGTGGAATTGGTGGTGGCCGAGGCTAGGGGAAGGGAAGATGATGATGTAGAGGGCTCGACTAGGGTTTGTGAATCATTTAGGTGATGGGTTTTGGATTTATGGTTCATGGCATGGCATGGGGATGGTGATGAGATGGTGGTGGCCGATCATAGGTGGTGGATGGTGGAGGAGATGTGGTCGGCTATAAGGAGAAGTATGGCCGAACTTTGCTTGAGAAATAAAAGAGAAAGGAAAAATGAAAAAAGGTGAAGAAGGAGGAAACTTACTGTAAAAAGTTTTGTCAGGAAATGAAATGAGAAGGAGATGAGAAGTTAGGGTGTTTGTACGACTAAGGCAAGGGAAAAGGCATCTCTTCATATTAAAGAAAAGAAACTCATGCTTCTTGGAATTTCCTAAGCCCATTAGCCAAGCCTAAATCAAATAAAAAGATCAAAGCCCAAACAAAAATAGAAAATAGAGAATAGAAAATAGAAAATAAAAAATAAAAAATAAAATACTAAAAATAATTGCGTGTAAAACACTGAATTTTATCAGATTTTAAAAGTATAAAATAGAATTTGACTAAACGAAAAGCAGAGCGAATATCAGAATCAAATTCAGCTTCAAAGAAAAAGACTGAAAATTATTCAAATTTAAAATTTTCAACTGAAAGTCAAAGTTAGACCAAAATTGAGCATAGAAATCCATTATTTTATTTTATTTGAAAAATAATTATAAACAAAACGCAAAAATTCATTAGAAAATTCCAAAATTCCAATTTTTAAATGATTAAAAATCAAAGTTTCGAATAAATTGAATTAAAAATATTTACAAAAATTATGGGTTGCTACAAGATGACCCGAAGACACTAATGACTATTTTCTAGTCTCAACGTATATTCTTGATTAAAGAATGCTCTGTTTCTATAAAAATATGTTTTGGAGGGGAAGCGTTACCGATAAATTTTCCAAAGTCTTAGAATTGATGCAAGTAAAAGGAACTAGAATACAAATGACAAAGGAATTGATCAAAAAGCTTGCAAGATATCAAAAATTAAGATTGTAAGAATTTGGCTAAGTATAGAAGATGCCATACCCATCACTATCGATTAGTTCAAAGGAATCAGTATCGATTAGTCTGAAACTAAGAGGGGACGTACTTTAGACTATGGATGATTCTATATGCAAAGTTTGAAGAAAAAGAAAATTTTTGGAGAATTAAAACTAATTGGTCCTTGATGAGAAAAAATTTCGTTGAATATCCAAAACTTGAAGATTTAGGCAATTATGAAGATAGATCAAAGAAATGGGTATATAAAACTGATCAACACTAATCAAAACTGATCGGTATCAATAGGTATGACCATGGAAAGTTATTGATTTTGATAACTTATTTGGTGAATAAAATCTCAGATTTGCATGTTTACCTTTTCAAATTCGTTCTACCAACTATAATGGAGGGATTCTACTATAAATAAAGAACTTTTATCAACCAGGAAAGGACTTTTTTACAAATCTACTTGAGTTTTGGACAACTGATATCTGACTCTTATCTTTCAAGTTTTTATTATAAATTGAATGCTCTAGAAAGGATAAATCAATAATAAAAAAATCTAAGCAAATGTAGGCCAAAGATTTTGTCAAACCACTCTAAAAATAATGTCCCTTCTCCTTTTCCATTAACCTTTTCTATTTATTTATTGTGTTTTTATCGATTTGGGGTGTTAGCCCAGAAAAAAGGTTAATAGTTTTGATTTGGAGAAAGAATTTACTTTTACCTAACTACTAATTAAAATGATAATAACTTTCTATTCGAAGGAGATAAATGCTCTCTTTAACAGTTTTTCACTTGAAGTTGTTCAACTTATACCCAATTATGACTTTAACATGACAACTGTTGTCATAAGAATTACCGTAGTCAAAGTAAAGTTTAGAAACTTAAGATTCAAAGCATTCTCAAGTCAAAAGGCTACCGCTAATTGTCACTCGAGATCTTCTTTTGACTTTAGTATTGACCTATAAAGGACTCTCATCGAGTCTTTTGTAATTGTTCCAAATAATCACATGTACATAACCTTTTGGGGCCCCATACTCATAAGTAATTTACAATCCATTTGATGATGATTTTTACGAGCACTACTCTCAACGGATATATAAATATTGCGCTTCTAATGCATTTTAACTAGTAACATTTAAGAATAAATATTTATTTATACAATTCAACACTCATGATTAAGAACATATCCCTAATTGTAATTTATTAAATAATTTTTCTAAGGATTTTCTACTTACATGTATTTAATGTTTTTAAAACATTACTTATATCCTAATATAACAATGTATACACTAAAAAAACCTTACTTTATTTCTACCAATATGTATTAAAAGAGTTAAGTTATATAATCAAATCAGCATCCCCTGGGCACACACTTAATCTGTCACAAAGTGCATTCTGCAAGGTTATTGACGCGATCTATCTTCACGTTTACATTAAAGGTTGTGACTTAATCTGAGGGGTTAACACCCCTAATATTTTTACATACCTCACATTACATAAGACTTCGAGACCTCTTTTGAGAATGACTCTCCATTCCCGTAGTTAAAGAGGGTCTTCCTTATTCTATTACATCTGCAGACAGATTGGATTTCCCTCTAGAGCACCGCCATCTCTTCTCAAATGCTTTTCTCCATTTCATAAAATCTTGATGCTTCTCTAGCATGGGAGTGTAATCCTCGCCAATTTTGTGAGTTTTGAGTGAATCTAACCTGAATGCTTCATCTATGCAGTTCTGGGGTCTATGCGCTTCTTTAGCCACCTTATGAGACTATGAGCACTCCTTACACGAAATTTGGATCTATTGTCCTAGCTTTAATTGAAACGGGAGCTACTAATGTTTCGGCCCTTGGACCTAGATTGAGCGGTGTGTTCTTTATGGACGTGAATTATCCTATGTCTTTTACGGCTCAATTGTTTAAAATGCAAGTCATGAACCCCATCTGTCATCTTGGGAAGCGAGAATGTAGTTTATTTGGTGAGGGTGAGAGAATTGTTATTCGTAACTACACAAAAGTGTCGCGAATCTTGCAGTAACTTCAATAATGTTACTAAACTAGTCGTCCGAGTCTAGGAAATTTCTGTTTCCTTGAAACAATATTGCCCCCCTTTATATGCACAGAAGGATACGAACAATTTGTCTCCCAGGATGAAACGGACTAGCCCCGATATGCTGTGCTTGTAGACGGAGCGACGACGAACGGAAGGAATAATAAAACTGAGAACAGAGTTCTGGGAAGAGGAACAGAATGAAGAAGAAGTATTTCTGAGTAAGTAATCTCGTTCTACATGCCCCTATATATAGGCTGGAGAAGGTGCCTATTCGGAGCGGTCGTGACTGTTGGAAAGGTTTTGACCCTTTAACCGACAGACGTGCGTGCACAGACGCAAAATTCTAATTTTGAAGTTCAAAATTAGTCGTTTCAATGCAGCAGGCCCAAGTGGCAGACAGAGGCCCATCTAATCATGAGACCCCAAGAGCCCCAAGGCCCAAGGCCCAATCTTTGACATTTTAATATTAATATGAAGGCCCAAAGCCCACATCTCAAGTCTTCATGTCCCCTTCTTCTTTTCTTTTGATTTATTATATTGGGTTGTAGTATATATGGTGGTATTGAAACAAATATTCCACTATGTGGGACTTTGTTTCAATAAACATAATACCCAAAATCTCTCTTTCCACCCTAACCACTTCCTCATTCTTTTTTTTTTCTAACAATCCCCCATATGAATGAGTGGTTGTTCATAGTTTTACGAGACATTTATTAGATCGATTTAAAGTAGCACATGTGCCTGGAACTTTCCTAGTGATTACCTATGTGAATTACGGGCTAATCAGTAGACTTAGAATGTCCTTGAACTATAATCCGTTTATGTAATTCTAAAATAGATATCACATGATAAATGTTTCTTATAATCCTTCGTTCCCTGTTGGTGTTCATTTCTGCCTTGAACACCTGCCTGGTCTCATAAGTGCTTAGAGAATTAGGCCTTATAATTATCTTTGAAGCGGCGCCTTCACACTTACATAAGTGTTTCTGTAAGGGGTATTCGTAATTCCTCAAGTACAGACATCATTAGAAGAATCAATACTTATCCTATTTTCCATCAAATAATGCACTGACTTTATCATAGGAACGGTTTGTGTGTAACAGTGTCGTCAACTTTCTCTTAAAATTAGTTGTCCCTTTGAACCTAGATCTTGGGACCTCCAGTCAACTAGGTGGGGTTTCCATTAAAAATAACTTTTTTTCTATGGGACTTAACCCTATTCCCATCGATAAGGTTTTAACTTTCTCTCTTGGAAAGCCTTTTGTTAGTGGATCCGCTATGTTATCTTTGGACCTTATGTAGTCTATAGTGATAACTCCATTAGAGAGAAGTTGTCTTATTGTTTTATGTCTACGACGAATATGCCTAAATTTACCGTAGTATAGTGTACTATTAGCTCTTCCAATTGCTGATTGACTATCACAATGTATACATATTGGAGGCATAGGTTTGCTCTGATTTGGAATACCTTCCAAGAAACTTCAAAGCCAGTCTGCTTCTTCTGCGGTCTTATCTAGTGCAATAAACTTTGATTCCATCGTCGATCTAGCTATACAAGTCTGTTTGGATGATTCCCATGATATTGCTCCATTTCCTAATGTGAAAACATATCCACTTGTAGACTTTGTATCTTGTGATCCAATTATCCAATTGGCATCACTGTATCCTTCCACTATTGAAGGATAGTTTGTATAGTGCAGACCATAGTTCCGCGTACACTTTAGGTATCCTAGAACTCTGATTAATGGTTTCTAATGATGTTTACCAGGATTACTGGTAAATCTACTTAGCTTACTTACAGCGTATGCGATATCTGGCCTGGTGCAGTTCATAACATACATGACACTTCCTAGTATACGAGAGTATTCAAGATGGTAGATATCATCACCAGTGTTCTTTACCCAATTTTGGTTTATATCTACTCGTGATTTTGCAATAGTTATATTATATTGCTTGCATTTTTCAAGTATCTTACCAATGTAATGTGATTGGGATAATGCATATCCCTGTGGTGTTCTCAAAGTTTTGACACCCAATATCACATCAGCTAGTGCTCGGTCTTTCATACCGAATCTAGAGGATAACGTATTCTTTGTAGATGTTATTATGGCCTTGTTATTGCCTAGGATTAGTAAATCATCAACATAAAGACAAACAATGACATATCCAACATGTGTGTGTTTTATGTAGATACATTTATCTGATTCATTTATTGTGAATCCATTTTATAACATAGTTTCATCAAATTTATCATGCCATTGTTTTTGGAGCTTATTTAAGGCCATAAAGCTACTTTACTAATTTGCATACTTTATTCTCATTTACAGAGCTAAGAAATCCTTCAGGTTGCTTCATATATATTTCTTCCTCTAGTTCACCATTCAAAAATGCAGTTTTTACATCCATTTGATGTATTTCTAACTCAAGTATGGATGCGATTGCAATAAGCATCCTAATTGATGTTATTCTCATCACTGGTGAATATGTATGAAAATAGTCCAGGTCTTTCTTTTCTCTGAATCCTTGGACTACAAGATGAGCTTTGTACTTGTCTATTGAACCATCAGATTTCAATTTTTTTTTAAATATCCATTTATTACCTAAGGTCTTGCATCCTTGGGGTAAATCAACTAACTCCTAGGTATGGTTATCCATAATGGATTCAATCTTATTGTTAATAGCCTCTTTCCAGTATGGGGCATCGCTGGAGGACATAGATTGTTTGTATGTCAATGGATCATCTTCCAACATAAAAGTGCAGAAGTCTGGTCCAAAGGTCCTGGAGGTCCTTGACCTTTTGCTCCTTCTTGGTTCTTCCACTTGTTGATCAGCAGTAGTTTGCTAAATTTTATTTTGTTCAGTATTCTCAAGAGAATCCGTAAATTCATCTTCTCTTGGTCTCTTTTGAGTATCATTGTCAGTACCTTCTTTTAAAGGGAATATATGTTCGAAAAATCTTGCATTTCTCGATTCGATGATGGTATTTTCATAAATATCGTCAATTTCAGATTTGTGTACTAGAAATTGACAAGCAGCACTGTTTTATGCATATCCAATGAATACACAATCGATTGTTTTTGGTCCAATTTTGACCTTCTTTGGTTTAGGTATCTCTACTTTGGCAAGACACCCCCACACTTTTAAGTATTTGTAGTATGCCGATCTATTTTTTCAAAGTTCGTGAGGAGACTTGGATGTTTTCTTTCGTGGTATTTTATTTAAAATATGGTTTTCCGTAAGAATAGCTTCTCGCCAAAAGTTATCTGGCAAGACAGAACTGATTAATAAAGCATTCATCATTTCTTTAAGAGTTCTATTTTTCCATTTGGCTATACCGTTGGATTGAGGTGAATATGGTGCTGTAGTTTGGTGTATAATGTTGTGCTCGGCGTAGAATTCCTCAAAAGGAAATTCATTTTCTCCTCCTCTATCACTTCGTAAATCTTTAATTTTCCGGTTGAGTTGATTCTCAACTTCTGCTTTATACTATTTAAACATGTCGAATGCATCATCCTTGCTTCTAAGGAGATACACATAGCAGTACCTAGTACGATCATCAATAAATGTAATGAAATACCTTTTTCCACCTCTAGTTTGACACGTTTTCAAATCACATACATCAGTGTGTATATGGTCTAGAGGTTCAGTTTCTCGTTCAACATCGTGAAACGAGGTTCTTGTCAATTTTGCTTCTACACAAATTTGACATTTATAGTTGGAGTCTATGTTACATTTTGGTATACATTCTAGATTAATCATTTTTCATAGTGCATCAAAATTCACATGCCCTAATCTAGAATGCCATATCTTAGAAGAGTCAACAATATAAGTAGAAGATTCACTTTTATTCATATCAATGTTTGGTACGACAGTTTTTACATTTTCTTTGAATAAACCATCACATACATATTCTCTTCCTACACACACTCCATTCTTTGATAATACAAACTTATCGGCTACAAAGGTTAATTTGAAACCATGCTTTCTAAGCAAGGACCCTGATATCAAATTCTTGTAGATTTCTAGAATGTGAAGAACATTACTCAGAGTAAGCTCTTTTCTAGAAGTTAGTTTCAGCACAACTTTTCCCTTGTCTTCGACCTTTGATATAGATGAATTGCCCATGAAAAGTTGTTCATCATCAGTTGCAGTTTTATAAGTTGTAAGCATCTACTTATTTGCACGTATGTGTCGAGTGGCACCTGTGTCCACAAACCATTCCTTTGAATTACCAACAAGGTTGTATTCTGATATTACTGCACATAAATCCATATTAGAAACGTCATCTGTAACTTCAGCCGTATTTGCTTCTGATTTCTTCTTTTTGGGAGCGCGACATTCGGCTGCTTTATGCCCCTTCTTTCCACAGTTATGGCAAGAACCCTAAAATTTCTTCTTTGACTTCTAAGGCGCATTCTCATGTTTTCTCTTGTTAGGTTTGTCTGACTCAACAATATTTACTTTGGCAGCCATATTCGGAGAGATCTTTTTTTCAGAATTTCTATTATCTTCCTCAATTAGTAGACGAACTATGAGTTCTTCCATTGTCATTTCCTTATGCTTATGCTTAAGGTAATTTTTGAAGTCCTTCCATGACAGAGGAAGTTTCTCAATGGTTGCGGCAACCTGGAAAGATTCGCTAAGCGTCATCCCTTCATCTTGTAGTTGACGGATGATCAGTTGTAGTTTTTCAGTCTGGTTGATCACGGTCTTTGAATCTACCATTTTGAAGTCGAGAAATTTACCAACGATGAATTTTTTCTTGCTTGCATCTTCAGTTTTGTTCTTTCTATCCAAGGCCGCCTAGAGTTCCTTGGATGTGTGCAACAGTACAACAGACATTGTAGAGGCTATTATCCAGACCATTCAGAATATAGTTTTACACATCAAGTCTGAATTTTTCCAGACATTGCGGCCTCCACTTTGATTGCATCGGGTTCGAGCTCGTAAACTTTAGGAGCATCTTCGGTTAGAAACTTGGCGAGGCCTTATGTTGTTAGATAAAAAAACATCTTCTGTTGCCAATGCTTGAAGTCCATCCCATTGAACTGTTCTAGCCTTTCTCCATGAGACAGTGCCAATGTCAGAAGCAGAGGCGCCAGCTAAGCGTTTGTCACTGTCTGCGTTGGTGTAGCGTTATTGTTGTTGCTATTTTGAGACATCGTCATCTACAACAATCAATATTGTTTCAAGAGTGTTATTCGTAACTACACAAAAGTGTCACGAATCTTGTAGTAACTTCAATAATATTACTAAACTAGTCGTCCTAGTCCATAAAAAATTTATTTCCTTGAAACAATATTGCCCCCCTTTATATGCATAGGAGGATACGAGCAATTCGTCTCCCAGGATGAAATGGACCGGCGCCGATATGATGTGCTTGCAGACAGAGCGATGACGAATGGAAGGAATTATAGAGCTTAGAACAGAATTCTAGGAAGAGGAACAGAATGAAGAAGTATTTTTGAGTGAGTAATCTCGTTCTGTCGAACCCTATATATAGGCTGGAGGAGGTGCCTATTCGGAGCGGTCGTGACTATTGGAAAGGTTGCGGCCCTTTAACCGACAGACGCGCGCGCACGGGCACAACATTCTAATTTTTAAGTTCAAAATTAGTCGTTTCAACGCAGCAGGCCTAAGTGGCAGACGGGGGACCATCTAATCACGAGACTCCAAGAGCCCCAAGGCCAAATCTTTGATATTTTAATATTAATATGAAGGCCCAAAGCCCACATCTCAAGTCTTCATGTCTCCTTCTTCTTTTCTTTTGATTTAGTATATTGGGTTGTGGTATATATGGTGGTATTGAAACAAATATTCCACTATGTGGGACTTTGTTTCAATACACACAATACCCAAAATCGCTCTTTCTTCCCTAACCACTTCCTCATTCATTTTTTTCAAACAATCCCCCACATGAATGAGTAGTTGTTCATAGTTTTACGAGACATTTATCAGATCGGTTTAAAGTAGCACATGTGCCTTGAACTTTCCTAGTGATTAACTATATGAATTACGGGCGAACCAACAGACTTAGAATGTCCTTGAACTGCAAGCCTTTGGTGTAATTCTAAAATAGATATCACATGATAAATGTTTCTTACAATCCTTCATTCTCTGTTTGTATTCATTTCTGCCTTGAACATCTGCATGTTCTCATAAGTGCTTAGAGAATTTGGCCTTATAATTCTCTTTGAAGCGGCGCCTTCGCACTTATGTAGGTGATTCTGTAAGGGGTATTCGTAATTCCTCAAGTACAGACATCATTAAAAGTATCAATACTTATCCTATTTTCCATAAAATAATGCACTGACTTTATCATAGGAATGGTTTGTGTGTAACAGTGCCGTCAAGTTTCTCTTACACTTAGTAGTCCCTTTGAACCTAGATCTTGGGATCTCTAGCCAACTAGATGGGGTTTCCATCAATTTTTTTTATTCTATGGGCCTTAACCCCATTCCCAACGATAAGGTTTGAACTTTCTCTCTTGGCAAGCGTTTTGTTGGTGGATCCGCTATGTTTTCTTTAGACCTAATGTAGTCTATAGTGATAACTCCATTAGGGAGAAGTTGTCTTATTGTTTTATGTCTACGACGAATATGCCTAGATTTACCATTGTATAGTGTACTATTAGCTCTTCCAATTGCTGATTGACTATCACAATGTATACATATTGGAGGCACAAGTTTTCTCCAATTTAGAATATCTTCCAAGAAACTTCGAAGCTAGTCTGCTTCTTCGATGGTCTTATCTAGTGCAATAAACTCCGATTCCATCGTCGATCTAGCTATACAAGTCTTTTTGGATGATTTCCATGATATTGCTCCATTTCCTAATGTGAACACATATCCACTTGTAGACTTTGTATTTTGTGATCCAGTTATCCAATTGGCATCGCTATATCCTTCCACTGTTGAAGGATAGTTTGTATAGTGTAGACCATAGTTCTTAGTATACTTTAGGTATCCTAGAACTTTCATTAATGCTTTCCAATGATGTTTACCAGGATTTCTGGTAAATCTACTCAGCTTACTTATAGCGTATGCGATATCTGGCCTAGTGCAGTTCATAACATACATGACACTTCCTAGTATACGAGATTATTCAAGCTGGTAGATACCATCTTCAGTGTTCTTTACCCAATTTTGGTTCATATCTACTCGTGATTTTGTAATAGTTATATTATATTGCTTGAATTTTTCAAGTATCTTACTGATGTAATGTGATTGGAATAATGCATATCCCTATGGTGTTCTCAAAATTTTGACACCCAATATCACATCATCCAGTCCTAGGTCTTTCATATCTAATCTAGAGGATAACATATTCTTTGTAGATGTTATTATGGCCTTGTTATTGCCTAGGATTAGTAAATCATCAACATAAAGACAAACAATGGCATATCCAACATATATGTGTTTTATGTAGATACATTTATCTCATTCCTTTATTGTGAATCCATTTGATAACATAGTTTCATCAAATTTCTCATGCCATTGTTTTGGAGCTTGTTTAAGGCCATAAAGCGACTTTACTAATTTTCATACTTTATTCTCATTTCCAGAGCTAAGAAATCCTTCAGGTTGCTTCACATATATTTCTTCCTCTACTTCACCATTCAAAAATGCAGTTTTTACATCCATTTGATGTATCTCTAACTCAAGTTTGCTAAAGTTTATTTAGTTCAATATTCTCAAGAGAATCGATAAATTCATCTCCTCTTGGTCTCTTTTGAGTATCATTGTCAGTGCCCTTTTTAAAGGAAATATATGTTTGAAAAATCTTGCATTTCTCGATTCGATGATGGTATTTTCATGAACATCGTCAATTTTAGATTTTTGTACTAGAAATCGATAAGCGGCACTATTTTGTGCATATCCAATGAATACACAATCGATTGTTTTTGGTCCAATTTTGCCCTTCTTTGGTTTAGATATCTCTACTTTTGCAAGACACCTCCACACTTTTAAGTATTTGTAAGATGCCGGTCTATTTTTCCAAAGTTCGTGAGGAGACTTGGATGTATTCTTTCGTGATATTTTATTGAAAATATGGTTTGTCGAAAGAATAGCTTCTCCCCAAAAGTTATCTGCCGAGCCAGAACTGATTAATAAGGCATTCATCATTTCTTTAGAGTAATATTTTTTCGTTCGGCTATACCGTTGGATTGAGGTGAATATGGTGCTGTAGTTTGGTATAATGTCATGCTCAGCGCAGAATTCCTCAAAAGAAAATTCATATTCTCCTCCTTTATTACGTCTTAAAGCTTTAATTTTCCTATTGAGTTGATTCTCAACTTCTTCTTTATACTGTTTAAACATGTCGAATGCTTCATCCTTGCTTCT
This sequence comes from Allium cepa, assembly GCA_030765085.1. Classification (NCBI taxonomy): domain Eukaryota; kingdom Viridiplantae; phylum Streptophyta; class Magnoliopsida; order Asparagales; family Amaryllidaceae; genus Allium; species Allium cepa. The sequence continues at coordinate 795,341,498 of CM060929.1, read as the reverse complement.
AAGGAGATACACATAGCATTACCTAGTACAATCATCAAAAACGTAATGAAATATCTTTTTCCACCTCTAGTTTGACGCGTTTTCAAATCACATACATCAGTGTGTACAAGGTCAAGAGGTTCAGTTTCTCGTTCAATATGGTGAAACGAAGTTCTTGTCAATTTTGCTTCTACACAAATTTGACATTTATAGTTGGAGTCTATGTTACATTTAGGTATACATTCTAGATTAATCATTTTTCATAGTGTATCAAAATTCACACGTCCTAATCTAGAATGTCATATGTTAGAAGAGTCAACAATATAAGCAGAAGATTCGCTTTTATTCATGTCAATGTTTGGTACAACAGTTGTTACTTTTGCTTTGAATAAACCATCACATACATATCATCTTCCTACATACACTCCATTCTTTGATAATACAAATTTATCGGCTACAAAGGTTAATTTGAAACCATGCTTGCTAAGCAAGGACCCTGATATCAAATTCTTGCGGATTGCTGGAACATGAAGAACATCACTAGGAGTAAGCTCTTTTCCAGAAGTTAGTTTTAGCACAACTTTTCCCTTGCCTTCGACCTTTGATGCAGATGAATTGCCCATGAAAAGTTGTTCATCATCAGTTGTAGTTTTATAAGTTGTAAACATCCGCTTATTTGCACATATGTATCGAGTGGCACCTCTGTCTACAAACCATTCCTTTGAATTACCAACAAGATTGCATTCTGAAATTACTGCACATAAATCCATATCAGAAATATCATCTGTAACTTCAGTCGTATTTACTTCTAATTTCTTCTTTTTGGGAGCTGGACATTCGGCTGCTTTATGCCCCTTAAGCATATTCATCTCCAAGGCCACCGACAAGTGTTCCCTTCTTCGATTTAATTAGGAGAGGGAAGTGGAACTTTGAATGGATGCAGGACTATATTGACGTGTTTCAAGATCTGATAGATCATTTAGAGAGACCTTCCTTTCTATCCGAACCGCTAGATCATAAAGACTTATACATCTACTTTGCGATGTCGTTACATGCAAAGTGTCACACCATTACGTGAAGAAAATCGAATCCTGAGGCCAGTATAGCAAGTGATTTACAAGTGTTGAGAGAGACTACCCGAAGTTGGAAAAGGTCGCATACTGCTTGTTGATTGCATCGTGCTTACTTCCAGGCTTAGGGCATCAACGTCTATACTAACCAGCCATTACGACAGGTCCTACATTGACCAAAGACGTCCGGAAGGTTTCTCAAGTGGAACATCAAATTAAGCTAATTTAATTGCACTTATCTCCTCAGAGAGATATCCACTGGTAGGCATTGGTGGACTTTATAGCTAAATTTACTGTGCCAGATGACTCTCCAGCGAGCAATAGAGAATCGACCGTCCAATGAAAGATGTATATGGATGGTGCATCCAATGATCAGTGTTTTGGCGCCGGAGTATTTTTAGTGACTCCCAAGGAATGATTAGTCTATTATGCCCTGAAACTCAACTTCTCTACAACGAGTAACAGAGTCGAGTATGAAGCCTTGATTGCCGGGCTCAAACTTGCCAAAGAACTAGGAGTGAAAACTTTACAAATCATTTGTGATTCCCAGCTAGTATTATGCCAAGTCAGAGGAGTATTAGGTCAAGGGGCAACGACTTGCTTCTTATCTCGATGTGATCTAAAAGCTATTAACGGACTTCGATAGCTACACCATTACACACATCCCAAGAAAATAAAATGAGAGAGACCTGACTAGCTGGCTAAGCTGGCCATTTCCGGGGATGCATAGCTCATGGGCTTGGTCCCAGTTTAAGTACTTAATGCTCCAAGCATTGGCTAGATGGAGATCAACCGGGTCTTAGAGATGGAGCTAGAAAAAGAATCGTAGATGACTTCTATCAAAGACTATCTACAATAGGGAATCCATTTCGAATGGAGGAATGAAAATGATAGATCTTCCGTAAAGCTTCATGCTACATCATTCAAGAAGGAATTACATTTAGAAAGGGTCTCTCTGTACCTCGACTTTCGTGCATCTCCCACGATGAAATCAAGCGAGTACTACAAGTAGTCCACGAAGGAGAATGTGCAATCACAAAGATGGGAAAACACTAGTTAATAAAATACTCTACTACGGGTATTATTAGCCAACTGTCAATAGGAATGCAGCTGATTATGCCAGGGGATGCAACAAGTGCCAGATTATTGCAAAAATTCTGAGAGCCCCACCGAAAAAATTACTCAAATGGTCAGTCCATGGCTGTTTGCTACTTGGGGTATTGACATCGTCGGCTCCTTTTCGATTTCTAAAGGTGGTGTGAAGTATGCTATCGTGGCAGTTGATTTCTTCACCAAATGGGTCGAGGCTAAACCTTTAGCCATGATAACAACGAAGAAAGTAATCAACTTTGTTGTTCAAAACATCATCTATCATTTTGGTCTCCCCCAAACAATCATAGCCGATAATGGGACCCAATTCAATAATCCAGAATTCAAAGGCTTCTTCCATCGGCATCACATTGAGAAAAAATTTACTGCAGTATCTTACCTTCAAGCTAATGGATAGGTCGAAGCTGTTAATAAAATCATAAAGTCCATTTTGAAGAAGCGTCTGGAGAAGGTTGGATGCAAATGGGTCGATGAACTCCTATTAGCATTATGGGCATACCGAACCAACCAAATATTCACTACTGGACATACCTTATTCTCCCTTGCATATAGCTCCGAAACCATGATTCCTATAGAACTTGAGGTCCATTCTCAACGAGTGATTTACTATGACCTCGGGACTAACCGAGATCTCTTTGGAATTTCTAAACATGGTCGATGAGAAGTGCGAAGAAGCGGATTTAAGGGTAGTTGCATATCGACATCAAGCTGCCTGATACTACAACACTAAATCTGAACCAGGACCTTTGAAATTAGTGGTCTTGCCTTGAAACGGGTTTTTCCTATCCTTGTCCACATAGGTCCGAAATGGGATTGACCATATGTTATCGCCAAAAAATTGCAGATGGAATGTTCAAACTAACGACGGTCGATGGCATAGCACCCCGAAGAGCATGGAATAGCGAGCATTTATGTCAGTATTTCATTTATTTTCATTTCATTCAGTTGTATTTCTTTTAGCATTTGCTTTTGCATTTCATCTCAAAGCCATGTAATAAGATAGATTTTGTCACTTCTTTTTAGTTGGCAATAGAATTTGAGATTTCTTCCACATCTGTGAACTGTTTGTGTATGATATAATAGTTGTGATGTGCAACCAACTTGCATTTACATATGCCTAATATAAACCAACAACTATCCAAAGTTTGGTGCCAGCCAAGTTCTTGGGTCCACGATTGAATTAAAAAAGTGAACGTGACTCGACCATTCGTCCATTAACTCTCGTCTATGATTCAATGGCCGAAGTACAAGTATCAAACGAATGTGATAGACCGCCTATCAAGTAACTTTGTTCTTTGGAGTGTGAGTAAGAGTATAAACATACAAATGAGTGCAACTCTAGCATTCATTCTCTAGCTCTAACCCGAATCCGAGAGGAGGAGTTTGAACTTATCATGGATGGGATCCGACCATCCATAAGCAAACTCCACCAACTCAAGACTTGCGGCAGGAGTATAATTTCTTAACCTCTTAACATGAAGGTATAACACTAAGGATAATGCCTTGAATTTCAAAATGTAACGACCCTTTTCGATCTCGAAAATTCCAGATAGTTAGAGAAAAGAAGAAAGAGATAGAATAAGAAGAACAGAAAACCAAATCCAAAGTCTCACATACGCAGCGGATAAAATATAATATCACATAAATAATAGTTATACCAAAGAAAAACTGTACCTATCAATTTACATCGATATATCAGAGTTACAAACAATTTTATACAACATTGGATAGATACAATTTAATATGTCTCAGATATATACAATATCATAGTGGAAACTCTCCATACGTCCCTGCCATCCAGCTCGCCTCCTGAGCTCCAGAACGTCCTTACCTGAAAATCTGTAATACTCGGACTGACCCGATCGGGTCAGACCGAGTATTACAGCTTTTCAGGCAAGGACGTTCTGGAGGTCAGGAGGCGAGATGGATGGCATGAACGTACGGAGTGATTTCCGCTGTGTATATTATTGCTGATTTGCTGGGACATGTTTTCAAATTTGTCCTGTGTAGTGTAATAGTTGTAACTATGATGTATAAATGTATAAAGTATTAATACAGTTCTTCTTTGTAAAACTGATATTATTTATTATTATATTTTGATCCGCTGCGAATGTGAGGTTTTCTGTGTTTTGGTGTCCTTTTCTTCTTCTTTCTTTTTCTACCTTTTCACTAACTATCTGGAATTTTCGAGATCGAAATTTCCGGGTCGTTACATTTGGTATAAGATCACAACCAAGAGGAGGACTTGAAATAGAATTATTGAGTCGACGCCCAAAGCGATGGGTGACCAAATGACATTACAACTTAAATGACGAGCAACGAATTACAAGTACGTTGAATGGAAAATGTAATAACTCGACCACTTAAAAAAATGTATGAAAAAGTTGAATAGAAACAAAAGAACTTTTATTCACATGCTAAACTTAGAAGCTAAGTATAACTTTATGTCCAACAAGCTTAAAAAATAGGAGACTACCGTCGTTCCATGCTATAAAGAAGTGCAAACTCAGAATTACTTTTACTTTGACGACTTCTATTTCTTCTTCTTGGAGTCAACAGAAATCTTTCTTTAACTCTCTCCTCCTCCTTTCTCTCTTCTCCTACCACTCCCTTTACCCTTGAGTGGGATGCTTGGGGTTGATCCAACAAGTGTACCCTGGGTAGTTCCAGGCTGAGGAGTGGAAACTAGGATGCTTAAAGAGGACACTATCGAGAAACTCCCAACGTCCCCGGGTAGAGAGATGTGAATGGAGGCAAAAATTGTATCCCATGGTAGAACTATAGATATGGGAGGAGGAAGAACTTCCATCTTTTCTTGTTTGAACTCTGTTGCAGGAAGAATATCCGCCTTAAGTTTTTGCCCCATCTCATGTAAGAAAGGACCTAATGAGGAATGGGAAACACTGGTAATAATGATGTCATCATCAACTTGAGTCCTCTGATTTAAATCATCTCCTTCCTTCAACAAAACATCCGTCAAGCGCTCATCAAAGTCTAGAACTTCCTCATCCAAAATGTTATGAGTTGCTACTAATGTCTTTATAGTTACAGAGTCTGTCATAGGGATTTATTGCTTGGTTCAGAGCCCTGGAGAGGGAACAAAGCAATAACAGGCGGATTTGAAGCTAAAGAAATACAACGTGAGAGGTTAGAAATATAGACCAGAGATACATCGACTTTTTGAAAAATGGGAGAAATCAACGAAATACCCTCTTCAGTTGGAACTTCCATGTGAGCCGGAGTACTGTTGGTTGCTCCTTCTAGGATGGGAGAGAGATTAGTGAATTTCTAGACGACATTTCATTGGGGTTATAACAAATGTCGGTAGAAGAGTCCACATTGGAGCTAGGAATAACATTGGTCTCTAGAGTATGATAAATTGTAGTGTCATGCTGTATGGACCCCGAACCCTCGCCCATCTCTTGTTGAGAAGCTGTGACAGTTTCCTCTTGGATCGAGAGTAGACCCTCATGCAAAATTCTGTGTTCATCGCCCCTCAAGACTTCTTTTTCCAACTACATCAAATCAATCTCTTTAGCCCCAAAGTCTCTTTTCTCATCTTCAACTATCTATTTCTAAGAGTGGGCATGATGGTAGGGGTAGTCGCCCTGGAGCTATTCTAAATATTTGAAATTCAAGATATTAGCATTATAAGAGATAAGAAGCTGATCCGGCTCATCCATGACTCCTCTCTAGTTTGATCCTTTGCAGCCTCTACTTCTCTCTCTACAAGAGCATCAATATTTCTATCCTTCTCAATGGCTGCGTCCCTCTCAAATCTAACTATGATTAGTTCATTACAAGACTCCTAGGCAATTATTTATGCTCTGTCTCTCTCTTTTATCTCATGCTCAAGATTGATCTTTAATTTGACTGCACTTCTTCGAGCGGTATCTCTCACGTTCACCAGCTCATGATTTCAATGGTGCAACTGCTTAACCTCAATCAAATGTCTCGATTTCTCTGTTTCAAGTGCATTGGTGGCTTCTTCGGCTCTTTTTTCAGCCTCTACTTGAAATTTTCTTAAGGCATCTAACTCAGGGTCAAGAGTGGAAATGATCCGTTCGCTTTGAGGTTCTTGGCGGTTCATCTTTTCAATTTCAAGTAGCCTCTATCTGAAGACTTTGGAGATCCTCTCTAGTACTCTCATCCATTTGTTATGCTACTTATGGATATCGACCACACACTCAACGGTTATTTGCTGGACCTTCTAAGGAAGCCTCTTTAGACTAGGCACAAACATAAACCCTTCAAAACAAACATTTGGTAATTCTTCTCTAAGATGGGCCATGCAAGAAGAATTATCGACCTATTGGTCTTCTGTAGCAACTTAGTAATGGCGATCTCTTTGCCCATCCTATGCAAAGGAGCCTTTGAACCACTGTGACATCAGCGGTTAGAAGATCGCCCAGAATATGATGATAAAATCAATTATGCAGGGACTGAAGCAAAGGTTGGACCTCGTGAAATATCGGCTGAAGGGATATCATCACATCGATCCGACTTCCTACTTGGACCTTTTGGAGGAGGGGACCTAGATTTAGATCATTGCTCGGAAGCAAAATCATGCTAATTGTGGTCACTATCACCCTTATCATGACAGTCTCGATCTCGACTAGAATGGTAATTGGGGTCGCGTTCACGACCATTACTCTGGAAATACAAGCCAAATCGAGGCCTTTGACTCTAGTGTGCTGTATTTTGAAAAGAATGAAACATATGTTTATTTTTACCTATCAGTCATATGAGGAAAATGAAAACGAGTTAAATTTTAGCATTAAAGGGCATGTGACAAGTTCGATGTAGCGTTGTAGAGTGCGTACGTATGTAAGTGTCCTGGTGTCCCCCAACAGAGCAGATGTGAGTGCCTTGTTGACTGGAGTAGCCTCTCCCATAATGTTGGGAGGAATATCAGCATTAATTCTAAGAGGAGAATCAGACCCCCCTCACAACGCTCATATCAGCAAAGTTATAAGTCCCCACGTGATATGAAATTCGAATATCCGATTGTCGCTCAAATACGTTTTCTAAATTTTCTGGGGTCTGAGAAGTAAACTATTCCAAAGTGACTTGATGAGTGACAAATTTCTTAAGCTGCTTGGAAACATGGCCATTACGAAGCTTGTAGACAAGTTTCTTCCTTTTTCTCTCCTTAGATGCAGCAGACTGTGTGCTTTGTGCGGATCCGACAAAAATTTCATGGCTAGAACCTACATTGCCATGACAAGATTCATCACCATCACCTCGTGCTTTGCCTTCTATGATGACATCCTGAGCCTCCTCAACTAAGGGCACGGTAGGATAAGCATTGCTACCTCCTTACCTAGCAGCATTTCCTCCTTCAACAGTACCCTCCTCAATGTTCCTAGGTAGCCTGGTGCTGCGACCCTTATCTACTAGGCCAAAGGTGAAAAGGTGCTCATTGGTAATAAGAAACTTAATATCTCTATCTTTCGTAGGAGTATCACTGAGCTCTAAACCCTTTTTGAGTAACGACTTTCACTGAGTTATGGGTGACTACTTGTAATTCTCAGATTAACTGTTTAGTTCAGGATACAACTTAAATAAAGGCACTCAGAGTTAAATTTGAAGAGACACGTCCTTCCAGCCACTTTCCCATGAAATAAGGTGGGCAGCGTACATAGAACCACTCATTCTTGAAAGTTCTAAGTTTGTTCCAAGCACCGATTACGACTTGACCATCAAGCACCGCCTCGAGGAAGGTGTACAAGAAGCTTCACCTTCGTCGTTTGAGATTATATATAAACCCGATGTCTTTTGGAGTTGGCTCATGGTGTAAAATTTCCAGAAATATCATATACGTACCGTGTAGGAATGTATGGCTATTCGGATGCAGCTGAGCTAGAGCTAGCCTCAGATAATGTAACATTTTCCAAACAAATGGACTAAATGGTGGAAATCATCCCACCCAACACATGAACTTATTGCAGACAGTGTACCCCTCTGGGAACAAATGGGCTATATCATGACGAGATAGAGCTAATACATCATCGTATGGAATCCAATGCTTAATGCAAAATCTCCAAAGAGAAGACTTGTCAATTTCTGAAGCCACAAAATTTGCTGGATCTTTCAAAAATACAGCATGTTTAAAGTGTCCGAAGCAGGCTCAATTTATGCTTTAGGACTTTATGAAATTTCTGGTGCTTTATGGGAACTTCCAGGTTGTTCAGATTGATGACCTAGAGTCTTTCAGGTAGATATAGTTGATGAGCCAGATTTGGCATTGGAATTATCATGTGGAGGAGTTTGTTCGGTTTCCATAGCGGCTAACCGTTGTGAGCGTCCGGAACCCACAACTATTAAACTTAGCAGATAATCGTCATTTGAAAAATTAACTTGTTCCATTGTGCAAAGTGTAAATTAATGCAATGTGGTACAATGATAAACAATTCAAAATTAAAACGACAGTAGTAAAGGGACTCAAGGGTTTGACCGTAGTGACCGTCATTGCTGATCATCCCAACCTGTTTTCAAGTCAATGGTTGTGCATTCTATGTGAGCTCTAAGATCAGTTATTGGTATGCTAGAATTTATTAGTTGTGTTCGAGTGCAAATCAGCATCCAGTTCTGTTCAAGGCATGTGTTACAATTTAGTATTAATATTTAAATTCATGTGCTACACATATTCGCAATCAAGTCCAAAGTGAAATACATTTAACTTGAGACTATATGTTGTTTGATTGGTTTAAGTCCATTTTCAAATAAAAAATGTTCATGTCCAAGTTCACGATCATGTGCAAGTTTTAGCTCAAGATCGAATTCATTCTGTTAATTACTGGAGCGTTTAGGTTTGTAAAGGCAGAAAAATTGCCTAAGTCCCCATAAGCGAAGGGATCGCACCCAATCCCTTCCTAGGCAGTGCAGCTTAGAGAAATATCGCACTTCTTCATGCCATAACTGATCCTTCAGACCAATCGCTCCACTTTGTCCAACAATGATCCCTTTGCACTGCTTCGTAATCTAAACCCTATGACCCGGTTGCTACTCCAACGTCCATAATTGATCCCTCCACTTTACCACTTCACTTCACCTTCTACATGCTGCAATCGATCCCTCCATAAAGTCAATCCCTTTAATCCACTTCATTTTCCTTATGTCCACGCTGATCCCTTTCTTAGCCGCTATTCCCTTTTGTTTCTCTCTAGTCCAACACTAAACCCAAAGATTCACAATCTCCAACATGTTGAACTCCCTTGTCTTATCATAAAACCCCATTCACAAATCGTACACAACCGAAATGAAAATCACCTATATAAGGAGACGCGACTCAATCGAAGAAAAGAAGCTCGGAGTTGCTTGGAATGAATTGAGAGCTTGGGTATGAGGAATTTTGGGATCAAATTGGTAAAGGTTAGACAATGGCAAGCTTTGGAGGATGAAGAAGTAATGAATCAAAGGATAAGTTAAGAGGATTGTTAAAATTCTTAGGCTTGGGTTCATTAATGGAAGAAGCAAGGAGGAAGGAGGGATTAGGTCATTTAATACAGGTAAAGGAGCAGGTGAAGAAAGTAAAAGCTATGGGATTAGCTTATATACTCGTATGGCCCACTCCTCTTTGGACCCAAAGTTTGATTAAGTCCACATTGGTAGAGGGATCATATCCAATCCCCCACCTAAGGGATTCATACCGATCCCTTACCGATGCTAAAAAAATCTCAATGCAATGGCATTTGAACTACAAAGAATTGGCAATGACCCATAATTCTGTAAACGTATTCGAGAGCCACAAACAAAGCGTGTACATGAACGTGCTTGTGTGCATACCCAACATTCAATTTCTTAAATAAACGGAGATTGAATTCTAACGTGGATATCTCAGAATAGAAGTCATTATTGATAGTTGAGACCTACTATCTTAATTGATTAGCTCAATGGAACCGAGCATGGAACGTTATCAACAAGTTAAAATCTGATATTTATACAATCGAATATCGAATAAGCATCATGATGAATAGAGAGATACAACTCTTCGAAAGGATAACGACTGTTTAGAAAATTGAATGGAATTCTTCCCAGTGACTCTAACTTTCTTCGATCCAAAGCACATCATGTTCGAAACAAGACGTACTTTGGAGGCAAGTGCTATCTGACCTTTTGACCTGGCTATATATCCAGGCTGACCGGACAAGTTAGACTCGATGATAGACAGATAAAGCAATTCAAAGAGGTGATAACAGAGTCCAGAGATTAAGCACAGACAACAATATGAACTAATGATGAAGAGAAACCAAGAGATGAACCCTATAGAACATTCGAAGTATGTATTATAGTGTTGACTAGGCTAGGGATCGGTATGATCCCTACCTCTATACATGGGATCGGTTTGTATCAGCTTGGCAGTTCAACTCATGGAGATTGATCGATATCTCAACATCCAGAAGTCATATGCAAAAACTTTTGTGACATGGAGTTAACATGAAGGGTGACCTACCAAAGGGATCGCGAGACCCCATATAGTCGTTAAGAGGGATTGGAGCCAATACCTATTCCTTGTTACTTGGACCCGACGACCGCTCATGTGACCTCTTCTGCATTTGGAGATTTCAATGGCGATTTTTTAGGAATATATTTGGCCGTCTCCCCCATAAATACAGGCTTCATGGTTCATTTGTTGGATCCCTACACTATTGTTTTCTTTATACCCCATTGTATTCATATGTGATGGCCCGAAATTTTCGAGCATTTAAAACTGGAATATTTAATTGATTTTAAATATTCAATAGTGTAATTTTAACTTGAATTACGAACATCACGATTTATTTGATAATTAAATTATTGAATTAAATAATTTGAAATTGAATATAATATGAAATCTAAGATTTTAAGCTTATTAAAAATAATTTGAAGGCTTATAAAATTTATATCGACAACACTGAAGATAATAGAAGTTGTAAAATTAAATTTAACAGTGGTTTGTTCAGTTTTGAAATTTTATATCGTTTAAATTGACTTTAAAAATAGCCTTCCGAGGCACAGTCTCGGAATTCGACGAAACCAGTACCATTGGATCCGTAATATTAAATTATTACCGGATTTCAAATTTCGTATTGATCGGAGTTAGTGTGTGAGCGTACGATATATAAACACGCTGAAAATTTAATTGATAATAATCGATTCGAATATGAAAGAGTTGATTTTCAATGTTAAAATAGATTCAGAATTTAAATATAGAGATTTATTGAACAATTTCACATCAGAATTTTTAAAGCTTTCATTTCGTGGTCACTGTAGTAAATTGTCTCAGGCACGCTAATGTTATCAATGCACAGAATTAAATTATGATTTTTCTTTTGTCTTCTGAAGCACGACATCCTTAGCTTTAATTAACATACCCTCCCTTTTTCCTTTGCTAAACAAAATAAGATTCAAACTCGAAAAAATGGTCGCAGCCCTCTGTTTAAATGAAATCGAAAACCCTTACTCCTGTCTGAAATCAAGGTCGCAGATAAAAAAACAAAAGAGAGTGAAGGGGAAAGCCGACATCGCGATCCAAAGTCGCGATACAGGCGGCGATCGTTGTTCGATCGAGGGGGAGCTGCGTTGTTCAAATTGGAAGTCGCGGTGGTCGACTTAGGGAGGGCAACTCACGTGGTTTGGGCTGCGAACATCAGCAGATTAGGACATGAAGAGGAGCTCATTCTCGAGCGAGCTTGACATGGCGACTTCGGAGAGGCGTGCGAACGTGTGCAAGATTTGGGTTTTGGGGATCCTCCTGTTTCGAATTTAAGATGAAGCTAGGGTTCTGGGACACGGTGGGGTTCATTTGAACAGTATGGAGGGCTGCTCGCGATGGTTGAGAGCGATGGGCAGTGAGGTATATTTGTTAACAATTTAATTTCTAATTTGAATCTGATTTAAATTATATGTTTACAGGTTAGAAAGGCATATTTGGAAATTCGTTTCAATTTAAAGATTTAAAAATTATACCTATATATATTTATGTAGGTTAAGCAATGAATAGATTTATTAAATTGAAAATGGATAGGAATTTAAATGTTAAAAAGAATTTATAAAAATTAGATTTTTAAATCTATATAAATGAAATTCTGTTTTTAAGTGAATGAGTTTTAAAGTAGATATATATATATATATATATATATATATATATATATATATATATATATATATATATATAATGTAGGATCATATCTTCACCAACTAGTTATTGTTGAAAATATATTAAGGAGATTAACTAAAGTGATTAACTTATTTAATCATTTGGTTACTAAAATAACCTGTAAAAGGGGAATTAGTTAAATTTAAATTTAATTGTATAAAATGAAATTGATGGTTAATTTAATTATCAAATGGAAATTTAAATCGTTCAATTGACTCGAATATTAATAAAACATCTAATGTTTTTTACAAGGTCTGAAATCGAGAAATCAAATCAAGAATGAAGTGGATTGCAAATGTAAAGGGAAGGTGAGTTAATCTCACTCAGTTAAACTTAAATTTAAATTTAAATGATTAAATTTAAATAATTGTTTGAATGATTGAATTGAGTGATGTGCTATAGTATGGGATATTTTGAAATTGGCATATTATATGGTGCTAACATCTGTGGATGCAGGGAAAACAGGTTGGAGGGATCCAACTGGACCCCTCAACTTTATTTAATTATTTAATATTCTCTGTTCTGAATATTTGATATCCTGCAATGAATTATGTGGAAATATTGAATGTTATGGCTTGATTGTTATAGTCGAATAATAATGAATTACCAAATATATAATTTGAGTTTGGGAATGAAATAAAAGAAGTGAAATTGTAAGTAAAATAATTATAGAAAAGTTGAATAAATTTATAAAGGAACTGGAAAGGAAATAAAGTGACTTTAAAATTTTAATAAATAAATCTTGAGTATGGGAAGGAAAATTTAAATAAACAGAGAGTTAATGAAAACTTAAATTTCAATGTTATTGTTTAAAAGAACAAAACATTTATTTTAAATTGAGGGTTTATATTATTTAAGAAGAATAAGAAGAAATTGGGGATAATCTGAAATTTGTATGTTTCCGCTAAAGGATTTAAAAATCAAACTGAAATAATGATAAAGTCCATAATCAATGAATTTCGGAATGAACTGATAAGTAAAGAAATTTATTTCAAATCGAATGAATTGGAAATCAATTCGGGAAATTGATTTGAGTGCTTGAAGTTGGAATTCTCTCTAGATGGCCAAGTACACGTTTTTTAAAAGTAAATTTGTAAATATAAATTAAATGTTTTAAAGTTGTTTTTTTTAAAGAAAGCAAGTTTTGTAAAATTTATTATTTCTAATATTTAATTTCTAAAGTAAGTATTTCCTTTTAATATATTATAGCATTAATTATTTAAAAGTAATTTAGTATTTGTTTTTATAGTGAAAACCTGGTATTATATTTTATAAAGTAACCTTATTTTCCCAAATTCATATAGTATGTATTTTTAACAAATTATTTAAGTAGTTTTATCCTAAATGTTTTAAAATATATATTTCGAAGTAAAGTGTTTTAAATTATTTAAAAAAAAATCTAGTTTTGTGCTTGGTGATTTCAGGGGAGATAGTAAATATTTGGGAAAGTTTATTCTGAAAAGAATGATGGTTTTGAAACTGTTTTCAAGGGATTGAAAATAGAAATATATCTTGTGAAGATATTTTTGGGATTAATAAATAATTTGGAAAATTATTGGTTGATGGTTGTTTGTGAATATTGATTGATAGTTAAATAACCGACTATCGATATTGGACAATGCGTTGATCATTTCGAAGAGACCGGGATCGAGAATTATTTCTCGAAAACCACTTCGATCTGGTTTGTACGTTTCGAGTAAACGATTATGGATTCGAAGCTGGAGCAGTGAAGTGCAAGGGCTAGTCGCTACTAATCCTAAGGATATTTCCAAAATGGATGTAGTAGGAATAGTGCCTTCGGTTCCGTTCGAACCCGGGACGGACTTGTATGGATGAATGCTTGCGAAACATCGTCAGGTGGACGATGGGCATTCTAAGGGATATATTCTAAAAAAGGTAACGCTTAGCCTCAAGCCTCATCAAATAGGAATGGCTGAAAATCAGGGGATATGCAGCAAGGCTTCGTGGGTAGCCCCCACTGGAGGGTGAGGTCATCCCTGTCTAGATGTCCCTTTATTTCGGCTTAGTGGGCGGTTGCTGATCCCAACAGTGGGGTGATCTTGCTCGGGACTGTCCAGTAAGGGATGGTTCCGGTCTTGTGTTGCAGGGGAGTTAGGGTGGCTCCTCGGTACGCTGATCTAGACCAGGTACTGTGAAAGGTGGTACCCCAGTGCCTAGCCATTAGTTGGAATCCATTTTCCCTACGCGCCCGTACGGTTTTGATTGTGCCCAACTATTGCTGAAACGTGAGATGCAAGCATTTCAGCTAGATTCTATTTACTTTCTATAGACACTATTATAATATCAGAGGATTTCTATAAAAATTGTTTTAGCTATCGCAAGGTAAAAACCCGACATGTTTATTTGTGGCGTGGTCTTACGAGATGCTTTTGTTTTCAAAGGATTTTTGAAACTTTAATAATCAATTGGGTGTGATTTTCTCACGCTGGCATTCCAGACTGACTCGGGTGTTATTTAACTGTAATGCTCGGGTCAGACCGAGTATTATAGAATACAGGACATGTTGCTGTGGAGCTCAGGAGACGAGCAGGATGACGACACGTACTCTCGTACTTGTTTATATATATATATATATATATATATTCCGTTGTGTTGAGTTGTTGTGTATCCATTTGTATGGTATTGATGTTGAACTGTGATTGATGTACTCTGATGATGTAATATATAAACAGATATATTTGGTTTGAGTAAAGATCATTGATTATCTATTATATCTTATTCCACTGCGATGGTAAGATTCTGATGTCGTTTTCTATTTTCTTCTTCTACCTCTTCTTCTTTAACCCAAATGTTTCGTATTTCTGTACAACTCGAGTTGATTTAGGTAGAATAGTGTTGACTCAAGGGGTACAGATTTGCGGGCTGTTACAGTTGGTATCAGAGCTTAGGTTGGAGATAACCTTGCCTCTGGTGGGATTACTCATAAAATAGAGTCTATAGTACTCTAAAATGAGTTTGAGGGTATTAATAGATATGTGCGCGTATTTGTTAGTGAATATAAATTATTTTTATATTGTGTTAATTGGTTTATTGAGTGGCATATGAACCTTCGTCGACACGGTCTGCGCAACTGTATCGAAGGGGTTTCTAAACACTTGAATAGAACAATCGACACGGTATTGTTTTAAATGTGGGTGAATGAAATAATTTTACCCAAAAATATATTTTGATATAAAAGTTTTTGTAAACTATTTTAGTTAATATATGGTTGTTTGGATGTTAGGAAGAATAATATTAAATTATTATCATCATGGGTATAAATTTAACTAGAAATTGAAAATAGAATCAAAGGTTAAGAGAATAAATTTATTATAAAATGAAATTTATAAATATGAATTGTAAATGTACATTATAAATTGAATTATAATCAAATGGGGAAACTATGCAAATGAATTATAGATAAAATTGATTTAAGCAGGATTTGGAAATTCAAAATTTATTTAAACAGGCTTTAGAAATTTTAAATCCCGGAGATTTGGAAATTTGGAAGTATTTTGAAGATAAATTATAGCACAATTGTTATGGAGGTATTTCTGAAAAGAAATTAGTTTTAAATGGATTTTGAAAATGATATAGCATTGAAATCACTTGGATTATTGGAAAATAATTCCGATGATGACGGCCGCATCATCAGTATTCATTTTCGAATTTCTAAGTGACGGATTGCTGCCAAAAATTAATTTGCTCAGAAGAGCTAGTTGTTTTTGAAAATCTCAAAGGAAATTTGTTGGGAATAAAACCAGGATTGGTTTAATTTTTGAGAAATATGATTTGAGATGTTGGAGATTTCAAAACAATTTGAAACCAAAGCTGGTGTTTAAAAATCCGGATAAGATAAGTTGTAAGCTTATAAATGGAAATGATTTGTAAATCGGGAAGAAATTTAAGCTTTGGATAATGGAATATAAATCTAAAGTAAAAAGTTAAAATGAAATTAACTTGGATTGGAGAATAAAAATTTAATTGGATTGAAATTGATTAAGTAGGCTGGAAAATAATATCCAGTTGAATTCGAGTTTAGTTGAAGTCGAATTGAGATTAAATAAATCGAAGTTAGAGTAAAATTGAATTGGAATGAGAATTCAATTGAATTAATGAATGAAATTAAATTTTTACCTGAATAAATAGAAAATAAATTGAATAAGGAATGGAATTGAAATAAATAAATAAGAATAACGTTTAAAAGAATTATAATACATGGAATAAAATATGCTTGGGTTATAAATAAGCATAAGGCTTGAGTCAAAAATAAAGGAAGAATATATTCAAGCCTATAATAAATGGAATTGTGAAAATAATAAGTTGTGACTTATTAAATTTGAAAGGTGGGATAGAAAATCCAAATTAAATATTGTTTGATGTTTTGGATAATAAAACGAAGGAAAATCCAAACTTGGAAAAAATAAAAAAATAAAATAAATTGAACTAAGAAAAATTAAATGAAGTGATGTTTGGAATTAAAAATCAAGTTTTGGATTTATAAATTGGGAAAGACTATTTAGATAATAAATTAGATAATAAAATATGTAATAAGAACCAATGCAGCTAAGTAGAAGTTGAATTGTGAGTTTATGATGAAGTTTGGAAATAAGACTCAAATTATAAATTAAATCGACTTAAATTGTTGGTGAAGTAAGTGTAAATGAATTTGTGAGTTCATGAAAATGAAATTGAGTGGTGAATTGGAAATGGATAGTGGATTCAGAACTTGAGTTGTAAGTTAAAGTTTAACTTGAAGTGTTAACAAATTAAATATAATTGGAAATGTATCGAATAAAAATATAAATGGATTAAATTAGTAATGGTATGGTTTGCAAATAAAATCCAAATACGTAGAAATAAATTGAAATGACCTTGTAATTTATTTAAGTGAACTGAGAATGAATCGAACTTGGAAATTTGAAATTTATAATAACTAATCGAATAAATTTGTAGTTTGAAAGGAGATTTGATTGAAATAGAATCAAGTTAAATTGGAAAGTGAAGTTTGTTTGCAAAATGAGAATGAGCTTAAGTATAAAATTTGAATAAATTGAAAGAAATTGACTTAAGCTGAATAGATGGAAGAGAGTTGAATTTAATTCAACTTAAACAAAGTTTAATAATATGGGATTGGTTTTAAATCAAGTGAAAATAAATTTTAATTGAAATAAAATTAGGTGAGTTGCCGATAATATTTAAGGAAATGGAAAATCCTAATAGATTGTGTGGATAAACTAATTATGTTGAATAAATAAATGGATAGAATAAATAAGAATCAAAATGAAGTGTGATTTAAATAAGTTGGAAAATGGTTATGGAATGCAATAGCCTGGATTGTTTTCGAGCTAAATAAAATAGTTTGGCATAAACAAATATGGAATAAATTGAGTAAAGTAACTAAAGCTTGGGATGTGTCGAGTTAAATAAATGGTCATGAATGGATTAAAATAAAAAGGAAATTTAATTGGTAATGGAGATGGAACCTAAGTTGTTAATGGTTTGAATGGACTAGTTTGGTTAATAAAATTAAAATGCAATGAAACTGAGAATATATGGATTGTGAATAAATCCGAAATGGAATAGAATCAAGCGTAAGTTGAGTTGGAATCAATCTAAATTGATTATAAAACTCAAGTGCTTATTTATTCACATAAATCTCGTCAAATTGCAAAGAATAAATTGTTATTGAATGTAAATAGAAGTTAATTAAATGCCTTGGATGGATAGGAGTAAAATAAATTGGTTTTGAAAGCAATTGAATTAAATATGGGTTCAGTTTGCTTAAAAATAAATTAAATGTAAGCAATTGAGTTTTAAATCATTCAAATTAATGAAGTTATATACGAAAGGATTGAAAAACATTCACATTGGATGAGAATGATTTATAAATTAATTGAAACAGTTGAATTAGCATGAAAACTATATAAATTGCTTACGGAAAATGTTTGATGTGCATTTCTTTTAGAATTCATATGTTTTAATTATTGCAAATAATTGATATGATGTTAAACTTCATATATTTGGCACTTACATGTTTAAATTGAGTAAGTACAGGTACCTGGAAGCCGTATGGCTGGATTTGGGTTGCATTAACTGCTAAATAATAAGCTACTCGCTTAAAAATGCTAAATAAGGTACGCCTACGCAATAAAAATAGGAAATATGAACTGTTTTTGGTTTTTCCGACCGTGTGGGTCAATGTATATATATATATCTCTCTTTTGTCAAATTGCAAAAGCTCCTCCGTACAAGGGAGACTCTGCCAAAAAATTTCAGAAATTTTGGGAGTTTGAAAATTTTTGAAACTTTTGGAAAATTTTGTTAACGACAAGACAATTTCAAATTGAAAATTGAAATAAGTTAGTAAATGAAACTAATTAAAATAAGGACATGAATCAATATAAATGAAGAAGAAAATTTAAATATTTAGAGTTTAAGATAAATTGAATTCATATGAAAATGAAAGAATCAATTTGAATAGAAAGGGTTATAAACAAAAGGGGTAAAGTGAAAGTAAATATAAGAAACATATATAATGCTTATATTAACTTAAGTAAGGAATGGTGAATTCTTAAATGAAAGATTGATACTAGAAATATAAACTAAGATAATATTGGAATGAATAGATATTGACATTTTGTAAGAAAGTCGATAAAATGTGTTGAAAGTTGTGACTGGATATTAGTGCTAAGCAGGATATGCAGGTATTATAAAGGGCAAAGAAAATTGGTTTTGATTTCAGAAAGATAAATAAGAATTGCCCGACAAAAGGTATGTATTTTAAATTTGGTGTGAAATTTGATTGGGATTTGGATTGAGCCACTTGGCTTTTTGTTTTCTTTTTGGATTTGGGAGCCCGTAGAGGCCTTTTGTAGTAGTACCGAGCTAGCCACGCAAAGGAGACGCTGGCGAAATTTTTTGGGAATTTAGGGAGTTAGAAAAATTTTGAGAAAATTTTGATAATTCAAAATTTGGTTTTAAATTGAAACTGGAATGGTTAAACCAATAGTATGGTTTGAAACTATGGAGAAGTTTGAAAGGTTAATGAGAATAATAATGACTCTTTTATAAGAAGATAGTTAGTGCGATGATGAATTGTTAAGAACTGATTGGTTTTGGGAAAAGTAAACGGGTATTGGACCATTCTTCCTAACTTGTAATTTCGGGGACGAAATTCTTTTAAGGGGGGAGGAATGTGACGACCCGAAATTTTCGAGCATTTAAAACTAGAATATTTAATTGATTTTAAATATTCAATAGTGTAATTTTAACTTGAATTACGAACATCACGATTTATTTGATAATTAAATTATTGAATTATATAATTTGAAATTGAATAAAATATGAAATCTAAGATTTTTAAGCCTATTAAAAATAATTTGAAGGCTTATAAAATTTATATCGAGAACACTGAAGATAATATAAGTTGTAAAATTGAATTTAACAGTGGTTTGTTCAGTTTTGAAATTTTAAATCGTTTAAATTGACTTTAAAAATAGCCTTCCGAGGCGCAGTCTCGGAATTCGACGAAACCAGTACCATTGGATCCGTAATATTAAATTATTATCGGATTTCAAATTTCGTATTGATCGGAGTTAGTGTGTGAGCGTACGATATATAAACGCACTGAAAATTTAATTGATAATAATCGATTCGAATATGAAAGAGTTGATTTTCAATGTTAAAATAGATTCAGAATTTAAATTTAAAGATTTATTGAATAATTTCACATCAGAATTTTTAAAGCTTTCATTTCGTGGTCACTGTAGTAAATTGTCTCAGGCACGCTAATGTTTTCAACGCACAGAATTAAATTATGATTTTTCTTTTGTCTTCTGAAGCACGACACCCTTAGCTTTAATTAACATACCGTCCCCTTTTCCTTTGCTAAACAAAATAAGATTCAAACTCGAAAAAATGGCCGCAGCCCTCTGTTTAAATGAAATCGAAAACCCTTACTCCTGTCTAAAATCGAGGTCGCAAATAAAAAAAAACAAAAGAGAGTGAAGGGAAAAGCCGACATCGCGATCCAAAGTCGCGATACAGGCGGCGATCGTTGTTCGATCGAGGGGGAGCTGCGTTGTTGTTCGTATTGGAAGTCGCGGTGGTCGACTTAGGGGGGCAACTCACGTGGTTTGGGCTGCGAACATCAGCAGATTACGACATGAAGAGGAGCTCATTCTCGAGCGAGCTTGACGTGGCGACTTCGGAGAGGCGTGCGAACGTGTGCAATATTTGGGTTTTGGGGATCCTCGTGTTTCGAATTGACGATGAAGCTAGGGTTCTGGGTCACGGTGGGGTTCATTTGAACAGTATGGAGGGCTGCTCGCGATGGTTGAGAGCGATGGGCAGTGAGGTATATTTGTTAACAATTTAATTTCCAATTTGAATCTGATTTAAATTATATGTTTACAGGTTAGAAAGGCATATTTGGAAATTCGTTTCAATTTAAAGATTTAAAAATTATACCTATATATATGTATGTAGGTTAAGCAATGAATATGTTTATTAAATTGAAAATGGATAGGAATTTAAATGTTAAAAAGAATTTATAAAAATTAGATTTTTAAATCTATATAAATGAAATTCTTTTTTTAAGTGAATGAGTTTTAAAGTAGATATATATATATATATATATATATATAAATGTAGGATCATATCTTCACCAACTAGTTATTGTTAAAAATATATTAAGGAGATTAACTAAAGTGATTAACTTATTTAATCATTTGGTTACTAAAATAACCTGTAAAAGGGGAATTAGTTAAATTTAAATTTAATTGTTTAAAATGAAATTGATGGTTAATTTAATTATCAAATGGAAATTTAAATCGTTCAATTGACTCGAATATTAATAAAACATCTAATGTTTTTTACAAGGTCTGAAATCGAGAAATCAAATCAAGAATGAAGTGGATTGCAAATGTAAAGGGAAGGTGAGTTAATCTCACTCAGTTAAACTTAAATTTAAATTTAAATGATTAAATTTAAATAATTGTTTGAATGATTTAATTGAGTGATGTGTTATAGTATGGGATATTTTGAAATTGGCATATTATATGGTGCTAACATCTGTGGATGCAGGGAAAACAGGTTGGAGGGATCCAACTGGACCCCTCAACTTTATTTAATTATTTAATATTCTCTGTTCTGAACATTTGATATCCTGCAATGAATTATGTGGAAATATTGAATGTTATGGCTTGATTGTTATAGTCGGACAATAATGAATTACCAAATATATAATTTGAGTTTGGGAATGAAATAAAAGAAGTGAAATTGTAAGTAAAATAATTATAGAAAAGTTGAATAAATTTATGAAGGAACTGGAAAGGAAATAAAGTGACTTTAAAATTTTAATAAATAAATCTTGAGTATGGGAAGAAATATTTAAATAAACAGAGAGTTAATGAAAACTTAAATTTCAAAGTTATTGTTTAAAAGAACAAAACATTTATTTTAAATTGAGGGTTTATATTATTTAAGAAGAATAAAGAAGAAATTGGGGATAATCTGAAATTTGTATACTTCCGCTAAAGGATTTAAAAATCAAACTGAAATAATGATAAAGTCCATAATCAATGAATTTCGGAATGAACTGATAAGTAAAGAAATTTATTTCAAATCGAATGAATTGGAAATCAATTCGGGAAATTGATTTAAGTGCTTGAAGTTGGAATTCTCTCTGGATGGCCAAGTACACGTTTTTTAAAAGTAAATTTGTAAATATAAATTAAATGTTTTAAAGTTGTTTTTTTTAAAGAAAGCAAGTTTTGTAAAATTTATTATTTCTAATATTTAATTTCTAAAGTAAGTATTTCCTTTTAATATATTATAGCATTAATTATTTAAAAGTAATTTAGTATTTGTTTTTATAGTGAAAACCTGGTTTTATATTTTATAAAGTAACCTTATTTTCTCAAATTCATATAGTATGTATTTTTAACAAATTATTTAAGTAGTTTTATCCTAAATGTTTTAAAATATATATTTCTAAGTAAAGTGTTTTAAATTATTTTAAAAAAAAATCTAGTTTTGTGCTTGGTGATTTCAGGGGAGATAGTAAATATTTGGGAAAGTTTATTCTGAAAAGAATGATGATTTTGAAACTGTTTTCAAGGGATTGAAAATAGAAATATATCTTGTGAAGATATTTTTGGGATTAATAAATAATTTAGAAAATTATTGGTTGATGATTGTTTGTGAATATTAATTGGTAGTTAAATAACCGACTATCAATATTGGACAATGCGTTGATCGTTTCGAAGAGACCGGGATCGAGAATTATTTCTCGAAAACCACTTCGATCCGGTTTGTACGTTTCGAGTAAACGATTGTGGATTCGAAGCTGGAGCAGTGAAGTGCAAGAGCTAGTCGCTACTAATCCTGAGGATATTTCCAAAATGGATGTAGTAGGAATAGTGCCTTCGGTTCCGCTCGAACCCGGGACGGACTTGTATGGATGAATGCTTGCGAAACATCGTCAGGTGGACGATGGGCATTCTAAGGGATATATTCTAAGAAAGGTAACGCTTAGCCTCAAGCCTCATCAAATAGGAATGGCTGAAAATCAGGGGATATGCAGCAAGGCTTCGTGGGTAGCCCCCACTGGAGGGTGAGGTCATCCCTGTCTAGATGTCCCTTTATTTCGGCTTAGTGGGCGTGCTGATCCCAACCGCGGGGTGATCTTGCTCGGGACTGTCCAGTAAGGGATGATTCCGGTCTTGTGTTGCAGGGGAGTTAGGGTGGCTCCTCGGTACGCTGATCTAGACAAGGTACTGTGACAGGTGGTACCCCAGTGCCTAGCGATTAGTTGGAATCCATTTTCCCTACGCGTCCGTACGGTTTTGATTGTGCCCAACTATTGCTGAAACGTGAGATGCAAGCATTTCAGGTAGATTCTATTTACTTTCTATAGACACTATTATAATATCAGAGGATTTCTATAAAAATTGTTTTAGCTATCGTAAGGTAAAAACCCGACATGTTTATTTGTGGTGTGGTCTTACGAGATGCTTTTGTTTTCAAAGGATTTTTGAAACTTTAATAATCAATTGGGTGTGATCTTCTCACGCTGGTATTCCAGACTGACTCGGGTGTTATTTAACTGTAATGCTCGGGTCAGACCGAGTATTATAGAATACAGGACATGTTGCTGTGGAGCTCAGGAGACGAGCAGGATGACGACACGTACTCTCGTACTTGTTATATATATATATATATATATATATATATATATATATTCTGTTGTGTTGAGTTGTTGTGTATCCATTTGTATGGTATTGATGTTGAACTGTGATCGATGTGCTCTAATGATGTAATATATAAATAGATATATTTGGTTTGAGTAAAGATCATTGATTATCTATTATATTTTATTCCGCTGCAATTGTTAGATTCTGATGTTGTTTTCTATTTTCTTCTCTACCTCTTCTTCTTTAACCCAAATGGTTCGTATTTCTGTACAACTCGAGTTGATTTAGGTAGAATAGTGTTGACTCAAGGGGTACGGATTTGCTAGCTGTTACACACAGATTCCAATCTGATCTTTATTGTACTCCGAATTCAAAGTCATTAATAAAGCAATTTCTCCAAAGTATAAATAGTTATGTTCTTGTTTTTGCTTATTTTCTATTATGTTTCCTCTATTTTCATTTAGATTTCTTCATTTATTTCTCTACAGAACTCTTTGGGTATCTGCGACCAGTTTGGGTGTAAATAAAATTTATTAACATACATACATAAATACATATAGATATTAAATATGTGTGTGCATATAAATACTCTACTTGTATAATTACATATATGATTATATAATATAGAAAATCGACCTAAATATGTTTATATGTTTATCTATACTTATTCTGAGTTATAAAACCCGAAAATAATATATATACATATTATTAATTAATAATGGTTATATGAATTGTTTATTACATATAAAATAATTAATGATTCAAAAATTCAATAATATATTTTTCAAAATTTATACATCATATAAGAAGCTTACTAAAATTATTTTAGAATTTTTTGTGAATATTTTATATTTTTAATAATTTAATCAAGTTATGGTCGAAATGTATTTTATTTTTAAAAAATTAATATTTGAAATCAAATAAATATGATATTTTTAGTGACCTATGTTTTGCGATCCTTAATTTTTGTAAATTTTAAATTTTTACTTTGTCAGTTTTGAATATTTCATTTTAATTAATTACAACCGAGAACTATTATTTAATTCATTAATAATACACAATAAAATATTAAATTTATTTTTCCTGTAAATTTATGTTAGTTTTGAAATGGAATAAATTTTCGAATCATTATATATATACATAATAACTTACATTTTTTTAGTAAAGCTAGCTAGTTTGACTGGCCCCTACCGGATTTTATTGCAACTAACGATAAAAAACTTGATTCGAAGCTAACACTGAATCAAGGAAGAAAATTAGACATGCACACAAGAGGTAACAATCAAACAAACATATAGGGAATAAAATAACATAGCAGACATAAAATAGAAAAGAAATCATGCCCAGTCAAGAGCATATCCGATTGAAAACTTGGATGATGATCTCTTCAATTGCATATGAGTTCTATTTTGTATCTCATTCCATAGGCTTTCCAGTGACTTTCTTTTATCTTCAAATATGATTGCACTCCTTTCCTTCCATATTACATCAAGATAAATCTTAATGCTCATTTCTATTAATCTTGAACTATCAGACTTCCATCTTGTAGATTTGTACACATTATTCCATTCAATTTCGGATACTAAATTTGGTGATCATCCACCAGATTTACTTATTAGTCTAGACCAAAGTGGGAAAAGAGTAGGACGTTTATAAAATAAATGAGCAGTAGACTCCTCATGCACAAGACAGAACACACATTCTCTACCATAAGGCAAATCATAACTATATAGGACATCTATAGTCAACAATGCAAAGCCGATCACCTTTCACATCATTAAGTTTTCTCTAGGGGATGAGTCATTTCTCCAAATGATGACTGGCCATTTATATGCAGAGAAAGGGGCACTACAAGATAGATGCTGATACAACAGGCCAATGGAATGAGGTTTGTTATTCCAGGAAATTTGTAGGGGAGCCAGATCATTGAAGAGCTTGCTCTGAATGTTGTCCCATAAAAGCCTAATAGCCTGATTGCTATTATAAAGGAGATGAACAAAACCATCAGTAATTAGTCATTTGCCTTAGCACGGGACTGAATTCTAGTATATTCAACTGATGATAAGTTAACATTTTTGGAAGGACAAACCCCTTACCAACCTATGGCTCATGCCAAAAACTAATTGTGTTTCCGCCAGTAAAAGTGGTTTTGACAAGGGGTAAAAACAAGGTTCTAAACCCTAACAGTTCTCTCCATGTCCAACCACACAACTGAGGAATATCCATATTCCAAAAATCTTTCTCCTAATGTTGTAATGCCAAACCCAGTTAACCCATACATTGTCTTTCCTATTCGACAGGTCATTGAAGTGCTTGCTAAAGGCTGCTATGTTCCATAATTTTAGGAAGATAATACCCAGTCCTCCCTTGTTCATGGGAGCTTCAAAACTAGAGAAAGAATAAGGTAGGAGTTTCCTTATGTGAATAAAACCTGTCCAGAAAAATCTTAGCATGGCAGATCTAACAAGACTCTGTAGTTTTCTAGGCAGAATCATAGTGCAAGCCCAATACACCATCATGGAGAAGCTAACATACTTTATTAGAACAAACCTACCACTTTGAGATAGTTATCTACTAATCTTGTAGTTTAAGATATCAATGATTTTACTATACAAGGGAAAGCTGTTAGCAAGTATTATTCTTTTAGTTATCAGAGGTAGGCCCAAGTACTTCATGTTGTTAGATTAAAATTCTATTGTGGGCACATATGTTAAAGTGTATGATGCTGTTAAAATTAAGGTATAAAACATTAAGCGGTATTTACAATTTAATGAGGGGCTAAATTGTAAATAAAAAATAATTAATTTTTGTCCATTAATAAAACGGTTGGGTCCTCGAGAAACAGTACGTACTTTTGTTTTGTCTTCTTCCCCGTTAGAGACAAACACAGACAGAAAGTAGAAACTGTATTCTTGGAAGATCATAATCTTCATATAAATTGATTCAATGGATTCCAGTACGCTTCCGCTAATCTCTGTTTGTTCATAGTTTTGGTTTCTCTTGAATTGATTAGGGTTAAATTGAATATCCAACGATTGGTATCAGAGCAATCCTAAATTAATTCTTGAGGATTTACTATAATAGTGAAATGATTTTCCAATATTTTTCATTCGGATCTGTTTGATAAATCATGAAACCCTCTCTTCTTTTGGACGATCCATGCTTATCCTCTTTCCGAGTTAATTAAATCGGTACATATTTATGCATGATGTGATTGAACTGTTGTGTATAAATTATTCATCACATTACTTTTTGATGTTTCATTAGATGATGGCTACAGTATAAATTATAAATTATGTTTAGAATGTCATAAAAGCCAAAGGCCAATCGTTCAGATGCTTTCAAAGCATCAGGAATGACATTCCGAAGTTTCCATCTACAGTATTTTGATTTGCATCTGATTTGCAATGTCCAGTAAAAGTATCATTATAATACTTTTATTTAGGTTGGGTTATCTTAGCATTAAAAAAAATCAAAAGAGTGGTTTGGCAGTTGGTAATTCTCCACCATCTTGAAATAGGACATACTACTATACTCCATGAGAATATGTGTACTGACAGAATTTGCATGCTCAAATTGCTATATATCTTCAGTTAATGACTGTACAAAATAGTAACCGTTGAAATAATTCGGTGTATTAAAAAAAATTCTAATTTGGTTTTATTAAGGATATTTTATATTTTAAATAGTTTAATTGAAATAAAATATCGCCAAAGCGATCACTTTTGTGTAGATTATTCTAATTAAAGTATCAAAATAAATGTGTGTATGTAGTTCATGCATTTATTAACGAGCCCAA
Organism: Allium cepa; assembly: GCA_030765085.1. NCBI lineage: Eukaryota > Viridiplantae > Streptophyta > Magnoliopsida > Asparagales > Amaryllidaceae > Allium > Allium cepa. The sequence goes on along the minus strand of CM060929.1, from coordinate 795,314,201 downwards.
AGGTGAATTAATATTTGGCCGAATTTCATACATACTTGTGGTGATAAATGTGTGACAATTATAAGGTATTTTATGTGAGCAATATGACAGTCCAAATATTGCATATTATTTGACATAATTTATTGTTAACGTTTGATTGCTACAACAAGAGTACCGCTTACAGTTAATATTACTGTCCAAAGACTTGATATTAATGATGTGTTTGGTATCTTGAGATGTGATTAACCATTATTTGAATTTATTGTTTTACATGAAGTCTTTAAAGGCATGTAATTTATATAATTTTATTCGTTTTCTATTTCAGTCGTTTCTATTGTATCTGCTAACCTTAATTGAGTACTAGTCCTTAATGGTAATAACTTTAAGGACTGGAAGGAGAACATAATAATTGTTCTTGGTTGCATGGATCCGGACCTTGCATTAAGGATGGATGGGCCTGCTCCTCCTACAGATGCGAGTACCTCCGAGGAAAGGAGAATTTTTGAGAAATGAGACCGTTCAAATCGCATGAGTCTTATGATCATTAAACGGGACATACCTAAGGCTTTTAAGGGTGCGGTATCTGAAGAGATTACCGATGCCACAGATTTCCTTACTGAAAATGATAAACGCTTTGCCAAAAGCGATAAGGCAGAAATAAGTACTCTTTTGAAGAAACTTATTTCCATGAGGTTCAAAGGCAAGGAAAACATAAGGGGGTACATTATGGAAATGTCTTACATTGCTTCAAAATTAAAGACACTAAAGCTTGAGCTTTCGGATGACTTGCTTGTGCATTTAGTGCTTATCTCGCTTCCTCCACAATTCAGTCAATTTAAGGTCAGTTACAACTGTCAAAAGGAGAAGTGGACTCTCAATGAGCTCATTTCATATTGTGTACAAGATGAAGAAAGGCTGAAGCAAAATAAAACTGAGAGTGCCCATTTGGCAAGCACCTCTACAGCAAAGGGCAAGAAAAAAAATTTAAAACTGAAGTTGCTAAGGATCCAGATCAAAAGAAACAGCAAAAGGAAAAAGACGGTTGTTTCTTCTGTTACAAACCTGGACATATGAAGAAGGAATGTACCAAATATCATGCATGGCATGAAAAGAAAGGTATGTTTGTTACTTTGGTCAGTACCTAGAAACACTTGGTGGATAGATTCTGATGCTACCACTCACATAAGTGTTTCTATGCAGGGTTGCCTGAGCTACCAAAAGCTAAGTAATGGTGAAAGACACATCTTTGTGGGCGATGGACAATCGGTAGAAGTGAAAGCAATTGGACATTTTAGATTGTTGTTAGGAACTGGTTTTTATTTGGATTTAAAAGACACTTTTGTTGTACCGTCATTTAGACAAAATTTGGTTTCTGTTTATGTGTTGGACAAATTTGGATATTGTTGTTCATTTGAAAACAATCAGTTTACTTTGTCTTTGAATTCAAATGTAGTTGGAACTGGTTATTTAAATGCGTATGACAATCTTTATTTGTTGGAAACAGCTGCATCCTATGATGAAACCTTGAATGTAGAATCACGTGGTACTAAACGTAAATTAAATAAAGAAAATTTAGCATCTTTATGGCATAAGCACTTAGATCATATCTCAAAAGGTAGAGTTGAGCGCTTAGTATCTGATGGTATTTTAGAATCTCTTGACTTCACAAACTTTGACATTTGTGTAGATTGCACCAAGGGAAAACAGACCAAAACTAAAAGATTAGGTGCTATAGATCTTCAGACGTCTTAGAATTAATTCATACAGAGATTTGTGGACCTTTCCCTATGGCATCTTGGAATTGTCAACAATATTTCGTATCATCCGTAGATGATTACTCATGTTATGGCTACCTATATCTAATTCATGAAAATTCACATGTGTTCAAAGCTTATAAAGTTGAAGTTGAAAAACAACTCGACAAAATAATTAAAAGTGTCAGATCTAATCGTGGTGGTGAGTATTACGGTCGATACGATGGTTCAGGTGAACAACATCCAGGACCGTTTGCTAGATTCCTAGAGGAATGTGCTATTGTACCACAGTACACCATGCCAGGATCACCTAGCATGAATGGTGTTGCTGAAAGACGAAACCGAACTCTTAAGGATATGGTAAAGAGTATGATTGCTCATTCCACCTTACCCGATTCTCTCTGGGGAGAAGCACTAAAGACAGCAGCTTATATTCTCAATAGAGTACCAACTAAAGCAGCTGTAAAAACTCCTTATGAACTTTGGACAGGTCGAAAGCCTAGTTTAAAGCACTTTCACATTTGGGGTTGTCCAGCTGAGGCAAGGCCTTATAGGCCACATAAAAAGAAGCTGGATTCCAAAACAGTAAGCAGCTACTTTATTGGCTATTCTGAGCATTCTAGGGGCTATAAGTTTTATGATCCCATAGCTAAGAATATTTTCGAGACAGGAAATGCAAAAGTCTTGGAGGATATTGGGTTTGGGGGAGAAATAAAGTTAAAGACATTTCTTTTTATGAGGAATTGGATTTAAACCCAGTTCCTATTATCACTTTTGACAATGTTCAGTTGCCTACACCTATCATTGATCAAGAAGTGAAGCCAGAACCTCAACAAGATAATGTTATACAACCCCTTATTCGGAATGAAGCTATTGTTTCAAAAGAACAAACTTAACAACCTCCAGAATGTGTGCCATTAAGGAGGTCTATGAGAGAAAGGAGAAGTGCTATTTCAGATGATTATATTGTATTTCTCCAAGAACAAGAGAACGATAATGGAATGATTGAAGATGGCCCAATCAACTTTTACCATGCCATGAAAAATTCTAACTCTCAAAAGTGGATAGATGTCATGAATGAGGAGTATAAGTCCATGCAAGACAATAAAGTTTGGGAACTTGTCCCATTACCAGAAGATGCAAAACCAATTGGTTGTAAATGGATATTTAAAACCAAGAGGGATGCAAAGGGTAATGTGGAGAGGTATAAAACATGTCTTGTAGCAAAAGGCTATACTCAGAAAAAAGGCATTGATTTTATAGAGACTTTCTCTCCACTTTCATCGAAAGACTCTTTTAGGACAATTATGGCATTTGTTGCTCATCTTCATCTTGAGTTACATCAGATGGATGTCAAGACCGCGTTTCTCAATGGAGACATTGATGAGACAATTTAGATGGCACAACCAGAAAACTTTGTGTCGGAGGATCCAAAGAATATGGTTTGCAAATTAACAAAATCCATCTACGGACTTAAGCAAGCTTCTCGTCAATGGTACCACAAATTCCATCAAGTAATCATCTCGTTCAGTTTTGAGATAAATGTTGTTGATGATTGTGTATATCACAAGTTCAGTGGGAGTAAACATATATTCCTGGTTCAATATGTCGATGACATTTTGCTTGCCACTAACGATATAGGCTTATTGCACGAAACCAAGAAATTTCTATCTAAACATTTTAATATGAAAGATCTTGCGGACGCCTCTTTTGTATTAGGTATTCAGATACTTCGATATCGTTCTCGGGGTATTCTTGGATTAACAAAAGAGCTATATTGACAAAGTACTTAAAAGGTTTGGAATGCAAGATTGTAGACCATGAGATAGCCTTGTTGCTAAAGGAGATAAATTTAGTCTTAGTCAGTGCCCTAAAAGCAATTTTGAAATTCAAGAAATGCAAAAGATTCTCTATGCTTTAGCAGTTGGGAGTCTAATGTATGCTCAAGTATGTACACGTCCAGATATTGCATACATTGTTGGGATGTTAGGAAGATACTTAAGCAACTCTGGTATAGACCATTGGAAAGCAGCCAAAAGGGTTATGAGATATCTTCAGAGAACAAAAGATTACATGCTTACTTATAGAAGATCAGATCATTTGGAGGTCGTAGGGTATTCTGATTTTGATTTTGTTGTATGCCAAGATAGCAGAAAGTCTACATCAGGCTATATTTATCTATTGGTTGGAGGAGCTATATCTTGGAAAAGTGTTAAACAAACACTTGTAACTTGTTCCACTATGGAAGCAGAATTTGTAGCATGTTATGAGGCATCAAACCATGGAATATGGCTATGCAACTTTATCATTAGGCCGTGCATTTTGAAAAATGTAGAAAGACCGCTGAAGTTATATTGTGATAATAAGTCAGCAGTGCTATATTCTAATAATAATTAAAGCTCAACTCAGTCAAAGCATATTGACATAAAATTCTAAGTTGTGAAAGAAAGAGTGCAGAGTGGACATATATCTGTAGAGCATATTGGAACAAACTTCATGATAGCGGATTCGCTCACAAAAGGTTTACCACCCAAGGTCTTTCATGAGCACACTGCTCATATGGGTAGTGTATTGCTTGAGGATATTATGGTTTAGTGGGAGTTTGTATTATATGTGTTGTATATTTGCTTTAAGACATTTATGTGTTTGACTTTCTGATCAGAAGTAAAGTATTCAGTTCATTCACTCCGTTTTATTATTTTGATTCTGACCTCACTTAAGTTTAAGGAGGACAAATTGAAAATAGCTTGATCTATGTTATTTGACTATATATATGTTTGTGGCCACTGATGGGTTTAGTCATGATTAATATGGCAAAGACCACTGTGATCCTGTATAAAAATGGTTGATGGACAAGATTATTAAAGATTGCCTTTATTTAATAGCAAATTTTGAGCTCACGAGGTTATACATTGATAAAGAAACATATGTTGTCCAAGTGAGAGATTGTTGGATTAAAATTCTATTGTGGGCATATATGTTAAAGTGCATGATGCTATTAAAATTAAGGTATAAAACATTAAGCGGTATTTACAATTTAATGAGGGGCTAAATTGTAAATACAAAATAATTAATTTTTGTCCGTTAATAAAACGGTTGGTCCCCGAGAAATAGTACGTACTTTTGTTTTCTCTTCTTCCCCGTCAGAGAGAAACGTAGATAGAAAGTAGAAACTGTATTCTTGGAAGATCAGAATCTTCATACAAGTTGATTCAATGGATTTCGGTATGCTTCCGCTAATCTCCGTTTGTTTATAGTTTTGATTTCTCTTGAATTGATTAGGGCTAAATTATATATCCAATGGTTACCATCCAAACTCTTGAAATCGGTGGCATGATACAATCTAGAAGCAAGGATATTAGAAACACTAGAGGGCAACATGCTTGATTTATTAGGGTTGATTCTAAGCCTAGTCATTTTGTAAAAAATATCTAAAGTTTCAACAATGCAACTCAAGGAGGAGAGCTAAAGCTTCGTAAACAAAAGCACATCATCAGAAAACGTAGTAGTGGAAACTTGTAACTGACTACATTTGGGGTGGTATTTAACAAGCCTATTAGATATTTCAAAGACAACAAGTTAGAGAATACTTCCATAACCATTATGAAGAGGTAAGAAGATATAGGATCACCTTAATGAATTCCTTGTTTGCTCTTAAAAAACCCACTAATCTTCTATTTATAATTACAGTGAAGGTTGGACAAGATATGCAAGTGTAAACCCAAGCAACAAAAACCTTAGGGAACCCCATCTTAGCCATGATCCTGACAATAGCAGATCAATGAACATTGTCATAAGCTTTATAGATATCAAATTCGAGAACAGCTGTGGGGTGGAATTAGATCTACCATAACCTTTTAATAATTCTTGAGCAAGCAATATATTATCCAATATGCTTCTACCTGGCAAAAAGGTTGCTTGGTTGGAGGAGATAAGTTTAGGCAAGGCAGAAACAAGTCTAGATGCAAGAATTTTGGAAATATATTTGTAAACCACATTGCAGATGGAAATAGGTCTAAATAAGGAAACATTTGTTAGAGGGATGTTCATTGGAATTAGAGAAATGTTGGTAGAATTAACCTCTCTGAGAAGTTTGCATTTATCAAAAAAAAATTATGAACTGCATGCATTGCATAAGTCAGGCCCTATCACATTCTAGGTGGAAATGAAGAAGATGACATTAAACCCACCAGGCCCACCAGCAGACTGCTGGTTCACGGAAAATAAATTTCTTTTTATCTCTTCATCAAACACTTTGGTTATCAGAGCAGAGGCATCAAAATGGTTTATAGAAGGAAGATTGAGAGTAGAGATAAGATCCAAGGCACGAGAGAAGTCAGAGGAGTTACCAAAAAGTTTTGAAAAGTGATCCACAAAAGCTTTATCAACACAATCGAGAGAAGAGTGAAGATTACCATCATCATCAAATATGCTGTGAATATGGTGTGCCTATCTTGTTTGACCATGATTGTAGCGTGGAAGAAGGTAGTGTTCCTGTCACCTTCTTCATTCCATTTCTCATGTAGTTGTTGTCTTTTCATGCTTGCTTCAATTTGCAGAGCTCTGCTGAGTTCATGGTAGAACCTACTATCCTCTTGAGCTGCTTCATCATTATTGGGATGATCCATCATATTATCTTGAGCTTTTTTCAACTGAACCTGAAGATTTGTTGACAGTAGACATCCAGTTCCAAAAATGCTGGAATTCCGTTGCCTTAAAGCTGCTTTAATATCCTTGATTTTTATGTAAAACTCAAACATAGGGTTATCACAGTGCATATTAGAACAAGCTTGCAAAACAATATTATGAAAATGTGGGTGTTTGATCCACGCATTGTAAAACTTGAAACTTCTCTTTTCTTTAATAGTATGGGTCCTAGTGTTAAGGACTAATAGAGAATGGTCAGATAAAGTAGGCCGTGGAAGGAAAACAGAAAGGGAAGGCCATTGAGTAAAGGAGGAGAGGTTACAAAAGGCACGATCTATGGTAGAGAATGTACAAACACCATTTCTACTTCTATTATTCCATGAGAATTTTGCACCGGATCTATAAATGGGAAAGAGATCAGAATCAGAGATGGCAATGTTTAAAGGAGCAATATCCTCGTGAAGAAAAGGAAGACCACCTTGTTTATCATCAAGGTCTAAGCAATAGTTGAATCTCCCATCACCAGCCATGGGTGGGAGGATTGTTGAGAGGAGGTAACGAATTGAGGAAGCTGCTTCTAGAAACAACAGAATTGTCAACATAAACGAAGGTAAGATAAAAGGATAAAGAAGGTTTCTCGGTATGAACATGGAAACGAATGTGTTGCCTGGAAGATAGAATGGAGGATAAAGTTAATATTGAGGGGCCGTAGAGAACTAATATTCTGCCATTGGGGTCAGTCTCAAGGTTGTGATACACAGACCTAGATGGATTGATTTAGTTAGCAGACTTGAAAGTTAAAGAAGAATTAAGTTTGGTTTCAGAAGTCATGTTGTTGAATTAAACTATTTTGCTTCATCAAATTTTATAAAGTTATGAGTTCCACGAATATTCCATGTTGCTATTTTTTTATTCATTGATATAATTATTGACCAGGAGGTATGAATGCTTTGCTGCTCTTAGAAGAAAGAGATCGTGTGAGTCTTTTTAAATTTGTGAGGCTTGGATTAGAAGATTGAGAATAAGAGGATGATTTTGTCTTTTGGTTGTTGTTTGGATTTTCAAATTTTAAAGAAGCAGGTTGAGGATCGTGTAATTGTTGTTCAGATTGTTTTGGGGAAACCCATCCAGGGATTTTGATAGAGAAAGCATAATCAGGGGATTTATTGCTGTTAACAGGGATTGTTGACGTGGACGAGTGGTTAATGTTATCTTTTCCATGCAAGGAAACAGTCATTTGAGTGATTTGTGTTTCTAACGCTGAGCACCATTCGCTCTCAATAACTGATGACTACATCTCATAAGGAAAGGGAAGGGAGCATGGGGATTGGATCATGTTAGAGCACATGATCTCTATAGGTGCACTAGTACTGTGCATGTGCATGTGCCCAGCTGATACAACCGGTGCACTGATAAAATTTCTTTGTCCACTGCTTTATCTTTTGTCAACAGTTGTATTATCTCCAAGAATAGAATTACAATCATCTTCCACTGCCAAAACTTCAATAACTGATATCCATTTACTTCATCATAACAATCTTGTAACACGTTGAATTTATTTCTTGCCAAGTCGATCCCCTCTGGTAGCTACATAACATCAGAATTTTCTGAACCTTTACTTTCATTCTTATTGTTATCATCTTCCAACAATTCACTTGATTTTACATTTTCCTCCACTACTTCAATCATTCCACTCACCTTCTCTGATAATTGTGCATTCTTTTTTCTACCCTTATTCTTATTAACCTTCCACCAAACTTGCTTTCTTCTTGCAGGCCTTACTACAACTGCAATGTCATTTTTGTGGGCATTTATACATCCCATTTCCTCATCTACATGCGCACGAATTTCCACATCCTCCTTGTTTTCAATCAAACAGGACACTAATGTATGTCCGAACTCCTTGCATGCCATAAAAATTTCTGGCTTCCATAGATAGCTCACTTGTACTTCTTGCTCGGTTCCATCTAACAGTTTGACAGGGAAACTATTAGGAAGTTCCTACTTCAGGCAAACCTCCACCATACACTTAGCATAAGAGATTCTTTCTAACCTCGCAGTCGGTTCATCCATGCATAGAAACTTACCAATCCTCGAAGCTAGCCAATTTATTCCGATGTGTGACCATGCGTATAACGAAATATTACTTAATTTAATCTAAGCTGGAACAGATTTGATCCTACGCAGCTATTACCAACATTTTCATCCCATGGTTTCACTATAAATAACTTGTTATGCATAATGATGGGATCAGGCTCAATAATTCTCTTCTGGTCTTCATCATTAGACAGCTTGAACAAAAAGAGGAAACCATCAGATTTATCTCATATCGAGCCTTTAATTTTCCACTTCTTATTCAAGTTAAAAATGACAAAGAATAATATAAAGGCTTATCCAAAAAAAAAACCACTAGATACTCCTTCCAAATGTTATTCTTTGCATGTATTACTTCAAAAGGAGGAACCAAGGCAGCTCCTTCAAAGACTAATGGGACATCGCAAGGGGAGTACTGACCTGCATTTCTAGGTTAGTTTTGAAAAGAGAATTCCATGCCGAAGCAGAGGGAGCTGACAAAAGAGGAGGAGGATCAGAAGAAGATGGCGAAATGGCAATAGTGAAAGGGGGGATAGAAGGAGGGGTAGAAAAAGGAGCAGTAGAATTGATAGGTGTGGAAGTGGGCTGGGGTCAGGAGAAGATGGCACGATTGGACACGATGTAGTACAGAGGTGAGTAAGCAAGGAGTACAGTAAGGATGGGTTATGAACAACGGGCAAAAGAGAATTCAAAGGAGATGGGAGGGTCCTCATTAAAAAGAAAAGAGAGATAACTTACTTTGTGTTTGTATAAACATATATTAAACCATGAAAAGTTTCAAAAAAAAAAATATATATTAAACCATGAAATTACTTATTTCATTATATTTATAAGTATGCATACACACACACACACACACACACATATATATATATATAATCAAATAGTTCATTTAAGTTAAAATTAAATAAATATTATATGTGTTCACTTATCTACATATTTACGTCTATTATTTTATAAACTACTAATTATAATCTTATATACAAGTGTATATATATAAGATATCTAAATACAGATAAAAATATGTATACATACATGTAAGAAGACACTTTTCAATATTTTGAAACATATCTTGTGATACAAATACACACACACAAATATATATATATATATATATATATATATATATATGATTCTTATATTCCATAATATTTATATATGCACATATTTGGACAACATAAAATACATACAAAATGAGCTATATATATATATTTTATACTCTAACATATATATAGACAATATACAATACATACTACCGTTCGAGTTTTTAACCCATCAGAATCCAAGAGAAAATGAAATGACATGATGGGGGTTAGAATGGATCAGAACTCAACCAAAAGGGGGAAAGCAACGACTGAGTTTAACTAAACCAAGAGACCAGCGTCCATCCAATCCAATCAGCAGCTATGTACAACTAGGGTGTAAATCGTCATAAAAAAAAGCAACATGCAACGAGACTACACGAACAACATCGATGCAAGGCATTGAAGACATTCCAGACATCAAAGTTTAGAAATAGTCTAAGTGCATAGATCGTCCATACGACATCATTGGATTGCTAAGGCACATGGAGAGCGAAGAAAGAAAAATATACTGTGTATGGGTCGCTAGCGATCCATACACCATGGATCGCCAGCGACTCATACTTATTCATGAACTCTTGGTGAGCTAACAAGGCGAAGAAAGGAAAAGAGGAGCTAACTAATTGACTCATACATGAGCTAAATCTATGGATCGCTAGTGATCCAAAGACTATGGATTGCTAGCAATCCATGGTTTTGACTTGGCTCACAAGCTGAGCTTCGGTGTATCTTCTTGAGTCCTTTGCAAATAGTCAGTGAACAGGTCTGATCCAGAAGCTCTTCGATCTTTATAAATATCATCCAACCTGCAACATAAAGGGGATCTTCTCTAGACGGATTGCTGAAGCTCTGCCAGAAACTTTCTTCACCTTCACCTCCCTCGTAACAATCTCCAAGGGAACTCACTATGATTCTTCAATGGATTCTAACCTTAGAGATCCAACCCATCTAAGGACAATCAAAAGCCTTGTAATCAAACACTTCTTGTAATAGCAATCAGTCTATAATAGAAATTATAAAGTGGACATAGGTTTCATGAACAGCCGAACTACTATAAAAACCTTCTTGTCTTCTTTCTTTTACTGTTTTTTCTATACTTAGTATCTATATTATTGCTCTATGAGAACATGGCTGGTGTTTTCTCATTCAAATCAGGGTGTTCATCCATTTTTTAGGTTAACATTTTGGTGCTTTCACTGAAAACCCAACTCAGGGTTCAGATCTACCTATCTACTTTGGATCCTATAGGTCCAGAAGTTAGATCCCCAATCTTTGCCTGAAAGATCTACCACTTGGAATCAATGGCTTCTGAATGAAGAAGAACTGCCTTTGGAAGCTCCCTAGGGGCAGTGATAGCTGGAGAAGATGTTAATCCTCAACATACTAAAATAAATGATGCTAACTTAGGAAATCAGGTGCCAACATCCTTTAGTTAGCACGAAGTCATTACAAAGGATGAATTGAATAAGGTGGTTGACAAAATCAACTTAAGGATGGAAAGTAGCCAGAAAGCCCTGATGGAGAAGCTTAATGCTCTCCTAACCCTACAGTCGAATCCTGCTCCAAGAACTATACCTGAACCCTATGCTACTATAGAACAAGAAAATTCTTCTGTTTCTGGTCTAAACATAAGAAACGAAAAACTGCAGAAAAGGATAACGACAGGGACCCTAGGACACCACATTGAAGAAAATGTGAACACTCCGCCCATCGCAATGCAACTATTTCTGAACTTGAATTAAAGGACGAAGACCTCGCAAGAAGATATAGCTATGGATATCTCCGACTTCGAAGAAGGAGAACAATACTACCGGTTGAAAGAGAATGTCATTCGCATTCGATGATGCTAGAAACGTCCAAACTGCACCGTTCAGGCCAACTGTAAGCCAACGGGATCCCGTAGGAATTGCTTTCCCAAAGACAGGAGAGCCTATGCTTCAATTCACCTGCCAAGACTATTTGCAAAGCCATACGCTTAGTGTAGTGGCTGACTGCCGCCCACAGGAATACCGAACATTAGAGGGATACATAGCAGATATGGTCAATTGACTGATGGATAAGAGTAAAAATTGAAGAGATGATGAACGGATCTGCTCCAAGTTGGACTTCCTTTATCGATGAAATTTGAATGAGAAATATCCAGAAAAATTCACAATGCCAACTATCCCATCTTATGACGGAAAAAAGGACCCAAACCTCATTTTATACAAGTATAGTTGGTATATGGACGGAGCCAACACTTCAAAGGCTGTTCGGTGAGATTTTTGCCCATCTTTCTAGACGGAGTTGCGTCTATGTGGTTCACCTGGCTTCCCCCAAAATCTATCTCTACCTTCAACTAACTAGCAACAAGATTCCTTGACCAATTCAAACTCCATATCGCGCAACCAAAAGATATTATATCCCTATTCGGACTGGTCCAAGGACGTAATGAATCATTGAAATCTTTCATGAATAGGCTCTATACCGAAATGATGGAAGTGAGCAACCCCAATGAAGATATGGTCTTTATGGCATTGGTCTGTGCCATTTACCCGGAGACTGAATTCGGAAAGTGTATTAAAATGAAGCAGCTAACCACAAGGAAAGACTTTGATCGTAAAGCAAGCTAATACTTAAGGTTGGAGGAAGCACAAGAGCTAGAAAGAAAATCTACTAGTGTGCAACCGATGAACATCGGACGGGACGATGTAGCAACGAATCGAAACGCGCATGCTTCTAGAATTGCTTAAGAAGTCACAAGGAAAGATGGAAATCAAAAGAGAAAAAATCAGAACTCCAATAAAAGAAATGATATTGGTAGCAATAAAAGTCTTAAAGGGTTCAGACTTGAAGACTATCTAAATGACACTTCGAAAAATATTTATCTCGCAACACAGGGGACTGTGGAATATAAGAAACCCCCTAGGAAGGAAGCAGCTGATCAGCCAAAACGCTTCTGAAAGTTCTGTCGCTTCCACGAGACTCATGGTCCTACATAAACGAATGTCGTCATCTGAAGAATCTCATTGAAGAGTTGATTTGGGAAAACAAGCTCCAGCAGTATGTGAGAAATCCATAGAACCCTGATCAACCCATGCCTGCTCAGCCTCCCATGGAATGAAGGAGTCAAGACAGAACTAGTGAAGAAGGGTCTAAATGAACTGACCAAAGACTTATTATTGGAACAATATCCTAGGGACCACACTCTCGCGCAAAGAAGATGGAGAGAGGTGGAGCGATATGCAAGTTCGTTGAAACATGCTCCAAATGAGTCATCTCTCGGACTAGAAAATGAAACCCCAACCAAGTTGTAGAAAGTCTTAAGTGGTGGCATAATGTTCTAAAATCGGGAGACCAAAGGATCGAAGCCCTGACTCTCGATCCAATGTTGGTAATAGTGGAAATCGGTCACGATGTTGTTCGACAAGTTTTGGTCAATAGTGGTAGCTCTGTCAAAATACTTTTCAAACGCACTTTGATCAAATGATGATCAGCTTGAAGAGCATGTCTGCATGCCAAACAAAGGTCCAAGGGTTCATGGCGAACCTAAGCAACCTATGGAACAATCAATCTACCGGTGGAACTTGGAGAGGATGATTGAAGAGTCACCCTCATTCAGACTTTCGTAATCATGGACGTTGCATATAATGCCTTCTTGGGACGACCCGCTCTGGTAGATTTCAAGTAGCTCTTAACCAATGGTTCTAAACATAAAGCTCTATACTGCGAATAGAATCAGAGTGGTGAAAGGAGATCAGTGTAATGCCAGGGAATGTTACATCGCAGAGTTATGTGAATCCGGAAGAAAGGAAAAACGGAATGATGTGGGGAGAACTCTCCACATCCGTGAACCTTCTGAATAGCAACTATAGAGCTGCCCCTAGCTTGGAGACCATAGCTAATTCTATAAGGCTTTGAAATCTAGAAAGAAGAGCTCAGGGGAAGAACGGGCAGCATCTGCAGAATTGACGGTATCTAACCCAATCGATATGGACGACCCAAATAAAGTCTTGAAAATTGGGTTGCAACTTTGGAACAAGATGCAGACAGAACTTATCAAATTTCTTCACGCCAAACTGGATGTGTTCGCATGGACGCATTACGATATATGTGGGGTGTCACCAGAAATCGCATGTCACGTGCTCAACACCGACCCCAAGTTCACACCAGTAAAGCAAAAGAGGTGCAGCCTGGGTCCGAAATGGTTCAAGGCATTAAGGGAAGAGGTGGACAAGTTAATGGCCAACGGTTTCATTCGTGATGCAACTTATCCAGAGTGGGTGTCTAACCCAGTCTTAGTCAAAAATTCCAATAGGAAGTGGTGAACCTGTATCGATTACTCGGACTTAAATAAAGCTTGCTAGAAAGATAGCTTCCCTCTCCCTAGAATAGTTCAGCTTGTAGGCATAAAGGTAGGGCACGACTTACTATCATTCATGGAAGCATACTCCAGATACAGCCAAATCCTGATGCACGAGCCTGACAAAGAAAACACCAGCTTCATCACCGACCCGGGCATATACTACTACAGAGTATGCCATTCGGTTTGAAGAACGTGGGGGAAACTTATCAAAGGTTGTTAAATACCATATTCAAGTGCCAAATCGAGAAAACTATGGAGGTTTAAGTGGACGATATGTTGGTCAAATCACGAGTGGCTGCCAATCACCTGGATAACCTCGCCGAAATGTTCAAAATACTCCGAAAGTAAGGAATGAAACTCAATCCGCTTAAATGTCACTTTGGAGTAGCCTTTGAAAAATTCTTGGGATTCATCGTGAGTGCCAGGGGAATTAAAGCAAATCCAAAACAAATAACGACACTATGAGAAGTCCAAGCTCCAAAGAATAAAGGGGAAGTCCAAAGCTTGAATGTATAAGTCAATTTATCTCCAAATCTACAGATAAGTTTATACCATCCTTCGATGCACTAAAGAAAGGAAAGAAAAACTATGAATGGAGTGAAGCTTAACAAAAAGCATTCGAAGAATTGCTATGGCACATGGAAGCTTTGCCAATCATATCAAAGCCTATGGATGGAGAAGATCTGTTCAATTACTTAGCGATCTCACCCAAGCATTGAGCACCGCTCTTATGCATGAAGAAGTAAAAATTCAGCGACCCATATATTACATTAGCATGCGGTTCATTAGAGCCGAGAAAAACTACCTAAAATTGGAAAAATTAGCATATTTCCTCTTGATCGTATTTAGGAAATTACGACCATACTTTCAGGCTTATCCAATTAAAGTGTTGACTGACCAGCCCTTGAAGCAAATGTTGCATTGGCCTGAAACTTCCGGACGACTTCTCAACTGGAGTAAAGAACTGATTCAATATGATATCACATACCACTCAAGGAAGGTCATCAATGGGCAAGCGTTAGCATACCTCATCGCTAAATTCACCGTACGGGATGACGAGGAAGAAACATAGTTGGAAGTGGACATGCAGTGGAAACTCTTTGTCGATGGCACATTTAACACTCTCTATTCAGGGGCAGGGGTAGTGCTTGAAACCTTAGAAGGACGAACCATTTTCTACGCTTTGCGCCTGCAATTCCCTGCTACAAATAATGAAGTGGAATATGAAGAGTTAATATGATGACTAAAAGTTGTGAAAGAGCTCAAGGTAAAATCTATCCACATCTATAGCGACTCTCAACTAGCTGTTTGCCAAGTAAAAGAGGAATACTAGGCTCGAAGGGAGAATCTTGCCTCTACCAGGCTAAAGTGCAAGAACAGCTAAGTGACTTCGAACATTACACCATAACCCATATCCCACAGGAACAAAACACCAAGGCGAATTGTTTGGATAAGCTGGCAAGCACTGAAGAAGCTCGGTCATTGGGGTTAGTTCCAGTTGAAATTCTAACCACCCCAAGCAGAGACGAAATGGATGTTGATTAGATCCTCGAAATCACCACCAAACCAGAGATGTGGATGACACCGATAAACGACTATTTACTTAAAGGAACCCTTCCGACTGATCGGAACCAATGAAAAAAGCTCCTCCAATAGGCACCGTGATCCATGATACAAGATGAGATACTCTAACGAAGAGGATTCTTAGCCCCATTTCTTAGATGTGTGTCCATTGACGAAGCCCAATGAATCCTAAAGGAAATGCACGAAGGCGAGTGCGGAGGTCACACTGGGCATAGTCCCTTGCAAAGAAAGTCCTCCGGTACAGATACATATGGCCAACAATAAACCGCAACACTGCAGACTACGCTAGAAAATATGATTGCTGCCAAAGATGCAGCAAAATTAAAAGAACTCCTTCAATAGAGATAATGCAGATGGTCAGTCCATGGCCATTTACATGGGGATCGATTTGATCGATATCCTGCCAACAGCAAAAGGAGTGGACATATACGCTATAGTTGTTGTTAATTATTTCACAAAATGGCCTGAAGCAGAACCACTGGCCACCATAACCACAAAAAAAGTCATTAATTTTTTTACTAAAAACATCATTTGCAGGTTTGGCATTCCATAGAAAATCATTACTGACAACGAAACTCAATTTGAAAGCACCGAGTTCAAAGACTTTATAAACGCTTCGGATTTGAGAAGAGCTACTCCGTGGTAGCTCATCTACAAGAAAACGAGTAAATGGAAGCAATAAACAAGATCATCAAGTCCACCATCAAAAAGCGACTAACTAAAGCAAAAGGGAACTGGGTTGATGAACTTCCACTTGCACTATGGGCTTACAGAACTACATATAAAGCAGCAACTGATCACGCTCCATTCACTCTGGCATATGGATTAGAAGCGATGATTCCCATTGAATTAGAAGTCCCCTTGCACCGAAGGCAAAATTTCAGTCAAAAACAAAACGAGCAACTCCTACCCGAATCGTTGGATGTGATTGATTAAAGAAGGGAAGAAGCCAAGTTAAGAACTGCAACCCACCAAAAAAGGGTCGCATGATACTTTAACTCCAAAGTTCACGACCATAGCTTCAGAGTGGGAGATTGGTTCTCAAGCGTGTCTACCCTATCCCGGAGGCCTTCGGACCAAACTGGAAGGACCGTAAGTCGTTGATTAAACGCCAAGGGTCGAAAATTTTAAGCTAATGACCGTCGATGGAATTCAAATCCCCAGGGCATGTAATAGCAAGTCGCTCTATCGTTACTTCATTTGAAAACTACCTTATGTACTCTCTATTTTTCAACAAATAAGCCATCCCGGATGCCGAGGGCATTGTAAATAGGCAAAAATCTTCCTGCTTTCCTTAGTAAAAATTGACTTGTTTTTTGAACTGACAAAAATGTGTTCATAGTAACTATGCGCCAAGTCGACGGAAGAAAATTAACTCAAACCGTTGGTTCGGTCGAACCCGATCCTTATCTTCTAAAAACCGATGTTGCCCTACCAACATTGGGAAGGGTAAAACTACACTCCTCACGTTGTCTGAAGATAGGCAACACCGAGGAGTATGAAACTGCGCATTTCCAAAGCCATGCACTAATTCTTAAAAAATTATACTCCTCGCATTGCTCGAAGATAGGAAACATCGAGGAGCACGAAAACCCACACACTCCATAAGTCGTGCACTGACTCTTAAAATACAAAATCCTTACGTTGCTCGAAGATAGGCTACGTCAAGGAGCATTAAAACCATTTCAGACTAACAGGTCATATCAGTCCCAAAAACAATGCATTTCATAAGCCGCGCGTTAACTCGTAAAGTCACGAAATCGTGCTCCTAAAATGCAAACTCATCGCGTTGTCCGAAGATAGGCAACGTCAAGAAGCGTCGTCGAGAAATCACGCTTCTAAAACGAAACTCCTCACATTGCTCAAAATAAGCAACGCCAACGAGCATCACCGCGAAATCGCACCCCAAAAACATAAACTCCTTACGTTGCCCGAAGATAGGCAACACCGAGGAGCTCCAGAACCATTCCAGATCGATGGGACATATCGATCCAAAAATCTATGCATCTCATAAGCGACATGCACTTTCAAGTACTGAAATTGCCTTAGCAATACCAAGGAACTTGTCTATACAAGAATAACAAGAATCATGCCACTCCCATTGTTGGAAATAATGGAGATGACTCCAATAGAATCAGAGTGTGATGGACTATTACATTAAACGTTGACAACATATACCTGCCTACACTTAACTTATATCATGCACCCACCATCGACTTATACCAGGGAACTTTAAAACATGCATATGTTGCACACTTATCAAAATATCACACAAACTTAGACTAGTGCTCAAGCCATAATTTGAAAGAATAAAATCAAGTTGTGATTCAGTCAAATTTCAAGTGTGAGTATACAGATTATTCAATCCTTAAGTTATCGATCAATTTCCAATTATTTGAAGTAAACAGCCCCATGAACTAAGGGCATACACTGGCACTTAATTAAAAATACTTAAAAATGATAAGTTCAAAAGTTTTCTTACTCCAAACAAAGAATTTTGGTAGTAATCACGGGACTAGATAAAGTGAAGTGAAAATATACAAAGTAAAAGCAAGTGCACAGAACACACAGAAGCAAATAAGTGCAAACAAAACAAGCATAACTGCACAGAACACATATGAACAGACAAGTAAGTGTATAATCGAAATATCAATATACTATTTGTAATGACCCTAAATTTTAATTGACATTATTTGGGATATTTATTAGATAAATTAAATAGAATAATGGGAATAGTAGGGAGATGAGATTAATAAATCCAATGGCCGTGTCTAAAAGAACGAACAAAGATAAAAGGACTTAAATAAATTAAAAAGGAGGAATTTTTTTTCCTAAGGGGTAAACATGGAAATATGGCTACATTTCTTAGTATATATCTCTTCCTTCACTTGAATAAATTTCCACTTTCCCATTCTTAACTCCGCATCTCTTCGATCAGCCATTAAAAAGCTCCGGGAAAAGTTTAAATTGAAGAATAAGCTAAGGAATTAAAATTAGAAAATTATCTCATTTCCCAATCAACTAATCAGGTGACTAATCTTGTTTATCATCTCATTTTTCTGTGTTTGGTTCGGTATGGGTTATAATCGATTCATGTTTGTGATTCTGGTTAGGGTATAACCATTTAAACCTTTGTTTAAATACGACATAGGTGTTTTAAAATATTAGTGGGCTAATTAACATGTTTTCATTTGGTTTGGTTAAATTGCAAGTTGTTTTGATCTTTATATGCTTTGAAATTTTAATATGTTGAGGTATATGATTTGTCAGATTTTTTGATGATTTTTGAGGATTTTTCCTTGGTGATTTGATAAGGTAATAAAAAATTTAAGCCCAAGGGATAAACTGAAAATGGCTTCCATGGTTATTTAAAATCGAAGGAAAATTCGCTTTTGGAAATATTTAGGGAAGAAGTACAAGATTTTAAGAAAAAGATTGACTATTGTACAATTTTCACTGTTCGGAAGTACAGGAGAAGGTTCCTCAGCCAATCAAAATTAGACAGACAGGATAAAAACATCGCTTCGGTGGGCCCAGTTCTATCTTCGACTCCAATAAGCCCGCTTTTACCCTTTTGACGAAGTCAAAAGGTACCTTTCGTCTAGAACGTAACGTAAACAGTTACCTTCCACCCAAAGTCTAATGGTAGGCACGAGGCCGAAGGGAAGAAAAGGGTGAACGGATGGGGAGGCTGGTTCTATTGCTTTCAGATGGAAATAAAAAAATTCTTTCGAATGGGACGTTATTTGAAGGATTTTAAAGGGCTGTTTTAGCAATTTTTCTTGAGGAAAATTTTTCTAATTCAAAGGGCTACTTTGAAGGATTATAGCATAAAATACTTATCTTTGTTTGAATACATAAGGGGGTCCATATTTAAATTGAATGTTATAAAATTTTGGAGGCAACGGGGTGGGTTTAATGTTTTTGATACATAGTTTAGAGTTATAAACATAAATATGCTATCGAAAATATACATTGGGGCAATCAATGCTTTCAAAACTATTAATTTAACCTAATTGGGGCTACTAATGGGAATAGGTTAAGCAGGTGGTATACCTGAGGAAAAATATATAATCATGGGGATCATTAATTTTTATAAATAATCATGAGGATCATGATATTTTTTTGGCCACGTAATCGGTTCTTGTTTATTCTAGGAAAATTATGAAATGTGCAGTGGATAGCCTACATAAAATTCCTAAAGTAAAGAATGTTTGCCAGAGGTGGTTAGTCTTAGGATTTGGCATCCAAGGGTTCATAATCATCCTAGGAAAGCTATGGAGTGTGCCATGGATAACCCATGCCATCTTTTATAAAACAATGTACGATGGATATCTTCATTTGTTTTGAATGGATTTAGGATGGATAGTCCTATTAATTACGTCAGATAGTCATTTTAAATTTTTTAGAAGGGAACTCTAATAATTGATTTAGATAGGAAATCTAACAAATTGCTTTTAGATGGGATATCTAATAAATGGGTGGATGGGATCTTCAAGAAATATGTTTATGGCTTTATTTCATATTATGTTAAGACTAATTATTTTGGGTGCAGGGGCGTAGTAAATGATTTGCATGTTTGTTTTGGATACTAATGAGGGTAAAACCCGTTCCGCTAAGCGGTATGGTCTCACTAAATATCTAATTATTATAAGAGATGATAGAGGATTATTCATACCAGACTTGTTCTCTAACTCGAAGTTTGTGCTTCTCCACAAACTCTCGGGTACTCAAAATTATTTTGAGTACTCTGAAAGTCGGAGACTTATAGGTTTTTGGGCGAATAAACTTCCGGAGGCATGCATGAGGCAGTATTACCTACATAGGAACTATTTTTTGTATTCTGTTGTGATGTACTAAGTACTATAAAGTTCATATTTATTAATTCTCTGATCTTCAAAAGGGGACATCTTCATATGTCACTCTGATTGTAATTTGTACATGTATATGTGATTTGAATGTGGCTAACGTTTGGGATTATGTAATTAAATCTTAAATTGAAATTCATAAGAAATGAGAAATTTTGTTTTGTTGAAGTGTAATTTTTTTTCATATTTTGTGTTTCTGTGTTGCTAATAGTCTCAAGATTCCAATTTCGGTCACTCGAAAATAACACCTATGGATGACTGCAGCGTACATAGCAGTTAGTTTTGAGCCTCCGGAAGCGGGATGTCACATATTGGTATCTGAGCATGGTTTATGTACTTAAAAAGGAATTTAAACCTTAAAAGATTTTTAAAGCATAATTTAATGAATCTAAAATATGGTTGGGCTTGGGTAAGCGTTGTAGTAACGTATGTGTACTTTGCTATAAATACCTAAGTATGTATTCCCCACTCTCTTAGACTGTTCTTTTGTATCTTACCAAGAATGGATTTTAGGTAGTAGGTAATTAAGATATGAAGGCAAGAAACGGAAGAGTGAATCAAAGTGGAAGACGCATAGCAACACATGGAAATGTTCGACCCAATACTAGGCGTAATAAGGGTTGAAAAGTAAATGCAAACCTGATGCAAATGCTAATGTTGGTGCCGAGATTCCATCGGTTAATATGGGGATAATGTATCAGTTATTTGTGAATATGATGCAAGCTGGAGCAGCTGCGGGCGTTGTTGTAAGAAATGCTGGAGGAGCTAATCCGATGGCCCCAGTTGGCAATAACTATGCCAAGCTAAGCAACGATTATGCTAGTCTTAGAGGAAAGCCTTTTTTGGGAGCCGAGGATGTAGTAGGAGTGGAGAACTGGCTATTGCATTGTGGGAGGATATTTGCAGATCTCGGCTTGACGAATATGCAGAAGAGGAGACTTGATTCAAGGCAATTGCAGAGCATTGTTTTGGTGGAACAGAGTTACCATGGGAGAGCTAGAGGAAGATCCGACTTGGGCTGAATTTCAAAGGAGGTTCAAAGAAAGATTTCTATCAGAGGTTGCCAAGTCAGCATTGCTCAAGTAGTTTGAGGATTTAGTCCAAGGGGATAGATCGGCGATTGAGTATGCTACAGAGTTTAATGAGCTATCCCATTACAGATATGCTACTGTGGATACTTTCATTCGGAGGAATGATAAGTTTATTAGGGCGTTGAATCTTGAGATTGCCAGGGCAACCATGCCAAACCTTCGGGATCCGTGACATATTGTTGTTGAGATGGCTATTCGGAATGAAGAAATGCTTTCTACTTTTGGAAAGGGGAAACCACCCGAGTTTCAGAATTTTTTGGGTAAGAAGCGTAAGAAGAAGAAAGGTGCTCGGTTGGTGGTAGTGGCTAAGAAGAGCGAGGCTGATATTATTTGTTATAAGTGTGACAAGAAGGGGCACTATGCTAATGTGTGTCGCTCGAGTGATGGAAGAGCAGTTGCAGTGAGGCCAAATGTGAAGTGCTACAGCTATGGCCAAATGGGGCATTATAAGGACAAGTGTCCTGAGGCTGCTAAAGCTGGAACGGGAAATGTCTTTACTGTTGGAACCATCATCCTCTAGATCAATGGTTACTGAGAAAGGAAAAGCTATAATGGAAGGTATGCTTATAATTCATAGTACCCCGGTTAGGATATAATTTGATACCGGTGCATCGCACTCATTTATATCTCAGTATTTGGTAGATTGCTTATGTCTGGAACCTTTATACATTAGTACTCCTCTAAGGGGTGTGAATCCTATAGGAGGGTATGCAACTCTAGTAATGAGATATGACCAGTTAGAACTTCATTTGTTTGGTTATATCTTTGCATGAGTTTATATGTTTTTGATTTCATGGGTTTCGGGATCATATTGGATATGGATTGGTTAGATAGATATGATGCTAGGATATTTTTCCAGGAGGGAGAAATATCATTGAGACACCCTAATAGCCATAATCGAGTCATTTACTCGATAAGGAGTTCGAATGGAAATGCTTATGTGTTATTGGGTGATATGAGAACAGAAGCAGAGTTGAAGCAGATTTATGTAGCAAGAGAGTTTGTGGATGAGTTTGAACCAATTTCGGGCTTGCCGCCTAAAAGGCATATTGAGTTTCGGATAGATCTCGTACCGAAAGCTAAACCTGTAAGTAGACCACCTAGCAGGATGTCACCAACCAAGATGAAGGAATTAAAGGTGCAAGTGGTGGAATTGGAAGGAAAGAATTTCATCTGGCCAAGCAGTTCGTCTTGGGGAACGGCTGTGGTATTCGTGAAGAATTCAGATGGATCATTAAGGACGTGTATCAACTATCGTATGTTGAATGAGAGGACGATCGAGAATAGGTATCCTTTCCCGAGGATCGATGACTTATTCGATCAATTGAGTGGAGTCAAAGTGTTTTCCCAGTTGGATTTGGCTAGGTTTCCATCAGCTAAGAGTGGTAGAGGATGATATTCCTTTGACAGCGTTCAAGACCAGAATCGGGTCTTGTAAATGGTTGGTTATGCCATTCGGGCTTATTAATGCACCAGCTTTCTTTGTGTATTTGATGAACCGGGTTTTACGAGAGTATTTGGATAAGTTCGTGTTGGTTTTTATTGATGAAATTTTGGTACATTCTAAGAATAAGAAGGATCATGTGGATCATCTTAGAATAGTGTTGGAGATGCTAAGGCAACATTAGCTGAAAGCGAAGTTCTTAAAGTGTCAATTATAGAAGAAGGAAGTGAAGTTCCTTGGTCATGTAGTTTTCAAGGAAGGTTTAGTAGTTGATCCGGATAAGATCGAATTTGTTAACAATTGGAAAAGACTTGAGATGGTAAGTGAGATTAGAAGCTTTCTTGGACGTGCAGGTTACTACTGATGGTTCATTAAGGATTTCTCGCAGATAGCGGCATCCTTGATCATGCTAACTAGGAAGGATGTGAAGTTTGTTTGGTCTAACAAATGTGAGGAGGCATTCCTAAAGTTGAAACATTTGTTAACTAATGTGCCCGTATTAGTAGTTCTTAAGGGGAATCGGTGGTTGGTAGTTCACACCAATGCATGTGGTACCAGGTTAGGTGCTATGCGAATGCAGAATGGAAAGTTTATTGCCTATGCTTCGAGATAGCTTAGACCGCATGCAGTGAGATACCCTACTCATGATTTGAAGTTGGTAGCGCTAATCTTTACATTGAAGGTGTGGAGACATTATATTTTGGTAGAAAGGTTTGAGATTTTTACAGCTCATAAGTCTCTACGGTATTTATTCTCTCAGAAGGAGCTGAACATGAGACAGCAGAGATAGCTGGAGTCTATTGCAGCTTATGATTTTAGCATCAAGTATACACCGGCAAAAGGAAATAAGGTGTAAAGGCCTGCAAATCCGTACCCCTTTTGAGCTGGCAAAATCCCACAACAATTCATCCCAAAGTGGAACAAAAGTACGAGTCTTTGGGTTTAAAGAAGAAAGAGGTAGAAGAAGAATAATAAAAACAACGTCAGAGTCTCACAATCGCAGCGGAACAAAATACAATATATAATAACAGCTTTTAAATACAAAGAAATTTTTATTGTTATATATATACATACCATCATCAGAGTACAACAAACATCCATAGAGGGACAACTTAATACTTTTCCATACACAGCGGAAATAATAGTCAAATACAGAAGTATGCTCTGTCATCCAGCTCGTTTCCGGAACTCCTTAGCTTATAACCTAATCCTCTTTAACTCTGTCTGACCCGAGCATCATATAAAACAACACCCGAGCCAGTCTGGAAAACCAGCGTGGGAAAAACACACTCAATTAGATTATTATATTTCAAAAATCCTTTGAAAAACAAAAGCATCTCGTAAGACCTCGCCATAAATAAACATGTCAGGTTTTTACCTTACGATAGCCAAAGCATTTTTATCAAATCCGTCTTATATTATAATAGTGTCTATAGAAAGTAAAATAGAATCTAGCTGAAATGCTTGCATCTCGTGTTTCAGTAATAGTTAGGCACAATCAAAACGTACATGTGCTTATTGGAGATTGGATTCCATACAATGGCAGGGCTACTGGGGTACCGCCCATCATAGTACCTGGTCTAGATCAGAGTACCGAAGATCCACCCTAAATCCCCTGCAACACAAGGCCGGAACCATCCCTTACTAGATAGTCCCGAATAAGATCACCCCACGGTTGGCGCGACCAACCGCCCACTATGTCCAAATAAAAGGGACATCTAGACAGGGGAAATCTTACCCTAATTGGGTGCTACCCACTTAGCCTTGCTACACCTCCCATGTTTTAGCCATTCCCGGTTAATGAGGCTTGAGGCTACGATTACCTTTCAAGAACGAGTCCCACTTAGAATGTTCATCATCCCCCTGACGATGTTCTGAAAGCATTCGTCCATACAAATTGTGCTGGGTCAGGACAAACCGAATCACCGTCTTCATCCTCTTCACGGTCTTCATTCGTTATCCTTCAAACCGGATCGAAGTGGTTTTCGAATAATTAAACCCGATCCAGGTCTCTTCAAAACGATCAGTGCATTGGCCAATATTGATAGTCGGTTATTTAACTATCAAATAATCACCCACAAGCAACCATCAAGTCTTAAACAATTTTCCTCAAATTATTTATCTCAAATATCCACCCAGATATTATTTCCATTTTCAACCCTTTTTAAAACAGTTTTCAAACTCCTTTTATTTTCATGGAACCATTTAAATCTTTTTCCCATACTCAGAATATTTCTTTACTTCACTTTTATATTCAACTCGAGAAAACATTCGTTTATTTTCTTATTTCTTTCTCAAAAATCAATATACACTTTTGCTTGTAAATTCTCAAACTTAATTGCTCCACTTTGCTTTGTGAACTTTATTTCGCCTTCAGGAAACTCTTATCTTATACTTGGTAATTTATTTAAGTTTCCATAACCCCACTTATAAGATTTTTCTCCTAAATCTTATCCCATTTAATAAACTCGCTTATCATCTCAAGAGGATTATAATTGGATTTTAAAGAAACATTTTTTTTAAAAACATCTAGACTTATAAAATAAGAATAATGGTTTTATTTTTAAATTATGGTTTAAAGTAACATTAAATATAAATATTAAAATTCATATCCGGTTATTAATAGATTTTCAAAGCTGGTTTAGAAAACTAGAGTTTATTATAATAAATTTCTAAGCCCTCAAAATAACTAATTCGAAATAATCTAAATCCAGATAATAGTTTATAAAAATTATATAGTATAGTAATTTAAAAATATTCCCTTTAAAATAAATTTATATTTTTGGAAAACCCAATATTCACCTATAAATTCCTCTTGATTCCTGTCTCAACGACCATATTCTCATTTCTCACCTTCGGAAATATTCTACTATTTCCTTTCAAAACCAATTTTCAAAACTCAATATAAGTTTTCGCCATGACTTATCTCTTTACATATCTATTGATATCTTCTCATCTCATCTATAAACCCCGTTTATAAATTTACAAACCCCCTGAGTTTTCCATTTATTTATAAAAACAACTTATTCAAAAATCCTATCTTTATAATTTTATTCCTCAACAAAATCCCATATTGTTCCTTAATAAAATCCCATTTCATTTCTTAATAAAGATCTTTTTATTTCTCAATAAAATTTCGCTTTACTTCAAATTCACTCATTGATTCCAATATTTCTTCGAGTCTTTAATATAAAATTTAAATTTTCCCAAAACACAACTTTAACCAATTTATGTATAACCCAAGTAATAAATATACTTTTATTTGACTTAATTCTCAAATAGAAGTAGATCCAAATTCTTAATAAATATTTTTTTATTCAAGTTTCATTTTAACTTCCTCCAATTAAATTATTTATGGTATTAAAAATACCAAATTTCAACTTCCATGTTATTTAACACTTAATAATCCAATTCACATACAAATCCATATCAATTCATATACCCTGTCATATAACAACTTATATATGATCAATAAATATTTTTGAGGAATCCTGTTGGATCCCTCCAACCTGTTTCCCTGCATCCACAGATGTTAGCACAAAATAAAATACCAATTCCACTTCAAGGTGGAATATCGCGGTATATGGGTTTATATAATATCATCCGCTATTATGCAGCGCATAGGGTCTCATCTGCTATATAATGCGGGAATATCAATCACTCCAATATAATATATACGACTATATATAAACAACTTTCAACAGATAATTATTTAATTCATCCATGCACATCAAATGATTTAAATTTAGCATTTAAATTCAATCTATGGCATCCAAATGAGTGAGAAAATCTCACCTTTGCTTTTATTTGCAATCCACTTCAATCTTGCTTCGGTCTCTTCATGATTTGAGACCTTGTATAACATTATATGATTTATTAATATTTGAATTAATTGACAATAAATCATCGTTTGATAG
Source organism: Allium cepa (assembly GCA_030765085.1). Classification (NCBI taxonomy): domain Eukaryota; kingdom Viridiplantae; phylum Streptophyta; class Magnoliopsida; order Asparagales; family Amaryllidaceae; genus Allium; species Allium cepa. Next base: position 795,287,396 of record CM060929.1, on the reverse strand, counting down.
ATTTAATTTTAACTAATGACTTAACTTTGACAAATGATTAAATTTTAAACTAATTTCCCTTTTAAAGACCTTTTAGTAGCTAAGATTAATTAAATAAATTTATGGAACAAATTCATCACTTTAATATCTTGTTTAAGAAAAACAAACTAGTAAATTAAAATGTGTATATGTATATTTATCTTATCTCTATTTTTTTTCGAAACACATACACTTAACAAAAACAATCTTTAAAAACCTAAGTTTTATACAACTCCCTAGATTTTCCAAAATCTAAAATAATATATGTTTTCCCTATATATACTTAATGTATATATTTATATTACACCTTTTCTGTAAAAATAAGATAGAATTCCCTTTGCTATACGACCTTCTTTTCTTCTTTTTGTTTTCTTTTTCAAAATCAAAACCTTAGCTTACTATAAAATGTAAAAACAATTTTTTTTCTTTTTACATCTTACTGTAAATAAGTGTTTCATGCATATTCGTATACTTATATATAAATTTAAAAACCATATACTTTACTGCAGTTTTTCCCAGCATATATAATTTCCAGTTTGTATATATATTTAAATTAAATTAAAAACTAAAAAACTGATATATACCACACTGTAAAAATCTTAATTTTCATATATAAACAGAGATATACCTCACTAGATCGAGTTGGAAATCGCACAGAACCCAGATCCCTCCTTGCCTCCGACCCAAGCTGTCGCTGCGCGACCACCCTCAATCGGTCGAGGGTTCATCGACGACTTCGACTTCGGCCTCCACTGTCCCTTGCATTGCTCACCAAAACCCCCTTGCCGAGTACGTGACTTCCTCCTCAACTGTAGCCACCAAAGATTTTTCCCTTCAAGAACCCCAACCGCGATCCTTGGCCGCTGCCCTGACGGTGCTGCTTCTCCCTTGTCCTCACTGGCCGCCACCAAGACGTCGCGCTAGCCTCGTCGACTGATTAAGTTCGCGTGCCACCCAAACGAAGACGAACATCCATGTGGAAAGGAATGTCGCGGCCTTCGATTAATCGCTCTTGAAATCGATTTCAGGTATCGAGAGAAGCTGCATACAAAAGGAATATGTGATTGAATTATTTTTTCGACGCTCGATTTCCAATCGAAGACAGAAGAGGGGAAATATGAGTTTTGATTTTGTTCGAACGAAAATTTTGAAGTAGGACGCCATTGTTTTTTTCGTGATCGAACTGGAGAGAAATATAGGTGGAGTTGGGATTTAAAAACTAGGATTGGGGCTTGCTTTAGAAGACAGGTGATTTTAAAAAGATTTTTGAACTGAGGGAAAAGATGGACGTGATTTTTGGCATGTTAGATGTCAACTACTGTAGCCCTGAAATGACGGGGAAAAAGTTTTGATAGTGAAAGAAATTATGCTGAGGGGAAAACAGATTTGGAAGCTGAAATATGTAATTTAAATTTCTAAATTTTAAACTTGTCTCGAAAACACAACTCAAAATCTTGACTCCCTATCGAGACATGCCGCCAAGCGTCTATAATGTTATACACCTCTTTCGAACTCAATGGAAAAGGTTTCGTGTCCTAATTCGATCGTACAGAGAAGATAGCTTTTGGATCGACTGTTAAAATTAATTCAATTAATTATTTTCTAGGCGTTCATATCCCATACGATCACACAATAACTCGGAAAGCTATGAAAATTGAAATCCGATAATAATTCAATATTACGGATCAAATGGAACTGGTTTCGTCGAATTCCGAGACTGTGCCTCAGAAGGCTATTTTTTTAAATATCAATTTAAACATTATTTTTAAAATTGAACAAACCACTGTTAAATTCAATTTCAACCCATTTATTATCTTTAGTATTATCAATAAAAAATTTATAAGCCATTGAAATATTTTTAACAAACTTATAACTCCAGATTTTATATTTTACCCAATATCCAACTACTACTTTAATAATTAATTTATTCAATTGATTGCTATATTTAAATTCTAAATCCTTTTTATTAAATAAAACCAAACCTTTCATATTAAAAATCAATTCATAGTTCAAATCAAATATTTAAATCCATTTTAAATATCCCAAATTAACCGTTTAAAAGTTCGAGGCGTTACATTCATCCCCCCTTAAAAGAATTTCGTCTCTAAAATTACTAACACAGAAGAATGCTCCCAACTCATTAACTTTTTCAAACCCCCTCAGTGAAAATCTCATATTCACTTTTTCTAAACTTTGGTTCCATCTAAACAATTAGTTTCGACCAAAACAATTTATCCTCAACTCCATTCCCAAAATCTCTTTATTTCAACTTCAATTTGAAATCAATTCTTTGTTAACAAAATTTTCAAATTTTTCAAAAAAAAATTCTAACTCCCAAAATTTCTGGAAAATTTTGGCAGAGTCTCCTTTGTACGGAGGAGTTTTCGCAATTTTGCAAGAGAGATAAATAAATATATATATATATATATATATATATATATATATATATATATCGACCCACACGGTCGAAAAAATAGAAAAACAAAACAATAATCCCATTTCCTATCTTTTATTGCATAGGTGTACCTTTATTTAGCATTTTTAAGCAAGCGGCTTATTTATTTAGCAATTAGCGCAACCACAATCCCGCTAAACGGCCTCCCGATACCTGTACTTACTCAATTTAAACATATATATAAGCACTATATATAAGAAGTTTATAGCATTTCACTTATATTTGCATAACTAAAACATGGATTCTATAAACACTGCATGTTATATACTTCCACAAGCACAAATGTAATGTTTCGACACTTATTTCAATTGTTTTCAATCAATTCTCAACCCATTCTATTCAATTTAAGTGATTTACAACTCACTTGCTTATCTTCAATTCATTTCCAAACCAAACAACTCGTATTCACTCCAATTGATCCAAAATCAACTTTATTCACTTCTTTTAATTCACTGAATTTTTATTTAATCTCGTTTACACCAACGATAATTATATTTATGCAAATTGGATGATGTTTATTTTAAACAAACAATCTCTTTAGTTTTATAACTGTTTTAAAATTGATTCCAACTCAATTTATATTTAATTCAATTCAAGCTTTTATTTAATGAGCCTTCACTCTTACTCGAAGCCAAGTTTCCATAAATTTAACCTTAAGTTAGTTTACTTTCTTCAAAATATTTCAACTTCATACTTAAGTTCATTTCCATTTTAATTTGATTCTCATCTAATCAAATTCCATTTAATTCAATTAGCCATTCTCATAATCCATTTAAACTTTCTTTACTCCATTCTCAATTCGTTAAAATAATATCCAAGGCCATATTTAATTCATTCATACTCGAATAGGACTTATTTGCAACTCAAATCATCTCTATTTAAATCTAATTCCATAGCAACTTTAATTCATGTTTAATTCACTTACAATTCCAAGTTGAATTTCTATTTATAACTCGGGTTTCATTTCCAAATTCCATTGTTAACTCAAATTCAAACTCCTATTTATCCAATTTAGGTTCCATTCCCATATTCATTAAATAACTAATTATCCTACTAGCTCACTTCCAATTTACAATTCAATATTTGATTTTTTATCACTTTATTACTTTACTTGAATTCCTAATTTATAATTCAAGATTGGATTTTTATTTCATTCACAAAATATCAAACAATTCTATTTTGGGTTTTCTTTCACTCCTTTAGATTTATAAGTCACACACTTATCCGTATTCACCCCTTAATCCATTTACAATCAATCCCATTCACATTCTACTTTTAACTCGGGATTATATATATTCACTTAACCTAGTATATTTTTATTTCAGTCCTTTTAACCTTTATAGGCTATTTTCAATTCATTCACCCCAATACAATTCTTATTCAACTTACCTTTACTTATAGAAGTAAGAATTTAATTCCACTCAATATTTCTATAACTCAACTGAATTTTATTTCAATTCAATTTGTTCAACTTAACTTCCTTTAAATCGAGATTCATACTATTCTCTTTAATCTACCAATTCACTTGGATTTAATTAAGTAAGAACTTAATTTCATTTAATATCATCCACATCTAAATTCATTTCATTTCAACTTAATTCAAATCCAAATATTAAACTTAAGTTAATTTCAACCCTATTTAATTTCTATTAAATTTCCCAATCTAATTCATTTACATTCTAAATTTTTATTTTCTTCACCATTTCATTTATATTTATATATTTTTTCCATCACCATTAGCTAAATTCCAAAAACTAAATTTTCAACTTAATCCAAGTTAAATCCTCATTTTTAACTTCACTTTTAATTTTAACTCCAAAATTCAATCATACTTTCCTTGGTTATATAAGCCATTTTAAATCTTTATAATCTTATTTGTCTATAATACTATCATCCAAACACTTTAATTATATATAATAATTTGCAGAAAATTATTTCTTTTTATATTAAAATATATTTTTGAGTAAAATTATTTCATTTACCCGCTTCCGAAAACAATATTGTGTCGAATTGTTCTATCCAAGTGTTTAGAAACCCCTTCGATACAGTTGTGCAGACTGTGCCGACGAAGTTCATATGCCACTCAATAAATCAATCAACACAATATAAAATCATTGTATTCACTAACAAATACGCACTCATATCTATTAATACACTCAGACTCATTCTAGAGTACTACTGACTCTATCTCTAATGAGTAATCCCCACCAGAGCCAAGGTTCACGCTTAACCTTTCAGCTCTGATACCAACTGTAAAGGCCCGCAAATCCGTACTCCTTTTGAGCTGGCAAAATCCCATAACAATTCAGGCCAAAGTGGAACAAAAGTACGAGTCTTCGGGTTTAAAGAAGAAAGAGGTAGAAGAAGAAGAATGAAAACAACATCAGAGTCTCACAATCGCAGCGGAACAAAATACAATATATAATAACAGCTTTTAAATACAAAGAAATCTATACTGTTATATATATATACACACATACCATCATCAGAGTACAATAAACATCCATACAGGGGCAACTTAATACTTGTCCATACACATCGGAAACAATAGTCAAATACGGAAGTACACTCTGTCATCCAGCTCATTTCCGGAACTCCTTAGCTTATAACCTGATCCTGTTTAACTCGGTCTGACCCGAGCATCATATAAAACAACACCCGAGTCAGTCTGGAAAACCAGCGTGATAAAAACACACTCAATTGTATTATTATATTTCAAAAATCCTTTGAAAAATAAAAGCATCTCGTAAGACCTCGCCACAAATAAACATGCCAGGTTTTTACCTTACGATAGCCAAAACATTTTTACCAAATCCGTCTGATATTATACTAGTGTCTATAGAAAGTAAAATAGAATCTAGCTGAAATGCTTGCATCTCACGTTTCATCAATAGTTGGGCATAATCAAAACCATATAGACGCTTATTGGAGATTGGATTCCATACAATTGCAGGGCTACTGGGGTACCGCCCGTCACAGTACCTGGTCTAGATCAGTGTACCGAGGATCCACCCTAAATCCCCTGCAATACAAGGCCGAAACCATCCCTTACTGGATAGTCCCGAATAAGATCATCCCGCGGTTGGCGCGACCAACCGCCCACTAAGCTGAAATAAAAGATACATCTAGACAGGGGAAATCTTACCCTAATTGGGTGCTACCCACTTAGCCTTGCTGCACCTCCCATGTTTTAGCCATTCCCGGTTGATGAGACTTGAGGCTATGATTACCTTTAAAGAACGAGTCCCAATTAGAATGCTCATCGTCCCATTGACGATGTTCTGAAAGTATTCGTCCATACAAGTTGCCCTAAGTCTGGACAAGCCGAATCACCATCTTCATCATCTTCACGGTCTTCATTCGTTATCGTTCAAACCGGATCGAAGTGGTTTTCGGATAATTAAACCCGATCCCGGTCTCTTCGAAACGATCGGCGCATTGGCCAATATTGATAGTCGGTTATTTAACTATCAAATAATTATCCACAAGCAACCATCAAGTCTTAAATAATTTTCCTCAAATTATTATCTCAAATATCCACCCAGATATTATTTCCATTTTCAACCCTTTTTAAAACAGTTTTCAAACTCCTTTTATTTTCATGTAACCATTTAAATCTTTTTCCCATATTCGGAATATTTCTTTATTTCAATTTTATATTCAACTCTTGAAAACATTCGTTTATTTTCTTATTTCTTTCTCAAAAATCAATATACACTTTTGCTTGTAAATTCTCAAACTCAATTGCTCCACTTTGCTTTGCGAACTTTATTTCACCTTCAGGAAACTCCTATCTTATACTTGGTAATTTATTTAAGTTTCTATAACCCCACTTATAAGATTTTTCTCCTAAATCTTATCCCATTTAATAAACTCGCTTATAATCTCAAGAGGATTATAATTGGATTTCAAAAACACATTTTTTTTTGAAAACATCTAGACTTATAAAATAAGAATAATGGTTTTATTTTCAAATTATGGTTTAAAGTAACATTAAATATAAATATTAAAATTCATATCAGGTTATTAATAGATTTTCAAAGCTGGTTTAGAAAACTAGAGTTTATTATAATAAATTGCTAAGCCCTCAAGTTAACTAATTCGAAATATTCTAAATCTAGATAATAGTTTATAAAAATTATATAGTATAGTAATTTAAAAATATTCCCTTTAAAATAAATGTATATTTTTGGAAAACCCAATATGCACCCATAAATTCCTCTTGATTCCTGTCTCAACGACCATATTCTCATTTCTCACCTTCGGAAATATTCTACTATTTCCTTTCAAAACCAATTTTCATAACTTAGTATAAGTTTTCGCCATGACTTATCTCTTTACATATCTACTGATTCTTCCTATCTCGTTTATAAACCCCGTTTATAAATTTATAAACCCCCTGAGTTTTCCATTTATTTATAAAAACAACTTATTCAAAAATCCTATCTTTATCATTATATTCCTCAATAAAATCCCATATTGTTCCTTAATAAAATCCCATTTCATTTCTTAATAAAGTTCTTTTTATTTCTCAATAAAATTTCGCTTTACTTCAAATCCACTCATTGATTCCAATATTTCTTCGAGCCTTTATTATATAAAATTTAAATTTTCCCAAAACACAACTTTAACCAATTTATGTATAACCCGTAATAAATATACTTTTATTTTACTTAATTCTCAAACAGAAGTAGATCCAAATTCTCAATAAATATTTTTTTATTCATGTTCCATTTTAACTTCCTTCAATTAAATTATTTATGGTATTTAAAAATACCAAATTTCAACTTCCATGTTATTTAACACTTAATAATCCAATTCACATACAAATCCATATCAATTCATCCATCCTATCATATAACAACTTATATATGATCAATAAATATTTTTGAGGAATCCCGTTGGATCCCTCCAACATGTTTCCCTACATCCACATATGTTAACACAAAATAAAATACCAATTCCACTTCAAGGTGGAATATCGCGGTATATGGGTTTATATAATATCATCCTCTATTATGCAGCGCATAGGGTCTCATCCGCTATATAATGCGGGAATATCAATCGCTCTAATATATATATATATATATACTACTATATATAAACAACTTTCAACAGATAATTATTTAATTCATCCATGCACATCTAATGGTTTAAATTTAGCATTTAAATTTAATCTATGGCATCCAAATGAGTGAGAAATTCTCACCTTTTCTTTTATTTGCAATCCACTTCAATCTTGCCTCGGTCTCTTCACGATTTGAAACCTTGTATGACATTATATGATTTATTAATATTTGAATTAATCGACAAGAAATCATCGTTTGATAGATTTAATTTTGACTAATGATTTAACTTCAACAAAATTAAATTTTAAACTAATTTCCCTTTTAAAGATCTTTTAGTAGCTAAGATTAATTAAATAAATTTATGGAACAAATTCATCACTTTAATATCTTGTTTAAGAAAAACAAACTAGTAAATTAAAATGTGTATTTGTATATTTATCTTATCTCTTCTTTTTTCGAAACACATACACTTAACAAAAATAATCTTTAAAAACCTAAGTTTTATACAAACCCCTAGATTTTCCAAAATCTAAAATAATATCTGTTTTTCATATATATACTTAATGTATATATTTATATTGCACCTTTTCTGTAAAAATAAGATAGAGTTCTCTTTACCGTAAAACCTTCTTTTCTTCTTTTTGTTTTTTTTCAAAATCAAAACCTTAGCTTACTGTAAAAATGTAAAAACCAATTTTTTTTCTTTTTACATCTTGCTGTAAATAAGTGTTTCCTGCATATTCATATACTTATATATAAATTTAAAAACCATAAACTTTACTGCAGTTTTTCCCAGCATATACAATTTCCAGTTTGTATATATATTTAAATTAAATTAAAAACCAAAAACTGATATATACCTCACTATAAAAATCTTAATTTTCATATATAAACAGAGATACACCCCATTAGATCGAAATCGAACGGAACCCAGATCCCTCCTCGCCTCCGGCCCAAGCTGCCGCTGCATGACCACCCTCAATCGGTCGAGGCTTCATCGACGACTTCGACCTCCACTGTCCCTTGCATTGCTCACCCAAACCCCCTTTCCAAATACGCGACTTCCTCCTCGACTGTAGCCACCAGAGCTTTTGCCCTTCGAGAACCCCAACCGCAAGCCCTGGCCGCCGCCCTGACGTCGCTGCTTCTCCCTTGTCCTCTCTGGCCGCCGCCAAGACGTCGCGCTAGCCTCGACGAGTCCTTGAGTTCTCATGCCACCCAAAGGAAGATGAACATCCATGCGGAAAGGAATGTCGCGGCCTTCGATTAATCGCTCTTGAAATCGATTTCGGGTATCGGGAGAAGTTGCGTACAAAAGGAATACGTGATTGAATTTTTTTTCGATGCTCGATTTCCAATCGAAGACAGAATAGGGAAAATATGAGTTTTGATTTCGTTCGAACGAAAATTTTGAGGTGGGACGCCATTGTTTCTTTCGTGATCGAACTGGAGAGAAATATAGGTGGAGTCGGGATTTAAAAACTAGGATTGGGGCTTGCTTTAGAAGATAGGCGATTTTAAAAAGATTTCTGAACTGAGGGAAAAGATGGACGTGATTTTTGGTGTGTTAGATGTCAACTACAGTAGCCCTGAAATGACGGGGAAAAAGTTTTGATAGTGAAAGAAATTATGCTGAGGGGAAAACAGATTTGGAAGCTGAAATATGTAATTTAAATTTCTAAATTTTAAACTTGTCTCGAAAACACAACTCAAAATCTTGACTCCCTATCGAGACATGCCGCCAAGCGTCTATAATGTTATACACCTATTTTGAACTTAATGGAAAAGGTTTCGTGTCCTAATTCGATCGTACAGAGAAGATAGCTTTTGGATCGACTATTAAAATTAATTCAATTAATTATTTTCTAGGCGTTCATATCCCTTTCGATCACACGATAACTCCAAAAGCTATGAAAATTGAAATCCGATAATAATTCAATATTACGGATCCAAGGGAACTGGTTTCGTCGAATTCCGAGACTGTGTCTCGGAAGGCTATTTTTTAAATATCAGTTTAAACAATATTTTTAAAATTGAACAAACCACTGTTAAATTCAATTTCAACCCATCTATTATCTTTAGTATTATCAATAAAAAAATTATAAGCCATTGAAATATTTTTAACAAACTTATAACTCCATATTTTATATTTTACCCAATATCCAACTGCTACTTTAATAATTAGTTTATTCAATAGATTGCTATATTTAAATTCTAAATCCTTTTTACCTAATAAAACCAAGCCTTTCATATTAAAAATCAATTCATAGTTCAAATCAAATATTTAAATCCATTTTAAATGTCCAAATTAACCGTTTAAAAATTCGGGTCGTTATATAAGGTGGCAGATGCGCTTAGTAGGAAACATCTGAATGTGGTGTTAGCTATGTTAGCGGAATTGAAAGACTTAGAAGCACTGGCTGCTTGTAGTGCGCAGTTGAGGTCGATTGCTGGATCTAGTCGGAATATTGCCATGATGTCTTATATGGAAGTTCGATCGGTGTTTATCGAACGAATTGCTTTTAGGCAGAAAGAGGATCCATTATTAGTTGAGAGAATTAGAAGGTTAGACAATGGAGCCAAGATTGATGACTTAAAGGATTTTATTCTTGACCGCGGAGGTTGGTTGAGAAAAAAGGAACGGTTATGTGTTCTGGATGTTGGAAACCTTAGGAAGGAAGTTCCTAGGGAATGTCATCGATCAAAGTTTATGATTCATCTTGGGGGAACCAAGATGTATCAGGATATGAAGAGAAGCTTCTTTTGGAAAGGAATGAAGAGGGATGTTGGCTTATGAGTAAAACAATGTTTGAACTGTCAATAAGTTAAAGCCGAACATCAGAAGCCAAGTGGCATGCTTCAACCTTTGGATGTTCCATTTTGGAAGTGGGACTCCATGGATTTTATTGATGGGTTGCCAAGGTCAAACCGAGGAAATGCAAGTATATAGGTCATAGTAGACAGACTGACCAAAGTGCCCATTTCATTCCAATAAGGTCAACCAGGATGGAACCTGCTATGGCTAAGTTGTTCATGAAGAACATCATTAGACTGCATGGAATTCCTAGTAGTATGATTAGTGATAGAGATGCATTGTTTACTAGCAAGTTTTGGAAGAGCCTGCAGAGTGATTTAGGCACTAAGCTCAAGATGAGTACTGCATATCATCCTCAGACGGATGGGCAAACAGAGAGAGTCAACAAGGTACTGGAAGATCTTTTAAGAGCTTATGTGCTGGATTTTAGTGGTTCTTAGGAAGATCACTTGCACTTAGTGGACTTTTCCTATAATAATAGTTATCAGACTACTATAGGAATGACACCTTTTGAAGCTTTGTGTGGAAGGCTATGTAAATCACCAGCATGTTGGTTAGAGACCGGAGACAGGTTAGTCCTTGGTCCAGATTTGATGAGAGAGGTGATGGAAAAGATCGAGTTGATATGGGGAAGAATGAAGGAAGCTCAATCTTGGCAGAAGAGTTACACAGGCAAAAGGCGTAAAAACCAAGAGTTCTCGTTGGATATAGAGTTTTCATCAAGGTATCACCGATGAAAGACGTGGTTCCATTCATGAAGACCGAGAAGCTAGAACCAAGATATGTTGGACCATTTCCTATATCAGAAAGGAATGGGAGACTCGCATACCGAGTAGACTTACCGAGCAGTTTGGTAGGGTTCCAAGATGGGTTTCATGTTTCTCATCTCAGGAAGTATGTTCATGATCCAGAAACTACTATCGCTCCAATGGCACTGGAGGAATTAGTGATGGAACCGGATATGACTTTTGTGAGGCAACCAGTTCGTGTGTGGCAAAAGATGAGAATAGGCTAAGGAACAAGACAGTCAGGTTGATGAAAGTTCAATAGAGCGATAACGTGAAGGACTGTACTTAGAAAATAGAAGATGGGATTAGGGCTACTTTTCCTGGGCTGTTTTAGATGGTATGTTCTATATAGGGTTTATAAAGAATTTGGCTAGTATTTTATACTAGCTTTGCTTGCATGGGGTATATGTTTGTTGTTTTTTCCTTACTGAATTTCGGGGACGAAATTCTTTAAGGGCGGAATCTGTAATGACCACAAATTTTAATTATTTGGGATATTTAGTTGGATAAACTAAATAGAATAATGTGAATAGTAGGGAGATGAGATAAATAAATGGCCGTGTCTAAAAGAATGAACTAAGATAAAACAACTTAAATAAATTAAGAAGGAGGAATTTTTTTCCTAAGGGGTAAACTTGAAAATGGGGCTACATTTCTTAGTATATATCTCTTCCTCCACTTGAATAAATTTTAACTTTCTCATTCTTAACTCCTCGTCACTTTGGCCGACCATTAAAAAGCTCCAGGAAGAGTTTAAATTGAAGAATAAGCTAAGGAATTAAAGCTAGAAAGTTATCTCATTCTCTAATCAACTAATCTAGGTAAATAATCATGTTTATCATCTCGTTTTTCTTTGTTTGGATTGGTTATCGGTTATACTCGATTCAAGTTTGTGATTCTGGTTAGGATATAACCATTTAAACCTTTGTTTAGATAAGACATAGGTGTTTTAAAATGTTAATGGGATGATTAACACATTTTCATTCGGTTTGGTTAAATTCCGAGTTGTTTTTATCTTCATATGCTTTGAAATTTTAATATGTTGAAGTATATGATTTGTTAGATTTTTTATGATTTTTGATGATTTTTCCTTAGTGGTTTGCTAAGGTAATAAAATTATTTAACTCAAAGGGCTAAACTGAAAAATGGCTTCCATGTTTATTTAAAACCGGGGGGAAATTCGATTTTGGAAATATAATGGGAAGAAGTACAGTGTTTTAAGAAAAATGTTGACTTTTGTATAATTTTCACTGTTCGAACGCACAGAAGAAGGCTCCTTAGCTAATTAAAATTCGACAAACAAGATAAAAACATCACTTCAGTGGGCCTAGTTCTATCTTCAACTCCAACAAAACCGCTTTTAACCTTTTCACGAAGTTGAAAGGTACCTTTCCCCTAGAACGGAAGGTAAACGGTTACCTTCCTCCCAAAGTCGAAAGGTAAGCACAGGGCCGAAGGGAAGAAAAGGGCGAAAGGATGGGGAGGCTGCTTCTATTTCATTCGGATAGAAATAAAAAAATTGATTTCGAATAGGACTTCATTCAAAGGGTTTTAAAGGGTTATTTTAGCCATTTTTCTTGAGGAAAGTTTTTCTAATTTGAAGGGGCTACTTCGAAGGGTTATGCTTAAAATGCTTATTTTTGGTTGAATATATAAGGGGAATCCTTATTTAAATTGAATGTTATAAAACCTTGGGGGCACCGGGGTGGGTTTAATGTTCTCGATACATAGTTAGGGGTTACAAACAGAAATATGCTGTCGAAAATATACATTGGGGCTATCAATTCTTTCGAAATTATTAATTTAACCTAATTGGGGCTACCAATGGGAATAGGTTAAATAGGTGGTATACTTGGGGAAAAATATATAATCATGGGGATCATGAATTTTTGTAAATAATCACAGGGATCATGATATTTTTATTGGCCAAGTGATGGATTCTTAGTTAATCTAGGAAAACCATGCAATGTGCGGTGGATAGCCCACATCAAATTTCTAAAATAAAGAATGTTCTGCCAGAGGTGGTTAGCCTCAGGATTCGGCAACCAATGGTTCATAGTTATCCTAGAAAAACTATGGAGTGTGCCATGGATAACCCACGCCATTTTTTATACAACAATGTATGATGGATAATCTGCATTTATTTTGAATGGATTTAGGATGGATAGTCCAATTAAATTATGACGGATGGTCATTTTTAAGATTTTAGAGGGGAACTCTAATAATTGATTTAGATGGGAAATGTGATACATTGCTTTTAGATGGGATATCTAATAAATGGGCGGATGGGATATCCAACAAATATGATTTATGGCTTTGTTTCATATTATGCTATGACGAATCATTTTTGTGTAGGGGCATAGTAAATGATTTGCATGTTTGTTTTGGATACTAGTGAGTGGAAAACCCTAAGTAGCATGGTCTCACTATATATCTATTTATGATAAGAGATGATAGGGAATTATTCATACCAGACTTATTTTCTAACTCGAAGTTTGTGTTTCTCCACAAACTCTCAGGTACTCAAAATTAATTTGAGTAGTTTGAGAGTGGGAGACTTTCATATTTTTGGACGAATAAGCTTCCTGAGACATGCAAGAGGCGGCATTAACTATATTAGGAGCTATTTTGTGTGTTCCGTTATGATGTACTAAGAACTGTAAAGTTCATATTTATTAGTTCTCTGATCATCAAAAGGGGACATCTTCATATTCGCTCTTATCATAATTTGTGCATGTATATGTGATCTGAACGTGGCTCACATCAGAGATTATGCAATTAAATCTTAAATTGAAATTCACGAGAAATGAGAAATTCTGTTTGTTGAAGTTTAAAAATTTTCATATTCTTGTGTTTCTATGTTGCCAAAAGTTTCAAGATTTCGATTTCAGTCACTCGAAAATAACATCTATGGATGACTGCAGCATCCGTAGCAGTTAGTTTTGAGCCGCCAGAAGCGGGATGTCACATACTTATAACTTTCTTTTATACAGGGTCAAAAGGTGGGGTCGTACCCACACAGCACCAGCCAACAATAGAAAAAATACAGACTCCACAACAAAAACACTAAGTGTAGGTTTTGCCCTTCAAAAAAACGACACAAAATGAATCAAAATTAGATCAGTCACTACCCAAACTTTTCAACACTTCTTTCCACTACTCCCATTTTCACCTCTTGTTCGGAGTCTCTGCTTCGCCTCGGGAGTAGTGTCGTTGCCAGTAATGTCAAAAAGATCCTTAGCACTAGTGTACTTCTCAATCTCCTTCTCCTTTTTCAACGCTTCCATGACTTGCGGGAGCGCTTGGAGGCCTTGATTGCTTCAACCTTCTCCTTTTTTATGGAAACCAGCTGCTCTTGAGTCTTGCATGGCTGCTCATTTTGAGCTTCCTGCTCCCTAACATTCACTGCCATTACGTCTCCTTCCAAATACATAAAGGGTCACTTAAGCCATGAAGTGTGAAGATCTTATCGGACTTCGGCCGCAGCTGCGAGCCAGATGCAGACATGGAAACCAGATCAGGAATGGAAACGAGCACGAAAATAGTGGAGATAGCAGCAGGCCCAAGCATCAAGGAAGTTGGCAGATCAACAAATAAGGTAGATAGACCTGTAAGATCAAAAATGAAAGCATTAAATTCTTTCTATTCTTGTGGCGTAGGATGAAAGCTTCCAAACTCGGGGGAAACAAGAAAATTACCTGCACCGGAAGAGTGACCAAGAATGTCAACTTCGTATCACCGCCTTCATCCTCCTTAAATTGCTCTATAATCCGAAGGGAAGCCTCAAGTCCAGAACTTGTTGGTAGATTGCAGGGATGCTCCGATGTCTCATTAGCACCAAAAATGAAAGGCTCTGTAAGTGCTTCAGCGGCCATAGTCATACTGGCATCGGCAACTCCTCTCTCCCTCTCGATCCACAAAATCTCCTAGCCCTCCAGCAACACCTTCTTCGATTCTTCGTTAAGCTAGGCGTGTTCCAACACTCTCTCGGCGTAAATGTCACCATTGTCATGAAAACGGGTCAAGATTTCTTCCCAGCCCACAGCACGAGTGCGTGGAAATTCTGGACCCAAGTAGCTAAAGCTCCCCTGGTGCAGTAAAGAGTTGACATAGAAATTCAAGATGGTCTCATCCATCTTTTCCATCTTTCTTTAAAAATCACTTTGGAGCTCTTGATAATCAGTCGTAACTGCAACCTTCTCAACTTCGATGTGAGACTTATCGACACTAAGCTGCGCAACTTGATCCCGCAACTGGGCAACTGTCTCCGCTTGGTCGGCAACAGTCTTCTTGTTCCCCTCAACAATGAGATCATGATCGGGGATATTCTTTTTTTGGGCCTCAATCATTGCGCTACGAGTAGCTACCTCCTTATTTAATTTGGCCTCTTCGGCATGAGCTTTCTTTGTTTCATCTCTGTAGACAATCTCAATTCTTTCATGGGCCTCTCTTACTTCCTTCAGTAGGCCAGCATTCTTCGTACTTTCTCAAAGCACCGCTTCTTTCTTCTCATCCAGTTATTTAACCCTGGCATCGCGTTCAGTCAACACTCTTTCAAAATCATCCTTCTTTGACTCAAAAGAGAGGATTTCTCGGTAGTTGTTGTGATTTGTATCTACCATTTTCTCACATAATTTCTCCCACCCTTCGACCTGTTCTAAATTGTTTTAGATTGCCTGAAGATGTGGCATGTAAGAATCTCTATGGACTAGATGTAGATCATGGTCAAACTTAATCTCCTTTAGAAACCACCCGGGGAGCGCTGCCTCAAGCTTGGGAGGACCCGACGGAAGAATATAGGTCGGTCTCCGATGGGGATGTGAAGCATTGGGGGCAAGCAAAACAGAAGATGGTGGGATGAAAATGAAGGCGGAGCAGGGACAGAAGTAACGGGGATTTCCTGACCCATTGAAGAGTGTGTCAGAGCAAAAGCTTGCTGCTCTAAAAATGCGAATGGTAATCAAATTTTAACCTCTTAGATGGTTCCTCCCACTCATAAAAAGTCCTCCTCTTCTCATACCCGCCTTTATATGACTGGCTCCGCTCTCACTCATCTCGGCGACGGGCTTCGGCCTCTAGAACTTTTCATCTTCTATACTCTTCCTCCGTCTCTCAGGGTTGGTGACGGCCGGAAGAACGGTTGGACTAATGCTGGGAGTCGGTAAATTCCTCAAAGTCATCATAAAGGCCATGTCCCCTCTCGTCATACCTAACACGAAGCATAAATAAAAGGTCTTAGAAATATAAAATAGACATGATAAGTGTGTGTACTAATGAGTGTAACCCTAGTGAAGCATGTGATGTGTTTGGGAGGAGAGCCTAAAACGACGTTACAAACTGGATCAGGCAGGCACTATAGAAGAAATCGAACTAACTTCAGAGGTGATGTGGCCTAGAAAAAGGGGCACCTCCTCAAATCTGAAATCTTCTCATATGAGCATGTCAAAATCGACATATACATCGCTCAAATCTCTAAAATCCATGCCAATATCTTTACTCAGAGAATCCTGGCATCATTTAATTTCCGAGGCATCCTCCTTAGTACTCGTGTCCATAGAAGGTGAGCTCGGAATCACATGACTCATCCTAGGAGTCTCATCGCATGATTTAGAATCCCCATCATCAGATTCTACATAGAGATCATCGCTAGCAGTAGATTCATCGCTACTACTCCCAATTCCCCCCTCCTCTTTTCCTAAGTCCATCGTGGCTTTTCCTTCCCTCTGTTTGAATTTCTCCTCTCCTTCTTCCAAAATCGAAGGAATTCTGACCGGGTGACTAATTCGGTCACAACAACATCTCTTTCATCGCGAGCATCTTCTGTTGACTCTCCCGACTAGCCCTCTCTCTCTCTTGAGAAGCTTCTTCTTCAGAACTGTAAGAAAATGAAGTAGATCACGTGAAAACCTTGGATCGAGAAGGAGAGGGAACTTTAGCTGGAATGGTTGACCTCCCCGGATGCAATAATCCATATCGGGGCAAGTTATCGTCAGTAAGCATGACTTTAATGGATCGATCCACAACGTCGATAGCCTTCAAGGTTTGAAAAAATTGATCAAGAGACAAGTCCTTATTCAGCCTCGAGATAACTGCAAGGAATGGTCGACTTGTTAAAAGCTCCGCAGAAACATGTTGGAACTTAATAAATAGGGAAAAGAACTTAACCCATGTCATAATACAATTTTTCGATTACTTTAAGCTTAAATTACAACCAAAGATGGACAATCATCCCCTCTCTTGAATGAAAGAAAGTACCGTAACTTGTCGAAGCTTGTAACGCAATTGAATGTGCGCATGAAAAGGACGTGCAACCAAGTTAAGATGGCGTAACCGTTGGAATGAATATGGAACAGGGAAATGCCTAAATTTTAGAGAGTCTCATGCAAGAATTCATTAAAAGGGGTACAGCTCCATTCAGGTACATATACAGATGACAAGCGGTATATCCTAGGGAAGGCATATGGGAAAACTTGTTCTTCTCTGGAAGGCGTACATCCTCCTTCGGTATGCCGTGTTGTGTGTAGATATTGTGCAAAATCTTAGCGGAAACCATGAAAGAAGCGCTCTCTGATGAGTTGAGAAGAACTCTAAAATTAGGAGGAGTTCGATCCAAGACCGGTCCTACTGGGACCAACTGTCTATATTCAGCTTGTGAGATGGAAGGAGAAAGGGCAACGGATGATGATTAGGCTTCCGAAAGTGTTGGGCTTCCTTCGCTTGACTTATGGCACAAAGATAGGTACTTCATTCTAAAACAACATAACTCACGTCCAAAACAGTCAGATGATTCTGCTCTAAATTAATAATTATCCCCTACAACACTTTAATTTCGAAAAAACTTTGATTCATGTCGACACAACGGATTTCATGTATGTACGAGGACAAGTGCATTATGCTATCTATAAGAGGTGAGCTCGTTGTTCGAAAAACTACAAACGCTTTATCCCGTATGGATAGGTCGCTTGCAGTAAAAAAGGAAAAGGACTTCCCATATCGTTTCCATTTGTTTTTACTTCTTTTACACTTACCCGTTAACAACATGGAAAATTCTTTTCATTATAGGGACACTGGACATGCGGAAAGCAAGTAAACAAAGTCCAAATTCCTTGAAAGGGCCAAGACCAATTCATGATGTATCATACAATATCAGCTATGGAACTTGGCACAAGTCAATTCTAGCTTAATGGATGAAGATAGCAAAACGTGTCAAGCAACAGGACAAGGCCTAAATGTCATTTCGAGAGGAACTCAAGACTTGATTTACAATCTTACTTCATTAAGCCGCAATCAACTCAAACTCCTCACGATAAACATCACGAATGCAACCTAACCATCAAATCATTAAATGAATGTTGCAATCAGCGAACCCACCTCAGATTAACAGCCTAAACGCTAAGTTAATAGGAGCTTTAAGATCAACAAGCTACGATGAATTGGCAGTGGACTAGGGCGTAAGCAGGCTAGGGTTTCAACTAACGGCAACCTAGAGGAGCAGTGGCGAGGCTCTGTAGCAGCGGTGTTGAAGGAACCAAGGCAAAGATCGGCAAGGCTTTTGCAAAGAATCGGCAAGGCTTTTGGTCAAATCGCTGAGAAGGATCGAATTGCTAAGGATATAGGTCGCACAAATAAGAATCGGGCAAGTGAATGGAAGAGTTGGATCAAAGGAGCCTACTAAAGAAAATGGAAATAAAATAGCCTGAAAAATTTCTCTAATCATTAGGTCGCTAGTGGTCCATCATTTATGGATCGCTAGTGACCCATGTGGTTGAAGGCAAAAAATTTCTAAAAACTGTCAAATTTATCAGGTCGCTAGCAATCCATCATCTATGAATCGCTAGCGGCCCATGTGGTTGGAGGTGGATTTTTCTCAAACTTGCGCTATGACATCTACCCATTATTTTAAAAGTATACCGAGAAGCTGTGGAGAGAAATTTGATCCGTTATGAAAAGCAGTAGTGGCCAAGACAAAAACTAAGTGATCGTCAGCGCGACCTAGCTCACATCTACAAAGTTCTAACACGGTAACTAGGGATTCAACAAGCAGAGACTAAAGGCGATAACCTCCAAAGCACGCCATGTTTCCAATGAAGACGTACTATGAGGGGCAAATGTTATCTGGAATTTTAACCCATCAGAATCCAAGAGAAAACGGAACGACTTGATGGGGTCAGAATGGCTCATAACTCAACCAAAAAGGGGGAAAGCAACGACCAAGTTTCAATAAACCAAGAGACCAGCGTCTGTCCAATCCAACCAGCAGCTAAGTACAACTAGCTAGTAAATCATCATCAAAACAAAGCAATATGCAACAAGACTTCACGAACAACATCGATGTTAGGCAATGAAGGCATTCCAAACATCAAAGTCCAAAAATAATCTAAGTGCATGGATCGCTAGCGATCCATGCATTATGGATTGCCAGCAATCCATATAACATCATTGGATCGCTAAGGCGTATGGGGGAGAGAAGAAAGCAAAGCTAATTAGGCGAAGTAGGGAAAAGAGGAGCTAAGAGCTGGATCTATGGATCGCTAGCGATCCATGTTTTTGGCTCGGGTCACGAGCTGAGCTTCGGTGCATCTTCTTGAGTCCATCTGCAAGCAGTCAGTGAATAGGCCTACCCTAGAAGCTCTCTGATCTCTATAAATACCATCCGACCTGCAACATAAAGACGATCTTCTCCAAACAGGTAATTGAAGCTATGTTGGAAACATTCTTCACTTTTCACCTCCCTCACAATAATCTTCAAAGGAACTCACTATGACTCCCCAGTGGATTCTAACCAGAGAGATCCAGTCAAGCTACGAACAATCAAAACCTTATAATCAAACACTTCTTACAACAGCAATCAGTCTATAAGAGAAATTATAATGTGGACGTAGGCTTCGTGAACATCTAAACCACTATAAAAACCTTCTTGTCTTCTTTCTTTTACTACTCTTTTCTATAGCTATTATTTATATTATTGCTCTATGAGAACAGGGTTGGTGCTTTCACACTCAAGCCAGGGTGTTGATCCATTTTTTGGGTTAACACATACAAAATGAGCTAATATGTCCATGGCGGTGTAAATTCCAGCATCTACATACGGGCATATTATACCCTTCACGGATTATTATGTTACACATGCATATATATGTGTGTGTGTGTATGTATGATACATGTGTATATAAAATAAATTAAATCAAAATTAATTCCATATTCTAAAATATTTAAATTTAAATAAAATACATGATTTTATTTGAAATAATAAGAAATGATCTAAATGAATTACACTACATAGGCCCAATAAAGATCCAATAGTGTAGACATTTTTGAAATTCACCCATAACTTTCGCTACGGGCTGGTCTAGTTCCAACAGTGGTATCAAAGATAAATAGCTTATGCGATCGTAGTTAGTCATGTTTTGGTTAACTATTAAGCTCACAGCCCAACCGTTCTCCCTAATAGGAAAGGATCAAATTTGAATTAGGTCTTGGGCTAATTTTCAAAATTGTTTAAAATCTAAAATATAAGATTTTATATTTAAAAGTTAAACTTAAAACAAGATATAAATATATTATAATAGTTAAAATTTTCAAAACGTTTGAAATAAATATATACCAATTTCGAAATTTTAAAATTTATTAATTGGATTAATAAAATAAATCAATTAAATAAGTTAATTAATAAAAATATACGTGCATGTATTTTATATTATAATGTATGTTATGATATTTTAAAATGTATAAAATAACTTAAGTATACATATATGTATGTGAATTGAATTTTGAAACTAATATAATCTAATTAGAATTGTTTAATTTGACTAACCAATTAAAAATTAGTTATTTATATAAATTGATTAAATGTTAATTAATTAAGTAAATTAATTAAAGGTTAATTAATTAAATGAGTATACACATATATAAGATATATGTGTGATATTATAAAGGTTACAGTATGTAATAAATGTTTAATATAAATGTTATATTAACATAATATAAAATTAATTAAAATGTAAATAAATTAAATAAGATTTATACAATATAATATTATACATAAGACTATTATATAAGTAGTATGAAATATAAAAGTTATATAACAATAAAAGCTATATAATATGAATGTATAAACTAAAGGTGGAACATTGAAGAAACCCTAAACAGATTTTAGGGATAAATACTTACATAATCTACGTATACCGTGATTTCAAATGTATCCTACACTTGAATCACGAGGGAATTTCATAGGAAATACATGATTCCATAAGTCGATATCACTCAATATCATACATTAAAGATTATGAATCTTCAATATAATGTTGCCCTCTACCATACATACATACGTATATATATTAATAAATTACTTAAATACTCCTTAGTAGTTAAGAAAACTCAAGCTAAGGATGTTATATGTAGCATTATTAATATATTGAATAAACAAAGTAAGATAACACTATGTATTTGTTGAGCAAACTCAAGGTACATGTACTATACCTAGGACATCGCGATATAGTAGGTATGAGTGAATAATCTCTTTCGATTTGTTAAGCAAACTCAAGGTCGAAATGAGATACAACAAGTGTAACGATGCGTAATAATATAATTATTGAATAAAAATGGTTAAAAATAAAATTTAATGAATTATTAGTGTAGTTATTGAATATGAACTTGAATAAGATTTTGAGATAAACAATTCCAAAGATTTTGGGGATAATAAGGATTGAAATGAAATTCCTTATATTGAATGTGTTTATAATCAATAATAGGAATTTAGTGATAACCGTGAATAATTTTTAGACTGAAATAAAATAATGTTGATAACTAAAATTAATTTGGAATTTAATGATTTATTTATACTGATTTATTGGATAATTAAATTGTTTAAATTTAATATTGGAAATTATTTGAATAATTGAATTCCGAATTTAATATGATTGAAAACGATGTCGGAAGTTGATTTAAATTTTATTTGAACAACAATGAACTTTGTTAACATTTAAACTAGATTTAACTGTGAATAAAAAAATTTGGAAATTTTATATTTTAATTAACGAGTAAAAATAGCCAGGTGACTCTCTCGGACTTTGATGAAACTAGTTCCATCGGATCCGTAACAGTGAATTATTGTGAGATTTCAAGTTTCGTAGCAAACCGGACTTGTCATTTGTCCGTGCGAGCTTGAAACGTGTAGAAATTTATTTTGAAATTCAATAAAATAAATTGGCTTGGAAAAGCTATCTTCCACATACGATCGAATTAGGCCTCGAGACTAGTTCCATTATGTTCAAAATGTGGGTAAAAACATTATAAATGCCAGGAGGCACGCACCGTTTGGTGTTCGCGACTTCGCAGGTCGATCGAATCAGATATTTTCTAATTATTGTAATATAATATTAAAAAAATATCTCAACACTCGTTCAAACCCACTATCCACTTCAGCCCGTATATCCCTCTCGTCTCTCCCCTTTTTATTTTTCAACTGCTCAAATTTAAAATAAAAAATATATACCAATCGAACGGATAAAAGAATGAGACCTCGAAAAAACAAAGCAAATCGAATCGCCTTCGACTAAGGGTCGTGATCGCATGCGTGTGGGATGGAGAAGGAGGTAGCGCGATGGGGTTTGGCGATGGGCTACCTCGTCATAGATCTAGGGTTTGGCCGCATGCGCGATAGAAGGCGTAGGCGGTAGATGCAACATCGGTCGCAGGAGAAGGTGGAAGGGAAAACAACAGTTGAAACGGTGGTCGTTGGTCGTTGTCAGGATATCGGAGATGGCGTGCATATGGTAGCGTTATTGCCCATTCATGGGTCTCGACAATAGTCTGCTAGTAACGAGAGAAGAAGATAATTAATTTACTAACTAAGAAATTAAATTGTAATTATGTTTAAATTGATTATTAGATTAATTAAATCATAACTCTTTCAGTTGGGATCGTATCAAATTTGTCTTCGCCTTGATGTGGAAATGAAATTTATTTAAAGCTGAAATTGTCAAATTAAGGTGCAGGTTTATAAGCTTGTAATTGACTGAAACAATTTTTATGTTAATTAAATTTTATTGTGAAGTGATTTAAATTTTATTGATAGTTGTTCGATAAATTTAATTGAAATTTAAATGGGCATCTGAATTTAATCGATAGGATTTGAATTGGTAGTTAAATTAGATTAGGATTAAACTGCCAGTAAAATTCTTGATTATTGATAATTGTTAATTGCTGTGAATTATCGATTGTTTATATGATTTTTTATGATGGATGAAAATTTGATTAATATTCGGATGATTTGGATGTTTATGCATTTTGATATATCATGTTATCATCCTGTATATTATTTACAGTATATATAAAACTGTAAATTGGATTAATTTGAATAAATTAAGAAATAGGTTGAAATGATATATACCTATGGCAATTACTTTGGATTGAAATGATATTATCCATCCGTGAATTAAATTGGAATAACTGATTCACTTGGTCATATGATAGAAAATTTTGTACGGACAATGGACTAGTTAAATTAAATGATTTTAAAATTTTGATTTGAAATTATTTAAATGATTTGGTTTTATGGAATAAAAATAAATCAAAATGGAACTCAAAATGTTGAAATTTAAATTTGAAAAAAAAATGTTTAATCAATGAAGTTGAGATTTTTAAGTTATAATCAAAATATGATGTGAATTTTAGAAAATTGATTTGTCTTAAAAGATTGGACTTTTATTCGAACTTTGAATATTGCAAAGTAAAAGTGATATAAAATGATATTTCGAAATTGAGGTCGGAATTGAATTATATTTGAAGATTTGGTTTTTATTTGATTGGACGGAAAATTCGATTTAAGTGTTTTGAATCGATATTTTGGAAATCGAATTCGGAATTGATATAAATCGAAGTGGTTTAAAATTTGAGAATTGAGTTGAAATTAATTTGGAATTGGAATTTAAATTAATTTGGAATTGGAATTGGAATTGAAATTTAAATTAATTTGGAATTGAATTTTGAAATTAATTTGGAATTGGAATCGAAATTAATTTGCAATCGAAGTAAAAATTCGACTTGAAATCGAAATTGAATCGATTAAATCGAAATGGAAATTGGAACTGATTTGAGTTGGGAAATTTGGAATAGGTTTGACTTTGAAACTATTTTCAAATGAATTATTTTTTTATAAATGGTTTAAAATCTATATTCTTTAAATAATCAAGATTTTCTAAACTATTTAATTATATAAACAGTTTTTATTACTCAAACTATTTTCTCTAAACAATTTTAACTACTTAACTATTTTTAAAACTATTTAAATTATTTTCTAAAATTTCAAATCGGTCAAAGGGTGGAAGTTTGCATTTAATTCTTGGATTTTAATATGAATTGGGTTAAAGTGGAGTTATAACCAAAATTGTAATTCGAAGAAAATTTTGAAGTGAAATCGATATATCAAATTGAATTGACATTTTGAAGTAAACTATGATTTTTTTTTTTGAAGCAAATATGATGAATTCAAAATGGATTTGATTTTGAAGCGAATATGATATTTTGATATCAAGTGCCAACTATTGCCGAAATGTAAAAGTACCAACCAGTGTGTAAAACGACGTTTGGTTGTTAAAGACACCGGGGCCTCTTATTGGCATATTATCTGTCAATATTGGAACCATTTTAACAACTGTGTACGTAGTGGATGATATCCCAAATGTAGTGGTTTAATTGGTTACATTTACTGGATTGAAGTAAGAGAACGATGATAGATAGCTTTGACACTCGTGCTATAATTAAAATGACTAAAACAGGTGCATGTGTCTGGCCAATGAGGTTAGCTACCTCAAGCGACGTTGATCCCTCGTATTACTATTGTGATTTCATATTCGATGGGTGCACCTTTTTCGTTTGGATTGATTGTCATGGTCGGCCATGGATGGGTTACGACCGGCCAGAAAGGGTAAATTGGTAAAATCCTACCTTTGGCATTGCCTCACGTGCCTTGTCATATTTATCCCTATACGAGCCCATTACGACTTTGGTTTAGAACTGTACAAATATGTTAAGGTGGATCAATGTAAAGCCTTAATGTTATTTGATATTTATTTTACTGATATACATTATCTATTATAGCGTATACTATTATATATAAATAGTTTAACGGATCCTTAGGAGATGGAAAATCGTGTAACATCTCTTAAGTTATCGCACTCATATTTCATGATATTGATTTGACTTACATAAGAGTATTTTTAGTCCTGATTCGAGTGTTTTGTCTTTTCATTATGTTGGGGTCAGTCCTGAGTTTTTCATATATTTAAGACTAGTCTCTAAAGGATCAAAGACGAAGATTTGGTGCATTGCTATTATTATTATCCCCTACATCATACAATTCTACTTTATCGATTATTTATCTCCGATGTATATATATAATCTGATAAATGTGTATAGATTATAATCAAATGTATAGTAAATAGCTTCATGAACTATTTATTTGATTATTATATTTTATCATTACGCTGTGAGATTCTATGTTTGTTTTCTTCTTTTCTTATTTTCTTAATTAACCACATTGATTAACTACGTTTCAGATTGTTTAAGTTGGACATGTGTGGATTATTGTTGATTTAAACCTTTTGAAATATGGGTCGTCATAGTTGGTATCAGAGCTTTGGTTTGGTGATAACCTTGGCCTTTTCGGATTTGACTCATTAGAGATAGGATAGTAGTACCCTAGAATGAGTCTGTTCGAGTGTATATATATGAAGAGTGTACCTGTTAGTGTTATAAAATGTTTTATATTGTGTTTACTTATCCATTGAGTTGTTTATAAATTCTAGTCGATGTGCGGGACGCAGTGTTGTCGATAAGGGTTTCAAAACACTTAAATGAGGCAAGTGGACATAATATTGTTTTAAAATCGGATAAATGAAATAGTTTTACCTATATTATATTATATATATATAGACAATTTTTGATGAAATTGTTGTTAGGAGATGATAATATTTAATTATCATCGATTATTGTTTGAATTAAGATAAAACAGATACTTTGTGAATTTTATTTTATGAAGCGTTTGATAATTATATTGAATTGAAATTAATTATAATAAAAATTATTTGAATAGCAAAGCGTAAATTAATGAAATATTTTCATAAAAAGGTAATGAAATTTGTATTAGTAAATTTATAATATAGATTATAAATAGAAGGATTTAAAAATTGAGAATTTTAGAATTTAATATCTTTTATTTCAATTTTTTTTTAAAGCCTTCAAAATTAATAATAATATTAAAAGTGTTTTGACGAGAAATATATTTTTGAAAGATTTTTAAAAGAAATAAAGCATTAAACTCGCTTTGGTCATGGGAAATAAATTTGGGGATAATTTCAGCATCGTCGGTATTCATTTTTGAATTTGTGAGTAAGAATTACTACCAAAAGAAATTTATTTTCGATTAGAACAAGTTTTGAATGTGAAAAAAAAATTCTAAGTATGATTTGATATAAATGTATGAAATAGTTTTGAACTTATAATGGAAAACAGTATAGAAAAGATAAGTTATAATGTATAGATTTGAACAAGAAAATTAAATTAAATTTTAGAACTGTTGAATATTTTTTGTTAAACAAATGAAAGAAAATTTGAATTTGAGATATGAAATAAAAGGTTTAACCTAAGAAATGTTAATTAAATGGAGTTAGTGAAATTTAGTAAATAAAATGAAGGCTAACGCAAGAACGCTTAAATAAAATGAAATGTATTTGAAATGAATTAGATAAATAGTAAAATGATATCTTAAACGAAGCTATTGTATAAATTATAGATTTGAGAATATTAAGCTAAAAACAAATTTGATATTTGTTAAATATGAATGATAAGAAAATTTAACTTGAATAAAATTAAATAAAATGAGTAATGGATTAAAACGAAATGAAGTTTCACTTAGTATTAAATAAATCAAATTGGATATTAAATGAAACTAGATAAATTAGTAAAGTGAATTAATTCCACTTAAACTATAAAACAAATTAATAAAACGAATTCGAACTTAAAGTTTTAAAATGAAATATAATTTAAGTATGTAAGAAACTGAATAAAAATAAACGAGTGTAAGTAAAATTAATATGAGTAAATGAATTTAATTTAAAATGGGTGTAAATAAATTAAATGCAAATAGAATAAGTTAAATAAAGTCGAATTTAATTTGGAATAAAGATGAATTCAAGTTGTGAGATGAATTGAATGTAAGTAAAAATAAATGGAAGTAACTGAACTAAAGCAAAAATGATATTAATTGTGATTTAAATTAATAATGAACACGAGTTATAAAATGAAAAAAATTATTATCAATGATTGAAAATTTTTATTGAATGAACGAATGAAGTAAATCAGTAAATTGAATATGGTTTGAAATGTTGTTGATAAATTAAAAATATGAATTTAAGTTATGGAATAATAATAAAAATGAGTTGAAATTTTGTAAAATTTTTATAATAAACTTAAATGGTTTATAAATTATATTAGTATTAAAATATAAAGTGATAATGAAATAAATTAACTTAACAAGGTTAAATGGAATAATTTTATAAAATGGTTCATAAACGATGTTAATATGAAAAAGAAATATGAACATTAGAATTTAAATGTTTTGCGAAGCATAAAAGCTAAAGTTTTATAACTTAAAGATTTGATAAATATGAATGATACGAAAAAAATATGGAATGTGGTATGGAATCAAATTACTTAAGTATAATCAATTATATGAATTGCTGAAATTAAATAATGGAAGTGAAAAGAAATAAACGTAACTATAAATGAATGTAAATAAGTGAATATGAGCTTAATAACATTAATGAATGAAAAAAATTGGAAACAAATGAAATTGAATATAAGTCGATTGAACAAATAAATATAAATACATTGAATTGTAATAAATCAAATGTGAATGCAATGAATATTGGTTGATTGAAAAAATGGATTGAAACAAAATTAGTTGAATGTAAATCAATTAAAAGTGAATGAGTTGAATATAACTCCATTGTATGGTTAACAGAATGAATATTAAGAGGAGAATGTTAATCAATTAAGAAGTAAATAAAGTGAATGCAAATAAATTGGATGTGAATGTAAATTAATTGAAATCGAATCAATTAAAATGTTAATGAAATGAATGTTAATAGAAATGGAAGTGTATGAATTGAAATGTTGATATTGAATAATAGTGTGGTTATGAATAAAACTTGCATGAATATGATTGTTTTGATGTTTCTTTTACTGCATGGCTATGTTTGCTCATATAGTTGTTGTATAGTTATGTTATATATTGATTTCACTTTCCATATACATATTCTCATCTATTTTTGAGTGTTTAGTAAGTATGGGACATATGCTCGCTTTTGGAGCTCGATTGCACATATGTTGCTTTTGCTCGATTAAATATAAGCTAATTTTCTTATAACATTAATAATAAGGTACGTATCTCAGATTACATACCGTGATTTTATATTTTTTTTCTTCGGGATGCCTCACCATTGAGATGAGATGTATATTTGATATATTTGGTATATATATGTGATATATATTTGGTATATATATGTGATATATATGAGATGTATATTTGATATATGTGGTATTTATAACTTGTTTTATATATAAGTTATATTTTCCGCAAAACCGATATCGGAGTGGCGTAGTAGAAGCGTAGTAATAGTTTTGCAAATAAGATGTTTGTGTTTATAAGTTAATTATTTTGAGAAAATATATTATATGTAAAATTCTGTATTTAATGCCTTTTCGAGGATGAAAAGTTTTGAGTGAGGGAGTATGTAACGACCCGTATTTTTAACTATTTTAAATTATACAATTTGATGTAATTATTGAATAAAAATGGTTAAAATAAAATTTAATGAATTATTAGTATAGTTATTGAATATGAACTTGAATAAGTTTTGAGATAAACAATTCCGAAGATTTTGGTGATAATAAGGATTGAAATGAAACTCTATATATTGAATGTGTTTATAATCAATAATAGGAATTTAGTGATAATTGTAAAAAAAATTAGATAAAAGTAAAACAATGTTGACAACTAACATTTATTTGGAATTTAATGATTTATTTATATTAATTTATTGGATAATTAAATTGTTTAAATTTAATATTGGAAATTATTTGAATAATTGAATTCTGAATTTAATATGATTGAAGACGATGTCGGAAGTTGATTTAAATTTTATTTGAACAACAATGAAGTTTGCTAACATTTAAACTCGATTTAATAGTGAATAAAAAAATGAAAATTTTATATTTTAATTAACTAGTAAAAATAGACATTTTTGCGACTGTCTTGGATTTCGATGAAAATAGTTTCATCGGATCCATAATAGTGAATTATTGTAGGATTTCAAGTTTCGTAGCGATCAGACTTGTCGTTTGGCCATGCGAGCTTAAAACGCGTAGAAATTTATTTCAGAATTCGATAAAATAAATTGACTTGAAAACGCTATCTTCTGCATACGATCGGATTAGGCCTCAGGACTAGTTCCATTGTGTTCAGAATGGAGGTAAAACATTATAAACGCCAGGAGACACACACCATTTGGAGTCGTGACTTCACGAGTCGAACGAATCAGATATTTTCTAATTATTATAATACAATATATATATATATATATATCAGCACTAGTTCAAACCCACTATCCGCTGCAGCCCATATATCCCTCTCGTCACTCACCTCTTTAGTTTTCAACTGCCCGGATTCAAAATTAAAAAATATACCGATCGAATGGAAAAAAAAGAATAAGATCTCGAAAAAAACAAAGCAGATCAAATCGCATTCGACCAAGGGTCGTGACCGCACGCACAGGGAAAGAGAAGGAGGTGGCACGATGGGGTTTGGCAATGGGCTGCCTCGTCGTCAATCTAGGGTTTGGCCGCACGCGCGAGCGCAATAGAAGGCCTGGGTGGCAAATGCGACTCGATCGCAGGCGAAGGTGGAGGGGAAAACGACAGTTGAAACGGTGGTCGTTGATCGTTGTTAGGGTGTCGTGCATATGGTAGCTTTGTTGCGCATTCATGGGTCTCCGCCGTAGTTTGCTAGTAACGAGCGAAGAGGGTAAGTAATTTACTAATTAAGAAATTAAATTGTAATTATGTTTAAATTGATCGTTATATTAATTAAATCATTACTCTTTCAAATGAGGTCTGGTTCAGGCGAGAAAAATTTCGTTGGGATCGTATCGAAGTTGTCTTCGTCTTGAAGTGGAACTGGAATATATTTGAAGCTGAAATTGTTTTCAATTTCAAATTAAGATGAGTGTTTATACGCTCACAATTGACTGAAATAATTTTTATGTTAGTTAAATTTTATTGTGAAGTGATTTAAAATTTATTGATAGTTGTTTGATAAATTTAATTTACATTTAAATGGACATCTGAATTTAATTGATAGGAATTGAATTGATAGTTAAATTGGGTTAGGATTAAACTGCCAGTAAAATTCCAGATTACTGATAATTGGTTAATTGTTGTGAATTATCGACTGTTTGGATGATTGTTTGTGATGGATGAAAATTTGATTGATATTTGGATGATCTTGACGTTTATGTATTTTGATATATCATGTTATCATCATGTATACTATTTATAGTATATAAAACAGTCAATTGAATTAATTCGAAAAAATTAAGTAATATGTTGAAATGATATATACCTATGGCATTTATTTTGGATTGAAATGATATACATCCATCCCTGAATTAAATCGGAACAACCAATTCACTTGGCCATAGGATAGAAAATTATATATGGACACCGGATTGGTTAAATTAAACGATTTTAAAATTTTGATATGAAATTATTAAATTATTTGGTTTTATGGAATAAAAAAATCAAATTATTTTCGAAATGGAACTCGGAATGTTGAAACTTAAATTTGAAACAGGAATTATTTAATTAATCGAAGTTGAGATTTTTAAGTTATAATTGAAATATGATGTGAATTTCAAAAAATTGATTTGTCTTAAAAGATTGGACTTTTATTCGAACTTTGAATATTGAAAAGTAAAAGTGATATAAAACGATATTTAAAAATCGAGCTCGAAATTGAATTATACTTGAAGATTTGGATTTTCAATTGGATATGGAAGGAAAATTCGATTTAAGTATTTTGAATCGATATTTTGGAAATCGAACTCGGAATTGATATAAATCGAAATGGTTTAAAATTTGAGAATTGAGTTGAAATTAATTTGGAATTGGAATTGAAATTGAAATTAATTTGGAATTGAAATTTAAATTAATTTAGAATTGGATTTTGAAATTAATTTGGAATTGGAATCGAAATTAATTTGCAATCAAAGTTAAAATTCGACTTTAAATCGAAATTGAATCGATTAAATCGAAATGGAAATTGGAATTGATTGGAATTGGGAAATTTGGAATTGAATTGATTTGACTTTGAAACTATTTTCAAATGAATTATTTTAGTATGAATGGTTTAAAATCTATATTCTTCAAATATTCAAATTATTTTGATTTTCCAAACTATTTCACTATATAAACCATTTTTATTACTCAAGCTATTTTCTATAAACTATTTTAACTATTTTTAAAAATATTTAAATTATTTTCTAAAATTTCAAACCGATCAAAGGGGTGGAATGTTTATATTTAAATCTTGGATTTAAATTCAAATTACGTTAAAGTGAAGTTATAACCAAAATTGTATTTCGAAGCAAATTTTGAAGTGAAATCGATATATCGAACTGAATTGACATTTTGAAGTAAAATATGATTTCTTAAATCGAATATGATGATTTCAAAACGGATTTGATTTTGAAGCGAAAATGATATTTGATATCAAGTACGAACTATTTTCGAAATGTAAAAATACCAACTAGCGTGTAAAATGATGTTTGGTTGTTAAAGAGACCGAGGCCTCTTACTGTCATATTATCTGTCAATATTGGAAACACTTTGACAAATGTGTACGTGGTGGATGATATCCAGAATATAGTGGTTGAATTGCTGACGTTTACTGGAATGAAGTAAGAGAACGATGATGGATAGCTTTGACACTCGTGTCATAAATAAAATGACTAAAACAGGAGACTATGTCTGGCCAATGAGATTAGCTACCTTTAGCGATTGTAGATCCCTCGTATTACTATTATAATTTTGTATTCGATGGGTGCACCTTTTTTATTTGGATTGATTGTTGCGGTCGGCCACAGATGGGTTACGACCAGCCAGAAAGGGTAAACTGGTAGAATCCTATCATTAACATTACCTCACGTGCCTTATCATATTTATCCCTATATGAGCCCATTACGACTTTGGTTTAGAACTGTATAAATGTGTTAAGGTGGATCAATGTAAAGCTTTAATGCCATTTTGATATTTATTTTACTAATAGACACTGTCTATCATAACATGTACTATTATATATAAATAGTTTAACGGATCCTTAGAAGATGGAAAATCGCGTAACATTTCTTAAGATATTGCACTCATATTTCGTGATATTGATTTGACTTACATAAGAGTATTTTAGTCCCGACTTGAGTGTTTTGTCTTTTCATTACTTTCGGGTCAGTCCTGAGTTTTTCAGCGTATTGGATATTAGTCTCTGAAGGACGAAGATGAAGAATTGGTATGTTACTATTATTATTATGCCCTGCGTCATACTATTCTGCTATATTGATTATTTATATCTGATGTGTGTGTGTATATATATATATAACTCTGATAAATGTGTACAGATTATAATCAAATGTATAGTAAACCATTTCATGAACTGTTTATTTGATTATTATATTTTATCATTCTGCTGTGAGATTCTGTGTTGGTTTTCTTTTTCTTTTCTTATTTTTCTTAATTAACCCCATTGATTATCTACGTTTTGAATTGTTCAAGTTGGACATGTGTGGATTCTTCTCGATTTAAACCTTCTGAAATGTGGGTCATCACAACAAGGAACCATGGGTTAGCAGTTATACGTGATACAATCAATAAGGAGTTATCCATTGTCCATGGAGCTATGATTTGTTAAGCAAAATCAAGGTCGGAATTCTAATATGGACAAGTCCTAACACCCACAAGTGAAGCCAAAAGACTTCTATGTTTTGTTTAGGGTTTGGTGAAACATAAAATACTAGTGGAGCCTTATTATAAAAATGAAATGATAACATTTGACCTTTCAAATATTGTAAAAATATATGCTATATAATGTTATAATAATCTACATTGATAAATTTGTGTCTTTGATAAGATTGATAAAATGTTTATCAATTAAGATATACAAATGATTTGGATCAAAGATTGACAAATAGAAATCTAACATATACTTACTAATAAGTGCTTCTTGCATGTTAATGTTTCAATACCCATGCAAGCACCTGATTTTACAACTACTAAATACATTTGTAATTTGTTCGCTTTCATATTGTGTGATCAACATTGTGTATTGAATTCTATGAGTTTCGAACTCTAAAGTAATACATGACTACGGATATTTGATCCATATACTATCGCATATAACTTTTATATAGGGAATGGTCATGGTTCGTAATGCGCGATACTTTGATAAAGTTAGTTCATTCGAAATAAGCCAATAAACAGTAGTGGAAGACCGACTATTCAATTTTATTGATTACAATAGGACCATATTGTGTTAAGTGTAACACTAGATGAAAAGTACAATATAAATCTATGAACTCAATCATTGAAATGTTAGTTTGATCAGTTTATCATATTTGATGTCCTTAAATATTAAGGATGATCAAATGGATCTTCGTAAAGAGTTCGTTATGATGTTGTGGTAATGGGATTTTGTTGAATGGTTCGACCATTTAGAAAGAAAAATTAATGTGCAAGGGTAGATGTAATTTAAGGTATAGTTGGGATGAAGAGAGTGAATAGTCACTTCTTCTTCATAAAGAAACATTGAAAATGAGGATTGTAATAATAATCGATACTTAATATTGGAATATGATTTCTAGTTCAAAATGTATTGACATATATAAAATTGTTTTCTATAAAATTTATTTCTTTGAGTTCAAAATATTTGATTAAAGAACTCTTCATTGTAAATTAGTTGTAGTATATGAAATAAATAATCTATATTTAGTGAATAGTGGACCTTCGAATTCAGTATACTATTGTAATAATGGTAGAAATAGTAGGAGCATGTCATATAGCACTTGTTGAATGCATCAAAGTACAAAAATCGTTTTCATAAAATGTGTCGATAATAATTTATGAAATAATGACTATTTTTTGGTATTGACTGAAAAATAGATATAGCTATTTTCAATATGAGTATTATGAATATTTTTTATGAAATAAAACTATATGTGGTATTCTTTTTCATAACAAAAATGATGCATTGGAAAATAAAGAAATGTCTAATATTATTTGTAGTTATTTCGGAATTATAGACTAAGCCGTAGTTTAGAGAAATAATTCTATTATATAATTACGAATCATATGATATCGGTTAATTATATCTCAAACAATTAAGGGCTATGCGTCCATTCAGTGGGATCTTCATAAGAGTTGATGAACTCTTCGAATTAATATATATAAATGCACACAATTATAAGTCTATTAATACCAAAACAGTTTTATGTACTTTGTCATATTCACCGATGAGTTATCACTTGCATGGACATGCATATTTGAGACATACGTAGTATGTCTATGGTAAACTCATAGCGTATAAAACAGAAGTGAATAAAATAACATGCGATATAAATGATTCATCTGATCGATTGGGTGATATAACGAAAAGAGTCCCAAACATGACTAGAAATGAATAAAATTCAATCTCGAAAATCACTCCTCCTTGTGGTACATACTGATGTATCGATATGGAGTGATCAAGCTTTGTTGGATAAAATATGATTAATTGTGAGTGAAGGTGAGTTAATTTCTTACAGATTATGTACTTAAGAGTAGTACATAAGGTTAATATTATTTCGTCTAAATAACAGTTTACAAAATCATACAAGATAAAGGTTTGTAAGAAACTCCAAAATATCCTAGGCTAAAGAGTTGGTAGGTTGTGCGAGCCGAAATATTGCACATAATAATAATAATTATTTGTGAGGGATCTTGTATGAATTTCCTCAAAAGGATTTTGGGAAAGACTATCATTGGATGACATATTTATGTTTTAAACATAAGTTTGTAAAATAAAACCAAATCAATTTTATAAATAAAGAAATTCATAAAATGTTTATGAATACTTATTCTACTGCACTGAGCAATAATTGTTGTTTCAAGAAATACAAACTTCATTGTAAAGGAATTTCTTTGAGGAATTATTGGTAGTTAAATGGAATTTGATACGATGCATGGATAGAATTGATTATATGGGATATGATGAAATTAACTAACCTAAACAAACACATCGCATTAGAGTGTCTAGAAGTATTCTTACATGCTGAAGAAAAAATATGAGTTTCTTATCAATGTTCAAAATAGATAATCCTTAATTGTCAATTAAGCCATGAAGTGTATTAACTCTATGATATGGTAGGATGCACAAATCCAAAGGGATTCTAAGTACGTTATCAAAATATGGTTTGGTAGTCGTTTTCGAAGGGATGTGATCCATCGGCCGTGATTGTGTCATTAAAAGACTAACACAACTGGAATTTTATGAGCAACGCCTTGTAAATTTCAATTGTTGAAATTAGTGTAATAGATTTATTATTCAACGTGCTCAAATTATTTCACGTTTACTCACAAAACTATCACTTGATAAGACTTAGTGTTTTGATACATATGTGATGAAAGAGAAAATTATAAATAATGATTTAAAGTAGACTGTTTCCACATAATAACCAAAGTGTCCCGAAGCCAATGGGAGCGATATAGAGGTTGTGGGTTTTCAAATATGATCTAAGAAATAATACGAAAGTATTGTTTTACAAGCATCAAAGTTGAATAGGCATTTTGATAGAAATATCAAATAGTTTTATTTTCAATCAAAATGCAGAGGAAGCATGTGTTTTAACGATATAGGTAAACAACACATTGTTGATTTTAACGATGTACTTGTGTTAAAATCAACCTTAATTGCTTTAATATTCAACTTGGATCTTAATTGATGTCTTTTATAGTGAGCATAAAAGATATTAGGATTATTCCAAAATGATGTACAATGACACCCTATTCAAATGTTTAATAGGGAACATGTAATATGGATTCCTTATGCATTAGCAATATGAATTATCATACATGTTACATCGTCTATGGTATATTGATATGTTTATATATTTGATACATGAAGCAAATATCAAATCCAAATTGATGTCACTAAATGGTTGTCAGAAGTGTTCTCGTGTATTTATGAAATACTAGAGAATTGTTTATAGAAACAATGAACTCCTTATGAAGGAGTGTGTGGAATCAACTTTATAAGTGATATTGAGTATAATATGCCAATAATTAAATTCAAGTTAAAATCTTTAATTTGGAAATGTTCCAAAATAAAAGAGATTGTGGCATATCCAATGAAATGCTGAGAACATTGACTTGAATAGCGCTACAATAAACCGATGTATATAAATATAAATGCATAAATTTATAACTGAGCCGAAGGTGGTTCTAAATATTGAGAATCCCATAACATTGTTATATGATAACAATGTCATGATATAGCTCGTAATAAAACTTAGAGCTCACTAGAAGTCGAGAGACGTACTTCAAATTGTTCCATATGGTAAAAATAGTTTATCAGCGTCGGGGAGAATTAAACTACAGAGTAGATGATTAAAACATAATAGCACACCCGTTCACTAAGGGACTGACCCAATTGGTTTTGAAAAAAAATGATTGGAGAAGTTGGATTAAGAATCCATAATTGATCCCAAGTGCAAGTGGGAGGTTGATAGAGTTAGGGGTATACCCGGAGGGCAATTATGTAATTTGTTACATATATATAAAAAACTAAATAATCAATGTTGTTCAAAATAAAAGGTATTTTCTTCCTATTATATACTTGATATAATGTGGTTATATTAATTAATCAATTTAATTAAAAGTATATTTAATATTAAAAATAAATAAATGGTATTTTTGTGATAGTAGTTACAGAGTGTTGTAACCGTGCATAATTTATCACAATGTATATCAATATACCATTTTAAATGTAATGACCTGATATTTTCAACCATTTGCAACCACACATGTCAGACTTGAATTGCTCAAAATACCAGATTGTTAATTTATATTTGGAAAAACTCGGCATATACAGTAAATAAATAAATCACAGAATCACAGACACAGAGTAATATAACAATATGCGATAGAAACAAAAGAATAGTAGTTCATGAAGCTACTATATATAACAGAGTTAAATAAGATACAACCGAAGTCTCAAATACAATAGTCAAATACAAGATCAGAATACATCACTGGAATCAACTGAATAACTACAAGCTGAAAAGATGTAGATGGATCTCCAAATGAAGCTCCAACTCCAAAGGTGAGTCTCAAAAGGTAAATCACTAAAGTCTGACCCAAGCGTAAAGCAAAACACAAAACACTCGAGTCAGGATTAACATTTTTATATCAATAAATCAAACTCAAGTGAAATAACCATTGAAATGCAAGTAACTCAAAGGATGTTTGGGATAACCATCCTCTAAGGATCTGTTAAACTATGTACCATGTAGTAATATATGCTATTATAATAATGCCAAAAGTAAAGTATACTATTCAAAAATAGCGTTAGAGCTTTACATTTTCCACCTTAACACATTTTATAGTGCCAATAGTCTATACAGTACTGTAATTGTAACAACCCTATATTTTTTGCATATAATTTAAATTTGATTTTATTTTATTTTGAAATTATTTTAAACTTGTTTATTTCAAACATTTCATTTTTAAATATAAATTTTGATTATTATTTTAATTATAATTTCAAACTAGTATAAATTGAATATTTCCTTGAAAAATGGATTTGTGGTCAAAACTGGTCAAACTTTGACTTTTAAATTTTAAATTTAAATATTTGAATTCTTTAATTTTGTCTTTTATTATGAAAATAGATTTAATATCATGAATATTGCTTTTTGTTTCGTCGAAATTGAATTTAAATTGTGAAAGTTATACCCTTTACAATATTGTGTGTATGTAAGGTTATTTAACAATATTCTTTGTTTTAATTTATATAAATGATATTTTTACTTGATAAATCTTATTCTAATTTGTATATTTATGTTATATTATGTATATTTTGACTTTTAAATATTTTTAAAGAGATGTTTGAAATTTTCCAAAGCTTATTGAATTTATTTTCTATTTTTAAAGCCTAGTTTCTATTTTCTTTGCTATTTTCTTCATTTAAATTATATTTAAATTAAAATTTATATATTTATTTGTGAATGCATTTTAGTTTATGTTATTATGTTTGTTATAAATATTTTTACAAGTACATAAATTTTTTCCAAAGTTCATTGCATTTATTTTTCATATTTTCAAGACTAGTTTGCAATTTTTGCTGTTTTATTAATTAAATTATATGTAATTAATATTTATTTATTTTGTTTACTTGTTTAATTTATTTCTGAGTTTATTTTATCTTTATTTATCATTATTTTAAATGTATTTAAAATTACAAAAAGAATTAGAGAAATATGAAGAGTCTAAAACCTTTCATTTACCTTTGACTTTTCACCTCCCTGCCTTTTCATTTTTCAACCTCCACTTACATTCAATTGTGGCCGTTCCTTATACTATCTTCATCCGTATCTTTTTTTTCTTCATTTTTCATGAAAATTCTTCCTTCTCATCTCTGAAAATTTCAGCCTCCATCATCTCCAAGAGTTTGGTAAAATTCCTTTTCTTTTCCATTGCTTTTCTACTTGTTTATGTTGTTTTCACTTGCTTTCTCACCTTTGTAGCTCAGCCCCTTGCTCCTCCTTCACCATGGCTGCCACCACCACCACCTGAGACAGCCTCCACCACCTCCTCTACAGCCCCAAGCTACTGGCCATGCACCTATGTGACCAAATCCAACAATATCTACACAAACTTCACCTATATGCACCATAGCCAATCACCTATGCCTTCATCACTTTCAACCACCCGTTGGCCGCCACCTACTCCACCTCCACCATCCATGGATGACCTGGAACCTGCTGCCACACCATCCTACAGCCCACTACAGTGATGGACGCACCATGCTAGCTTGTGGCCGAACCCATATGTTGCATAGGATCCATGGTAGTTGCATTGTAGTGTTAGTTCCATGCACCTATCTCTCTACCATACTTTGCTCCATCATTTTCCCATGCTAGGCCAACCTTTAGGAACCCAAACCAGATCCAAACCATGCCTTTAGCCGTGCCATTTCAGATCTGGAGCTGAAGCATAGGTGGTAGAAAGCAAGTGCAAACACTTTGGATTTGTTTATGCATCCAATTCTACCATTGTTTAATGGTATTTTGTGTTGAAACTTATGTGTTATTATACTTGTTTTGTTGAATGTATCCAAGGGAATTGATACTTTGGCTCTCCCACTCATCTTTGTGTCGTGTTATCGTTCTTGTTGGGATCTCATTCGTGCATTCGTTGTTGTGTCTCCAGCTCAAACATGTGAGTTATCCTCACCAGACAATATGTACATATATAACTAGTAAATTGACCCCTTTTGAATCTGTAAAATGCATTATCATGTTACATATGCTATATTATGATTATATGATGTTCACCCATGCTTAAACACCTATTATAACATCTGTTACTGTTATATTATGTTGTTCTGTTATTTTTATCAGTTTATCACACTACAAGTTCCCTTTAGATTAGAATCGCTATGGGTTGAAATGATACATACCCGAACGGACTTTAGAATAGGAGAAAATCGTTATGGGCTGAAATGATAGGCCTGAGCGATTTTCATTTTATTTCATTTACTTGGGACTGCGGGTTTGAAATGATAAAACCCGGATTTTCTTTGTAAATTACGGGTTGAAATGATACATTACCCGTATCACTTTACCTAGGCTAGAAAATTATATACAGACCCGTAGTTAAAATATATTTTTCTAAAATTCTTAAAAATATGTTTGAAATGTAAATATTATAATATTTTGATTTAAAACATAATTAAAAATGATTTTTGTAAAGTATTATTGATTTTTTTGAAATTTATAGGTTAAATAAATTATGGAAAAGTTAGAAAATTTAAATGTAAGTTATTTTGGAAATTTTGATTTAATTATAATTGGAAATTAAATTAAATATGAAATTATGATAAATTTATGATAATTTGAATTTAAAATGAATTTAAAATGATTTTATAATATATTAATGATTTTTGAGTAAAGTTAAAAAAATGAAAGGGATGATTATTTAAGTTGAAATTTTGAAATATAACCAAATGGGAATTTGTGAATTTGGCTTAAAAGTGAGTTTTAAGTTAAGTGAATAAAATTGAAATTAAGTTATATTTTGAAATTTAAACTTAAGTGTTAAGTTGAAATTTAATTTAATGAATTTAAATTTGAATGTTGAAATTTAATAAGTGAATTATTATTAAATCTTGATTTTTGAATGGAAATTTAACTTTATAAAATCATGAACTTAAGGAAAATTAAATGTTGTTTATAAATGTGAAAATGTATGATTTTATAAGTTAAAAATGTTTTAAATAAAAATATAATTGGTTGTGAAATTATATTGAATATTTGAAGTTAATTAACTGCATTTTTGAAATGCTATTAATTGCAATTTAAATGATATTACAGCATTTGTAAATGATGTAGTTGATGATAATGAACTAAAAAGCTAAATTGAATTAAAGGCTATTATAGCAATCTTTTTAAGTGCTATAATTGTTGAATTTAACTAAGTTTATTTGAAATATTAAGTAAACCCTATTACAACATTTTTAAAAATGCTGTCTTTTGTTAAATTGAACTGTTTTTAATGTAACTTTCCGTTGCATTTTCTAAATGCTGCGAAAAGTGAATTTTCACTGTTTTGATAAACTTAAGTGAATAAATGAACTTTGGAAGTTGAAATTTTTGGAAATTTAATAATTTAATTATTAAATATAATAACTTCATTTTAATGATTTAAAATGATTTTTGAAATATAAACCGTTTGGAAATGTAAATTGAAATGGTATTTTAAATTGAATAAAATGAATAATGATTTGAAATGAATGTGGTTTTGAAAAGATATGATATTTTGGTTTATTAAAATGATTCGAAATGTGGTTTTGGAAAGATATGATATTTTGATATATTAAAATGATTTGAAATGAAGTTTTGGAAAGATATGATATTTTTGATATATTAAAATGATTGAAATGACTTGAAATGGATACGATATTTTTGATATATTAAAATGATTGAAATGACTTGAAATGGATACGATATTTTTGGTATATTAAAATGATTGAAATGAGGTTTTGAAATGATATGATATTTTGATATATTAAAATGATTTGAAATGTGGTTTTGAAATGATATGATATTTCGATATATTAAAATGATTTGAAATGTGGTTTTGAAATGATATGATATTTTGATATATTAAAATGATTTGAAATGTGGTTTTGAAAAGATATGATATTTTGATATATTAAAATGATTTGACAAGAATTTCTGGAAAGATATGATGTTTTAAAATGGTTTGGAATTAATTTAATCATTATTTTGATAAAGATTTGGATTTGAAATGATATCCTATTTTGAAGTATAAACATTATTTTAAAAGTTATAACTACGGGTTATAATACCGATTGGTTGGCAAAGAGACCGGGATCAGATATCTGGCATACTCTCTGTCGATACCGAAAACCACTTTGACAACCGTGTACGCGGTGGAGATTCCAGAATGAAGTAGGATGGTGGCGACGTTCTTGAGGTATATTACGTGGACCCAACTCCCGTGAGTTGGCATAAGGTGGCAAAAACAGGAGCGATCTCGGGCCAAGTGAGGTCATTCCTCCGATCGGACACATTCCTTCGATAATATACTCTTACTTGTGATTGATTAGATGGCCATCCTCCGATTTTGATTGGAAGTGTGTTCCGAGGTGGGCGTATGTGGATGCTGCGTTACCACCAGCCCGTGTGCGTAATTGGTATATCTACCCTGGCATTGCCTTGTGTGCCGTGTCACCTACCATACCGAGCCTTTACTACGAGTTTGTTTTTCTCCCGTAGCCCGTGTGGTATCCTCTGACAGTCACCCGGAGTGGAGATGGCATGATATTGGATG
This sequence comes from Allium cepa, assembly GCA_030765085.1. NCBI lineage: Eukaryota > Viridiplantae > Streptophyta > Magnoliopsida > Asparagales > Amaryllidaceae > Allium > Allium cepa. The sequence continues at coordinate 795,245,033 of CM060929.1, read as the reverse complement.
GACTACTGGGACTATTATGTGTGAAGGGTGATATGGGTAGCCTGGAACGCTATTTAAAAGTATGTTTATTTTACTGTAGACATTATTATAATAGCGAAATATTATTACATAGTAAATAGTTTGACGGATCCTTAGAGGATGGGCGGTCCCAAACATCCTTTAAGTTACTTGTACCTTATTACAGTTCACTTGAGTTGGTTTACATTAGATAAGTATATATTGTCCTGACTCGAGTGTTTGTATTTTTATTTACGCTCGGGTCAGCCTGAGTTATTCACAGATTTGGATTCCACTTTCTGGAGATTGGAATCGCTGGAGATTATCTGCTTATCTAGTTTTATCTATTCCAGTTCTGTTGTTCTATTCAGCTTGTACTTGGTTATCATCTTAAGAGTTCTGTTGTACTTTATTTAGTCTGTTGTATTTTATTTAACTCTGATATGTTTACATAGTAGCTTCATGAACTGCTATCTCTTTACTTCCGCTGCATTTCTTACTCTGTGTCTGTGTTCTGTGATTTTTATTTACTGTATATTCTGAGATTTGCCAAATTTTATTTACAATGCGGTATTTTAAGCCATTCAAGTCCGACATGTGAGGATGCGAATGGTTGAAAATATCGGGTTGTTATAGTTGGTATCAGAGCTTTGGTAGCTCTAGGCAAAACTCAGTATATAGGGTAAATGTATTTACAGAATCACTTTCATTCGAGTTTAAACCTCTTCCTTTTTGTTCGTTTTCTTTTGAATTTTGGAACGCTCCCTGCGGTTCCAAAATCCATTCTTGTCCCTCACTATTCATCTTCTTTTGATTCTGGAGTATCCCATAACTCCATTTCGAGTGATCTTTATAGTGAATTGGCGGTCTCGCCAATATTCTAATTTTCATGTAAAGGGGTGAAACTCCTTTACAATTAGCATCGATTCACCAGAGATTTTATCCTTAGTTTAGATGCTAATATCTTTATTATTTCAAACTCTATCTCTTGAGATTGAAGGTAGATTTACCCCAGAAAATCCACATTGATCTTATTCTTTAAGTCACGGTTAACCCGGTTAAGGTTGCCCGCGATTTATTTAAGCTTATCCATCTCCCTACTCTGTTTGACCATCTTGTCTTTTGTTTCTAAACCATCTCCAAACATTTTGAACTATACTTGTAAATCTATGTTTTATATATTGTGTTGTTTGACTTGTTGATGTTGATTTGGGTTTCCGATCGATTCGTCTGATCAACGCTATCGATAGGATTTCTAAAACACTTTAACAGAACAAACTGACACAATATTATTTTAAAAATAATGTTAATGAAATAAATTATAAATTTTGATATAAGTAAATTTATGGAACTTAATAAATTGATTTAAACTAATCATTTGAAATGATAATACTTGATTTACCATTTATTGTTCTACAAATGAATTTATAAATAGTTGTTTATAAATTGATTTGGGAACTGAAATGAATTTAAATCAATAATTGGAGAATTTAATTTCCGATGGTTTCAAACCTTGTGTTTTCAAGTTTTAAAAGGATATCTTATTTAAAGTATTTTCGAATAGAAATTTGTTTCCGAAGAATTTTAAAGTTTAAAATTAGTGCTCTTCTCTTTGTCACTGGAAAATAACTTCGATGATGACTGCAGCATCATCGACGTTCATTTTCGAGTTTCGAAGTGAAGAGACTATTCTGTAGTCCTGCTACAGCTTTGTTTTGGGAATTTAATTGATTTGAATTTCTAAAATATGACTTGGTTTATATAGATATATGATTTAAAATTTGATTTGACATATATGTATATATAATTACTTATCTTCAAATGGTTTGAAGGTAATCGGAAATTTAGTTCTTAAATTTTAGCTTGAAGAATAATTTCAATTATAAAAAGAAAATCAAAAATTTGGATAAATGATTCAAACTTGAGATAATTGAATTTAGAAAGTTTTATTTGTATAATACACAAATTCATTCCAATATAACTTACCTTAATTTTCAGAAGTTAACAATGTAATTGGATAATATATAATATAAAAAGTATTTATAAATGAAATTTGAGTGGTTATAATAATTGTTATACACTTAAATTTTAGTTATAAAAAGATTAACTGAGGTAAGTAGAATAAAAAGGTAATTGAATAATTTACAATATAAATGATGTTAAAGGAAATAAGAATAAGTTAAAATAATTATAATAATGTAAGTATATTTAGCATAGGTGATAAAATATATTGAGGGTAAAAAACTTAATTTTAATTAGGTATAAAGAGGAATTAAATTTATTGTGTACATTTTGAGTATAATAATGATTTTCAAATCCATGATTTTTGGAAAATGGTCAGTTTATGAAAATTAGATGATAAGATAATGAAATTATAGATAGTTAAGATTTATTTAACTGGTGTAAAATTAATTATCAATTTAAGTTGAAAATTTCATTGTTTCAAACTTATTATCTTATTTTGTTCTCAAAATTGTCTTTAGTTGTCCTTATTTTTTTCCTCATCTTGCTATAGACTGGTATAGACATCTATTTATAATCTTTCTGTTTAGAAATCTTTCTATAATCTTTCTGATTAGAAACAATCTGTGATAAAATTTGCTACTCATTTTGAATCTGAGCACTGCTGTCCATCCAAAGACCGTCGGTCAAGCGGGAAGAGTGAATCAGATTCTAAAGGATCTTTTCGTGCTTGTGTTCTTGATTTTGGAAGATCTTGGAAAGATCATCTCCACATTGTTAAACTTACCTATAGCAACAGTTATCAGGTATAATTTTAATCTTCTTGTCATCTTATCTTAATACTATTTCATTTTATCTTTTTCTGTGCTTTCCCGTACCTCATTCCTTTTCGGGGACGAAAAGTTTTGAGTGGGGGAGAGTGTAACAACCCTATTTTTTTGCATATAATTTAAATTTGATTTTATTTTATTTTGAAATTATTTTAAAATTGTTTATTTCAAACATTTCATTTTTAAATATAAATTTTGATTATTATTTTAATTATAATTTCAAACTAGTATAAATTGAATATTTCCCTGAAAAATGGATTTGTGGTCAAAACTGGTCAAACTTTGACTTTTAAATTTTAAATTTAAATATTTGAATTCTTTAATTTTGTCTTTTATTATTAAAATAGATTTAATATCATGAATATTGCTTTTTGTTTCGTCGAAATTGAATTTAAATTGTGAAAGTTATACCCTTTACAATATTGTGTGTATATAAGGTTATTTAACAATATTCTTTGTTTTAATTTATATAAATGATATTTTTACTTGATAAATCTTATTCTAATTTGTATATTTATGTTAGATTATGTATATTTTGACTTTTAAATATTTTTAAAGAGATGTTTGAAATTTTCCAAAGCTTATTGAATTTATTTTCTATTTTTAAAGCCTAGTTTCTATTTTCTTTGCTATTTTCTTCATTTAAATTATATTTAAATTAAAATTTATATATTTATTTGTGAATGTATTTTAGTTTATGTTATTATGTTTGTTATAAATATTTTTACACGTACATAAATTTTTTCCAAAGTTCATTGCATTTATTTTTCATATTTTCAAGACTAGTTTGCAATTTTTGCTGTTTTATTAATTAAATTATATGTAATTAATATTTATTTATTTTGTTTACTTGTTTAATTTATTTTTGAGTTTATTTTATCTTTATTTATCAGTATTTTAAATGTATTTAAAATTACAAAAAGAATTAGAGAAATATGAAGAGTTTAAAACCTTTCATTTACCTTTGACTTTTCACCTCCCTGCCTTTTCATTTTTCAACCTCCACTTACATTCAATTGTGGCCGTTCCTTATACTATCTTCATCCGTATCTTTTTTTTCTTCATTTTTCACGAAAATTCTTCCTTCTCATCTCCGAAAATTTCAGCCTCCATCATCTCCAAGAGTTTGGTAAAATTCCTTTTCTTTTCCATTGCTTTTCTACTTGTTTATGTTGTTTTCACTTGCTTTCTCACCTTTGTAGCTCAGCCCCTTGCTCCTCCTTCACCATGCCTGCCACCACCACCACCTGAGCCAGCCTCCACCACCTCCTCTACAGCCCCAAGCCACTGGCCATGCACCTATGTGACCAAATCCAACAATATCTACACAAACTTCACCTATATGCACCATAGCCAATCACCTATGCCTTCATCACTTTCAACCACCCGTTGGCCGCCACCTACTCCACCTCCACCATCCATGGATGACCTGGAACCCGCTGCCACACCATCCTACAGCCCACTACAGTGATGGATGCACCATGCTAGCTTGTGGCCGAACCCATATGTTGCATAGGATCCATGGTAGTTGCATTGTAGTGTTAGTTCCATGCACCGATCTCTCTACCATACTTTGCTCCATCATTTTCCCATGCTAGGCCGACCTTTAGGAACCCAGACTAGATCCAAACCATGCCTTTAGCCGTGCCATTTCAGATCTGGAGCTGAAGCATAGATGGTAGAAAGCAAGTGCAAACACTTTGGATTTGTTTATGCATCCAATTCTATCATTGTTTAATGGTATTTTGTGTTGAAACTTATGTGTTATTATACTTGTTTTGTTGAATGTATCCAAGGGAATTGATACTTTGGCTCTCCCACTCATCTTTGTGTCATGTTATCGTTCTTGTTGGGATCTCATTCGTGCATTCATTGTTGTGTCTCCAGCTCAAACATGTGAGTTATCCTCACCAGACAATATGTACATATATAACTAGTAAATTGACCCCTTTTGAATCTGTAAAATGCATTATCATGTTAGATATGCTATATTTTGATTATATGATGTTCACCCACGCTTAAACACCTATTATAACATCTGTTACTGTTATATTATGTTGTTCTGTTATTTTTATCAGTTTATCACACTGCAAGTTCCCTTTAGATTAGAATCACTATGGGTTGAAATGATACATACCCGAACGGACTTTAGAATAGGAGAAAATCGTTATGGGCTGAAATGATAGGCCTGAGCGATTTTCATTTTATTTCATTTACTTGGGACTGCGGGTTTGAAATGATAAAACCCAGATTTTCTTTGTAAATTACGGGTTGAAATGATACATTACCCGTATCACTTTACCTAGGCTAGAAAATTATATACAGACCCGTAGTTAAAATATATTTTTCTAAAATTCTTAAAAATATGTTTGAAATGTAAATATTATAATATTTTGATTTAAAACATAATTAAAAATTATTTTTGTAAATTATTATTGATTTTTTTGAAATTTATAGGTTAAATAAATTATGGAAAAAGTTAGAAAATTTAAATGTAAGTTATTTTGGAAATTTTGATTTAATTATAATTGGAAATTAAATTAAATATGAAATTATGATAAATTTATGATAATTTGAATTTAAAATGAATTTAAAATGATTTTATAATATATTAATGATTTTTGAGTAAAGTTAAAAAAATGAAAGCGATGATTATTTAAGTTGAAATTTTGAAATATAACCAAATGGGAATTTGTGAATTTGGCTTAAAAGTGAGTTTTAAGTTAAGTGAATAAAATTGAAATTAAGTTATATTTTGAAATTTAAACTTAAGTGTTAAGTTGAAATTTAATTTAATGAATTTAAATTTGAATGTTGAAATTTAATAAGTGAATTATTATTAAATCTTGATTTTTGAATGGAAATTTAACTTTATAAAATCATGAACTTAAGGAAAATTAAATGTTGTTTATAAATGTGAAAATGTATGATTTTATAAGTTAAAAATGTTTTAAATAAAAATATAATTGGTTGTGAAATTATATTGAATATTTGAAGTTAATTAACTGCATTTTTGAAATGCTATTAATTGCAATTTAAATGATATTACAGCATTTGTAAATGATGTAGTTGATGATAATGAACTAAAAAGCTAAATTGAATTAAAGGCTATTATAGCAATCTTTTTAAGTGCTATAATTGTTGAATTTAACTAATTTTATTTGAAATATTAAGTAAACCCTATTACAACATTTTTAAAAATGCTGTCTTTTGTTAAATTGAACTGTTTTTAATGTAACTTTCCGTTGCGTTTTCTAAATGCTGCGAAAAGTGAATTTTCACTGTTTTGATAAACTTAAGTGAATAAATGAACTTTGGAAGTTGAAATTTTTGGAAATTTAATAATTTAATTATTAAATATAATAACTTCATTTTAATGATTTAAAATGATTTTTGAAATATAAACCGTTTGGAAATGTAAATTGAAATGGTATTTTAAATTGAATAAAATGAATAATGATTTGAAATGAATGTGGTTTTGAAAAGATATGATATTTTGGTTTATTAAAATGATTTGAAATGTGGTTTTGGAAAGATATGATATTTTGATATATTAAAATGATTTGAAATGAAGTTTTGGAAAGATATGATATTTTTGATATATTAAAATGATTGAAATGACTTGAAATGGATACGATATTTTTGATATATTAAAATGATTGAAATGACTTGAAATGGATACGATATTTTTGGTATATTAAAATGATTGAAATGAGGTTTTGAAATGATATGATATTTTGATATATTAAAATGATTTGAAATGTGGTTTTGAAATGATATGATATTTCGATATATTAAAATGATTTGAATGATTTGAAATGTGGTTTTGAAATGATATGATATTTTGATATATTAAAATGATTTGAAATGTGGTTTTGAAAAGATATGATATTTTGATATATTAAAATGATTTGACAAGAATTTCTGGAAAGATATGATGTTTTAAAATGGTTTGGAATTAATTTAATCATTATTTTGATAAAGATTTGGATTTGAAATGATATCCTATTTTGAAGTATAAACATTATTTTAAAAGTTATAACTACGGGTTATAATACCGATTGGTTGGCAAAGAGACCGGGATCGGATATCTGGCATACTCTCTGTCGATACCGAAAACCACTTTGACAACCGTGTACGTGGTGGAGATTCCAGAATGAAGTAGGATGGTGGCGACGTTCTTGAGGTATACTACGTGGACCCAACTCCCGTGAGTTGGCATAAGGTGGCTAAAACAGGAGCGATCTCGGGCCAAGTGAGGTCATTCCTCCGATCGGACACATTCCTTCGATACTATACTCTTACTTATGATTGATTAGATGGCCATCCTCCGATTTTGATTGGGAGTGTGTTTCGAGGTGGGCGTATGTGGCTGCTGCGTTACCACCAGCCCGTGTGCGTAATTGGTATATCTACCCTGGCATTGCCTTGTGTGCCGTGTCACCTACCATACCGAGCTTTTACTACGAGTTTGTTTTTCTCCCGTAGCCCGTGTGGTATCCTCTGACAGTCACCCGGAGTGGAGATGGCATGATATTGGATGGACTACTGGGACTATTATGTGTGAAGGTCGATATGGGTAGCCTGGAACGCTATTTAAAAGTATGTTTATTTTACTGTAGACATTATTATAATAGCGAAATATTACTACATAGTAAATAGTTTGACGGATCCTTAGAGGATGGGCGGTCCCAGACATCCTTTAAGTTACTTGTACCTTATTACAGTTCACTTGAGTTGGTTTACATTAGATAAGTATATATTGTCCTGACTCGAGTGTTTGTATTTTTATTTACGCTCGGGTCAGCCTGAGTTATTCACAGATTTGGATTCCACTTTCTGGAGATTGGAATCGCTGGAGATTATCTGCTTATCTAGTTTTATCTATTCCAGTTCTGTTGTTCTATTCAGCTTGTACTTGGTTATCATCTTAAGAGTTCTGTTGTACTTTATTTAGTCTGTTGTATTTTATTTAACTTTGATATATTTACATAGTAGCTTCATGAACTGCTATCTCTTTACTTCCGCTGCATTTCTTACTCTGTGTCTGTGTTATGTGATTTTTATTTACTGTATATTCTGAGATTTGCCAAATTTTATTTACAACGCGGTATTTTAAGCAATTCAAGTCCGACATGTGCGGATGCGAATGGTTGAAAATATCGGGTTGTTACAGTAATACCTCTAGATCGAAAGGCTACCAGAGGATACTCCATAGGTACGACACAAATCAAACTCGCATGAGGCGCGCTAGGGTAGGTGACACGGCACAACTAGGCAATTATAGGGTAGATATACCAATCACACTTCCGGGATGGTGGTAACGCATATCAGCCACTACCGCCCACCTTGGGCCACACTCCCAAATCAAAAAATAAATAAATCAAAAGTGGCCACCAAATAAATCATAAAGTCAGTATATAATATCGAAGGCATGTGACCGATCGAAGGAGATACCTCACTTGGCCCGTCAGTTGCTCTTGTTTTAGCCACCTTATGCCAACTCACGAGAGTCGGGTCCACGTGTATACCTCATATAGGATCGTCGCCGCCATCCTACTTCATTCTGGAATCTCCATCACATACACGGTTGTTAAAGTGGTTTTCGGTATTGGTAGAGAGTATGACAATATCTGATCCTGGTCTCTTTAACAACCAGTCATCATTATAACACTGCGGTCATTTCAAAATAGTATATACTTCAAAACCAAAATATCATTGCCATTTTAAAACCATATCAATGCGATATCATTTCCATTTCAAATATATCCATTTCCAAAATCATAGCACTTTCAAACTTATAACCTTTTCGAACCAAACACATGAAATTTATAACACTTTCAAAACATAATACTTTGAAATTCATTGTAACGACCCAGAATTTTATTTAATTAAAATTTGAATATTTAATTAATTTTAAATATTAATAAGTGAATTTATAAGTCAAATAAATTTTTATTTGAATTATTGGATTTAATTGGATAATTAAATCGATAATTTAATATGTTAAATTATGGAAATAATTGAAAATAGGGTTAAATATGATTGAAAATGATTTGTAAAATTTTATTTTATCATATTGAAGTTAGAACGATATTTTAGAGCTTTTAAAATCGAATTAAAAGTTAATTTGTGAAAATTGAATATTTTAATATTTAAATCGACTAGGAAAATAGTCAATTTTTGAACAGTCTCAGAATTGAACGAAACCAGTTCCATTGGATCCGTAATAGTTATTTATTACCGGATTTCAATTTTCGTGTCAATCGGAGTTATCGTTTGATCGTGGCATCTCGAAACGCATCGATTTATTTTTAATTTTAATTTGGCGAGTTAAAATAGCCATTTTTCAAAAAGTCTCGGATTTCGACGAAACCAGTTTCATCGGATCCGTAATGTGATATTATTGTAAGGTTTCAAATTTCAAGTCAATTGGATTTGCCTTTTGTCCGGTACAAATTAAAACGCCTAGAAATCGATTTAAATCGGTTTAATTTAAATTGAGCGTTTATAGCCATAACTCGCACAGATGTCCGAAACGCGGGGTAAACCTTAGAAACGCTGGTTACGGCGCGTAAATCGGAGTTCGGAATTTCCGGATGAATAATGTTCGATTTTCTTCTATAAATAGACCCACACCCCCTTCATAATTAAAAAAAAAAACCTAATTTATAAACCCTAGCCGCCAGTTTCATATGAATGGCCAGAATTGTCTCTCACTTCTCCCTCAATCTCTCTCAATCTACAAAGATTTAGCCAAGGTGTTCAACACGAAAGTCGTAGAGCTCGACGAGAGCTTTAATTTCATACGGAGATGATCGAAAATGGTGCAACGTAGAGGGAGATAGATGGGGCCGTTCTCTACAGCTGCGCACGCATTCCTAGGAGGAGGAGGGGGCCGAGTTGGCCAGGGTTATGGCCGAGTATGGAGTTTGTCATGCTCTTCGAAACGCAAGTCTCCGATCGTGTTCAAATTGAGTGTGGTGATCGAAAAATGTAAACCTAATTTAGGGTGATGGGTTCAATTTGTTACGGCCTCAACCTGTAGAGGAGTAACGTGGGAGAAGATGAGGGGATGGAGGGCTGTGATCAGGTTGGAGATGGATCCTGTGGCTGAAAATGGTTGTAGTTTAAAATTGATTAAAAGTTGTGTGATTTATGTTTATAAAATTCGAGTAAACTTCAAAAATTCATAACTTTTTCATACGAGGTCGAAAAAATGCAAACTCAGTTGCGTTGGAATCGTATGGACGAGCACTACGCGATGGAATTGGATTGGAGTCGTTTGGAGTTAGTGAGAATTTTGGGTAAAATTAAATGCGCGTTTAATTTTATTCGAAATAAATCGCTAAAACGGAAAATAAAATCAAGGTGAGAACTTCTCACTCAATCGAATAGGTTTCGATTTTATTTTAAATAGTTAGATTTAAAATATTTGAATGCATGTTTGAATGATGATTGTTATATATTGATTGTTAAAATAGACATTATGCGCCGTTAGTAAGCGGATGATATTTATTAAAAACATATACCGCGAATATTTCATAAACAGTGAAATTGGTATTATATATAATATCAATATATATATATTGGCATATGTATATATTGGAGTTGATTGATTTCCCGTATTTTTTAGCGGATGAGACCCTATTGCGCCGTTATTAAGCGGATAATATTTAATAAGAACATATACCGCGATAATTTCGTACTGGAGCGAAATTGGTATTGTGCTAATGTTTGTGGATGCAGGAAAACAGGTTGGAGGGATCCAACAGGATTCCTCAATAGTTTTTATTTGATTTCAGATATTTTGATATTTGATGGATTATCATATCGATATATGATATCGTTGTTGTCGTGATTGACTATTTGGTGTGTAGCATCATTAGACCAAATTTGGAATTTTAAAATGATTTTTAAAGTGATTTTTTGAAAATATAAAATATTTCTGAAATTGATTCATTTTAAATAAATAAACGTTATAATTTTTAAAGTTATAAAAATTATGATTTTTGAGAAATATAGTTAAAAACTGATTTTTGAGAATATGATGCTAATGATTTTATAAAATAGTTAAATTGGGATTTCTGAAATAATTGTGAAAAGTTTAAATATAGTATTTATAAAATTTGATTATTTTATAAATAAAAATGGTGAAATGATAAAGGAGATTAAAGACGTTTTAAAAGAATAATATAAATTGAATTATATTTAGAGATTTATAAATGGATATTTATAAATTTAAATATTGACATTATAAAACAAGTTTTTATAAGTGTTGAATGAAGTGAAAATGGATTGCATAAGTGAATGGAATTTATAAAATTATAAATGGTGAAGTTATAAATGAAATTTATAAATAGTAAGATTTATAATTTTTGTGAAATTATTAAAGAATATATTTGGATAAATAATTGAATCCTATAAGTTATAGGATTTATAATTATGAAGTTCAAAGGAACGATTTTTGTGAACGAATAAATTATAGGTATTTAACTTATAATATGAACCTTTGTTTTATAAGTGAGTTATAAATCGAATAGGTTAATAAAGGAATTTATAAAAGGAAGTTGTTATAAATAAATAGAAATAGAATTTATAAACGTTGTTTTATAAATCCGCAAACGACTTATTTTGATAAGTAAATTGTTGAAACTTATTTATGAAGCTATATTAACGTTTTAGACTGTGAATAATACTTTGAAATAAAATGAATAGAAGTGATGAAAGTTGTTAACATAGTATATTCACGTTTTTGAATAGTGAATAATATGTTAAAGAAAATGTTTAGAATGTGATATTTAAACAGAATTAAAACGATCTAACGATGTTTTAAAATGTGTTGAGATTCGAAACCATAGATTTCAACATTTATTGTTGAAATAGACGTTTTCGAGAAATAAAAGGAAATAGTGGACTATAGCACTGTTGTTATAGTAAATGATTTCCGAAAGGAAATGTTTTGTATAGTATTGGGATTTATATATCTATTTTAATTTCGAATCTCTATACTAGTGATTTTGGGACGTCGTAACGATGTTCTACGCAACATTCGTTTTGGCCCAAATAAATATGATTAAGTGAATGATTTCCTTAAGGAATGAAATATATACTTAATTTCGATTAGAGTATATTAAATATTTTCTAAGTATAGAAAATAAAAAGATTTGTGAATTACTTATTAAATAAGTATGGAATTGTTTTCCAATATAAAGTGAATATCTTAAGAATTTATCTTTTTGAAGATAAATTGAAATGAATGATCGAAATCGAATATTCATTGATATTTTGGAATTATAAATTCACTAAGGAATTTATAAAGGAAGTGGAATTTGTCTAAAAAAATAAATATTGATTTATTTTTGAAGTGTGAAATTTTATATCTTGTAAAGATATTTTGTGAAATAAATAATTTGGAAAATTATTTGGAAACTGGTGATGTGTGCATATCCAGTGATAGTTCAATAACCGACTATCAATATTCCCTTTGAATGGGTAATTGATGTGAATTGTTTGAATGTGAATGCTACACTTATTTTTGAATAAGCGCTCACTATTCGGGTTAACCGAGAAAGGACCATGGGGTCGTATAACCCATTCCGAATATGTGATACGTCGTTGTGAATTGCATTTGAAGATCGGTGTAGAAGACCGGATATTTGCGAGAGCGATAGGATGACCTGTCGATTGACTCTGCACCGAGTTGCTCCGGTATAGAGTTCTCCATATGTGATGGTGAATCCGATCAGGATTGTGGATTTCCGGATTGCAAGGACTTCTTTGTAAGTGCCTTCGGTTTTGTTCGAGCCCGGAACAGACTTGTATGGATTGTATGCCTGACATTACAAGTTGAGATGTAAAGCCGATTTCTTTCAAATATATTTCTGTTGGTGGCGGAGAATTTATTCTTTTAGCTTAACACCCTTCTCTGAGACGTACGAGCTCAGAGGTTATATAGTTGAAGTTATCAGCGATATATTCCCAGTTTGGTAATGTGACATGCTGAGTGTAGCTGTAAATGATCATTGTGTTGATTATTTGTGATAGGATCGTTTATTTGATCGTCTATCTTTGTGATCATCTCTATGATCATTTGTTCACCCAAAGCACGGCTTTTGTATAAAGGATGTTTTTGTGGACGTGACTTCGTCGAGCCTCACACCCCGTGAATGGTCAAAACAGGAAAGAAGCAGCAAGGTTATGAGGGGTAGTGCCCTTTAGGATGTGTGCATTTCCTTCTGGAAAAGGGTGGTATCATGGTATGGAGCCCAGATACTTACTCATGTTGAAAACACTTTGTTATGATTGTGTGAATTGATTACGAGCGCTCGGTGAAAAGGTCCCAAAGGACCGGGGGATGGCATATTCGGTCAGTTGTTACTCAGTTAGGGGTAACCCGGCCTTGTGTTGGTAGAGATCCGGTTTGGTTCTCGGGGATGTCCATCCAGAGGCATTCTCATGTGGCAATGGGAAGTTCCTTGGCCTGATCATTCGTTGGAAATCCAATTCCCAATACGAAACTTGTACGGTGTTAGCTGTAGAACCTGCCATTCACTTATGGTGGTCACCACTGTTTGGATGGTAGCTATAGTAGGCATAGTTCGAAATGTCTATGTTGGCTAAGATTTATATTCTACTTTCAAAATGAATTTTTCCCCTACACTATGCACTAATAATAATATGAAATGTTCTTTTAATGCGTATCAAGCATCTTTGGCTATCATAAGGAGAAATCTCCTCCGATTCTGCGTTTGCATTGTGTGTGTGTGCGGGAGGCCTTATGGTAGTCTCATTTTTAAAAGCATTGCGAATTGAATTTAAAAATATTCCCCTATTTGATTTTAAAGTAAATAAACTGTTCTGAGTTCTCACACCAGTCACATGACTGACTTGGAGTTTATTGTTTTCCTTCCTAAACTCTGGGTGCCCACCAATTTCCACACGGGCAGTCAAGGGTTAGGTTTATCAGGATATTCAGGAGTTGCTGGAGGCAAGCTGGATGGCATGGCGTATTACTAGTATATAGTATTTCTTTTTCCGCTGCACTGTTTGATGTTGTATGATGTTGTACACTCTGATGATATGATGTAATGAAATGTGTTGTAATGTAATAACTGATATAGTTCTTTGTTTAAAGATTATTCATTTATTATTATATGTTGTTCCGCTGCGAATTGTGAGATTCTGTTGTTGTTCTGTTTTGTTTCTTTTGTCCCGTTCTATTTTTCCCTCTGTTCTATATTTTCTATTTTCTTTCTATTCTCTTTTTCTTTCTATTTTAAAAAAAATTTCTGTTTTCTTCTCTATCTTTTCCCTCTATTTTCTCTCTTCTTTCTTCTTCCTTTTTCTTAAATTCTTTTTAAAACCCATAACATTTCGGTTTTTCAGCAACGAAAAATCCCAAGCGTTACATTTGGTATCAAAGCTGATGGTTAAGCGACAACCATGGTTCTGTAGGGTAGTACTCATTAGAGATAGAGTCAGTAGTACTCTAGAATGAGTTTGAGTGTAATAATAGCTATGAGAGCGTATTTGTTAGTGAATATAAAATTGTTTTATATTGTGATGATTGGTTTGTTGAGTGGCATATGAACCTTCGTCAGCGTGGTCTCGACAACTATGCCGAAGGGGTTTCTAAACACTTGAATAGAACAATTCGACATAATATTGTTTTAAATTTGGGTAAATGAAATAATTTTACCTTGAGTATATTTTTATATATAAAAGGAATAATTTTGCAAAATTATTAAAGTGAAAATAAGTTGATTGTTTAGTTGTTTGAATAATCTAAATAAAAGAATAATTGTATAAGTAAAAGAATTATAAGAATTGAATTATAATTAATGTGAATTACAATTGTGAATAAACTTATATATATATATATATATGAGATATGGATATATTTATGAATATGAGTTGTAAATAATCAAGTGGATTAAATGAATATAAACTTGAGTTATATAAATGAAATTCAACTGTGTAAATGAATTGAATGAATGGATTAAATGAATCAATTAAATGTAAATTTAAGTTGATATGAAATAATGAATATAAGTGTTAATTCATTAAAATCAAATGTTATTGGAAGTTGAAAGTTTGAATGAAAATCAATTTAATAAACCAAGATGAATATAAGTGAATGAATTTGGTTGTAATTAATATACTTTGGTTGTTATGTGATTGTTAGTTGATTGTATATAATTCATTAAGTGTTAATGAAATTGAAAGCTATGTAATTGAATTCAAATTGAAAGTAAATAAATTTGAATAGAATTGAACGTGAATTGGATTTAATTAGTGAATGCAAACTAATTAAAATTGAATAGGAATGAATGTTGATAAAATCCAATGTTAATGAATCACATATGATTTAAATTGAAAACCTATTTCATTGAATATAAATGAGAATATGAATGAGTATTTAGTTGGTTGATGGTTGAATATATATTGCATTTGCTATATTATGTAGTTGTTATGTTAATATATGTTGTATATTGAGATTATTGTCTATATGCATGATGTTTGTTGAGTGTTTAGTAGGTGCGGATCGCGTTTGCTTCGCATTTGGAGCTCGCTTTCGCGCTATATTAGCCGTATATGCTCGCTAATAAAATATAAGGTACATATCTCGGATTAAATATCGTACTTTTACATTTTTTCCCTTCGGGATGCCTCATTACTTGATGAGATGTATATTTGTGATATATATACTGTCATTTTTTTTTCGGATCGAGCCGCGCAAAGGAGACTATGGCGAATTTTTCCGGAAATTTAAGGCGTTAGAAAAATTTGAGAAAATTGGAAAATTTTGAAAACTTTAACTTTGATTTTGGAATTGAAAGTTAAACAATAGTAGTTGTTTTTGAAAGGATAACTAAGTATGATTTGAAAACTTAGTAAAGTTATTGTAAGAAGTTTAATTATGAATTTTGGAAAGTTAATAGATTCTGTAACTTTCTTACTTGTAATTTCGAGGACGAAATTCTTTTAAGTGGGGAAGATTGTAACGACCCAGAATTTTATTTAATTAAAATTTGAATATTTAATTAATTTTAAATATTAATAAGTGAACTTGTAAGTCAAATAAATTTTTATTTGAATTATTGGATTTAATTGGATAATTAAATCGATAATTTAATATGTTAAATTATGGAAATAATTGAAAATAGGGTTAAATATGATTGAAAATGATTTGTAAAATTTTATTTTATCATATTGAAGTTAGAACGATATTTTAGAGCTTTTAAAATCGAATTAAAAGTTAATTTGTGAAAATTGAATATTTTAATATTTAAATCGACTAGTGAAAATAGTCAATTTTTGAACAGTCTCAGAATTGAACGAAACCAGTTCCATTGGATCCATAATAGTTAGTTATTACCGGATTTCAATTTTCGTGTCAATCGGAGTTATTGTTTGATCGTGGCAGCTCGAAACGCATCGATTTATTTTTAATTTTAATTTGGCGAGTTAAAATAGCCATTTTTCAAAAAGTATCGGATTTCAACGAAACCAGTTTCATCGGATCCGTAATGTGATATTATTGTATGGTTTCAAATTTCAAGTCAATTGGATCTACCTTTTGTCCGGTACAAATTAAAACGCCTAGAAATCGATTTAAATCGGTTTAATTTAAATTGAGCGTTTATAGCCATAACTCGCACAGATGTCCGAATTAGCTTCCGAAACCTGTTCCATTGTGTCCGAAACGCGGGGTAAACCTTAGAAACGCTGGTTACGGCGCGTAAATCGGAGTTCGGAATTTTCGGATGAATAGTGTTCGATTTTCTTCTATAAATAGACCCACACCCCCTTCATAATTAAAAAAAAAATAAAAACCTAATTTATAAACCCTAGCCGCCAGTTTCATATGAATGGCCAGAATTGTCCCTCACTTCTCCCTCAATCTCTCTCAATCTACAAAGATTTAGCCAAGGTGTTCAACACGAAAGTCGTAGAGCTCGACGAGAGCTTTAATTTCATACGGAGATGATCGAAAATGGTGCAACGTAGAGGGAGATAGATTGGGCCGTTCTCTACAGCTGCGCACGCATTCCTAGGAGGAGGAGGGGGCCGAGTTGGCCAGGGTTATGGCCGAGTATGGAGTTTGTCATGCTCTTCGAAACGCAAGTCTCCGATCGTGTTCAAATTGAGTGTGGTGATCGAAAAATGTAAACCTAATTTAGGGTGATGGGTTCAATTTGTTACGGCCTCAACCTGTAGAGGAGTAACGTGGGAGAAGATGAGGGGATGGAGGGCTGTGATCAGGTTGGAGATGGATCCTGTGGCTGAAAATGGTTGTAGTTTAAAATTGATTAAAAGTTGTGTGATTTATGTTTATAAAATTCGAGTAAACTTCAAAAATTCATAACTTTTTCATACGAGGTCGAAAAAATGCAAACTCAGTTGCGTTGGAATCGTATGGACGAGCACTACGCGATGGAATTGGATTGGAGTCGTTTGGAGTTAGTGAGAATTTTGGGTAAAATTAAATGCGCGTTTAATTTTATTCGAAATAAATCGCTAAAACGGAAAATAAAATCAAGGTGAGAACTTCTCACTCAATCGAATAGGTTTCGATTTTATTTTAAATAGTTAGATTTAAAATATTTGAATGCATGTTTGAATGATGATTGTTATATATTGATTGTTAAAATAGACATTATGCGCCGTTAGTAAGCGGATGATATTTATTAAAAACATATACCGCGAATATTTCATAAACAGTGAAATTGGTATTATATATAATATCAATATATATATATTGGCATATGTATATATTGGAGTTGATTGATTTCCCGTATTTTTTAGCGGATGAGACCCTATTGCGCCGTTATTAAGCGGATAATATTTAATAAGAACATATACCGCGATAATTTCGTACTGGAGCGAAATTGGTATTGTGCTAATGTTTGTGGATGCAGGAAAACAGGTTGGAGGGATCCAACAGGATTCCTCAATAGTTTTTATTTGATTTCAGATATTTTGATATTTGATGGATTATCATATCGATATATGATATCGTTGTTGTCGTGATTGACTATTTGGTGTGTAGCATCATTAGACCAAATTTGGAATTTTAAAATGATTTTTAAAGTGATTTTTTGAAAATATAAAATATTTCTGAAATTGATTCATTTTAAATAAATAAACGTTATAATTTTTAAAGTTATAAAAATTATGATTTTTGAGAAATATAGTTGAAAACTGATTTTTGAGAATATGATGCTAATGATTTTATAAAATAGTTAAATTGGGATTTCTGAAATAATTGTGAAAAGTTTAAATATAGTATTTATAAAATTTGATTATTTTATAAATAAAAATGGTGAAATGATAAAGGAGATTAAAGACGTTTTAAAAGAATAATATAAATTGAATTATATTTAGAGATTTATAAATGGATATTTATAAATTGAAATATTGACATTATAAAACAAGTTTTTATAAGTGTTGAATGAAGTGAAAATGGATTGCATAAGTGAATGGAATTTATAAAATTATAAATGGTGAAGTTATAAATGAAATTTATAAATAGTAAGATTTATAATTTTTGTGAAATTATTAAAGAATATATTTGGATAAATAATTGAATCCTATAAGTTATAGGATTTATAATTATGAAGTTCAAAGGAATGATTTTTGTGAACGAATAAATTATAGGTATTTAACTTATAATATGAACCTTTGTTTTATAAGTGAGTTATAAATCGAATAGGTTAATAAAGGAATTTATAAAAGGAAGTTGTTATAAATAAATAGAAATAAAATTTATAAACGTTGTTTTATAAATCCGCAAACGACTTATTTTGATAAGTAAATTGTTGAAACTTATTTATGAAGCTATATTAACGTTTTAGACTGTGAATAATACTTTGAAATAAAATGAATAGAAGTGATGAAACTTGTTAACATAGTATGTTCACGTTTTTGAATAGTGAATAATATGTTAAAGAAAATGTTTAGAATGTGATATTTAAACAGAATTAAAACGATCTAACGATGTTTTAAAATGTGTTGAGATTCGAAACTATAGATTTCAACATTTATTGTTGAAATAGACGTTTTCGAGAAATAAAAGGAAATAGTGGACTATAGCACTGTTGTTATAGTAAATGATTTCCGAAAGGAAATGTTTTGTATAGTATTGGGATTTATATATCTATTTTAATTTCGAATCCCTATACTAGTGATTTTGGGACGTCGTAACGATGTTCTACGCAACATTCGTTTTGGCCCAAATAAATATGATTAAGTGAATGATTTCCTTAAGGAATGAAATATATACTTAATTTCGATTAGAGTATATTAAATATTTTCTAAGTATAGAAAATAAAAAGATTTGTGAATTACTTATTAAATAAGTATGGAATTGTTTTCCAATATAAAGTGAATATCTTAAGAATTTATCTTTTTGAAGATAAATTGAAATGAATGATCGAAATCGAATATTCATTGATATTTTGGAATTATAAATTCACTAAGGAATTTATAAAGGAAGTGGAATTTGTCTAAAAAAATAAATATTGATTTATTTTTGAAGTGTGAAATTTTATATCTTGTAAAGATATTTTGTGAAATAAATAATTTGGAAAATTATTTGGAAACTGGTGATGTGTGCATATCCAGTGATAGTTCAATAACCGACTATCAATATTCCCTTTGAATGGGTAATTGATGTGAATTGTTTGAATGTGAATGCTACACTTATTTTTGAATAAGCGCTCACTATTCGGGTTAACCGAGAAAGGACCATGGGGTCGTATAACCCATTCCGAATATGTGATACGTCGTTGTGAATTGCATTTGAAGATCGGTGTAGAAGACCGGATATTTGCGAGAGCGATAGGATGACCTGTCGATTGACTCTGCACCGAGTTGCTCCGGTATAGAGTTCTCCATATGTGATGGTGAATCCGATCAGGATTGTGGATTTCCGGATTGCAAGGACTTCTTTGTAAGTGCCTTCGGTTTTGTTCGAGCCCGGAACAGACTTGTATGGATTGTATGCCTGACATTACAAGTTGAGATGTAAAGCCGATTTCTTTCAAATATATTTCTGTTGGTGGCGGAGAATTTATTCTTTTAGCTTAACACCCTTCTCTGAGACGTACGAGCTCAGAGGTTATATAGTTGAAGTTATCAGCGATATATTCCCAGTTTGGTAATGTGACATGCTGAGTGTAGCTGTAAATGATCATTGTGTTGATTATTTGTGATAGGATCGTTTATTTGATCGTCTATCTTTGTGATCATCTCTATGATCATTTGTTAACCCAAAGCACGGCTTTTGTATAAAGGATGTTTTTGTGGACGTGACTTCGTCGAGCCTCACACCCCGTGAATGGTCAAAACAGGAAAGAAGCAGCAAGGTTATGAGGGGTAGTGCCCTTTAGGATGTGTGCATTTCCTTCTGGAAAAGGGTGGTATCATGGTATGGAGCCCAGATACTTACTCATGTTGAAAACACTTTGTTATGATTGTGTGAATTGATTACGAGCGCTCGGTGAAAAGGTCCCAAAGGACCGGGGGATGGCATATTCGGTCAGTTGTTACTCAGTTAGGGGTAACCCGGCCTTGTGTTGGTAGAGATCCGGTTTGGTTCTCGGGGATGTCCATCCAGAGGCATTCTCATGTGGCAATGGGAAGTTCCTTGGCCTGATCATTCGTTGGAAATCCAATTCCCAATACGAAACTTGTACGGTATTAGTTGTAGAACCTGCCATTCACTTATGGTGGTCACCACTGTTTGGATGGTAGCTATAGTAGGCATAGTTCGAAATGTCTATGTTGGCTAAGATTTATATTCTACTTTCAAAATGAATTTTTCCCCTACACTATGCACTAATAATAATATGAAATGTTCTTTTAATGCGTATCAAGCATCTTTGGCTATCATAAGGAGAAATCTCCTCCGATTCTGCGTTTGCATTGTGTGTGTGTGCGGGAGGCCTTATGGTAGTCTCATTTTTAAAATCATTGCGAATTGAATTTAAAAATATTCCCCTATTTGATTTTAAAGTAAATAAACTGTTCTGAGTTCTCACACCAGTCACATGACTGACTTGGAGTTTATTGTTTTCCTTCCTAAACTCTGGGTGCCCACCAATTTCCACACGGGCAGTCAAGAGTTAGGTTTATCAGGATATTCAGGAGTTGCTGGAGGCAAGCTGGATGGCATGGCGTATTACTAGTATATAGTATTTCTTTTTCCGCTGCACTGTTTGATGTTGTATGATGTTGTACACTCTGATGATATGATGTAATGAAATGTGTTGTAATGTAATAACTGATATAGTTCTTTGTTTAAAGATTATTCATTTATTATTATATGTTGTTCCGCTGCGAATTGTGAGATTCTGTTGTTGTTCTGTTTTGTTTCTTCTGTCCCGTTCTATTTTTCCCTCTGTTCTATATTTTCTATTTTCTTTCTATTCTCTTTTTCTTTCTATTTTAAAAAAAATTTCTGTTTTCTTCTCTATCTTTTCCCTCTATTTTCTCTCTTCTTTCTTCTTCCTTTTTCTTAAATTCTTTTTAAAACCCATAACATTTCGGTTTTTCAGCAACGAAAAATCCCAAGCGTTACATTTGGTATCAAAGCTGATGGTTAAGCGACAACCATGGTTCTGTAGGGTAGTACTCATTAGAGATAGAGTCAGTAGTACTCTAGAATGAGTTTGAGTGTAATAATAGCTATGAGAGCGTATTTGTTAGTGAATATAAAATTGTTTTATATTGTGATGATTGGTTTGTTGAGTGGCATATGAACCTTCGTCAGCGTGGTCTCGACAACTATGCCGAAGGGGTTTCTAAACACTTGAATAGAACAATTCGACATAATATTGTTTTAAATTTGGGTAAATGAAATAATTTTACCTTGAGTATATTTTTATATATAAAAGGAATAATTTTGCAAAATTATTAAAGTGAAAATAAGTTGATTGTTTAGTTGTTTGAATAATCTAAATAAAAGAATAATTGTATAAGTAAAAGAATTATAAGAATTGAATTATAATTAATGTGAATTACAATTGTGAATAAACTTATATATATATATATGAGATATGGATATATTTATGAATATGAGTTGTAAATAATCAAGTGGATTAAATGAATATAAACTTGAGTTATATAAATGAAATTCAACTGTGTAAATGAATTGAATGAATGGATTAAATGAATCAATTAAATGTAAATTTAAGTTGATATGAAATAATGAATATAAGTGTTAATTCATTAAAATCAAATTTTATTGGAAGTTGAAAGTTTGAATGAAAATCAATTTAATAAACCAAGATGAATATAAGTGAATGAATTTGGTTGTAATTAATATACTTTGGTTGTTATGTGATTGTTAGTTGATTGTATATAATTCATTAAGTGTTAATGAAATTGAAAGCTATGTAATTGAATTCAAATTGAAAGTAAATAAATTTGAATAGAATTGAACGTGAATTGGATTTAATTAGTGAATGCAAACTAATTAAAATTGAATAGGAATGAATGTTGATAAAATCCAATGTTAATGAATCACATATGATTTAAATTGAAAACCTATTTCATTGAATATAAATGAGAATATGAATGAGTATTTAGTTGGTTGATGGTTGAATATATATTGCATTTGCTATATTATGTAGTTGTTATGTTAATATATGTTGTATATTGAGATTATTGTCTATATGCATGATGTTTGTTGAGTGTTTAGTAGGTGCGGATCGCGTTTGCTTCGCATTTGGAGCTCGCTTTCGCGCTATATTAGCCGTATATGCTCGCTAATAAAATATAAGGTACATATCTCGGATTAAATATCGTACTTTTACATTTTTTCCCTTCGGGATGCCTCATTACTTGATGAGATGTATATTTGTGATATATATACTGTCATTTTTTTTTCGGATCGAGCCGCGCAAAGGAGACTATGGCGAATTTTTCCGGAAATTTAAGGCGTTAGAAAAATTTGAGAAAATTGGAAAATTTTGAAAACTTTAACTTTGATTTTGGAATTGAAAGTTAAACAATAGTAGTTGTTTTTGAAAGGATAACTAAGTATGATTTGAAAACTTAGTAAAGTTATTGTAAGAAGTTTAATTATGAATTTTGGAAAGTTAATAGATTCTGTAACTTTCTTACTTGTAATTTCGAGGACGAAATTCTTTTAAGTGGGGAAGATTGTAACGACCCAGAATTTTATTTAATTAAAATTTGAATATTTAATTAATTTTAAATATTAATAAGTGAACTTGTAAGTCAAATAAATTTTTATTTGAATTATTGGATTTAATTGGATAATTAAATCGATAATTTAATATGTTAAATTATGGAAATAATTGAAAATAGGGTTAAATATGATTGAAAATGATTTGTAAAATTTTATTTTATCATATTGAAGTTAGAACGATATTTTAGAGCTTTTAAAATCGAATTAAAAGTTAATTTGTGAAAATTGAATATTTTAATATTTAAATCGACTAGTGAAAATAGTCAATTTTTGAACAGTCTCAGAATTGAACGAAACCAGTTCCATTGGATCCATAATAGTTAGTTATTACCGGATTTCAATTTTCGTGTCAATCGGAGTTATTGTTTGATCGTGGCAGCTCGAAACGCATCGATTTATTTTTAATTTTAATTTGGCGAGTTAAAATAGCCATTTTTCAAAAAGTCTCGGATTTCAACGAAACCAGTTTCATCGGATCCGTAATGTGATATTATTGTATGGTTTCAAATTTCAAGTCAATTGGATCTACCTTTTGTCCGGTACAAATTAAAACGCCTAGAAATCGATTTAAATCGGTTTAATTTAAATTGAGCGTTTATAGCCATAACTCGCACAGATGTCCGAATTAGCTTCCGAAACCTGTTCCATTGTGTCCGAAACGTGGGGTAAACCTTAGAAACGCTGGTTACGGCGCGTAAATCGGAGTTCGGAATTTTCGGATGAATAATGTTCGATTTTCTTCTATAAATAGACCCACACCCCCTTCATAATTAAAAAAAAAATAAAAACCTAATTTATAAACCCTAGCCGCCAGTTTCATATGAATGGCCAGAATTGTCTCTCACTTCTCCCTCAATCTCTCTCAATCTACAAAGATTTAGCCAAGGTGTTCAACACGAAAGTCGTAGAGCTCGACGAGAGCTTTAATTTCATACGGAGATGATCGAAAATGGTGCAACGTAGAGGGAGATAGATGGGGCCATTCTCTACAGCTGCGCACGCATTCTTAGGAGGAGGAGGGGGCCGAGTTGGCCAGGGTTATGGCCGAGTATGGAGTTTGTCATGCTCTTCGAAACGCAAGTCTCCGATCGTGTTCAAATTGAGTGTGGTGATCGAAAAATGTAAACCTAATTTAGGGTGATGGGTTCAATTTGTTACGGCCTCAACCTGTAGAGGAGTAACGTGGGAGAAGATGAGGGGATGGAGGGCTGTGATCAGGTTGGAGATGGATCCTGTGGCTGAAAATGGTTGTAGTTTAAAATTGATTAAAAGTTGTGTGATTTATGTTTATAAAATTCGAGTAAACTTCAAAAATTCATAACTTTTTCATACGAGGTCGAAAAAATGCAAACTCAGTTGCGTTGGAATCTTATGGACGAGCACTACGCGATGGAATTGGATTGGAGTCGTTTGGAGTTAGTGAGAATTTTGGGTAAAATTAAACGCGCGTTTAATTTTATTCGAAATAAATCGCTAAAACGGAAAATAAAATCAAGGTGAGAACTTCTCACTCAATCGAATAGGTTTCGATTTTATTTTAAATAGTTAGATTTAAAATATTTGAATGCATGTTTGAATGATGATTGTTATATATTGATTGTTAAAATAGACATTATGCGCCGTTAGTAAGCGGATGTTATTTATTAAAAACATATACCGCGAATATTTCATAAACAGTGAAATTGGTATTATATATAATATCAATATATATATATATATATATATATTGGCATATGTATATATTGGAGTTGATTGATTTCCCGTATTTTTTAGCGGATGAGACCCTATTGCGCCGTTATTAAGCGGATAATATTTAATAAGAACATATACCGCGATAATTTCGTACTGGAGCGAAATTGGTATTGTGCTAATGTTTGTGGATGCAGGAAAACAGGTTGGAGGGATCCAACAGGATTCCTCAACAGTTTTTATTTGATTTCAGATATTTTGATATTTGATGGATTATCATATCGATATATGATATCGTTGTTGTCGTGATTGACTATTTGGTGTGTAGCATCATTAGACCAAATTTGGAATTTTAAAATGATTTTTAAAGTGATTTTTTGAAAATATAAAATATTTCTGAAATTGATTCATTTTAAATAAATAAACGTTATAATTTTTAAAGTTATAAAAATTATGATTTTTGAGAAATATAGTTAAAAACTGATTTTTGAGAATATGATGCTAATGATTTTATAAAATAGTTAAATTGGGATTTCTGAAATAATTGTGAAAAGTTTAAATATAGTATTTATAAAATTTGATTATTTTATAAATAAAAATGGTGAAATGATAAAGGAGATTAAAGACGTTTTAAAAGAATAATATAAATTGAATTATATTTAGAGATTTATAAATGGATATTTATAAATTGAAATATTGACATTATAAAACAAGTTTTTATAAGTGTTGAATGAAGTGAAAATGGATTGCATAAGTGAATGGAATTTATAAAATTATAAATGGTGAAGTTATAAATGAAATTTATAAATAGTAAGATTTATAATTTTTGTGAAATTATTAAAGAATATATTTGGATAAATAATTGAATCCTATAAGTTATAGGATTTATAATTATGAAGTTCAAAGGAACGATTTTTGTGAACGAATAAATTATAGGTATTTAACTTATAATATGAACCTTTGTTTTATAAGTGAGTTATAAATCGAATAGGTTAATAAAGGAATTTATAAAAGGAAGTTGTTATAAATAAATAGAAATAGAATTTATAAACGTTGTTTTATAAATCCGCAAACGACTTATTTTGATAAGTAAATTGTTGAAACTTATTTATGAAGCTATATTAACGTTTTAGACTGTGAATAATACTTTGAAATAAAATGAATAGAAGTGATGAAAGTTGTTAACATAGTATATTCACGTTTTTGAATAGTGAATAATATGTTAAAGAAAATGTTTAGAATGTGATATTTAAACAGAATTAAAACGATCTAACGATGTTTTAAAATGTGTTGAGATTCGAAACCATAGATTTCAACATTTATTGTTGAAATAGACGTTTTCGAGAAATAAAAGGAAATAGTGGACTATAGCACTGTTGTTATAGTAAATGATTTCCGAAAGGAAATGTTTTGTATAGTATTGGGATTTATATATCTATTTTAATTTCGAATCTCTATACTAGTGATTTTGGGACGTCGTAACGATGTTCTACGCAACATTCGTTTTGGCCCAAATAAATATGATTAAGTGAATGATTTCCTTAAGGAATGAAATATATACTTAATTTCGATTAGAGTATATTAAATATTTTCTAAGTATAGAAAATAAAAAGATTTGTGAATTACTTATTAAATAAGTATGGAATTGTTTTCCAATATAAAGTGAATATCTTAAGAATTTATCTTTTTGAAGATAAATTGAAATGAATGATCGAAATCGAATATTCATTGATATTTTGGAATTATAAATTCACTAAGGAATTTATAAAGGAAGTGGAATTTGTCTAAAAAAATAAATATTGATTTATTTTTGAAGTGTGAAATTTTATATCTTGTAAAGATATTTTGTGAAATAAACAATTTGGAAAATTATTTGGAAACTGGTGATGTGTGCATATCCAGTGATAGTTCAATAACCGACTATCAATATTCCCTTTGAATGGGTAATTGATGTGAATTGTTTGAATGTGAATGCTACACTTATTTTTGAATAAGCGCTCACTATTCGGGTTAACCGGGAAAGGACCATGGGGCCGTATAACCCATTCCGAATATGTGATACGTCGTTGTGAATTGCATTTGAAGATCGGTGTAGAAGACCGGATATTTGCGAGAGCGATAGGATGACCTGTCGATTGACTCTGCACCGAGTTGCTCCGGTATAGAGTTCTCCATATGTGATGGTGAATCCGATCAGGATTGTGGATATCCGGATTGCAAGGACTTCTTTGTAAGTGCCTTCGGTTTTGTTCGAGCCCGGAACAGACTTGTATGGATTGTATGCCTGACATTACAAGTTGAGATGTAAAGCCGATTTCTTTCAAATATATTTCTGTTGGTGGCGGAGAATTTATTCTTTTAGCTTAACACCCTTCTCTGAGACGTACGAGCTCAGAGGTTATATAGTTGAAGTTATCAGCGATATATTCCCAATTTGGTAATGTGACATGCTGAGTGTAGCTGTAAATGATCATTGAGTTGATTATTTGTGATAGGATCGTTTATTTGATCGTCTATCTTTGTGATCATCTCTATGATCATTTGTTGACCCAAAGCATGGCTTTTGTATAAAGTATGTTTTTGTGGACGTGACTTCGTCGAGCCTCACACCCCGTGAATGGTCAAAACAGGAAAGAAGCAGCAAGGTTATGAGGGGTAGCGCCCTTTAGGATGTGTGCATTTCCTTCTGGAAAAGGGTGGTATCATGGTATGGAGCCCAGATACTTACTCATGTTGAAAACACTTTGTTATGATTGTGTGAATTGATTACGAGCGCTCGGTGAAAAGGTCCCAAAGGACCGGGGGATGGCATATTCGGTCAGTTGTTACTCAGTTAGGGGTAACTCGGCCTTGTGTTGGTAGAGATCCGGTTTGGTTCTCGGGGATGTCCATCCAGAGGCATTCTCATGTGGCAATGGGAAGTTCCTTGGCCTGATCATTCGTTGGAAATCCAATTCCCAATACGAAACTTGTACGGTGTTAGTTGTAGAACCTGCCATTCACTTATGGTGGTCACCACTGTTTGGATGGTAGCTATAGTAGGCATAGTTCGAAATGTCTATGTTGG
Organism: Allium cepa; assembly: GCA_030765085.1. NCBI lineage: Eukaryota > Viridiplantae > Streptophyta > Magnoliopsida > Asparagales > Amaryllidaceae > Allium > Allium cepa. Next base: position 795,217,267 of record CM060929.1, on the reverse strand, counting down.
CTAAGATTTATATTCTACTTTCAAAATGAATTTTTCCCCTACACTATGCACTAATAATAATATGAAATGTTCTTTTAATGCGTATCAAGCATCTTTGGCTATCATAAGGAGAAATCTCCTCCGATTCTGCGTTTGCATTGTGTGTGTGTGCGGGAGGCCTTATGGTAGTCTCATTTTTAAAAGCATTGCGAATTGAATTTAAAAATATTCCCCTATTTGATTTTAAAGTAAATAAACTGTTTTGAGTTTTCACACCAGTTACATGACTGACTTGGAGTTTATTGTTTTCCTTCCTAAACTCTGGGTGCCCACCAATTTCCACACGGGCAGTCAAGGGTTAGGTTTATCAGGATATTCAGGAGTTGCTGGAGGCAAGCTGGATGGCATGGCGTATTACTAGTATATAGTATTTCTTTTTCCGCTGCACTGTTTGATGTTGTATGATGTTGTACACTCTGATGATATGATGTAATGAAATGTGTTGTAATGTAATAACTGATATAGTTCTTTGTTTAAAGATTATTCATTTATTATTATATGTTGTTCCGCTGCGAATTGTGAGATTCTGTTGTTGTTCTGTTTTGTTTCTTCTGTCCCGTTCTATTTTTCCCTCTGTTCTATATTTTCTATTTTCTTTCTATTCTCTTTTTCTTTCTATTTTAAAAAAAATTCTGTTTTCTTCTCTATCTTTTCCCTCTATTTTCTCTCTTCTTTCTTCTTCCTTTTTCTTAAATTCTTTTTAAAACCCATAACATTTCGGTTTTTCGGCAACGAAAAATCCCAAGCGTTACATTTGGTATCAAAGCTGATGGTTAAGCGACAACCATGGTTCTGTAGGGTAGTACTCATTAGAGATAGAGTCAGTAGTACTCTAGAATGAGTTTGAGTGTAATAATAGCTTTGAGAGCGTATTTGTTAGTGAATAAAAAATTGTTTTATATTGTGATGATTGGTTTGTTGAGTGGCATATGAACCTTCGTCAGCGTGGTCTCGACAACTATGCCGAAGGGGTTTCTAAACACTTGAATAGAACAATTCGACATAATATTGTTTTAAATTTGGGTAAATGAAATAATTTTACCTTGAGTATATTTTTATATATAAAAGGAATAATTTTGCAAAATTATTAAAGTGAAAATAAGTTGATTGTTTAGTTGTTTGAATAATCTAAATAAAAGAATAATTGTATAAGTAAAAGAATTATAAGAATTGAATTATAATTAATGTGAATTACAATTGTGAATAAACTTATATATATATATATATATATGAGATATGGATATATTTATGAATATGAGTTGTAAATAATCAAGTGGATTAAATGAATATAAACTTGAGTTATATAAATGAAATTCAACTGTGTAAATGAATTGAATGAATGGATTAAATGAATCAATTAAATGTAAATTTAAGTTGATATGAAATAATGAATATAAGTGTTAATTCATTAAAATCAAATGTTATTGGAAGTTGAAAGTTTGAATGAAAATCAATTTAATTAAACCAAGATGAATATAAGTGAATGAATTTGGTTGTAATTAATATACTTTGGTTGTTATGTGATTGTTAGTTGATTGTATATAATTCATTAAGTGTTAATGAAATTGAAAGCTATGTAATTGAATTCAAATTGAAAGTAAATAAATTTGAATAGAATTGAACGTGAATTGGATTTAATTAGTGAATGCAAACTAATTAAAATTGAATAGGAATGAATGTTGATAAAATCCAATGTTAATGAATCACATATGATTTAAATTGAAAACCTATTTCATTGAATATAAATGAGAATATGAATGAGTATTTAGTTGGTTGATGGTTGAATATATATTGCATTTGCTATATTATGTAGTTGTTATGTTAATATATGTTGTATATTGAGATTATTGTCTATATGCATGATGTTTGTTGAGTGTTTAGTAGGTGCGGATCGCGTTTGCTTCGCATTTGGAGCTCGCTTTCGCGCTATATTAGCCGTATATGCTCGCTAATAAAATATAAGGTACATATCTCGGATTAAATATCGTACTTTTACATTTTTTCCCTTCGGGATGCCTCATTACTTGATGAGATGTATATTTGTGATATATATACTGTCATTTTTTTTTCGGATCGAGCCGCGCAAAGGAGACTATGGCGATTTTTTCCGGAAATTTAAGGCGTTAGAAAAATTTGAGAAAATTGGAAAATTTTGAAAACTTTAACTTTGATTTTGGAATTGAAAGTTAAACAATAGTAGTTGTTTTTGAAAGGATAACTAAGTATGATTTGAAAACTTAGTAAAGTTATTGTAAGAAGTTTAATTATGAATTTTGGAAAGTTAATAGATTCTGTAACTTTCTTACTTGTAATTTCGAGGACGAAATTCTTTTAAGTGGGGAAGATTGTAACGACCCAGAATTTTATTTAATTAAAATTTGAATATTTAATTAATTTTAAATATTAATAAGTGAACTTGTAAGTCAAATAAATTTTTATTTGAATTATTGGATTTAATTGGATAATTAAATCGATAATTTAATATGTTAAATTAAGGAAATAATTGAAAATAGGGTTAAATATGATTGAAAATGATTTGTAAAATTTTATTTTATCATATTGAAGTTAGAACGATATTTTAGAGCTTTTAAAATCGAATTAAAAGTTAATTTGTGAAAATTGAATATTTTAATATTTAAATCGACTAGTGAAAATAGTCAATTTTTGAACAGTCTCAGAATTGAACGAAACCAGTTCCATTGGATCCATAATAGTTAGTTATTACCGGATTTCAATTTTCGTGTCAATCGGAGTTATCGTTTGATCGTGGCAGCTCGAAACGCATCGATTTATTTTTAATTTTAATTTGGCGAGTTAAAATAGCCATTTTTCAAAAAGTCTCGGATTTCAACGAAACCAGTTTCATCGGATCCGTAATGTGATATTATTGTAAGGTTTCAAATTTCAAGTCAATTGGATCTACCTTTTGTCCGGTACAAATTAAAACGCCTAGAAATCGATTTAAATCGGTTTAATTTAAATTGAGCGTTTATAGCCATAACTCGCACAGATGTCCGAATTAGCTTCCGAAACCTATTCCATTGTGTCCGGAACGCGGGGTAAACCTTAGAAACGCTGGTTACGGCGCGTAAATCGGAGTTCGGAATTTCCGGATGAATAGTGTTCGATTTTCTTCTATAAATAGACCCACACCCCCTTCATAATTAAAAAAAAATAAAAACCTAATTTATAAACCCTAGCCGCCAGTTTCATATGAATGGCCAGAATTGTCTCTCACTTCTCCCTCAATCTCTCTCAATCTACAAAGATTTAGCCAAGGTGTTCAACACGAAAGTCGTAGAGCTCGACGAGAGCTTTAATTTCATACGGAGATGATCGAAAATGGTGCAACGTAGAGGGAGATAGATGGGGCCGTTCTCTACAGCTGCGCACGCATTCCTAGGAGGAGGAGGGGGCCGAGTTGGCCAGGGTTATGGCCGAGTATGGAGTTTGTCATGCTCTTCGAAACGCAAGTCTCCGATCGTGTTCAAATTGAGTGTGGTGATCGAAAAATGTAAACCTAATTTAGGGTGATGGGTTCAATTTGTTACGGCCTCAACCTGTAGAGGAGTAACGTGGGAGAAGATGAGGGGATGGAGGGCTGTGATCAGGTTGGAGATGGATCCTGTGGCTGAAAATGGTTGTAGTTTAAAATTGATTAAAAGTTGTGTGATTTATGTTTATAAAATTCGAGTAAACTTCAAAAATTCATAACTTTTTCATACGAGGTCGAAAAAATGCAAACTCAGTTGCGTTGGAATCGTATGGACGAGCACTACGCGATGGAGTTGGATTGGAGTCGTTTGGAGTTAGTGAGAATTTTGGGTAAAATTAAACGCGCGTTTAATTTTATTCGAAATAAATCGCTAAAACGGAAAATAAAATCAAGGTGAGAACTTCTCACTCAATCGAATAGGTTTCGATTTTATTTTAAATAGTTAGATTTAAAATATTTGAATGCATGTTTGAATGATGATTGTTATATATTGATTGTTAAAATAGACATTATGCGCCGTTAGTAAGCGGATGTTATTTATTAAAAACATATACCGCGAATATTTCATAAACAGTGAAATTGGTATTATATATAATATCAATATATATATATATATTGGCATATGTATATATTGGAGTTGATTGATTTCCCGTATTTTTTAGCGGATGAGACCCTATTGCGCCGTTATTAAGCAGATAATATTTAATAAGAACATATACCGCGATAATTTCGTACTGGAGCGAAATTGGTATTGTGCTAATGTTTGTGGATGCAGGAAAACAGGTTGGAGGGATCCAACAGGATTCCTCAACAGTTTTTATTTGATTTCAGATATTTTGATATTTGATGGATTATCATATCGATATATGATATCGTTGTTGTCGTGATTGACTATTTGGTGTGTAGCATCATTAGACCAAATTTGGAATTTTAAAATGATTTTTAAAGTGATTTTTTGAAAATATAAAATATTTCTGAAATTGATTCATTTTAAATAAATAAACGTTATAATTTTTAAAGTTATAAAAATTATGATTTTTGAGAAATATAGTTAAAAACTGATTTTTGAGAATATGATGCTAATGATTTTATAAAATAGTTAAATTGGGATTTCTGAAATAATTGTGAAAAGTTTAAATATAGTATTTATAAAATTTGATTATTTTATAAATAAAAATGGTGAAATGATAAAGGAGATTAAAGACGTTTTAAAAGAATAATATAAATTGAATTATATTTAGAGATTTATAAATGGATATTTATAAATTGAAATATTGACATTATAAAACAAGTTTTTATAAGTGTTGAATGAAGTGAAAATGGATTGCATAAGTGAATGGAATTTATAAAATTATAAATGGTGAAGTTATAAATGAAATTTATAAATAGTAAGATTTATAATTTTTGTGAAATTATTAAAGAATATATTTGGATAAATAATTGAATCCTATAAGTTATAGGATTTATAATTATGAAGTTCAAAGGAACGATTTTTGTGAACGAATAAATTATAGGTATTTAACTTATAATATGAACCTTTGTTTTATAAGTGAGTTATAAATCGAATAGGTTAATAAAGGAATTTATAAAAGGAAGTTGTTATAAATAAATAGAAATAGAATTTATAAACGTTGTTTTATAAATCCGCAAACGACTTATTTTGATAAGTAAATTGTTGAAACTTATTTATGAAGCTATATTAACGTTTTAGACTGTGAATAATACTTTGAAATAAAATGAATAGAAGTGATGAAAGTTGTTAACATAGTATATTCACGTTTTTGAATAGTGAATAATATGTTAAAGAAAATGTTTAGAATGTGATATTTAAACAGAATTAAAACGATCTAACGATGTTTTAAAATGTGTTGAGATTCGAAACCATAGATTTCAACATTTATTGTTGAAATAGACGTTTTCGAGAAATAAAAGGAAATAGTGGACTATAGCACTGTTGTTATAGTAAATGATTTCCGAAAGGAAATGTTTTGTATAGTATTGGGATTTATATATCTATTTTAATTTCGAATCTCTATACTAGTGATTTTGGGACGTCGTAACGATGTTCTACGCAACATTCGTTTTGGCCCAAATAAATATGATTAAGTGAATGATTTCCTTAAGGAATGAAATATATACTTAATTTCGATTAGAGTATATTAAATATTTTCTAAGTATAGAAAATAAAAAGATTTGTGAATTACTTATTAAATAAGTATGGAATTGTTTTCCAATATAAAGTGAATATCTTAAGAATTTATCTTTTTGAAGATAAATTGAAATGAATGATCGAAATCGAATATTCATTGATATTTTGGAATTATAAATTCACTAAGGAATTTATAAAGGAAGTGGAATTTGTCTAAAAAAATAAATATTGATTTATTTTTGAAGTGTGAAATTTTATATCTTGTAAAGATATTTTGTGAAATAAACAATTTGGAAAATTATTTGGAAACTGGTGATGTGTGCATATCCAGTGATAGTTCAATAACCGACTATCAATATTCCCTTTGAATGGGTAATTGATGTGAATTGTTTGAATGTGAATGCTACACTTATTTTTGAATAAGCGCTCACTATTCGGGTTAACCGGGAAAGGACCATGGGGCCGTATAACCCATTCCGAATATGTGATACGTCGTTGTGAATTGCATTTGAAGATCGGTGTAGAAGACCGGATATTTGCGAGAGCGATAGGATGACCTGTCGATTGACTCTGCACCGAGTTGCTCCGGTATAGAGTTCTCCATATGTGATGGTGAATCCGATCAGGATTGTGGATATCCGGATTGCAAGGACTTCTTTGTAAGTGCCTTCGGTTTTGTTCGAGCCCGGAACAGACTTGTATGGATTGTATGCCTGACATTACAAGTTGAGATGTAAAGCCGATTTCTTTCAAATATATTTCTGTTGGTGGCGGAGAATTTATTCTTTTAGCTTAACACCCTTCTCTGAGACGTACGAGCTCAGAGGTTATATAGTTGAAGTTATCAGCGATATATTCCCAATTTGGTAATGTGACATGCTGAGTGTAGCTGTAAATGATCATTGAGTTGATTATTTGTGATAGGATCGTTTATTTGATCGTCTATCTTTGTGATCATCTCTATGATCATTTGTTGACCCAAAGCATGGCTTTTGTATAAAGTATGTTTTTGTGGACGTGACTTCGTCGAGCCTCACACCCCGTGAATGGTCAAAACAGGAAAGAAGCAGCAAGGTTATGAGGGGTAGCGCCCTTTAGGATGTGTGCATTTCCTTCTGGAAAAGGGTGGTATCATGGTATGGAGCCCAGATACTTACTCATGTTGAAAACACTTTGTTATGATTGTGTGAATTGATTACGAGCGCTCGGTGAAAAGGTCCCAAAGGACCGGGGGATGGCATATTCGGTCAGTTGTTACTCAGTTAGGGGTAACTCGGCCTTGTGTTGGTAGAGATCCGGTTTGGTTCTCGGGGATGTCCATCCAGAGGCATTCTCATGTGGCAATGGGAAGTTCCTTGGCCTGATCATTCGTTGGAAATCCAATTCCCAATACGAAACTTGTACGGTGTTAGTTGTAGAACCTGCCATTCACTTATGGTGGTCACCACTGTTTGGATGGTAGCTATAGTAGGCATAGTTCGAAATGTCTATGTTGGCTAAGATTTATATTCTACTTTCAAAATGAATTTTTCCCCTACACTATGCACTAATAATAATATGAAATGTTCTTTTAATGCGTATCAAGCATCTTTGGCTATCATAAGGAGAAATCTCCTCCGATTCTGCGTTTGCATTGTGTGTGTGTGCGGGAGGCCTTATGGTAGTCTCATTTTTAAAAGCATTGCGAATTGAATTTAAAAATATTCCCCTATTTGATTTTAAAGTAAATAAACTGTTTTGAGTTTTCACACCAGTTACATGACTGACTTGGAGTTTATTTTTTTCCTTCCTAAACTCTGGGTGCCCACCAATTTCCACACGGGCAGTCAAGGGTTAGGTTTATCAGGATATTCAGGAGTTGCTGGAGGCAAGCTGGATGGCATGGCGTATTACTAGTATATAGTATTTCTTTTTCCGCTGCACTGTTTGATGTTGTATGATGTTGTACACTCTGATGATATGATGTAATGAAATGTGTTGTAATGTAATAACTGATATAGTTCTTTGTTTAAAGATTATTCATTTATTATTATATGTTGTTCCGCTGCGAATTGTGAGATTCTGTTGTTGTTCTGTTTTGTTTCTTCTGTCCCGTTCTATTTTTCCCTCTGTTCTATATTTTCTATTTTCTTTCTATTCTCTTTTTCTTTCTATTTTAAAAAAAAATTCTGTTTTCTTCTCTATCTTTTCCCTCTATTTTCTCTCTTCTTTCTTCTTCCTTTTTCTTAAATTCTTTTTAAAACCCATAACATTTCGGTTTTTCGGCAACGAAAAATCCCAAGCGTTACATTCATAACTTTGAAAACATAACTTCCACACTTAAAATTGCTGCTAATAATAATACTTCAGTAAATACAAAATTAACCGCGTCTTTTTGGAATTCCCGTATTACCCTTTCTGCATCTTGCCTTTGTTTCTTGCTTCTGATTCTGCTTGCCTTCCCAAAACTCAAAAACCCTAAATCTCATTTCTTTCTCACTACGTAACACCTTCCCATTCATTTTTCCCAAACGTAAATCTTCCCAATATAACATAAAACAGTGATCCATCAAATTTGTACTCCGCCTACTCGAATTTACTCTGCCGCAGCCTAATGTTCTGCCTTTGGCCTTGGCAAATCTCCAAAAGTGCCTACACCAGCAATATTTACATCCAGACATGATTCTAAAGTTTCAAATGTTGAAATTACAAGGTTTCGGGATCATCTGGTAGTTATGCTTGATCGAACATTAAAATAGGTACTTATTAGGTTTTGCTGTAAATTATGTATTTTAGATGTGCTCTGTTAATAGTATTGCGGTTGTAATTCATAAATTGACCTATTATATGTAACTGACTAAAAAGTGTAGATTATTACTGGTAATGATTTCCACTTTTAGATTGCCTTACTTTGTTTTACATATGTTAGATGTCTGTTCATTTTAATGATATATTTGAGAAATAAAATTGAAGTAACTTTAATGTTCAATCTATTTATGAAAGATTTGATGTTCGTTTTTCTACCACATGTATGAAACAACTTATATTTACTTCTTACAGAAATTGTTCAAATGTAATAACCAAACTGTTTATTCAAGTGGAATAAACTCAATAAATAAAGTATGGTTTATTATAATTTAAGCTCGAACATTATAAACATAACAAAATTTGGATGGATTTATTAGATAACCACGTTCTTACATTATTTGTGAAAAATGTTATCCATTTCCACTCTCAAACGATAGCTTTATGCCTTAATGGTCAATGCCGTGTTATATATGAAAAGAAGAAGGAAAAATAGAGTCATGTCTAGTTGAGCAGCAGCTCAATCTGCTGCTATATGCAACATCATAGGTTGATGCTAAGCAGCAGCCCTATCTGTTGCTATATTCACTTTTTCTTTGGATTTTGACATTCAATTTTGTTCATATTGTCGTCTTTGCAAACAATATAATCCTTTAATTACATTTAACTTTTTCCTTCTTTAGTTTATCTATTTTTCCTTTCTTTTATTTTTTGCAGAGGGAAAGATGAAGAGAAATGTGTGTTAGGAGAAGAGTTTGGAAAAATTATGTTGTATATGGGTTTAGGTACGAAGACAGAGAACAAATTATGTGCAATTTTTTGAAGTTGAATAATCAATGTGGTTGTCCTATATGGGTAGTAACAACATTTAATATTTTGTTGTTTATTAAGGTTTTTGATTATAGCTAGGTTAATAATAGTTTACTTGGCGTTAATGCTAAATGTAAAACGAATGGATTTTCATATTTTGTCTAAAATTGGAATTTTATAAAAATGACATTAGTACATTTATTTAACGATATATATAAATAATATAGTGTTCTGAAGTTGAATATTTTACGGACACATAAATAAACGAAGATAGATAAATTCAGATTACATGTCCTCAGCAGTTGCTCTGGAGTGAACATCACAATAGGTATTTGTGTTAGTTTTTGCTGTAGGTTAGTTAATTTTGAAGTAGAAAATAAACTGAACATTCAATAAGAATAAATAAACTGAATATTCAATAAGAAAAATAAACTGAGTATTCAACAAATAGAATATACACCAAATATTTATCAAAAGAGGTACTTATGTTCTCAAGGATTGCCTAAATTGCAATAAGCGAAACTGCATAATGCCTTTGGTATTCGATAAAAAAAATACAAACAGATCGCTTTTGTTTCTTGGAGAAATACCTGGCTGTAGTAGTTTTGATCAATTGATGTACTAATGTACGACGGCTGATATTCATAGACCCGATGTTAAAAATCATGTTTTGTTGTCTGTTTATGGTGCACAGAGCTGGATCATGATTATCCTATCGATCCCTGTAAGAAACTATAATGATGATAATTATATGGTAAAGATGGTAAGTTGATGAATTATATGATATATTTTATTGGATCTAAGATTTCTTATTGAGTGAGTGCAATAGTTTGATATTGAAGTTAACAGTTTACTTCAAATATAGATTTATATAACTTTGCTGATTATGTACACATTTGCACAAAGTTAGATCATGAATTTGTCCAAGGACTTGAGCCCCTACAACATCTAAAGTGGATCTGGATTTGAGCATGGAAGCATGGTCTTTTGTGGAAAGAATTGACATAAGACTACAAGTAAGAATTTGATAAACCAATGCTTTACATAATTATTTAGTTCTTTAATCTAATTTATCTCATCCGATTCCAATCTAATTTCTTCTGCTTCTTTGCTCCACTGCTCAATATTCCATATATATCACAGAGTTGACATACTCATTATAATCTCGGGCAGATTACGTCTGTTGTATCTTGGGAGAGTTTTGAAATAAAATTCTTAAGGAAATTGTTACGACAAGCCTCAGACGGAATTTCCTTTATATACTGGTTAGATTCACTGTAATCTTTCCCGTGTATAAGTTGTACTATTTCTTACAATAGTATAACGTTGTTGTTGTAATTTATTTACAACGCAACTTATTGTTACATTTATCTAATACAGAATTCCAGCGTAGTGGAATTCTAATTAATAAACTTGTGCGACGAGTTTATTGTAGCGTGCTATCTGTTTTAGTACACTAGACAAATAACATCTTAAGAATTTTACTGTTTTATACTAAAACAGAGATGGAAACAGTTGACAACATGAAAATGGATAAGTCCAACTTTTCAACGATTATTTCTGAATGCAATTTGGTTCATAACCCTATCCAATGGTGGGTTGACACAGGAGCTACTCGTCATGTTTGCTCTGAAAAATCCATGTTTTCAACATACCAGAAATTCGATCAGAAAGAAAGACTCTACATGGGTAATTCTGCAGTTTCCATGATCGAAGGCAGTGGCACAGTTATCCTCAAGTTCACTTCTGGAAAAACTATCAAATTGAATGACGTGCTTCACGTTCCAGACATACGCAAGAATCTGATCTCCGGCTCAGTGCTATCAAAGAAAGGATTCAAGATTGTGTTCGAATCAGACAAGATGGTTCTGTTCAAAGCTGGAATGTATATCGAAAGGGGTTATTTATGTGATGGCCTATTTAAGGCAAACATAGCCGTTATCGGCAATAAATCTATGTATTCTGATTGTGTTATTAATAAAATTGAAGTCTCTTACTTGCTTGAGCACGAAATTTTACTATGGCACGATAGATTAGGACACATAAACTTTCGAAAAATGAAGAAATTATCAAACTTGGGATTGATTCCAAATTTCCAAGTAAATAAGAACTACAAATGTGAGACATGTGTAGAAGCAAAAATGGTCAAACAACCATTTAAATATGTTGACAGAAGCACCGAACCATTAGGTTTGGTACATACAGATTTGTGTGATTTTAAATCACTACCTACAAGAGGTGGGAAAAAGTATTTTATTACTTTTATTGACGATTATACGCGATATTTCTATGTATATCTTTTAAATAGTAAGGATGAAGCAATAACCGCGTTTATAAAATACAAGGCTGAGCTAGAAAATCAGTTAAATAAAAAGATCAAGATATTGAGATCTGATCGAGGTGGAGAATATGAGTCACCGTTTGAACAGTTCTGTGCGGAGAATGGAATAATTCATCAAACAACAGCCCCATACTCACCACAACAAAATGGTGTAGCCGAGAGAAAGAACAGAACGTTAAGAGATATGATTACTGCCATGCTTTTAACTTCTGGTCCACCGACGAACTTGTGGAGGGAAGCCTTAAATATGTCTAATCACATATTAAACAAAGTTCCTCACAATAAAATGGAAACAATTCCATATAAGATATGGAAAGGACACAAACCAAGCTTTAAATACCTCAAAGTGTGGGGGTGCTTGGCAAAGGTTCCAGTTCCGCCTCCAAAGAAGGTCAAACTTGGACCAAAAACCGTAGATTATTATTATCTAGGGCCAGCCCAAAATAGTAGTGCCTACATATTTTTGGTATTCAAGTCTGATATAAATGATATTCATGTAAATACAATCATGGAATCAAGAGATGCCTCGTTCTTTGAAGATGTGTTCCCACATAAAAGAAACGATGGAAATCCTGTCCCAAAAAGGACAAGAGATAACAGAGATGAGACATGTGAAGATGAAACTCATCAGGAAAACGAGGAGGTTGAACCAAGAAGAAGCGTAAGGGCAAGAACTTCCAAAACATTTGGTTCGGATTTTTTAACTTATATGTTAGAACACGAACCTCAAACGTACAAGGAAGCAATGTCATCTTCTGAGTCCTCATGTTGGAAAGAAGCAATCTAAAGTGAGAATGATTCAATTCTAAGTAATAAAACTTGGGAAATAGTTGATATTCCACCTGGAATAAAACCAATTGGCTGCAAATGGATTTTCAAGAAGAAATTGAAATCAGACGGCTCTATAGATAAATATAAAGCCAGATTGATAGTCAAAGGATATCGTCAAAAAGGAGGAGTAGACTTCTTTGATACCTATTCACCGGTTACACGAATAACCTCTATAAGAATGTTAATAGCAATTGCTTCCATATATAATCTGGAAATTCATCAGATGGAGGTCAAAACAGCATTCTTAAATGGAGATCTCGATGAGGAGATTTACATGGAGCAACCTGAGGGTTTTATTTCTAAAGGAAATTAAAACAAAGAATGTCGGTTAGTGAAATCACTATACGGACTAAAACAAGCTCCAAAACAATGGCATGAAAAATTTGATAGTGTCATGATGAAAAATGGTTTTCGTATAAATGAATGTGATAAATATGTTTATTACAAACAGGTTGGACAATAATATGTGATGATTTGTCTATATGTAGACGATATGCTAATCTTTGGTCCTAATACTAATGTAATAGAGACTATAAAGTAGATGTTAATCAACAATTTCGATATGAAAGACTTAGGAGTTGCGGACGTTATTTTGGGAATCAAAATAATAAGAACACCTAATGGAATTGAACTATCTCAGTCACACTATGTAGACAAAGTGATTGAAAAATTCCAAGAGTACGCAATTAAAGGAGTGAGGACCCCTTTTAATCCATCCGAAGTACTGCATAAAAACACTGATGAGAGTGTAATGCAACTGGAATATTCTCGTGTAATAGGATGTCTCATGTATCTCATGAATTGCACAAGACCAGATATGGCTTATGCAGTAAGTCGATTGAGCAGGTATACAAGCAATCCAGGGAAGGAACACTGGAAAGCACTAATGAGAGTGCTTGGATATTTAAAAAATACCACTAACTATTCCTTACATTATGGAAAATATCCTGCCGTCTTAGAAGGAAATAGTGATGCAAACTGGATTGCAGATTCAGAGGAATCAAAATCAACAAGTGGTTATGTCTTTACCCTAGCGGGGGTAGCAGTGTCATGGAAATCTACTAAACAAACATGCATAGCTCGATCCACCATGTAATCTGAGTTTATCGCATTAGATAAAGCAGGCGAAGAGGCAGAATGACTTCGTCAATTCTTAGAAGATATTCCATTTTGGCCAAAACCTGTGACGGCCATATGTATTCACTGCGATAATCAAGCAGCGCTAAGTAGAGCAAAAAACTTCGTGTATAATGGCAAATCACGACACATACGTCGTCGCCATAACACAGTTAGGCAGTTACTCTCTAATGGAACAATTTCCATTGATTGTGTAAGAACAAATGATAACCTAGCGGATCCATTTACTAAAGGTTTATCAAGAGAGAAAATTGACTGCGCATCGAGGGGAATGGGTTTAAAAGCCTAAACCACAAAGAGTTATCTTATACGGAAACCTATCCTAGCGACTGCAGATCCCACGGACTAGGATCAATAGGCAAACCAGTTTTGAATAACTCAAGACGTAATGCATTTGCATGGACATAGTCCAACTCCATTCCTATGGTGCACAATATAAATGCATGCCTACAGAAGTATTTCAAGGTTAAAACTATATTTTTTAATGATGACCATATCTTGGAAATAACAAGTGGGGTATATGTAGGATACTCTTAATGGTTGCGATCACCTATGTTAGTGTGAGCTGGTTCGGCTCTATGAGAATATTAAAAGGCTTTTATTCTCTAAAACACTTGTAGAACCAAAAATTGTTCAGGACCAAAATGAACACAACCAAGAGATTGGATGAGAAGGGAATCAATGCTTCGTAAAGCTTATTGTCTGGATATATAATAAAGGCCGACGGTTCAAGGTGAAATAATTCACCGATTAGCCAAGTAGATCCGATAAGTTTTAACTAGGGAAAGTTCAAAGTGAAATATCTACTTATCCACGATAAAGCATTATTCCATATGTACTCTGTGATATTTCGCTTTGCGTGGGGGATATGTATATTATCATTCATGTGGGGGATTGTTGGAATTCCTAAAGCAAACAAAGTGAATGATAACAAACATAAGTCCCACATCGCCTAATATACTAAGAAAGCCAAGTATATTAATAGCTTTCTCAACTAGAGGTTGGGGGCTTGGGGCTCCCAAATGTATGCTTCGTTGTGAGGAGAGAGATCATACATCACCACCACACGCGCGGTCCGCCGTCCGACCGACCGAACCGGGCCGGGCTCGGGTACGGGTATGGGTCTAAAATGACCATTCTTTTTACTAGGCCACTGTTTAACGGTTTTGGGCTTCGTCTGAAACTGGGCTGGGCCTGGAATTTGAAGAGAAGCGGGCGGGTGAAGTCGGACGCGGGGTTTTTGCCTGAGGAGATGCGACTGTTCATAAGCGGACGCGAACAGTAGCGGGTGCGACCCGTTAGAAGCAAACAGGTGCGGCCAAACGCGAGCGGGTGCGACCCGACTGAAGCGGTACAGGCAAAACAGTACCAGGCGGTACGAGCGGGTGCGAAACAGTAGCAGGCGGGGCGCGACCCGTTAACGAATAACAGCGACCAAAAGGCAACGGGTGCGGCCCGTCAAGCGGACGCGACTGTTTGAAGGGATGCGGACGAAATTATAAATAGGAGAGAATACTGATCACATTCTTATCCGATTCCAATCTAATTTCTTCTGCTTCTTTGCTCTACTGCTCAATATTCCATATATATCACAGAGTTGACATACTCATTATAATCTCGTGCAGATTACGTCTGTTGTATCTTGGGAGAGTTTTGAAATAAAATTCTTAAGGAAATTGTTACGACAAGCCTCAGATGGAATTTCCTTTATATACTGGTTAGATTCACTGTAATCTTTCCCGTGTATAAATTGTACTAATTCTTACAATGGTATAACGTTGTTGTCGTAATTTATTTACAATGTAACTTATTGTTACATTTATCTAATACAGAATTCCAGCGTAGTGGAATTCTAATTAATAAACTTGTGCGACGAGCTTATTGTAGCGTGCTATCTGTTTTAGTACACTAGACAAATAACATCTTAAGAATTTTACTATTTTATACTAAAACAGAGATGGAAACAGTTGACAACATGAAAATGGATAAGTCCAACTTTTCAGCGGTTATTTCTGAATGCAATTTGGTTCAGAACCCTATCCAATGGTGAGTTGACACAGGAGCTACTCGTCATGTTTGCTCTGAAAAATCCATGTTTTCAACATACCAGAAATTCGATCAGAAATAAAGACTCTACATGGGTAATTCTGCAGTTTCCATGATCGAAGGCAGTGGCACAGTTATCCTCAAGTTCACTTCTGGAAAAACTGTCAAATTGAATGACGTGCTTCACGTTCCAGACATACGCAAGAATCTGATCTCCGGCTCAGTGCTATCAAAGAAAGGATTCAAAATTGTGTTCGAATCAGACAAGATGGTTCTGTTCAAAGATGGAATGTGTATCGGAAGGGGTTATTTATGTGATGGCCTATTTAAGGCAAACATAGCCGTTATCGGCAATAAATCTATGTATTCTGATTGTGCTATTATTAAAATTGAAGTCTCTTACTTGCTTGAGCACGAAATTTTACTATGGCACGATAGATTAGGACACATAAACTTTCGAAAAATGAAGAAATTATCAAACTTGGGATTGATTCCAAATTTCCAAGTAAATAAGAACTACAAATGTGAGACATGTGTAGAAGCAAAAATGGTCAAACAACCATTTAAATCTGTTGACAGAAGCACCGAACCATTAGGTTTGGTACATATAGATTTGTGTGATTTTAAATCACTACCTACAAGAGGTGGGAAAAAGTATTTTATTACTTTTATTGACGATTATACGCGATATTTCTATGTATATCTTTTAAATAGTAAGGATGAAGCAATAACCGCGTTTATAAAATACAAGGCTGAGGTAGAAAATCAGTTAAATAAAAAGATCAAGATATTGAGATCTGATCGAGGTGGAGAATATGAGTCACCGTTTGAACAGTTCTGTGCGGAGAATGGAATAATTCATCAAACAACAGCCCCATATTCACCACAACAAAATGGTGTAGCCGAGAGAAAGAACAGAACGTTAAAAGACATGATTACTGCCATGCTTTTAACTTCTGGTCCACCGACGAACTTGTGGGGGGAAGCCTTAAATATGTCTAATCACATATTAAACAAAGTTCCTCACAATAAAACGGGAACAATTCCATATGAGATATGGAAAGGACACAAACCAAGATTTAAATACCTCAAAGTGTGGGGGTGCTTGGCAAAGGTTCCAGTTCCGCCTCCAAAGAAGGTCAAACATGGACCAAAAACCGTAGATTATTATTATCTAGGACCAGCCCAAAATAGTAGTGCCTACATATTTTTGGTATTCAAGTCTGATATAAATGATATTCATGTAAATACAATCATGGAATCAAGAGATGCCTCGTTCTTTGAAGATGTGTTCCCACATAAAAGAAACGATGGAAATCCTGTCCCAAAAAGGACAAGAGATAACAGAGATGAGACATGTGAAGATGAAACTCATCAGGAAAACGAGGAGGTTGAACCAAGAAGAAGCGTAAGGGCAAGAACTTCCAAAACATTTGGTTCGGATTTTTTAACTTATATGTTAGAACACGAACCTCAAACGTACAAGGAAGCAATGCCATCTTCTGAGTCCTCATGTTGGAAAGAAGCAATCCAAAGTGAGATTGATTCAATTCTAAGTAATAAAACTTGGAAAATAGTTGATATTCCACCTGGAATAAAACCAATTGGCTGCAAATGGATTTTCAAGAAGAAATTGAAATCAAACGGCTCTATAGATAAATATAAAGCCAGATTGGTAGCCAAAGGATATCGTCAAAAAGAAGGAGTAGACTTCTTTGATACCTATTCACCGGTTACACGAATAACCTCTATAAGAATGTTAATAGCAATTTCTTCCATATATAATCTGGAAATTCATCAGATGGAGGTCAAAACAGCATTCTTAAATGGAGATCTCGATGAGGAGATTTACATGGAGCAACCTGAGGTTTTATTTCTAAAGAAAATGAAAACAAAGTATGTCGGTTAGTGAAATCACTATACGGACTAAAACAAGCTCCAAAACAATGGCATGAAAAATTTGATAGTGTCATGATGAAAAATGGTTTTCGTATAAATGAATGTGATAAATATGTCTATTACAAACAGGTTGGACAATCATATGTGATGGTTTGTCTATATGTAGATGATATGCTAATCTTTGGTCCTAATACTAAAGTAATAGAGACTATAAAGTAGATGTTAATCAACAATTTCGATATGAAAGACTTAGGAGTTACGGACTTTATTTTGGGAATCAAAATAATAAGAACACCTAATGGAATTGAACTATCTCAGTCACACTATGTAGACAAAGTGATTGAAAAATTCCAAGAGTATGGAATTAAAGGAGTGAGGACACCTTCTAATCCATCCGAAGTACTGCATAAAAACACTGATGAGAGTGTAATGCAACTGGAATATTCTCGTGTAATAGGATGTCTCATGTATCTCATGAATTGCACAAGACCAGATATAGCTTATGCAGTAAGTCGATTGAGCAGGTATACAAGCAATCCAGGGAAGGAACACTGGAAAGCACTAATAAGAGTGCTTGGATATTTAAAAAATACCACTAACTATTCCTTACATTATGGAAAATATCTTGCCGTCTTAGAAGGATATAGTGATGCAAACTGGATTGCAGATTCAGAGGAATCAAAATCAACAAGTGGTTATGTCTTTACCCTAGCGGGGGCAGCAGTGTCATGGAAATCTACTAAATAAACATGCATAGCTCGATCCACCATGGAATCTGAGTTTATCGCATTAGATAAAGCAGGCGAAGAGGCAGAATGACTTCGTCAATTCTTAGAAGATATTCCATTTTGGCCAAAACCTGTGACGGCCATATGTATTCACTGCGATAATCAAGCAGCGCTAAGTAGAGCGAAAAACTTTGTGTATAATGGCAAATCACGACACATACGTCGTCGCCATAACACAGTTAGGCAGTTACTCTCTAATGGAACAATTTCCATTGATTATGTAAGAACAAATGATAACCTAGCGGATCCATTTACTAAAGGTTTATCAAGAGAGAAAATTGACTGCGCATCGAGGGGAATTGGTTTAAAAGCCTAAACCACAAAGAGTTATCTTATACGGAAACCTATCCTAGCGACTGCAGATCCCACGGACTAGGATCAATAGGCAGACCAGTTCTGAATAACTCAAGACGTAATGCATTTGCATGGACATAGTCCAACTCCATTCCTATGGTGCACAATATAAATGCATGCCTACAGAAGTATTTAAAGGTTAAAACTATGTTTTTTAATGATGACCATATCTTGGAAATAACAAGTGGGGTATATGTAGGATACTCTTAATGGTTGCGATCACCTATGTTAGTGTGAGCTGGGTCGGCTCTATGAGAATATTAAAAGGCTTTTATTCTCTAAAACACTCGCAGAACCAAAAATTGTTCAGGACCAAAATGAACACAACCAAGAGATTGGACGAGAAGGGAATCAATGCTTCGTAAAGCTTATTGTCTGGATATACAATAAAGGCCGACGGTTCAAGATGAAATAATTCACCGATTAGCCAAGTAGATCCGATAAGTTTTAATTAGGGAAAGTTCAAAGTGAAATATCTACTTATCCATGATAAAGCATTATTCCATATGTACTCTGTGATATTTCGCTTTCTGTGGGGGATATGTATATTATCATTCATGTGGGGGATTGTTGGAATTCCTAAAACAAACAAAGTGAATGATAACAAACATAAGTCCCACATCGCCTAATATACTAAGAAAGCCAAGTATATTAATAGCTTTCTAAAGTGGAGGTTGGGGGCCTGGGGCTCCCAAATGTATGCTTCGTTGTGAGGAGGGAGATCATGCATCACCACCACACGCGCACGCGCCGCCTCCGCCGTCCGACCGACCGAACCGGGCCGGGCTCGGGTATGGGTCTAAAATGACCATTCTTTTTACTAGGCCACTGTTTAACGGTTCTGGGCTTCGTCTGAAACTGGGCTGGGCCTGAAATTTGAAGAGAAGCGGGCGGGTGAAGACGGACGCGGGGTTTTTGCCCGAGGAGATGCGACTGTTCATAAGCGGACGCGAACAGTAGCGGGTGCGACCCGTTAGAAGCAAACAGGTGCGGCCAAACGTGAGCGGGTGCGACCCGACTGAAGCGGTACAGGCAAAACAGTACCAGGCGGTACGAGCGGGTGCGAAACAGTAGCAGGCGGGCGCGACCCGTTAAAGAACAGCAGCGACCAAAAGGCAATGGGTGCGACCCGTCAAACGGACGCGACTGTTTGAAGGGATGCGGACGAAATTATAAATAGAAGAGAATACTGATCACATTCTTATCTGATTCCAATCTAATTTCTTCTGCTTCTTTGCTCTACTGCTCAATATTCCATATATATCACAGAGTTGACATACTCATCATAATCTCGTGCAGATTACGTCTGTTGTATCTTGGGAGAGTTTTGAAATAAAATTCTTAAGGAAATTGTTACGACAAGCCTCAGACGGAATTTCCTTTATATACTGGTTAGATTCACTGTAATCTTTCCCGTGTATAAGTTGTACTATTTCTTACAATAGTATAACGTTGTTGTTGTAATTTATTTACAACGTAACTTATTGTTACATTTATCTAATACAGAATTCCAACGTAGTGGAATTCTAATTAATAAACTTGTGCGACGAGTTTATTGTAGCATGCTATCTGTTTTAGTACACTAGACAAATAACAGAAACAATGCTACAAAGGAGGAAAATCAAATGAAGTGGACAAACTGTCAAGTGTGTCAACGTCATGTGAGGCCTTCATTAGATGGGATGTTTTTTATTAGGACTTGGTCAAAGTCGCTGTTTCATGTTATGGATTTTGGGTGGGGGTAGCCGGTTTAGAATGGGTCAGTGACGTTGCCCGAAAAGTGGTTTTTTTGTGCAACGGGAAGGAGAAGAAGAGGCTACTTGCATTAACTGCTTCTGCTATGACAACATTTGGAGAATTG
Source organism: Allium cepa (assembly GCA_030765085.1). Classification (NCBI taxonomy): domain Eukaryota; kingdom Viridiplantae; phylum Streptophyta; class Magnoliopsida; order Asparagales; family Amaryllidaceae; genus Allium; species Allium cepa. The sequence goes on along the minus strand of CM060929.1, from coordinate 795,196,732 downwards.
ATGGAGACTTAAAAGATTTATTTTTGTGTTTTATGTGCTAGTTTGTATTATGTTTTTTAATGTGATGCTTGGGTTTTATGCTTTTGCTATGACGAACACCACAAATTAGAGTGCATTGAAAATTATATGTAAAATGAATATTATATTTTATGTGAAGTGTTATTTTTGAATCTATGAGTCTTATATATTTCAATTTTTGAAATTTTAATTGTATAATAGCATTATGATAAAATTATAGGTTGAAAACAATTGTAGTGTCTCTTTAGTTTTTTTTTTAAGTTGAATATATTTGCAAAATTTAAAATAAGTTGTAAAAAATATTCCACAACATATAAAAAAAAGGTGTAAAAGCATGTCGCAACATCTAAAAACAGTTGCAGCTGTAACTATTACAACTTTTTTTGCAGCATTTAAAAAACAATGTAAAAGACTGAGACCCTATTACAACTTGGCCTAATACCCTTTTTTTAAAACGTTGTGAAACCTCTATTACAATGTTTTTTTGATGTTGTAATATGGTATATTTGTTGTGGTGATAGTTCTCTCGACTTGAGAATATTATGGATCTTTAATATGAAAGCTCCACTTTTATTATAGTCAAATCATGGCATGATGTTCCATCCAGTGACTATAGTTGGGAGGAGTGAAAGTATTGAAAGTGAAGCACTATTCAGTAGATGATTCGTCTCCTCAGTTATATGGGATTAAGTATCACAGTTAACTCAGTCGGCTCAAAGTTAAAGTCTCTGACTAGAGTATTTCGGTTAAAAATATTTGTTACTATTAAACCAAGAACTTTATATTTGGATTATACAGTGGAATCTGGATGATGTTTGAATTTTGATCATTGCCAAATTCCATAAGTCCAAAGTGATATAGTTTTGACGAAGAGAATTGGTGTAAATAAATGTTACAACCGGGTAAAACTTGTTTAATTTACCAAAAATGAGTAAGCGATAAATTTGACTATAATCACACCATCTGCTAAGTGACGTCTGAACGTTAACATTCGATGTTAATCGCTGATCGAATTTACACCCAAGAGTCACACGATCGATATGATGAATTCTCTTTAGATCAAACAATTTAATTAATTTATAATTGTTATAAATTAATTAAATTAATTAATATTTATGAAATATTAATTATTTTAATTTGAATATGATTTGAGAAATAAATATTGTTGTATATAAATTTATAATGGTTATAGATATATTGAACGATATACGATATCGATAAGCGATTAAATTAGATTTAATTGCGTATTATTTTAGCTTGGGTTTAAATGGGTTTAAGTCCCATCGCTAGGGCTGCAAATTTCGACTTTGGAAAGGATTAGGGGCGACTAAGAAATAGGTAATGGAGTTGGAGATGTGTGGTTAAGATTGAGTGAGAAAGTGTAAATCTGATCTACCCAATTTTCTCTCTTATGCAATATAAATATGGATCTCTAAACATATTCCCCTGTTAGCGTCAAAATTGGTCACTAACACCAAAATCCAGATGAAAGAACCAAATCCCAATCACAGCTCACAGATAGGATGTATGCAGAGAGTAATAATATGAAGAACAGTTAAAATTAAAATGAAAGCAGTAAAGAACAACAGATTTTATAGTGGTTTAGCTAACTCCGGCCTACGTCCACTCTAGAAGTTTTCTTTTTATTTATGTAATAATCCATTACAGTTACAATGTGGTAGACTTGTCTTAGTCTTAGAAAGTAAAAAATAAGAGAGCGGAAAGAAGAAGAAGAAGAAGTCCCCTCATGTGGAGACCCACATGCTGTATTTATAGGCAAAACCAGGTTGTTGGGCCTCCTGAGTAGTTGGGGCTCACCAACGGTACCGAGGTATCGAGGTGTCGAGGTATGAATCTACCGAGGTATGGAGGTATGGATCTACTAAGGTATGGAGGTATGGATCTACCAAGGTAGGGATTTACCGAGGTATGGAGGTATGGATCTACCGAGGTATGGATCTACCGAAGTATGGGTCTACCGAGGTATGGAGGTATGCCGAATCACACATCCAATTCCGAACGAGATTTATGCCGAACCTCCACCATGCTGAACCATGTTTAATGTCTAACCATGTTTCCTAGGCCCAAATTATAGTCGGTTCGTTTTTATCCGAACATATTTCCATCTTCCAAGCACGCTGCGTCATCCATCCATCCAGTCGACTGAATCATCGTACATCAGTCTTGACGCACGCGTAGTCAATTAAGTTAAATCCACATATTCATGTCCTTACCAAAAGGCGGGTTAACACTTTGCACCTCGGTAGATCCATACTACCTCCATACCACGGTAGATCCATACCTCGGTAGATCCATAACCTCTATAGATCCATACCTCAGTACCTCGGTAGATCCATACCTCCATACCTCGGTAGATCCATTCCTTCATACCTCGGTAGATCCATACCTCCATACCTCGGTAGATCCATTCCTTCATACCTCGATAGATCCATACCTCCATACCTCGGTAGATCCATACCTTGGTAGATATACCATGGTAGATCCATACCTCGGTAGATCCGTACCTCCATACCTCGGTAGATCCATACCTTGGTAGACCCATATCTCGGTAGATCCATGCCTCCATACCTCGGTAGATCCATACCTTGGTAGCTCCATACCTTGACACCTCGATGCCTCGGTACCCTTGGTGGGCCCAAACTACTCAGGAGGCCCAACAACCTGGTTTTGCCTATAAATACAGCATGTGGGTCTCCACATGAGGGGACGACTTCTTCTTCTTCTTTCCGCTCCCTTACTTTTTACTTTCTAAGACTAAGACAAGTCTACCACATTGTAACTGTAATGGATTATTACATCAATAAAAAAGAAAACTTATGGAGTGGACGTAGGCCGGAGTTAGCCGAACCACTATAAAATCTATTGTTCTTTACTGCTTTCATTTTAATTTTAACCGTTCTTCATATTATTACTCTCTACATACATCCTACCTGTGAGTTGTGATTGGGATTTGGTGCTTTCATCTGGATTTGGGTGTTAATGACCAATTTTGATGCTAACATTTTGGTGCTTTCACTGAGAACGCAAGCACTCAGGAATTTTGGAGTTAGAAACTTGGATTTGAAGGAGCAATGACTAGACCATCAGCAAGGAAGCAAGTGATAGAGTGGAGCAATCAGGAGGGAAGTCAAGAGGCTTCCTATGGAAATGGAGCATGTGGAGCATCCATTTACATCACCAGAAAGGAAATGGAAGCCATGGTGAAAAGACAAGAGGAGATGATGCAGGCTCTTCTCAGACAATTTGTGCGAGCAGGAAAGGCAGAGGCTCAGATCCATGGAGCTGGATCTGAAACGCTCAACCAGCAAGCAGAGGGAATGACTCAGCAGGGGGCAACCCCCAATCAGCAGACGGCTATCAATCCGGATGGATCTAGACTCGAGGGCATACCACCAGGAAATGCTGGACCAATCCATAGAAAGACTACCACCTACCTTGAGCAGAGATGGCACTGGATCTGGGCAACGACGGCTCATTGTCAACTAAACACGTTTATGGTTTTGAATAAGTAATAGAACTCAAAGTAATGCGGCTAGGTCACTTACACTCATACGAGATCGAGGACGGTCCCTAGGCGTGCTTTGAGATGACAAAAAACCGTGCTACTTGAGTCCATGAAATCCTATTTTCTTTCTATTTTTCTGCAAACTTTGGTTCCCTCTTTCGCATTTTTGACGTTTACTTTTTTTGGGTATGGTTTTGGAGTTTGGATTGAACTCCCGGTTTGGTTGGTTTTCTGGTTTGCCATTTTGGCTTGGACATTTGCTTTTTCTGATTTTGTTTTGGAGTTTGGATTGAACTTCTGGTTTTGTTTGTTTCCTGATTTGGATTTCCGTTTTTCTGGTTTGATTTTGGAGTTTGGTTCGAACTCCTGATTTTGTTTGTTTCCTGGTTTGAATTTTGGTTTGGATTTTCGATATGGATTTTTTGTTTTCTAATTTGATCTGGATTTTGGATTGGCTTTTGATTGGTTTTTTATCTGGTTTTTGGTAAACGGTCGTCGGGTATGGATTGTGCCCGGCAAGGGGTAAGTCTTTTCGCCCAAACGCGGTGAATTGACTTATTCAGGTTGTCGAGTATGGACTATGCTCGGCAAGGGTCCGGAGAGACCAGGATTCGGCCTAGGACTTAGGCCCCATATCATCGGTTACTACTTTAGGTCGTCGAGTATGGACTATGCTCGGCAAGGGTCCGGAGAGACCAGGATTCGGCCTAGGCTTAGGCCCCATATTATCGGTTACTATTTTAGGTCGTCGAGTATGGACTATGCTCGGCAAGGGTCGGGAGAGATCAGGATTCGGCCTAGGACTTAGGCCTCATATCATCGGTTACTACTTCAGGTCGTCGAGTATGGACTATGCTCGGCAAGGGTCCGGAGAGACCAGGATTCGGCCTAGGACTTAGGCCCCATATTATCGGTTACTATTTCAGGTCGTCGAGTATGGACAATGCTCGGCAAGGGTCCGGAGCGATCAAGATTCGGCTTAGGACTTAAGCCACGGCAATACTCAACATCCAGGGACACATGATTACGGTCGTCAGGTGTGGATTGCGCTTGACAAGAACCCGGAGAGGTTACAGATATGGATATCGGCTATGAACGGTAGAGGATTTGGATATTGACCCGAAGAGGTCCTAAGGTCGGTTATTGGTTATTGGATATGGATGAAACATGGACTTCGGATATTGGATTTGAGGCTATTCAAAACACACCTTCCAACAGCAAGGTATGTTTTGGGGGGCAAGTGTTAACCCGCCTTTTGGCAAGGCCATGGATATGCAGATTTAACTTAATTGATTACGCGTGCGTCAAGGCTGATGTACGATGGATTCAGTCGACTGGATGGATGGATGACGCAGCGTGCTTGGAAGATGGAAATATGTTCGGATAAAAATGAACCGACTATAATTTGGGTCTAGGAAACATGGTTCAGCATTAAACATGGTTCAGCATGGTGGAGGTTCGGCATAAATCTCGTTCGGCATTGTATGGGTCATTCGGCATACCTCCATACCTCGACAGACCCATACCTCGGTAGATCCATACCTCGGTAGACCCATATCTTGGTAGATCCATACCTCGATAGATCCATGCCTCCATACCTCGGTAGATCCATGCCTCCATATCTCGGTAGATCCATACCTCCATAACTCGGTAGATCCATAACCTCGGTAGATCCATACCTCGGTAGATCCATACCTCCATACCTCGGTAGATTCATATCTCGGTAGATCCGTACCTCCATATCTCGGTAAATTCATACCTCGGTAGATCTATACCACGGTAGATCCATACCTTCATACCTCGGTAGATCCATACCTCGGTAGCTCCATAGCTCGACACCTCGATACCTCAGTACCCTTGGTGGGCCCAAACTACTCAATAGGCCCAACAACCTGGTTTTGCCTATAAATACAGTATGTGGGTCTCCAGATGAGGGGGCGACTGTATTTTCTTCTTTCCGCTCTCTTACTTTTTACTTTCTAAGACTAAGACAAGTCTACCACATTATAACTGTAATGGATTATTACATCAATAAAAAGAAAACTTCTGAAGTGGACGTAGGCCGGAGTTAGCCGAATCACTATAAAATCTATTGTTCTTTACTGCTTTCATTTTAATTTTAACTGTTCTTCATATTATTACTCTCTACACACACTCTATCTGTTATCGGTGACTGTTAGTTGGTGCTTTCATCTGGATTTGGGTGTTAGTGACCAATTTTGACGCTAACATCCCCATTTCTTCTTTTGGCTGCCATTCTTTATCTTCCTTCTGTCTAAAACTGAGCTCCTAACCAACTCTAGAACTCAAATCATATTCAAGTTAAAAAAACTATTCGATAGTGGAAGGTCGACGATTCTAGACTAGCAACCTAACGAATCGGAAGATACTTAGATAAGGGAATTCATTGCTTTACATGGACTCAAAGGCATCATTGATAGGTAACTTTCATTTCATATTACAGGTATAATATCATATTTTATAATGTATAAGTTCATCACATCTGAATCCATGTATATATGTTATTGTTATATGATTAGTTATATGAGATTTTTGTAGGTAAATGTAGTTGTAACAATTAGATTGGTTTTGCGCATGATGTAGATGTTATGTTTATAAATAAGTTAAATTTAGACTTAAATTTCTCTACAAAATTAATTTTTTGATGTTTATTAACACGCGCACACACATATTGTACTCTACTTATATAATTACATATGATTAATATGTAAAAATGAGTTAAATACATTTGTATGTTTGTCTATACTTATTATGAATTACAGAACCTAAAAATTATATATATATATATATATATTATTAATTATTAATGATTATATGAATTGTTTATTACATATAAAATAATTAGTGATCCAAAAATTCAATTTTATCTTTTAAAATAATTACATCATGTAAAAAGCTTTCGAAAATTATTTCAGAATTTTTTGTAAATATTTTATATTTTTAATAATTTAATTAAGTTACGACTGAAATTTATTTTAATTATAAAAAATAATATCTTAAGTCAAATAAATCGAATATTTTTCATGACATGTGTTTTGTGATCCTTGATTTTCATAAGTTTTAAAAATTGAATTTTTTTCTCATTCAAATATTTTATATTAATCAATTACAGTTGAAACTATTATTTAATTCCTTAATAATGCACAATAAAATATTAAATTAACTTTTTCCTGTAAACTTATGTTAGTTTTGAATTGGAATAAATTTTTGAATCATTATATATGTGTGTATGTATATATACTTACTTTTTATTTATGTAACCATATATTAAACCATGACAATACTTATTTCATCATATTTATATTTATATGTCTATACATATATATAAAAAATCAATTAGTTAATCATGTTATAATTAATTAATTAAATAAATATTATATATATATACATATATTTATTTATATGTGTGTTCACTTATCTACATATTTACATCCGTTATGTTATAAATTATTAACTACAGTATTATACATACGTATGTGTGTATAAGATATCTAAATATAAATAAACATATCTGTACATACATGTATGAATTTACTTTACAACGTTTTGAAACATATCTTATGATTTTATAATATTTATATGTGCACATATTGGACCACATACAATGCGTACAAAATGAGCTAATATGTCATAAAATGCTTACAAAATGAGCTAATATGTCTGTTTCAATGTAAATCCCAGCATCTATACATGAAAAAATTATACTTTTCATGGATTATCATGTTACACATGCGTGATGCGTGTGTGCGCGCACACACATAAATATGTATATGTATACATTTATAACATAAATATTTGTAACATTTAATATTGACATATGTTTTATAATATATGTATATTTATTTATATATATTTCGTATCATAATACATACACACACGCACACACATGTATTTAGACAGCGTACAATACATACAAATTAAGCTAATAGGTCCGCTGCGATATAAATTGCAGCATCTACATAAGGGCATATTATACCCTTCATGGATTATTATGTTACACATGTACGCGCGCGCGCACACACACACACATATATATGATACATGGATATATAAATTAAATTAAATCACAATTACTTTCATATTACAAAATATTTAAATTTAAATAGAATACATGATTTTATTTGAAATAAATTAGAAATGTTCTAAATGAATTAGACTACATTGGCCCAATAAAGATACAATAAGGTAAAAAAATTGAAATCACCATAACTTTTGCTGCGGGCATGCCCAGTTCTGACAGCTATTACCATGTCGTATAATTAGGGTTTGATTTTTTATATTTGTGTTGTTCAGTTATGCAAAACCATACGACTATTTTTTCACTCAGTTTTGCATAAGTAGTCAAAGTGGATGTTCGTAGTATTTCCCCGATTTAATTTTAATTCATATTTAAGTGGTATTACAGATGGCTTAGGTATGTGTAGATAGTAACACCTTATTTAAATACAAGCTATAAGCATAAATATTGAAATAAAAATGTTAGTTATACGAGCTGTAGAGGGTCTCGAAGGTCTGCAAGACTGCAACCGAAATTGTATATTGCTGCAGTGCAAAACTGCAACAAAACAACTGCAGTTGTGTACATATGAGCAATGCACAATGATAGATGTTTAGTGGTGATAAACTTGACGAAACTTGCAGTGGTTTGAAGTAGCTTGCACTGACAAAGAAATAAGCAGCAGAGCTTGCTGTTCAGATTTTGGAGCGATGATGATTTTGACAATGTAGAATTTTATTTTCAAAGAAAGAAACGCAAAGTATGAGAATGAGAGAAAATGAAACATTAAAAAAGTAAGGAATAAAAAAACCACAGTCAAGCACCTTTTAATAAACAAAATCTGTTGTTACTTGTGACCAAACTCTTTTATATAGCATTTCACTTCCATTGTTTTTCATATTGTGAGACTAATTTTCCTTTTCAATGTGTGTCAAATATCCACACACACTGCGAGACATCCCAATAGTCTATGGTCTAGGGTTATACGAGATCGGATTAGGGTTTGGTCCGATCATGAAAACACTGATGGTAACAACTGTCGAGCTTGGTTTTCGTTTTACAAGAAACCATGGTAAGCTTCTTGACCATGGTAAGCTTCCTGGCTTTTGGTTTTGTCATATGAATTATGGCTCAATGGTGGTTCTTTCAAGGATAGAGATAAAGCATAGGTAACGGGTTGGGTTATATATGTAAAAGTATAGCTGTGCCCAAGCTTGTTCTTTGTAATGGCAAATTAAAAAGAAAAATTATTTGAAAAAAAGGAGGAAGGGAATCAATAATAATATATACACTACAAACTGAAGAATCCAAATGTTACTCAAGAATCCAGATGTTATGAGATGTTAGAGTGCTTAAAAATTCATACATCAAAGCCATCTAAGTCATTTGTTTCACTCAGCTTTCGTCATAGAGATGTTTTTTAATTACATCGGATTCATATTTTTAGCAAGCAACACCATCATTATTTCATACAAAATATGTATTATGTATGCAGAAAACGAGATGGGAATCTCTAACAAAGTAAATAGTTAAAATTAATAAAGGTTGAATTATAAATAAAAAGAAATAATTGTACATGAAATGGGCTATCGTCAGCAAAACCTTTGATCATATGATCATATCCAAACCCAACCACATATAACTTACCTCCGAATCCTGCAAAACCATCCAAACTTCATTTACATCATCTCTCACATTTAACATCAAAAGTATCAATAAATAAACTATGCCATTAGAAGAAAAGAAAAACAATAATGAAATGAATGGGAAACCGTCTCTCTATATTTTGCATATCTGAAACTACTCAATTGATTTGTTCTTGGTTTGGCTTTTCAATTGTCCAGTACTTCTTCACTGCAACCAAGATCTTCTCCCGTTGGTGGGGCCCGTTTTCATGGTCAACTAACTGGCTGTTCCATCTCATCCCATCTGTTAAACTCTTTACTTTAACTAATATGTCTACATCATCCCTGAATATCACAGCACCTTCTGGTCTCAATATTCTATCCATCTCTAGCAATATATCCTCCATATCACACCTGTTATTTTCAAGAAACAGTTTTACATTCCCGGTAATTCATACTTGAAATTATCATTTATCACTGTATTTAATTATAATTTTTCTTGACTTTAAGTCTAATCCATCATATATTTCATAATGCGCACACATATCTGACGTATATGGTGTGCACGTTCTTATTCTGCCTATTATATAACTACATAAAAGTAAGAATTAGTTGTATATACCTCATGTTGTGTGATTTTATTGTATTAGACAAACTTTTGGATTTTCCATATTTAAATAGCTTTAAGCATGAAGTTATTAACTTGATTTATTTTATCAAAGTGACAAAGTAGTACCTGTCCTTGTAGATAGTGAACAAAGAAGCTGCATGAATCAGATCATAAGTTCTTGGATAAGTAGACATTGCCTCACACCTGAGCATTTCAAGATACTGATTCAATCAAAGTTGTACTATATTGCATTACGAGTTTAAGACATAAATTTTTTTAAGTTATAAAGTATAAATGCAAAAAGGGAACAACATTTCATATTTGTAATTTTCTGTATTATAACGCAAATAACTCCCAGTGTATTAACTTCCCCTAATAGTGCTCACCTGATCAAGGCATAACTATGGAATTAAATGTGTTACTCAAAAGTTTATGGTACTAAGATAAATAGAGCAAATATTTTTAATTAAAAAAAAAACTGACCAGTCCTGATATGTCCCAATCAATCCACGCTCATACACTACTCCAAGAGTACTAATATTGGCAATGGTGGGCACAACATTCATAACCCATAGCGGATCATCGATTAGGGCAGCTGCAAAACCACCCAAATTTGCGTTCATATCAAGAACATTTCTATACCTACCCTTCTGTCCTAGGCTACTAACAACCTTCTTGTAGTGTTCTACTCTCTTCTTCCAAAGCTCTGTATCCTGCATAAACATTTCTCCACTCACTCCATCTACACTCCCACTACTGATTCTTGGAGGCACTGCAGTCAATCTTTCTGGCCATTTCTTCAACTCTCCCCCCGCAACTTGTCTTATATCTCCCACATTTGGCATTTCTGTTATGCACGTTTCCATCGTAGTATACCTGATAAACAATAGCTTACATCATATCACAGAGAACCGTATGCAGTAAACAGAGATATACTTTCGACAAGTATTACGAATAACTTAATGTTATATGAACACACCAAGCAGAATCAGGATTCTGAACGGGGCAAAAAGGAGGGGACTTGATGACCTTCCTATTCATTTTACAATGCACATGATTAGTCGGTTTCTGCCAAATCGCGATATCACGAGCCTCCTTAATCTTCTTCCAGCAAAGATTTCTAGCAACAGTTTCGATGGCAGTCTGCTCCCGATTGAGATCCTCTTTGGTTCTTTCCCAGCCTTTCCAGTGAGTTTTCCAGTTAATGGGTGGGCCTGAAAGGATCCAATATCCACCGGGTCTGAGGATACGGTCCACTTCGATTAGGAAGAGACCGTCGTACTGATGCCACGGGATCAGGCAGCGTGAGCAGTGCGCCATGTCAAAAGCACGTGATGGGTATGGAAGTCTTTTTGATGCCATCACTCCGATCAGTGCAGGAACTCCACGCTCTAGTGCAAACTGTACTTGTGCTTCATGGTTGTCTCTTGGTGCAAACGACATTGCTATTATGTCTCTGGATTGTAGATATGCTCCCCAACTCGCTACCTGTGATTTCAATGTCATTTGCTTTTAATGTGAAGAGTCATTGATCTAAATAATAGTAGTAAATATTGATATTGTAATTACTTGCTCCAAGAAATTTTGGGTATTTGATAATTATCTTTGTTTCTCAGAGTATTGTCCGTTCTACATAGATAGCTAGGCGCCTACAATTCCAATGGGGGAAATGACATTTGTGTACTAAGAGTCTAAGAGTAATTTATAACGAAAGTTCACAGGAACAAGGAATGCATATTTTTGTCTGAAAAAGAAACATCGTTATACATTCTTAATGATTTGCGAAACCTAACGTAAACTTCTCATACGTGCAATTATGAGTCCATTACCCCAAATTCAAAGTTAGAAACGTGTGGAATTAAAATGTAGACCGGATGTTAAAAAGAATTTTCCATTAACAAAATATTTATGGTAGTGGCTGTGGTGGCTTTTATTGTTCTAGGCTAACTGAGCAATAATTTAAAAGTAGAATATATTTCATTGTGACGAAATTTCTATTTGATTTTTGTAAAGTTATTATTATTTGACTAACTGACCAAACAAAAACAAAAAAGAAAAAGGAAAAATTGCTACATCCAACACAATATTAACCGATTCATTCTTGTGTTGGCACTAAAACTCTCAATTGAGTAGAGAGTAATTATAATTTACATGGATGTATATCTTGCACTAGCCAACATTTTCAAAACACACAGTTGTTTACATAACCAGCTTCGGCATGCCCAGTGGTTATGCATTGTATTGTCAGAATTTCACATTGTTTTTATATTATTATTATTATTATTATTATTATTATTATTATTATTATTATTATTATTTTCAACCTTTTTACATATTTACTTATTATTAACGTAAACGTGTGTGAATGAGATACTGTTTAAAAAAATGATTTAGACTAAAGTGTTCGTGATATGGGATGAAATGCTGGTAATTTGGTGTGTCTAGTTAGACCTAGTCATGTTGCCAAATCAAAATTTATTTGGCAATTCACACTTTTATATGTACCATTTGTAAATTGGATAGCCAAGTTGGTGTGAAGTGCCTGCTGCATTTATGGAACAAAATGGTACTTGTTCTTGTTGTTCACATCCCCAAATAGACTAATACCCCTAAAATGATTATATAATATTAAAATAACAAACGACTATCGAGGCTCAACGCATTCATAGTAAAATACTATTCATATAATTTAATAAGTCAGTTTCCTCGCTGAATACAGAAAATAAATACCTTTCTCAAGAAAATAATAATATTTAATAATGTTGCTTCCTAACTCAGCATGTTCAAGTACCTGCCTCAATTTTGACAACCCATTGAATTAAAGTCTTACCATACGTAACTCCAAAAACCGTGTAAATCCTCGTGAGCATGCATTTACCTATTTAACTTAATACATAATTCATGCCATAACGCTTAATTGCTTCCCTTTAATGCATCCATTTATTGTCTAATTTTCAATGAACACGTATAATCAGCATCGTCTAATTCCTTAATCTAATGACATTCAACGAAAGGTGATGTCACTTCTGCCAGAGAATATTTGTCCAGAAAATCAAGCTTACGTAACTCCGCTAAAAAAAGATTTAATACATAATTAAAGGAAAAAAAAAAAACTCACCCCACAACCAGTATCAACAGCAGTACGAATCGAACCGTCCTTCAAATTGATCAATTTCCCGATATCGTCAATATACGCGTCAGCCCCATGCGGGAACATGGTACCGCCACCTGGAAACCGAAACTTGTCCCCTTCGGTCCTGATCCAATTCTGCACCGCTTTCTCAACCGTCAGCTCCTTGTGCGGTACATTATCGAACCATGCAAAGTCCCTGCTCACGGGCCACGGTAACGGGTTCTTGTACCCGAACGGAGCCGGGATCAAGCACTTCAAAAGCTCCGGCTTAGCGGGGCAGTGTCTCTCCACGTAGATCAATCTCTCCCGTTCGAACCTGAACGAACGCTCCCGATCCTCGCAGGGAGTGTACTCCGAGTACTTAGGGTCGCAGGGAGGGAATTCCTTTTGGGTATGCAGCTGCTGTCTGGCCGTTGACTCTTCGGCGTTGTGGTGGGTACCGAAATCCAACGTTGTGGTGTTGGAGGAGGACACGTGGCAGGGGAGGGAGATGGAGGAGAGGACGGTCGGATTGGCGTCGCTGCTGATCGTGCGGTTGTAGAAGACGCCGAGGAGGTAGGAGAATGTGCAAAGTAGGATGATGATGGAGATCGAGTAGATGTTTAGGCGGCCGATGTTTAGGTTTGGTTTGTAGTTGTGGAGTTTCGAATGGGGAGAAGCCATGGAGTTTGAAATTGAACAGAGGGAGTTTGGAGGAGGAGAAAGAGGAGATATATGAAGAGTAGAGGAATAGGGGCAGATTTGGAAATGTGAAATTGTGCTTCGTTAAAATATTGACTAGTTAAAGAATGTAATTAATGAGTACATATTAGGTGAAGGATTAGGGGATGAATGTTAGTATTTCGTCATTTATTAAATATAAATATATATGTAATAGTTTTGGTTGGGAATTAGTGCGATTTAAGTATTTGCCATTTTTCGAAAGATACAGGTTAAGCGAGTGACAATTGGGGTACGGTTTTCTGGGCCATGTTTCCCATTATATTTAGAGTTTTGTTTGCGTCGTCTACTCCTTTTGTTATGGTCAAGACTTCTATTTACGATTTGTGTTTTGTTCTAACCATTAAAATTCGCTAGCAATTTGCTAGATAATATATCTTCAATTCTTTTATGAATTTGCATGTTTGCCAGGTAATATGTGTTATTAGAATATAATTTCACTAGTTTTATTCAGAAGTTTCATTATTAAATTATGTTAATATAACTCCTCTAATCTCACTCTGTGTTAACACGTAAAATCAAAATTAACGCATGTAAATCTAAGTTTTTAAGTTATTATTAGTATTAAATATATATGGAAAAAGAATTAATAAAAAGTAGACGTGGAAAGAACCTGCATGGATAAACAAATAAGCCAATCGTAGAAAACCGTTCTGTATTATCTAATCTTAACAAATATTGAAACATGAATCAATTCAATTTGACATGTTCGATTGCGCCTTGAGTTTTAATGTTTACAAATAAAGTGTAATTAGTTGCTACTTAGAAACAATTATATAACCTTCTAAGAACACTTGGCTTCACATATTGCTACACTTGTTTGCTGTCTTTTTATTTCGAACAATTTGTTGATATTCGACTTGAAAATGAAGCTTCAATAATTTATTCATAATTCATTAAAATTGTCTCCAAATATGTAACCAATATTCAAATCAGACTAACTCGAAACCGAACGATATTTTATTAAACCTATCTGAATACCTAACAATATTAAAGAGTAACACCTAGTTTGATTAGTTATTTGAGACAGCGCGGAAGTAGTTTGAGCTTCAAACTGGACCGAACCAACTTGCGCCCACATCTTAAAAAATGATTATATTAGCTAAAAATTCATTCCTTTGTTTTTTTTTCCATTTAACAAATTATATTTAATATTTGTTAGCATGTTGTAAGGATCTATATATCCAAAATGTATGCAAGTTAAATAAATCCATAGAATCCAAGAGTTGTGAATTTCGTCTTGCGTGATATACGTAAGGCTTTCAATACGTTCAGTTATTTCACATAGCACATAAATCGAGAAATTATTTTACCTTTTTTTACAAATCGAATATCATGCCTTATGGATGATATTTCGAACACGCAATCTACTCTAAGTCTACCCATAACTCTTTTCCGACTTTTATGGGCTTGATCTTTTCTCTTTTCCATTTTTTTGCATGTTCCCTTGATCATTTTTGATCTCAAAATGTAATGACGTTCTTTTTTATTCAACATTCTAAAGATATCAAGGTTTTTATCCAACGCCATGAAATGAGTTATTTTAATGCACTACTACAAAATAGGCCATTTGCATCGCCTCATTTGAATCGGTTTAAGTAAAAACCGATGCAAATAGAACTATTTGCATCAGTTCTGTCTTAATAACCGATGCAATTGGTACGTGGAAAGCAATAGATAATAAAAAAGTCAAATTTGCATCAGTTGTCACCAACAACTGATGCAAATACGTCGATGCAAATAGTTTTAGTCGCATCGGTTTTAAAGTCACCCGATGCAACTTTGTCCAACATAATACTTTTCGCATCGGTTCCCTTAGGTACGCGATGCAATTTCAAAATTAGGTTATTCGTTTACATCCCGCGTTTCCAATTCTTTTTTCCCCGCTCCCATTCTTTTTCCAAATTATTCGCGTGCTTCAAAGAAAAAAAAACCCTAAAATCATCGTTAAGCGATCGGTTGATTTCGAGTGCCGAGTTTCGACTTTACTTCCCCAAACCGCTTCAGCTAATGCCTGCGATTCATTTACTATTCCCAAATCAAATTTTCGCAAATACTTCCCAAATCAAAATATCAAATGAAGTTGCTTTCCAATGTTTCAAGTCACTACGGTTGTTTAAGGTCCATCATATTGCGGCTTGTTCGAAGGCGATAGATGGTGGAGCAGAGGACGTGGAGTTGCGAACAAGTTGCGGCTGTTGAATTAGGGCTTCTGGTGATTCAGGTGTGTGACTAGAGAAGTCGCGATGCAGTTTGGATGCAGAGGTGGTGATGATTCACGGGTGCACTTGTAAATGGTATGTGAAAGGCAGTTCTTTTTTTTTTTTGGTTGAATTCGGTGATGGTGGCAGTTTCTTGTGGAGTTGAGTATGGTTGTCGTCTGTGTTATGGAGGATGTCAATGTTACGAGTGATTTGACTGGCTGGTTTGCAGAAGTTTGTTGCAGCTGAGGGTGGTATTGAGGGATGATGTAACTTTCAGGTGATGAAGTACTGTGTAACAGTGGTATTGAGGGATGTGAAGGAGGTTTGCAGTGGTACTTGATGGACTTTTATATGGTGGTGTTAGTGTGGTGCAGAGGTACTATTGTATGGATTGGTTAGGGGTTGCAGGTGGAGGCAGAAAGGTGAGATGGTGGAAGCAAGTCAGCAGAGGAGATGTGTTGTGGTTTAAATGGCAAAGCAGATGATGGTTAGTGTATGATGGTTGAGAACAGTTAAGAAGTATTATGGTTGATCAGGCAGTATTGTAATGGCAACAGTGTGGGTTGCTGTGGATGGTAATGTATGGTTTGTACTGTCGTTTTACCTGGTTGTTTTTGATGGCAAGCAAGTGTGAGATGGCTGTGTGGTTGGAGCAGTTGATAGAGAAGACCGTATGGTGGTTTTCTGGAAGTGATGGCTGACTGTAGTGTATGCGACAGTGGTTGTTAGTAGAGGCTTGATGTTTGATAGTGGGGGAGGCAGTTTTGGTGGAAGAGGTGATGGCAGGTTATGGTGTGTAGGGTGATGTATGGAGTTTCAGATGGCAATGTGTATGTTAATGGGATCGGATGGGTTACAGTGGTGTTTACAGTGGCAGGATATGTATGTAGGGTGATGTGGAGGCAAAAGTGTTTGTACATTGGTGGAGTTCTGGTGGGTTTGTGATGGTATGGGTTGTCATGTATGGAGATGGTCAGTGAATGGTTTTGGTGGTTAGTCAAGGGCATTGAGGAACTGACGTGGGTATGTTATGTGGTGGAAATGAAGTTGAGGCAGAAAGTTGTTTTGCACTAGTTCGGTTGTTGAAGGATTTGATTGGTTGTTTTGCTGTAGAGGTCAGGTGCTCCATTTTTCTTCTGTTTTTTTTTGTTAATGTTGGTGGTATGTTTCGGGTTCGTCTGTTGGAAATGGCTTGCAGTTCAAAAAGAACATCGACTTCGTCAGAGGCATGGATGGTTATTTTGGACTGAGGAGATGTAGCAGTGGAATCGAGGCAGTGTGTTGAGGCAGTAAGTTTTTTTATATCTTTTTTCTTTGGTTGTTTGGGAGAAGGGCAGTGTATTGGTCAGGTGCTGGAATTATGTCACATTTCTGCCTTATAGAGTTTCACTTATATTTGGCATCTGTGAGTTTTCTCTATTAATCGGAAGATCCACCATGTAGTTTTGTTTTGCATATACCCATCACCTTTTTCTTGATTTAGATAGTAAACTGAAGGGGGATATATATGAGAACACCGGATTAATTATTCTCCTGCTCCAGTAGGAAGAACACGCTGTAAGCAAAGGAATAGACTACAGTGTATGGTGTACTCTTTGATGTATAACATTCTTAGTATGAATTAATTTCGTAGATTACTAGTTTGATGCTCATTCTAAATTTGTACTTGTTTCATTTTAGTTAAGTTACCTTATCATTTTAGTTTGATACTAAAAGTATTTACATCTTTCAAGTTTATAGAGTACTCAAACAAAGTAGAGCATTTAAAAATGATAAACAATAATATCATTTAAAAATGAACACCAAAAGATCTACCAGAAGACTAACACATCTTCGCGAAATAATATCATTTTTTGGAATTTTAAACTTTGAACATGTATCATAAATAGTTAGTTAGAAGGGAAAAGATGCTTATCTTATTTATATACAAAATTATGGATAATTTCTTTCTCACTAAATTCCATCGATTTTGTTTATTAGTTTTCATATACATCATAAAACTATACATGTAACTTGTATATGACAATGATTATTATGATAGAATAGTTTGTATGAATGGCAGATGCAGTGGAAAAATGCACAGAAGTGTGATGAATTTTGCTAGCGAAACAGAGAAAATGTTGGAGCTGGATTGCAATTCAGTTTTACCGGGATCAGGACCAACATCGGTAAAAGAGAAAGCTAGACATGAGAATGAAAAAGAAATTCTGTTAGAACAATCTCCGGGGATAAGAAAGGAAGCGATAGTGGAAAGAGGCAAAAGTGTAGTTGCAGAAACAAATAGCACAGGCACAAAAAGAAAATTGGTTCAAATGCAAGAAACATCGAAGGCAAGCAAAGGAAAGCCATGCACTGAAGAGGAACACAGGTTTGGTATTTGTAAATATACACAGGTTTGGTATTTGTAGATGGTATATTTACGGCCAAATATAAGTCCAAGATAAGTCCAAATAATTCGCCTGCTTCGAAAAAGAAAAAAAAAACCCTAAAATGGTTTCTCGAGTTGCTATAGATTGGCGATTGCAGTTTGGAACTCAATGTCTACAGCCGGCACCGCTTTAATCCATCCTTAGAATACAGAAGAACATGCGTCCGATTTCGAGTTCACTCAATAAACAAGAGCGCCATTCAATCAAGAATTATCAATCGATTAACCCGATTTGAGGTAGGTTTTTAATCTTTAGATGCGACATTCAAAATTACTGTTTTTTATTATTATTATGTATAAGATTGCAAGTTATCTTTACCAGTTCTAGAAGAAAAGCAGATAGGGGTTTGTATGGTAGAGTTAATCAATAATTAACATGAAATACATTCAAAAACAAATTTATATATATGATGTGGCTGCACTTATATATTGTTGTTTCTTGTGTTCTTCACCACTTTCTTTCTCTTATTAGGAAGTTCGTTATATTGAGCTTCTAGGAAGTAAGCTTGGGGAGGGGAAGCATGAAAATCAAAACCATGCTATAATATTCGGTAGTGAGGATGCTATCCGGACCATTGAAATGAATCAGGTTGCCTGCAGCTCAACTTGTTTTTCCTATATTAAATATTTTACAGTTAATTTTGCTAATTCTACTGTTTTGTTGATAGAATGAATATTGCACTAGTATGAAAGTATGAATCTTATTATTGTAAAGTGTTTCCGGACCAGATAACTAACTAATCTATCGGATTACAGTACAACTATTTAAGTTAAGCTACAATAATTATTTAACCATGATTGAAACTTGTAGAATTACCTGCAAGAGAAAATTGGCATAAAACTAATTTTTCTTTTCATAAACATTGATATTTAACTAAGCTTACTTGTGCTTGCTTGAGTTTTCAAAAATTAAACTCTTGGAATTGTACAAATTTCACTTTAGCAATTTTTTTTATGTTGATAATTCTATATCATTCTATCAAGGATAACTAGACTGAAGAAGCTAGAATATGAGAAATCTTCTACAAGAGTTTCATGGCAATCATGGTAATCGACGACCTTCAGCTCTTGGCGTATTGGGCCATGTATTTACTGGAAGGTTGTTTCCTTCTCTCTCACTTCATTAGCTCATATATCCATGTTGGTTTCTAATGTTTTCAATTCTTATGCAGTCCTTTTATAGCGTATCCTCATTAGCATGGTTTATGTCAATTCAGGAAACAAGCTTTGTACTTTGGGACATCACAAGTCGGCATATCCTCTGAAGTGAGTTTAACTTCTTTTTTTTATGCTTTTACCATGTACATACTGTTATTCATATTCCTAAACACTTTTTCATAACCTACCAATTTGCCAAATATCAAGAGAGCTAAGATCTGCAGCTTAATAGTTTGAAATAAGTTTACTTAACTATCAAATTCTTATAAATTATTATAAATCAAATTCCTATCAATTTGCCAAATATCAAGTTGCTACTTTCGTATTTTTTTAAATCAAAATATATGCTGTAGTGGCACGCAATAAATGTTATACATCACAATTGATAATATCAGCTTGGAATTTACATTGCCTATCCAGTATAATGTCCAGTGACTAGATCAGATATTCCTAAAAAATGTAATAATAAGATATTGTAGCTTTATTACGGGATGGAATATTTGTAAAACCATGGCACCCTTACTCTTATGGTTATAAGAAATAAAGCAGGAGGACAATGTTTTTTAAATAAAAATTATTCAGTTTTGTAAAGTCTTCCTTATTAATTAAAACATTTATGCTTAAAACATAAATGTATTTGTTTATATTAAGATGACCTTTCCTGTCTGCAGCTTCTTGAAATGATTGACAATGGACAAAGAGTGGATGTGAAGGGAATTTCTGACAAATTACTAGTAAGGCATTGAAGAAGCTTTTCTCTTCGTTAAAACTTAAAAGAACTGGTAGTGGAGTTTACATATTGCCTCCACGTGGTCATTCTACCTTACAACTCATCGGACCAATATTGTGCTCCTATCTAAAATCAAGTGATAATGACATTTCTAAAGAGCGGTCTTTACCGTCTAATCCTGAACATCTAATGAATGACAAAGATATAGATGATACTACATTACCAGAATCATTGGTGATGCCTGATTCTCCAACTCCTAGAAGAAGGTAACATTGTTTCATTTTGCTTAATTTTTGTACAATTCTTTGTGAATACCAAAATATAGTTAACCAGGATAAGGTAGCATTAGTAGTTCAGTATCACCACCATATGTTATATGCCGTGCCTTACACTTGTAACTTTTACAATGTCAGTGCACATAAGACATAAGCTTATGTTTCATGTGTTTGTATTTGATCCTTTCAGCTTAGTTTTCTTGTCCTTTGAAATTTTAACCTGGTGTATTTTCAATTGTAATTGATTTAGTCAATTAATTACGCTTGTCTTGAAACAAACATTTCCAATAGAGACTCTATGCAATATTGGATATTGAACCAAGGTATAAGAACTAGTTCTTACAAGTCAGAAACCAATTTAGCATACATCTACATAGTAGATGTTGGGTCTTCTTTTGACTGCAGGGATTTTATTTATTGTTTAAATTATCAAAATTTTATATAAGCTTTGTCTTACATTTACATGATCTGCATTTTTAATTTTTGTAGAGTTTATCCTTGTCCTTGCTAACAATGATAACTTCCCATGTTGAAATTTTCGGACTAGTTATTTCTTAAAAGTTGATGCCACTTCGAAAAATATATTAAGGTATACCACTTCTATTTTGTAGTAAAAGAATCATCCATTTTCAGGGTGATTGGACCTGCTATGCCATCTCAAGAATTATTAGCTGCAGCTGCAGAATTAGCAAAAGCAGAGACCTTGCTTAGGTATTCAATCGTTTACTATTCAACTAATATCCTGTCTATAAAAAAAAATCAAAAAAAAAAATCAAATTCTTCATTGACGTAATTTTGTATTTTAAACTATTCAGGGATGCTGACATATAAGCTGACGACGGTTTGCTTATAGGCCCTCCTCCCCCATCAATGGTTGCCGAAGTGGAATCAACAAATGAAGCTGAGCGTTTCGAAGAGGTACAAAAGCTTCCCATATAATTCCAACATTTATCTAAATTTTCTGCCACCCTGATCATTGTTCTAGACTGATCTTTTGGAGAAATATGAGTGTAAATACCAAGAGAAAATGCTATTTATTATCGGCACACATTTTTTAAACTATTTCAAATATTCCATTTTAATAACAAAAATACCTATAGGCTATTGAATATTATTCATATATATACATATATGTACATATATGTATACAACATACACACACACATATATACATATATATGTATACATACATATGTATGTATACATACATATACATATACATATACATATACATATACATATACATATACATATACATATACATATACATATACATATACATATATGAGAGAGACCTGCAGCTGTAGGAAACTAGAAATTAATTGTATAAAAATATCCAGTACTCTGGTGGACCTATGTACTAAATGTTACACATTTCACTTGTACAATATAAATTTTATGTCTACTAACAAGACATGCATGTTTCTTTCTATCCAAATGTTTGCGAAGATGCCGTGATGTATTCTGCTAAATTCTCTTTAAGTTCCAACGCAAATGATCTATATGTTGATGATGTTCTTCTCGATGTCACTGATAACATTGAGACGAGCTAAAAATTATTCACAAAGCAGGAAAGCAGCAATATGGGTATAAACAAAAATATGATAGCAAATGTGTTTTTATCCATAACATGCATCTGTGTAGTTCAAGAGGTGTGTATATGTCACAAGCATAGTTTAAAATGTGAATCTTCCTCTTCTCAACTTGATGCTCAATCATCCAGCCACCCCTTTGGGGCTTTACATATATTTGGTGACAAGTTGGATGAAAGAAACTGGTTAAATGTTATTGACAATTTTATAGTTTCATGTTATTGGTTTTTATTTGTTACTGGTTCTCATTACACATGCAATCTGTATTTAGTAAGCTCATTCATCTGATTGGATTATGTTGTCTCAGGGCACATAACCTTTATGCTTCCATTTGAGCTATTTTATGTAAAAAGTGTTCTTTTCCAAAGTATTTTACTTTATTTTTATCAAGTGGCTCGAATTGCTGGAGCTGAAGCTGAAATATTATATGAGATCCTAGGAGTGAATTGGAAAATGTCCTCTAATAATATCAAGAAAAGGTAATTAACAACAATGCTTATCAAATATTATATTATATATCGTATATGATAATAAGAACACAGCACATTTTTTTGGTAGAATATACTTCACTCTGTAACTTAGTACTTTAATCATAATCATGAGTCGGTATGACACACGATCATTGGCAAATCTAGATAAGTCAGGATATGTGTAAATTGATGGAAATCTCATCGAGTATTTGTTGGATCAGGTCCATGTTTTTTGTCTTCCAAATTTTTGTCTGAAGATGAATTTAAGTGCTCAAGTTTCAATGTTTAAGGTTTGTCCTGAAATATGTTGCGAAAATTCCCCGTCGAAAGAGCATCCTTAATATGTTCTATTTGAACATGGTCTCCTTTTTCCAAATGGGCCGTGACTTATATGTGGTGACATGTCAAGTATTATGAAATCCTTTTCTGGTATACATCGTCTTTCAGAAGCTATACTATAAAGACAGCTTGATTCTGTATGAATTATCTGAAACAAATATTGTGCCCATCACATCTATTAATTTTTGAAGAACCGGCCTTCTCATTGACATTACATTTACCAATCACTCACTTGAAATTGAGTCGTGACCTGTGGATATGCGTTAAGTTCTTGTGCCTCTTGGCTGCCATCAGTATCGTATCTTTGTACTTAATGCCTCTAATATATGCCTAAACCATTCATGGTCCTAATGATAAGTTAAGGCTGGTTGGATATCTAAACCAGTTAGTTCATCATCATGGATAAGGCTTATTCCTATCGTTTCCATTTATTCCATGCAAGTTTTTATTATTATTTGATACTGCAAAAGGAATCTATCTACAAGTTGACTATTAATTTAGCAATTTTAGCTATGTTTTTATTACCTCAATTCTTTAGGTATTGGAAATTGTCACTTATGGTTCATCCAGACAAATGTTCTCATCCACAAGCACATCAAGCATTTATAAAACTAAATCAAGCTTCTAAAGACCTGAAAGATCCAACCAAGGTAGGCATTTGTAATACTAAAAATATCTTTATGCTTTAGCTTATCTTGATGAATGAGTGATGCGCTGATGCACATATGTGACAATCTAGAAAGATAAAAATAATGTAGACTTGCGACTAAACAAAATCATACAGTGAAAATCTTCAAGTGAGAGCAACATTTGTAGCAAGGCTGTCGGATGAGCACTTTTTGATAGTTAAGTAAACTTATTTCATAATTATTATAAATCTGTATAACATAGATAAGTCCACTTTACATTATTTCATAATTTACAAGATGTGTAGTTAGATTTTGAAATTTTCTGCATTTGTGGTACCAACTTTCAAGCGGAAAGTATACATTGACTTGTACATTTAATTTGGCAAACTTATGTACGTTTATTTTCATGTCTGATTTAAACCCTTGTTTCTCTTTATTTATTATTAATGATAGTATCTTAGCCCATTTATTCAAAGGCATCGTGCACCAGATTTCTTGATTAATGTTGAAGTCAAATAAGTTTGGAACATAAATTAGAGCGTGTAGTTAATGTATGTGACAGTTATATGCTTAGTGCACTTCTATAATTTAGTTTCCTTAAAATTTATTACAAGCATCCACTAACTGTTTATTTCATTCGCACTGTTATTTCAGTTTACAGCTGTAACGTTACAACTATGATATTTCATAGCCTAATATATTTGAAATTATAATCACCACTATAATTACGTGAACATGTATTGGTAGGTATCAAATATGAAGATAACTTATGTACTTTGCCCATTTCATATATTATGACTGTAATATCTTGCCCATTTCATATTGTATGACTATAATATGTTGATTTTATTTATAATTGTAGGTTTGCACAAAGAGCTAAGGTCACTAAAAACAAAGCAGTTATTAATGAAGTAGTACAAGATGATGTTGATGTCTTAAGAACATAATTTTCTGAGCTCAAGGTAAATATACATTTTCTTCCTCATTATTCTGTCTATAACATATGCATTGGGCAGCCAGAACTAAGTATTTTATTTATGGGATCAAATTCTTGGAATGAAGTCTATTAGAAAAACTCAAGCCAATAATGGAACCAATTGAACTTGTTGCATTTCAGTTCTATAACACTATCCCTATGGTGGTAATCTCCAGTAACCATACATACCCTGTCGTGCTTTGTGTCTGAACTCAGAATTGCATTCTTCACTGTAACACGCAGGGACAACACTATTGTAGTACCGTAAATGTTTCTCCATCCATGTATAATTCA
Organism: Allium cepa; assembly: GCA_030765085.1. Taxonomy (NCBI): domain Eukaryota; kingdom Viridiplantae; phylum Streptophyta; class Magnoliopsida; order Asparagales; family Amaryllidaceae; genus Allium; species Allium cepa. The sequence goes on along the minus strand of CM060929.1, from coordinate 795,171,987 downwards.
TACCGTGCCGTGTCTATTTGCAAAATATACTGTTTCATTCATACTTACTGCATGTCTCACAAATTGATTCTTGTCATCAGGTACAAGTAACGAGAAAGAACTATTGGAGACAAAACCAATGTGTGATTTCTCAGATAAAAGATCAGACATCTGTGAAATCAATGGTGATGTCAGAACTGCATTACATAGTATAAGAAAGATAAAGTTGGTATTCTAGCCGATGCCAAGTTTGTGTTGTGAAACCATTGGACATTTAACACCAATTTTGAAATAGAAATCAATGTTGTAAATGAAGGTGAAAATTTGTAAACCAAAGCAGAATTTGTAAATGATAATGAAATAATCCTTTTTTTTTTAACTTTTTGTGTATGTTTTTTTCTTTTATATATGTATAAAGATTATCGATAATATATATATACATATATAGTCTATTTGAGTACTGTAATAATGGTTTCTGAGGGATTAGTTTGCATCGGTTGTTATAAAAAACCGATGCAATAAAGGGATTAGTTTGCATCGGTTTTCAACAACAACCGATGCAACAAGGTCCTTTATTGCATTGGTTTTCATTACAACCGATGCAACATGGGGGCTGTGTTCAAGCAACCAACCATGATATTTTGCATCAGTTGTTAGTAACAACCGACATCGGTTTCAGAACTGATGCAAAAGTGTTAAGCCTGTTGCATCGGTTGCATATGCATCGGTTGTTGAACTAATGCAAAAGGGGGGTAAACAACCGATGCAAATGGCCTGTTTTGTAGTAGTGATGCTAAAGTGACAACTATTATCATTTACAACTTGATCAGTGAAAGAGGATACTCCCATAAGTTCTTGGAAGCCAATATACAGGGTTTTAAAAGGATGTCAAGAACCGAGGTTGTATCCTCTATTTGTCCATTATTTTGTATGTGGAAGTGATACTTACATTCAATTGGGTTCATGAAGCCACCAGCGAGATCCCTAGCAGTGTTTATGCTCGGCCTTTACAAGTTGACTAGTCATGCAATTTCACACATATGTTTTGACATCCTTTTTCATAATATTGCATTAAAAGGTCCTTTTGGCTTAAGATACATGTTTTCTTCCCTAAATTAATACTGTATGGAGGACAATATACTTCATTCATACCATAGAGTTGAGAGTATGCCTTTGGACAAATATGTAGTTTGATTACATATCTTAACTTTTATAAGAAATCTAATTCGAAATAAAAGCATATCTTTAGTTCTATTTCTATAGCATGTTTCAAATACACACACACACATTGTTTGAGTACATTATGAGATACAAATAGAAATTCTAGGGCGAGGGTTAAGTCAGTTGTAGTGACGAAAGAGTTTTTATCTATGATAATTGGCTTGTACTAATAAAAAAATTATCCTTAAATGTTCCAAGTCATTTGATGATTCGATAGTGAGATATCGATACACCTAATAGAGTTAGGGGTTTTCCCTACAAGCAGTTCTGTAATTTATTATAAATTATTAACTTTGTAATAAAATCTTGTTCGAAATAAAAGCATTTTTTTTCTATTATATACTTGCCATACCATGTTATGTAAATTATAATTATTTAATTTAAATATATTTAATAGATATCCTTAAATGCTACGTTATGTGATAATAATTATAATGTGTTGTTGTAACGACCCGCAAATCCGTACCCCTTGAGTCGACACTATTCTTCATCATATCAACTCAAAATGAACAGAAAATACGAACTATTAGGGTAAAGAAGAAGGAGGTAGAAGAAGAAATAGAAACAATATCAGAATCTCACAGTCGCAGCGGAACAATATATAACAGATAAATGAATAATCTTTAAACAAAAGAACTATATCTGTTTATACATTACATCATCAAAGTACATCAAAATCTGTAGCACACAACTGTACAATTTTAATAACCTGTCCTCACAATACTGACTATGCAGTTAATCAGACACAATGGAGTATATAACAAATACGTGTGATACATCTCGCCATCCAGCTCGTCTTCTAAGCTCCACATCATCCTTTCCTGTATCCTATAATACTCGGTTTGACCCGAGCATTATAGTTAAATAACACCCGAGTCAGTCTGGGAAACCAGCATGAGAAAATACACTCAATTTGGATTATTAAAGTTTTAAAAATCCTTTAAAAATCAAAGGTATTTTGTAAGACCACGCCACAAATAAACATGCCGGGTTTTTACCTTACGATAACCAAAACATTTCTTATCAAATCCTCTGAAATTATAGTAGTATCTATATACAAATACTTATACAAATAGCCAAAATTGTTACATTATCAAATTCCAGCAATACTAGCCACAAAGTGGGTTTACAAACAAAACCGTAAAGGCACGTAGGGAGAATGGATTTCCATCAATGGCAGGGCTACTGGGGTACCGCCCGTCACAGTACGTGGTCTAGATCATTGTACCGAGGATCCATCCTGACCCCCTACATCACAAGACCGGAGCTACCCCTTACTGGATAGTCCGAATAAGATCACCCCGCGGTTGGGATCAGCAACCGCCCACACAGCCAAAATAAAGGGACCACTAGACAGGGATGGCCTTACCCTAATTGGTTGCTAGCCACTTAGCCTTGTGTGCACTTCCCCTGCTTTATCCATTCCCGGTTGATGAGGCTCGAGGCTATGCGTTACATTTTTAGCACACATTCACTTAGAATGTTCACCGTCCTCCTGACGATGTTCTGAAAGCATTCGTCCATACAAGTCCGTTCCGGGTTTGAATGGAACCGAAGGCACTACTCCTACTACATCCATTTTGGAATCATCCTTAGGATTAGTAGCGATTAGCCCTTGCACTTCACTGCTCCATCTTCGACTCTTAGCTCTTGTCTTTTTCATAGAAACGTTCAAACCGGATCGAAGTGGTTTTCGAAAAATAAATCCTGATTCCGGTCTCTTCGACACGATCAACGCATTGGCCAATATTGATAGTTGGTTATTTAACTATCAAATAACATCTACCAACAACCTTCAGATTAAATAATTTCCCAAATTATTTATTAATCTCAAAATATCTTCGCAACATATATTTCCACTCTTCAACCCATTGAAAAAAATAGTTTTCAAATCACTTTTCTCTCTCGGAAGAAAATTCCCACCCAATTTTTATTTCCATTGGAAATCGCCAAGTCTTAATATTAATATTTTTAAAATAATTTAATTCACTTTATCCATAAATATATATATATACTTTAAACCATTTTTTTAAAATAAAAACTATTTAAAACACTTAAAATAAAAACTATTTAAACACTTATTTTAAAATATATACTTTAAACACTTGAAGTAAAACTATTTAAAACACTTATTAAAAATACATATTCTTATTTCTCATGTAAACTTAAGCCAAAACAAATCTTAAAATAAAAGTTATGAAATTCTATACAAGTTATCAAATAAAAACTTTAACCAACTATCTTTAAAATAAAACTACTTTATAAAATATAAATATTAACAATTATCTTTTAAATCACAATACCATTTAACCTTTTAAAATAATTACTACTATAGCTAATTTAATAAATTTAAAATTTTATCAACTTAAATAATAATTTCTCAAAAATATTCTTTTAAAACAACTTTAATTTTTTTAACTTATACTTATAAATTTGCTTTGAAAACATACTTGGCATTTTCAGGAAAATACACTTCCATCCCCATATACTCCATTTAATCAATTAATAAATCAATAAATCCTTCTCGATTTATCTCAATTTACATCCTAAAACCATAAATTTCTGTTTCGCCCTTTTAAAAATAAACCATCATTTATTTTTAAAACAAATTACCCATTCCTTTATAAATTCCAATCGTGAATTTATACTTTCAAATTTATCCACTGACAATCTTTCATTTTATTTATAAACCTCATTTATAAATTCTAAATTCTCATTCTCTTTAAACACAGTTTCAACACTTAGTCGGTTTCAAATCGATCTCCAAAACCAACTCCATTTAAAAAAATTCTTTACTTACTCAATTTTTTTATTTCAAAACTTATTGATTTCATATTTACATCTATATTTATGATTTAAAAATCTTATTTTAAACTAAAAATACCAATTTTATACCTTTTCCAAAATTCTTCTTTATCTTTCCCAAACTAATTTAAACCTTGAATTTTAAAAACAAATCCTATGTTCCTTTAAATAATATCACTAAGCTTAAAAATTCATTTATTATCATTATTCAAAAATCTCTTTTTCCATACCGGAATTTATTTACTAGAATTTAAAAATCAACTTTATTCCTTCCCAATTCCGTCCTCTGAATTTATCCAAAATAGATAAAATTATTTTACTTAAAAATTCTCTTTTTATTTCTCTTCAAAATCTAACCATTATATTTTGATAACTTAGAATTCCCAAAATATATTTAACCAAACATAGCATTTAAAAATTTCAATTACCAATATAATCTGTCACAGATTATCACATCACAGAATATGAAAACAGATTCCAATATTTTGAGGAATCCAGTTGGATCCCTCCAACCTGTTTTTCGCCTGCATCCACATATGTTAGCATAATATAATAATACCAATTCCACTTCGAGGTGGAATATCGCGGTATGTGGGGTCATCCGCTATTATGCGGGCGCATAGGGTCTCATCGGCTATATAATGCTGGAATCAATCACTCTAATATATATACTACTATATATAATATCACATCAATTCAAGCAATCAACCAATAATTTAAATTTTAACTATTTAAATTAACCGGCATCCAGATGTGAGTGAGATTAACTCACCTCTGACCATAGATTTGCAATCCGATCCACACCAGCTTGATTCCCCACGATTTTAAACCTTGTATAAACATTATATGGTTTATAAATATTTCGAAAAAAATCAAACAATTAATTGCCATTTTATAATTTAATTAATTAATAATTTATTTTAAACCAATTTTTTTTGTAAATTATTTTCTAGTGATCAAAATAGTTAGATAAGTCTAACCTCCACAATACAATATTTTAAAAATAAATCAGTAATGTAAATAGATATATCTGTATATTTATTCTCTTTTGAAACTATATGTATAAAAATAATTTATAAATTTAAAAATCTAATTTTACATAAATTTTCAACATTTTAAAATCTCTATATTTCCAAACCTAATCTCTCTACATATTCTGTTTTATCTATATATCCATATGCATTAAATTCTAAAATAAAATTCCTTTCAACCTATATGTATGTGAATTACAATATATATATATATATATATTTGTGTGTGTTTACATATACAGAATATATATATATATATATATATATTCTGTATATGTAAACACACACACACACACACACACACACACACACACACATATATATATATATTTAAATCAAGGGAAAATATCCTTATTGTAAAAATTATATATATTTTTGTCTGCATGTATGTGTATGTATATATAAAATTAAAAAAAACTCCAAATAAATTTCGCTATATATATATCCTTCTATTTTTCATCATATATACTTACAGATTTAAATTAAGTTGAGATTATCTAAATTTAAAAACTGTTATACCTCTCTTGCTCGAAACCTCGCCAAGACGCCTCTGACCACCCATGCGCGACCGACGCGACGACCAGTCACGCCTCACCACACTCCTCCTCGTCCACGCGACTCGACTTCGATCTTCGCTGCTCCATTGCAACGCTCACACACTACTTGAAAATCATGATCGATCCTTGCCGCACTCGAGCTTAGCCTCGAAATCGAATGTTCCTCGCGAACGCGCCGGCCTCGAATCCCTAGCTCGAATTCGAATTAGATGAATTGCGTTCGATTCCGAGATTGACAAGTGAGATGCTCTCCCTTTTCTTCGATTTGATTCCTTTCCTAATTTGAGATTGCGGCCATTAGTTATTTTTAAAGCTACCATTTTATTTTGAACGAAAGAATATTTCTTTCGCCATTTTAATTTTGATTTTTGGGTTTAAAAAAATTCTCGGTTGCACAAATGAAAGAAGAAAGGGACATCTGGTATGAGATTAAAGAAGGCAATGGACACGTGTTCTAAGTGCTGAAAGTGTTTAAATTTGTCAATTGTATGAGAATATATATTCATTTAATTTAAATTCAAATTCAAATCGTCTCGATAAATGCAACTTACAATCTCGAACCCCTAACGAGGCGTGCCACTAAGCGTATATACTATTAAACCCCTATTATGAACGTAATGGAAAAGGTTTCGAGTCCTAATTCGATCGTCTGGAGAAGATAACTTTTTTAGACTCAGTTATTATATTAAATTCGATAAAAAAATTAGCGCGTTTATCTACTGTACGATCACACGAGAACTCCGAATGCTGCAAAAATTGAAATCCGATAATAATACACTATTACAGATCCAATGGAACTAGTTTCTTTGAATTCCGAGACTATGCCTCGGAAGGCTATTTTTAAATATCAATTTAAACTATATATTTTTAAACTGAACAAACCACCTTTAAATTTGATTTTAAAACTTCTATTATCTTCAGTATTATCGATATAAATTTTCTAAGCCTTTAAATTATTTTTAACAAGCTTAAAACCAAGATTCACTATTTTAACCAATTTCAATTATTAAATTCAAAATTTTAATTTCCAAATAAAAAGTGATATTTGAAATTCAAGTTAAACCAACTTTCAAATATTTAAAATCAATTAAATATTCCAATGTCAAATATACAAAAATTCCGAGTCGTCACATTCTTCCCCCTTACTAACTTTCCAAATAGTTTTAACAGCACCCAAAAAAATTCTTTTTATTAAAGACTCTATCACTCTTTACTAACTTTCCAAACCTGTCCATAATTTCCAAACAACATTACTTGCTCAACCATTCAAATTATAATTCAAATTTTAAATTATCAAAGTTTTCTCAAAAATTTTCTAACTCCCTAAATTTTCGAAATTTTTCGCCAGCGTCTCCTTTGCGCGGCTAGATCGGTACAACTACAAAATGCCTCTACAGGCCCCCAGATTTCAAAAGAAAACAAAAGGCCAAGTGGCTAGATCAGAAAATCATTAAATTTTATATAGAAATTTAAATACATACCTTTTTTTGGGCAATTCATATTTATCTTCTGAAATCAGAAGCACCAATTTATCCTTTGCTTTTAAATACCTATATATCCTACTTAGCAATAATATCCATTTACAGATTTCAAAATCATTTTATACATTTCTTTAAATAGTTTCAATCTCTATTTTATTCAAGCCTGTACGATGTACATATACCATCCGTACGCGACATCAAATTCGATCGCTCGCTCGATCACACAATTTTACTTCCGAACTAGTATCGTTCACCTGACTTCCTAGTGCAGACTCAGATCTGGTTTCTTGATCAGAAACCCATCATTCTCCTTGCATAGCCACAAACTATGATAGAGAATTTCCAAAATCAATTAAAAATCCATATACAGGGTTCGTCGTCGAAAATCGAGCGAAAAATCCCAACTCGGATTGGTATAACTACCTCGAAATTCTATGCTCGAATCTGGATCAAATCGCTATGCGAATAATATACATACATCCTAAGTATTTATCTAAATTGACTAATAGCTATATTAATTCTCTTTTACTTGATTTCTATTTACTTATCCAAAATTTTCTTTTCACACCCCTTTTATTAAAGCTTCATTCAAATATTAACTTAGAATATTTCTCAATTCCAATTTTTACATAAGAATTTCACCATCCTTTTCTTAAATCCAATATAAATATTTTATCTACTTTTTATATTGTTTTCACTTCACCACTTTGTTTTTATCTACTTTTTATTCATATTGGATCTCCAATTTCCATATAAATTCAATTTACCTTTCATTTTTAAATATTGAATCCAATTCATCTCAAACCACATTTAATTAGTCATTTCTTTAACTAGTTCCACTTACTAATTTATTTTTAATCTCAAACAATTTTTATTTCCAAACTTTTATTATTTTAGTTCACTACGAACTAATTCTTCGACTTCACTTTACTTACAAATGTAAATTCATTTGTTCATTTACAAATTTATTCCAAAGTAATAAATTTTATTTCAATAACCATCCTATTTAGTTTACTTAGAATTTTCCTCAATTCACTTTCATTTGTCTAGATACAATTACATTTCAATTAAATTAAATTTTAAACTTCTATAGGTTTTTCTCACTTATTTTCATTTCATTCACTAACCCCTCTTGATTTTCTTTTCTTAATTGGTTTGCCTTTTGACTTATTCCATCCATACCTATTTTTATTTAATTCTACTTTAATTTAATTTTTTTTATTCCAACAATTTTCAATTTTAATAAGTTATCAAACCCATTTATAATTCCATAGACATTTCCAATTTACTTCCGGAATTTTAAACAATTTCACAACATTTCAAAATCACCTTTGAAATTAATTATTTCTTTGAATTTCAAAACCAAACCCAGTTTTGCAAACAACTCCAATTCAAAATTTCCAGGCAGGAATTCCTCCCTTGGAACTCGAAAACGAACATCGATGATGCTGCAGTCATCACTGTTAGGAACTGAGTTGATGATGTTTTGATGATAACAACCTTATATAGTTATTATGCTTTACTTTATAAAATATATACTAACATTTCCATATATATATATATATGTATATATGAAGTATATGCAAGTATCATCGAAGACTGATCAGTATAAAGACTCAAGCATCAAGATGAAGATTAGAGATTCAAGATTCAAGACTCTAGAGAATCAAGATTTCAAGATCTCAAGATAAGTGTCTAGTATTTTGTTAAAACTTCATAATAGCACTCTCATCTTTCTTCCAATTTTCTTTTGGGATGGAACCCAATTTCTATCGAAACCAGTGGCTTACAATCCCATTACAAGTAGCTTACAAACCTACGACAAGTGTCTTACAAACCCACGAAAATCAAAATCATTTAAACTACTTTGTACAAGTTCTCGAGTCCTATGGAGGAGCTCTGTAGGAAGGTTCTTGCAATTTCTGTTTGAATAGATTTTTCAAAATGTTTTTAAATCTGTTTTCAAAATGTTTTAGCTTTCAAAATCATGTTTTCAAAAATATTTCAAACTTTGTTTTAGCCTTGAAATATTCTTCTATTCTGATTTTAAAAACTTCTATTTTTAAAACATCAAAACTTATTCTGATTTTAAATATTACTTATATAATTGACGGTCTATATCAATTATATATATATATATATATATATATATTTAAAATAATATTTTATATTCATTCTCTATCTCAAAATATTGTTTAAACACTTTACTTTGCTTCAGAGAAGTTTCAACTTGTTTTAAATTCAATTGTCTTTACAAAACAACATCTCTATAATTTTGAAGTAAGGGATGTCGACATAAGGGGATACCCCATGTCGACATGGTGACAGTTGGATTCAAAATTCAAATTTCAAAAGAAGTGTCCATTCGTTCAAAAACCTTTCGCCAATGGTTATGACTGTTGTGCATCTATATAAAGGCTTCCAAAACGAATTTATTTTAACAACTACTTTTATTTTCTTCATTCTTTCTTCTCCACCATTCCATATCCATAAAACTTCATATTTTCAAGATCGTGCCATCATTCTACCAAATTCTCAATAGGAAATCATTTAGATACTCTCTCTATTTGATTCTCCATCATTCTACTAAAGATCAAAGTGCTATTCAGAGTTATAGGATCAATTTTTATTTAAAAAGTCCATAGAGTCTATTCATTCAAAAGGATTGTTATTGGAAAGTATTAGGGTGGTCTTGTGTCCCGTAAATCAAGAGAGTTTACCCCAGAGTTGGAGATAGGAGGGTTCCTCAAGGCTTTAGAAATTGAGGGTTGTAATTTGGATATTGGCTTATAAAAATCTATACAAGGACATTGCCTTGGTGCAGGACTGGTTGTAGGAGGATTCCGAACCAGTATAAAATCCAGTGTGTTCTTTCCTTTTACTTGCTTTACTTTACTATTTGCATTTGTTATATGTTCTGTGATCATTCTGTTTTAGAATTCTGTTTAGATTTGTGTTGAAAGTTTTAATTTAGTCATATAGTTCATATATTCTTTGAAACACTATTCACCCCCCCTCTAGTGTTATTTCTTCCTTAAGATCCTTAATCTGCATCCCTAACAATTGGTATCAAAGCATTGGTTTTCATTGTTTTCATAATCTGAAACTTGAAAAATATAAAAATGGCATTTTTGGAAAATTGTGTTAAAACTCTTTTGAATCTATGCATTTCATCAAAGTATCATAAGTTTGCATATAGTTATTTTGAAAAATCAAGTTATCTACCAAATTGGTGTGTTATGCAGGGACAGACATGTTATATGGCTTTTGACGAAACTACACCCAATGGACAAACTGTGCAAATTGAGAAAGATAAATGGATACTTGATAGTGGCTGTTCGAGGCACATGACTGGAAATCCCGAGATACTCAAGGACATTACTTATCAAGATGGTGGATTAGTCAATTTTGGTGACAACTCTAAACGATATGTGGTTGACGTCGGCAATGTCGGTAACTCTAATTTTCTTTACTTATTTCTGATGTTTTATTAGTTAGGAACTTAAAACATAATCTGCTTAGTATAAGTCAACTTTGCAATAATGGTTTTAAAATTAAATTTGGAAAAGATAAATGTCACATTGAAGATGATAAGTCTAATATAATCTTTGAATGTATTAGGAAGAAAAATATTTATATCCTTAGTATGAAAATTTCAAATGATAATCTATGTCTTTTGGCTAATACAAGTGACCCTTGGATTTGGCATAAAAGATTTGGCCATTTGAATTTCAAATTATTATCTAGGATATCAAAACTTGACTTAGTTAAAGGTCTACCCAAGTTAAACTTTAAAGAAGATAGTATTTGTGATGCTTGTTAATTAGGAAAACTTAAGAAAAGTTCATTTAAATTAAAAGATGCTATTTCTACCTCTAGTCCTCCAGAATTACTTCATTTAGATTTATTTGGTCCATCTCAAGTTCAATCAATTAGCCATAGTAAATATGTTTTTGTTATAGTACATGATTATTCAAGATATACTTGGACAATATTTTTAAAACATAAAAGTGATGCTTTTGAAATATTTAAAAACTTTTATAAAAGAATTAAAAAACAACATTCTTTCAAAATTAAAACTATTCGAAGTGATCACGGTGGTGAATTTGAAAATGAAAATTTTGAGAATTTCTGTACTCAAAAGGGAATTACTCACAACTTTTCATTTCCAAGAACTCCACAACAAAACGGAGTAGTATAACATAAGAATAGAACGATTCAAGAGTGTGCTCGTACAATGCTTTCTGATAGTAATTTACCTAAACATTTTTGGGCTGAAGTAGTTGCTACAGCTTGTTATATATTAAATAGAATTTTAATTAGACCATTAACAAATAAAACTCCATATGAATTACTTTATAATAAGAAACATATAGTTGCTTATTTTAAAGTCTTTGGGAGTAAATGTTTTATACTTAATACAAAAGATAATTTAGATAAATTTGAACCAAAAGCTGATAAAGGATTCTTTATTGGTTATTCTAATAGAAGCAAAGCATTTAGAGTTTTTAATTTAAAAACTAATACTATTGAAGAAACTATGCATGTATCTTTTGATGAAAATCTTAAAGATATTGTACAAATAAGATGATGAAGAAGATTTTGTAAATTTAAATCAATCTAATGAAACTATTAGTGAAATAAATCAACCTAATAAGAGATTTAAAATATCAAAAGATCATCCTATAGAAAATGTTTTAGGAAATACTGAATCTGTAGTAAGAACTAGAAATCAATTAAGTAGTATGAGTAATGTAGCCTTTATATCAACAATTGAACCTAAAAATCCAAAGGAAGCATCGTCTGATGATTCATGGATTCTTGCTATGCAAGAAGAATTGAATCAATTTACCCGAAATGATGTATGGGAACTTGTTCCTAAACCTGAGGATAAAAGTATAATTGGAACTAAATGGATTTATAAAAATAAAATGGATGAACTCGGTGAGGTCGTAAGAAATAAAGCTCTTTTAGTCGCGCAAGGTTATTGCCAAGAAGAAGGAATTGACTATGATGAAACCTTTGCCCCGTAGCAAGATTAGAAGCTATAAGAATTCTACTTGCTTTCGCTAATTATAATAATTTCAAATTATATCAAATGTATGTTAAAAGTGCTTTTCTAAATGGTTTTGTAAAAGAAGATGTTTATGTTGAACAACCTCCACTTTTTGAAGATAATAAATTTCCAAACCATGTATACCAGTTAAAGAAAGCTCTATATGGTCTAAAGCAAGCTCCTAGAGCCTGGTATGAAAGACTAAGATCTTATTTACTTCAATCTGGTTTTGAAATTGGTAAAGTAGATACAACACTTTTTATTAAAAGAAATAATCAAGATATTCAACTGGTTCAAATATATGTAGATGATATAATCTTTGGATCAACTAATAACATAATGAATAAAGAATTTTCAGATATAATGACTAAAGAATTTGAAATGAGTCACATGGGAGAATTAAGTTTCTTCTTAGGGCTTCAAATTAAACAACTAGAAAATGGAATCTTCATAAGTCAAGGAAAATATGCTAAAGACTTAATCAATAAATTTGGTTTAAGCACCTCTAGTGGGAAACCAACTCCAATGTCAACAAATGTAGGTTTAAGTAAAGAAGATAAATCAAAAGATATTGATCAAACTTTGTATAGGGGAATGATTGGTTCGCTACTCTATATAACAGTGAGTCGTCCTGATATTATGCATAGTGTTTGTCTCTGTGCAAGATACCAATCACAACCTAAAGAAACTCACTTAAAAGCTGTTAAAAGAATTTTAAGATATGTAAAATACACTTTAGATTATGGTTTATTTTATTCTAAAAATAATACTTTTGATTTAATATCATATTGTGATGCTGATTATGCTGGTTGTAAATTAGACCGAAAGAGCACAAGTGGAACTTGTCACTTTCTAGGACATTCACTGGTTTCCTGGTTCAGCAAGAAACAAAATACTGTTTCCTTGTCAACAACTGAAGCAGAGTATATATCTGCTGCTCTGGCATGTTCACAAGTCATATATATGCAACAAACTTTAAAAGATTTTGGAATTAACATAAGTAAATCACCAATATATTATGATAATACTAGTGCAATAAATCTATCTAAAAATCCAACTCATCATGCTAGAACTAAACATATTAATATAAGAAATCGTTTTCTTAGAGATAATATAACTAAAGAAATAATAACTCTAGATTATATAAATACTGAAAAACAAATTGCTGATATATTAACTAAACCATTAACCGAACAGAATTTTACTAAATTTAGAAGAGAATTAGATATTTGTTCAAAATCTGAAATATAAAATAATATAATATAATAATCAATAAAAATTCAAAATACAAATTACATTTTTTTAAGAACATGTCGACATGCCCCATCTCATGATGTCGACATACCCAACAAAAATTTGAAAGTTGAATTTCCCTCCAAAGTTAGTTATTTGGTTATTTATCTATTTATTTCGTTTTCTCTCCTCTTTCTTCACTATATTCTCTGTAAATAACTTCTGAAACAATAAAATAATGGCCTCCTCTTCTACTAATGAACCCACTTCACCCACATCTCCTCATTATGGTCCATTTCAATGAACTACGCACGCTCGAGTGATCAAATTGCAAGAGAAGATGAAAGATATCCTTCAATTGATGACTGAAATTCAAGTAAGTCAACTTAGGATGGCTAGAGAATAACAAATGCAAGGGAATATTATTAGGAATGTACAAAAATTCCTTATGGACAACCGTACAAATCCTATTAATATTAAAGACTCTTCACAAGCCATGGAATTCGAGGAAGAAGAACCTATGGAAGAACCACAAGAAGACCAAGAGGAAGATCAACCTATACCTCAACCCGAAGTCCCTATGAATACGGACGAGAGCGTTATTTGCGTTGGTGAGATCCTTGTTGATACTAATGGAAACATAATTGAACAATGTGGAAACTTTTGTCTCCACTACCCCAATTGTTCGATTCATAAGTCTCCTATAGTTAAGGATCGCCATTAAAGCGTACTTTCATTTTATTCTTTGTTTTAAATTGTTTTGTTTGTTCGTGTTTATGTATGTCCTTATATATGTTGTAATAACTAAAATGTGTTCACTTATACTCATTGTTTCATGCTTGTTCTATACATATTATTTGTTCATACTAATCATTCTTGAATTCTTAAGTAGTTAATAGTTTTTGTTGATGACAAAGGGGGAGAAAGTTATAAAAATATATGTGCTTGGTGTAAGAGGGAGTCAAGGAGTAAGGGGGAGTTGTAGTTTTAAGAAGAAATCACGGAGTAAGGAGGAGTTATGGTATGGTAAGAATATTTTATAAATAAAGGTTGTCATCATCAAAAAGGGGGAGATTGTTAGGAACTGAGTTGACGATGTTTTGATGACAACAACCTTATATAGTTATTATACTTTACTTTATAAAATATATACTTACATTTCCATATATATATATATATATATATATATGTATATATGAAGTATATGCAGGTATGATCGAAGACTGATCAGTATAAAGACTCAAGCATCAAGATGAAGATTAGAGATTCAAGATTCAAGACTCTAGAGAATCAAGATTTCAAGATCGCAAGATAAGTGTCTAGTATTTTGTTAAAACTTCATAATAGCACTCTCATCTTTCTTCCAATTTTCTTTTGGGATGGAACCCAATTTCTATCGAAACCAGTGGCTTACAATCCCACGACAAGTAGCTTACAAACCTACGATAAGTGGCTTACAAACCCACGAAAATCAAAATCATTTAAACTACTTTGTACAAGTTCTCGAGTCCTATTGAGGAGCTCTGTAGGAAGGTTCTTGCAATTTCAGTTTGAATAGATTTTTCAAAATGTTTTTAAATCTGTTTTCAAAATGTTTTAGCTTTCAAAATCATGTTTTCAAAAATATTTTCAAACTTTGTTTTAGCCTTGAAATATTCCTCTATTCCGATTTTAAAAACTTCTATTTTTAAAACATCAAAACTTATTCTGATTTTAAATATTACTTATATAATTGACGGTCTATATCAATTATATATACATATATTTAAAATATGTTTTATATTCATTCTCTATCTCAAAATATTGTTTAAACACTTTACTTTACTTCAGAGAAGTTTCAACTTGTTTTAAATTCAATTGTCTTTACAAAACAACATCTCTATAATTTTGAACTAAGGGATGTCGACATAAGGGGATACCCTATGTCGACATGGTGACAGTTGGATTCAAAATTCAAAATTCAAATTTCAAAAGAAGTGTCCATTCGTTCAAAAACCTTTCGCCAATGGTTATGACTGTTGTGCATCTATATAAAGGCTTCCAAAACAAATTTTTTTAACAACTACTTTTATTTTCTTCATTATTTCTTCTCCACCATTCCATATCCATAAAACTTCATATTTTCAAGATCGTGCCATCATTCTGCCAAATTCTCAATAGGAAATCATTTATATACTCTCTCTATTTGATTCTCCATCATTCTACTAAAGATCAAAGTGCTATTCAGAGTTATAGGATCAATTTGTATTCAAAAAGTCCATAGAGTCTATTCGTTCAAAAGGATTGTTATTAGAAAGTATTAGGGTGATCTTGTGTCCCGTAAATCAAGAGAGTTTACCCAGACTCGGAGATAGGAGGGTTCCTCAAGGCCTTAGAAATTGAGGGTTGTAATTTGGATATTGGCTTATAAAAATCTGTACAAGGATATTGCCTTGGTGCAGGACTGGATGTAGGAGGATTCCAAACCAGTATAAAATCCGGTGTGTTCTTTCCTTTTACTTGCTTTACTTTACTATTTGCATTTGTTATATGTTCTGTGATCATTCTGTGTTAAAATTCTATTTAGATTTGTGTTGAAAGTTTTAATTTAGTCATATAGTTCATATATTCTTTGAAACACTATTCACCCCCCTCTAGTGTTATTTCTGCCTTAAGATCCTTAATCCGTATCCCTAACAATGACCAATGTTATTGTCCAGCGACCAAAGTGAGTTCAGTGCTTTTATTCTTTTAAAAACATTTTCAAATACTTTTGATTTCAAATCCCACCAGATTTCAAATCCAATTGAAAGATATTTTTGAAATAATATCACTATTACTTCTCCAAAACTTTTTGAAAACCATTTCCAAATTCAAAAGGAATTAAATTTTCTCAAAATTTCTAACATTCTTGCCAATACATTATCCTCATTCTTCTCTGGATTATAATCTCTAATGAAGAATATAGCTCCATGAGCAACCTGTTCAAATCCCAAATCCTTTCAATTCATATTCAAACATAACTCTAGAGTTTTTGTTTTATTTTCAATTACAAATTACTTTTACAATTCACATTCACAAATCCCATTTGTATATCAATTTATTTCTTAGCTTTTGGTTATGATTTTCAATTTCTTATACAATTTCTACACAATAATGATAATAATTTAATATTATCATTCCCTAACAACCAAGCAACCATATACTATAATAATTTATGAAAAATTATTTCTTTTATATAAAAAAATAATTTGGGTAAAATTATTTCATTTCCCTATTTTAAAATGATATTGCGTCGGTTTATCTTGTTTAAGAGTTTAGAAACCCCTATCGATGACATGGCATCCCACATAGCGACCATAATCCATAAACACTCAACCGATAAGTCAAACACAATATAAAAACAATTTTTTTATTCACTAACAAATATGCGCTTATATCTATTATTGCACTCAAACTCATTCTAGAGTACTACAAACTCTATTTTAATGAGTAAACCCTACCAGAGCCAAGGTTATCACTTAACCTCTAGCTCTGATACCACTGTAATGACCCGCTAATCCGTACCCCTTGAGTCGACACTATTCTCCATCATATCAACTCAAAGTGAACGGAAAATACGAACCATTAGGGTAAATAAGAAGGAGTAGAAGAAGAAAAAGAAACAATATCAGAATCTCACAGTCACAGCGGAACAATATATAATAGATAAATGACCAATCTTTAAACAAAAGAACTATATCTATTTATACATTACATCATCGGAGTACATCAAAATCTATAGCACACAATTGGACAGTTTTATTAACCTCTCCTCACAATACTGACTATGCAGTTAATCAGACACAACGGAGTATATAACAAATACGTGTGATACGTCTCACCATCCAGCTCGTCTTTTAAGCTCCATAGCATCCTTTCCTGTATCCTATAATACTCGGTCTGACCCGAGCATTATAGTTAAATAACACCCGAGTCAGTTTGGGAAACCAGCGTGAGAAAATACACTCAATTGGATTATTAAAGTTTCAAAAATCCTTTAAAAATCAAGGGTATCTCGCAAGACCATGCCATAAATAAACATGCCGAATTTTTACCTTACGATAGCCAAAACATTTCTTATCAAATCCTCTAATATCATAATAGTGTCTATATTACAAATACTTATACAAATAGCCGAAATTGTTACATTATTAAATTCTAGCAATACTAGCCACAAAGTGGGTTCTACAAACGAAACCGTAAAGGCACGTAGGGTGTAACGACCCAGAATTTTTGTCAATTAAAATTGTATATTTAATTTATTTTAAATATTAATAAGTGAAATTTATAAGTCAAATAAATTTTATTTCAAATAATTGAATTTAATTGGATAATTAAATCGATAATTTAATATTGAGAATACAGAAATAATTGAAAATTGGGTTTGATATAATTAAAAATGATTTGTAAGATTTTATTATATCATGTTGGAGTTAGAATGATGTTATAGAACTTTTAAAATTGAATTTAAGGTTGATTTGTGAAAATTGAATATTTTAATATTTAATTGACGAGCTAAAATAGTCATTTTTCAAACAGTCTCAGATTTTGATCAAACTAGTTTCATCGGATCCGTAATGTAATATTATAGTAAGGTTTCAAATTTCGTGTCAATCGGATTTACCATTTGTCCGGGACAAGCTAAAATGCACAGAAAATTGATTAACCGATTTAATTTTAAATCGATCGTTTATTGCCGTAACTTGCACAGATGATCGAATTAGCTTCCGAAACACATTCCATTGTGTTCGAAACGCGGGGTAAACCTTAGAAACGCCAACCGACACGCTTCGTTTGGAGTTCAGAAATTTTTCGATGAATAGTGTTTTGGCTATTTTTCTATAAACGGACCTAACTATTTTCATTTGCGTCCAAACTAAAAACCTAACCCTAGAAACAAAGCCAGCCGCCACTATCTATATTCAATGGCCGAAATTCAACTTCCTTCCTCCCTCATTTTCTTCAAATCCGTAAGCAATTAGAGGAAATCACCAACTACAATCTTGTAGAGCACAACACGAACTAGCTAATCAATGGTGGAGATTGGATTTGGAGCAGTGTGGTGGTCGTTAGGGGGCCGTGTGGGCCTGCCGTTCATGCACGAATTCCCACGTCTTGGGGAGGCCGAGCTCAATGAGGTTCATGCCGAAGGTAGCTCTCGTAATGGACTTCCATATGGTAGTCGCTGATCGTTGTAGAAGTCGACGTGGTGGAGGCGCGAATTTGGGTTTGGTGGCGTGCTTATGGGTTCGAACATGCTTTCTTCGACCTGGGAAGAAGAATAGAGGAGCGGTCTTGATTGAGTGCCGTGAGATATGCGGCCCAGATCTGTTAGTAAAAAAAAATAAAAGAATTTGTAAATTATATTATATTATAATGTGTACAATCTTTAAAATACCATAACTTGTTCATACGAGGTCGGAATTGCACGAAACGAATTGTGATGGGTTCGTTTCGTCGAGCACTACGCAATGGAACTAGATTAGAGTCGTTTGGAGTTAGTGAGAATTTTGGATAAAATTAAATGCGTGTTTAATTTTATTCGAAATAAAAGCTGAAAACGAAATTGAAACCAAGGTGAGAACTTCTCACTCAATCGAATTGTTTCGATTTAAATTTTAAATAGTTATATTTAAAATTTCTTGATTGTATGTTTGAATGATGATTGTTATCTATCGATTGTCAAATAGACATTATGCGCCGTTAGTAAGCGGAGGTTATTTATTAAAAACATATACCGCGATAATTCCAACTTGTATGGAATTGGTATTATATATGTACTTGGAGTTGATTTTCCCGTATTATATAGCGGATGAGACCCTATTACGCCGCCTATTAAGCGGATAATAATTTATAAATCCCATATACCGCGATAATTCCATACTGGAACGAAATTGGTATTGTGCTAATGTTTGTGGATGCAGGGAAATAGGTTGGAAGGATCCAACTGGATTCCTCACATTATTTATTCGATTACAGATATTTTGATGTTTGTTGATTATCATATGATGATATATGATGTTTGTTGTCCTGATTGACTATTGGGTGTTGTTGCATCATTGGATATATTTTTGAAGTTTTAAAATAATGGTTTTGATTTTAAAAAGAATTTTAAAGTAATTTTTCAAAGTATACGTTTTATTAAAATTTTGAATTGTTTCATTTTAAATAATAAAAACATTATAAATTTTTATGTTATAAAAATTAAGATTTTTGTGAAATATAACCAAAAGGTGGTTTTTAAAATAAATAGATTTATAAAAGAGTTTAAATTTGGATTTTTGAATTATTATAAAGGATGTATATAAAAGATTTTTAACATTGATACTTATAATAATATATATATATATATATATATAATATTGGAATTATAAAACGAGTTTATTAAGTGTTAAAATGAAGTATAAAATGGATTTTATTAAAAATTATAAATTTATAAATTGTGAAGATTATAAAATGAATAGATGTTGTAAAATAAAAGATTTATAAGAAATTAACTTATAAAGTGGATTTTGGGCATTTAAATGAGATATTAATAGAAATTGTTAATAAAGGAGATTTTATAAGTTGAAGTTGTTATAAAATATAAATGAATCTTATAAGTAATAGAAGTTTTAAAAAGAACGATTTTGTAAATAAATGAATTATAAGTATTTAACTTATAATATGGACTTTTGGTATATATTTGAGATATATAAATTGAATTGGATTAATAAAGGAGATTTATAAATCGAAGTTTATAAATAGAAATGGAATTTATAGACATTGTTTATAAATTCCAAATCAATGGAATTTGATAAATTGAATATAGAAATTTACTAAAAGAAGTATATTCGCGATTTTGGATAGCGAACTATTCTTTATATAAAATATGTAGAAATGTTGAAATTTGGTTAGTGAAGTATATTCACGATTTTGGACAGTGAATATATTATTAAATAAAATGGTTATTTTTGCGAATGCTATATTATAAAATGAAGTTAATTATTTTAAAAAGATGTTTTAAAATGTATTATGAATCGAATACATAGATTTCAACATTCATTGTTGAAATAGACGTTTTCGAGAAATAAGGAAATGGTGGACTATAACACTGTTGTTATAGTAAATGATTTCCGAAAGGAAATGTTTTGTATAGTATTGGGATCTATATATCTATTTTAATTTCGAATCCCTATACTAGTGATTTTGGGTCGTCGTAACGATGTTTTACGCAACATTCGTTTTGGCCCAAATAAATGTGTTTAAGTGAATGTTTTCCTTAAAGAATGAAATATATACTTAATTTCGATTTAAGTATATTGAATATTTTCCAAGTGTTGAAAATAAATGGATTTGTGAATTACTTATTATTAAATAAGTATGGAAGTGTTTTCCAATATGAAGTGAATATTTTGAGATTTTATCTTTTAAAGATAAATTGAAAATGAATATTAGAAATCGATTTGGAAATCATATATTCATAGATATTTTGAAAGTGTAAATTCACTATGGAATTTATAAAAGAAAGGGAAATTTGTTTAAAAATAAACGTTGATTTATTTTTGAAGCGTGGGAATAAATTTACGGATTTGGAACGTAAATATAAAGTAAATCGGTAAGGATTTATTTAATTGGTTTAAATGAACCATTTTGAAATGAAAGTATATCCCGTATAGGGAAACGATTTGAAATTTGTTTTCAATAGTTGTAAAGGTGAAAAGTGATTTGAAAATTTGTTTTCAAATGGTTGAAGGGTGGAAATTATATATCTAGTAAAGATATTTTGGAAAGTAAATAATTTGGGAAATTATTTGGAATCTGGTGATGTTGAACACGCCTATTGATAGTTAAATAACCGACTATCAATATTTACATTTAAATAGGTATTTGTTGTGATTGCTTGAATTTGAATGCTACACTTATTTTTAAATAAGCGCTCACTATTCGCGTTAGCCGAGAAAGGACCTTGGGGTCGTATAACCCATTCCGAATATGTGATACGTCATAATAGATAGCAATGAAGACCGGTGTTGAAGACCGGATATTTGTGAAAACGGAAGGATTACCGTCGAATGTTTCTGCATCGGTTGATCTCCGATATAGAAATTTATTACCCTTTGTGATGGGAAGTCCGATCGTGATTAGTGAATATCCGGATTGCAAGGACTTTTTTGTAAGTGCCTTCGGTTCCGTTCGATTTCGGAACGGACTTGTATGGATGTGTGTCTGACGTTACAATTTGAGATGTAAAGCTGGTTTCTATCAAATATATTTCCGTTGGTGGCGGAGAATTTATTCTCTTAGCTTAACACCCTAGAGTTTATGTAGTTGATGGTTACTAGTGATACATTCCCAAATTGGTAATGTGGCATACGAAGTGCTGTTGAGCATTTGATGATCAAAGCACAGTTTTTATATAAAGCGTGGCTTTGTGGACGAGACTTCGTCGGACCTCACACCCCGGAAATGGTCAAAACAGGAAGGATGCGGCAAGGTTATTAGGGGTAGCGCCCCTTTAGTGTATGTCATTCCTTCTGGATAGAGGTGGTATTATGGTATGGAGCCCAGATACTTAACCTATGTTGTTGCTGAAAATTTATTGCTTTGTGGTCGTTGGAAATCGAGGATCCTCGGATATAGATCGGTTACGATCGGGGAATGACATATTCGTGCCAATAGTTACCCAGTTAGGGGTAACCCGGCCTTGTGTTGGCAGAGATCCGGTTAGGTTCTCGGGTCGTCTTTCCAGAGGCGTACCCATGTGGCAATGGGAAGTTCCTTGGCCTGACCATTTGTTGGAAATCCAAAGAAAAAATACGATCCTATACGGTTTTAGTTGTATAACCTGCCATGGAATGTGGCGGTAACCTGCTATTGAACATGGTAGCTATAGTAGGCATAAGTGTGAAATGCCTATGCTAGCTAAGATTTATATCTTTATTTTCGAAATGATTTTTTCTACACTATGCACTAGTAATAATATCAAATGTTTCTTTTTAATGCGTATCAAGCATCTTTGACTATCATAAGGAAAAATCTCCTCCGATTCTGCGTTTGCATTGTATGTGTGCGCGGGAGGCCTTATGGTAGTCTCATTTTCTAAAAAGCATTGCGAAATCTATTTTAAAATTATCATGTTCTTTGTTTTAAAGATAAACTGTTTTAGTTCTCGCACCAGTCACATGACTGACTCGGAGTTTATTATTTTCCTTCCTAAACTCCGGGTGCCCACCAATTTCCACACGGGCAGTCTAGAGTTAGGTTATCAGGATATTCTGGAATTCAGGAGTTGCTGGAGACAAGCTGGATGGCATGGCGTATTCACTAGTATATAGTATTTGTTTTCCGCTGTTTGTTGACGTTTGTTGTTGTATACTCTGAGGATGCAATGTAATGTAATATGATGTAATGTAATAACTGATATAATTCTTTTGTTTAAAGATTATTCATTTATCTATTATATGTTGTTCCGCTGCGATTATGAGATTCTGATATTGTTCTGTTGTTTCTGTTCTGTTCTATCTTTTTCTTTCTTCTTCTATCTTCTACCTCTTCTTTAACCCTAACGGTACGGTTTTCCGGCCTTCGATTGTTCGACAGTTGATACAGTGGACGTATTGATGTCGGTTTTCGAGCGTCGAAAAGTCGCAAACGTCACATTTGGTATCAGAGCATATGTTAAGCGACAACCATGGTTTTGTTGGGAATTACTCATTAGAGATAGAATCAGTAGTACCTTAGAATGAGTTTGAGTGTAATACTAGATACGAGCGCGTATTTGTTAGTGAATATGAAATTCTTTTATATTGTGTTTGCTTATCCGTTGAGCTGTTTATGAATTCTGGTCGGTGCGGGTGTACAACCGTAATCGATAGGGGTTTCTAAACTCTTAAACGAGGCAAGTCGACATAGTATCATTTTAAATTGGGTAAATGAAATAATTTTACCTCGATTATATTTTATATATATAAAGGAATAATTTTTCAGAATTATTAAAGTGTATATCAATTGATTGTTTGGTAGTTGAAAATGTAAGATATATGCAAGTTAATAAAAGTTGTTTGAACAAGTTAAATGAAACATATTGTAAAAGAATAATTGTATAAACGGAGAATTATAAGTATGAAGTTATAATTAAAACGATTTACACTTGTGAAATAATCTTATATATAAGAAGTGAAATTATCCAAATTATATATAATCTGATTTATAATCTAAAAAAAATAAAATTCCAAAGAAGTGTTTTGGAAGGATTAGATATTTTGAAAAATTGTTTTGGAGAAATTAAAGCTCTAAACTCTTTTCGGTGGCTGGAAAATAATTCTGATGATGATCGCGACATCATTGGTGTTCATTTTCGGGTTTCCAAAAGAGGAATTGCTGCCAGATTATTTTAAATAAAAGTTGTTTGGAAAATTTGAGTTTGGGTTTTGAAATTCAAAGGATAATTTGAATTGATTTCAAAAATGGTTTTGAAAGGTTGAAAAGACTCTGGAATCCTATTTAAAATATTTATGGGAATGATAAATGAGTTGATAACTTATACAATTTGAATTTTAATAGAATAAATTTAACTTAAAGGGTGGAGTTAAATTAAAGGAAAGTATAAGTAAATCAATAAAATCCAAGTTGTAATAAAATTGAGTTGTCATCAAAAACATGTGATTTGAAATTTAACAAAAGGAAAGTTAAATAAATTGATTTGGGTTTGATAAGATGTTTGAAATGGAATATAACTTAAGTGATGCTGAATGAAGTTGGTTTTTGGTGTCAAAGTAAATTAATAAGTGAATTAATGAAATGAAGTCATTAAGAATTTGAACTTGAGTTATATGAATGAAATTCAACTTCAAATTGTTAAACGAATTAGCAATTGAATTGATAAATGGATTGAATGTTAATCAATTGAATGTAAATAATTGATATGAAATAATGAATGTAAGCGTAAATTCATTAAAAGCTAATGAAGTTGAGAAATTGAATAATTGAATGGAAGTCAATTTAATATCAACCAATTGGAATTAAAAGTGTTAAACCAAATTGAATGAATGTAAGCGAAGTAAATAATTTGGTTATGTTGAATATACATTGGGTGTTATATGAAGGTTGGATGATTGTATATAAATTCATTAAATGTTAATGAAATTGAAAGCTAAAGTAATTGAAATCAAATTGGAAGTTAAGTGAACCATAAATAGAACTGAATTTGATTTGGATTGAAAGTGAAACAATGTGAATTTAATTAGTGAATGTAAACTAATTGAATTGAGAATGAATGTTTGTAAAATCCAACGTTAATGAATCAACTGTGATTTAAATTGGAAAACAAATTCAATAAATATTAATGAGAATATGAATGAATATTGAGTTGGTTGATGGTTGCATTTGTTGCTTTAGTTGCATTTGCTATATTATGTAGTTGTTATGTTGCTATATATTGTATAATGATGTTACTTTCACATATGCATGTTTCTCATTGTTTGTTGAGTGTTTAGTACGTGCGGATTGCGCTTGCTTCGCATTTGGAGCTCGCTTTCGTGCTATATTAGCCGTATACGCTCGCTAATAATAAATAAGGCACATATCTCGGATTAAATATCGTACTTTTACTCTTTTTTCCCTGCGGGATGCCTCATCACTTGATGAGATGTATATTTGTGATATATATACCGTTATTTTTTTTTCCGGATCGAGCCGCGAAAAGGAGATTCTGGCGAATTTTTCCGAAAATTTAAAGTGTTAGAAAATTTTTGAGAAAAATTGAAAATTTTGAAAACTAAGTTTGGATTTGGAAACTTAATGAAGATTTTGTAAGAAGTTTAACTATAAATTTTGAGGAAGTTAAACACTTAAGAGATTTGTAAAATCCAATTTGAATGGTTTGTTTTGGAAAGTTAATGGATTATGTAACTTTTTCTTACTTGGTAATTTCGGAGACGAAATTCTTTTAAGGGGGAAGTATGTAACGACCCACAATTTTTGTCAATTAAAATTTGTATATTTAATTTATTTCAAATATTAATAAGTGAAATTTATAAGTTGAATAAATTTTATTTCGAATAATTGAATTTAATTTGATAATTAAATCGATAATTTAATATTGAGAATACAGAAATAACTGAAAATTGGATTTAATAGGATTAAAAATGATTTGTAAGATTTTATTATATCATGTTGGAGTTAGAATGATGCTATAGAACTTTTAAAATTGAATTTAAGGTTGATTTGTGAAAATTGAATATTTTAATATTTAACTGACGAGCTAAAATAGTCATTTTTCAAACAGTCTCGGATTTCGACGAAACTAGTTTCATCGGATCCGTAATGTAATATTATAGTAATGTTTCAAATTTCGTGTCAATCGGATTTACCGTTTGTCCGGGGCAAGCTAAAACGCACAGAAAATTGATTAACCGATTAATTTTGAATCGATCGTTTATTGCCGTAACTCGCACAGATGATCGAATTAGCTTCCGCAACACGTTCCATTAGGTTCGAAACGTGGGGTAAACCTTAGAAATGCCAACCGGCACGCTTCGTTTGGAGTTCGGAAAATTTTCGATGAATAGTGTTTTGGCTATTTTTCTGTAAAAAGGACCTAACTATTTTCATTTGCATCCAAACTAAAAACCTAACCCTAGAAACAAAGCCAGCCTCCACTATCTATATTCAATGGCCGAAATTCAACTTCCTTCCCCCCTCATTTTCTTTAAGTCCGTAAGCAATTAGAGGAAATCACGAACTACAATCTTGTAAAGCACAACACGAACTAGCTAATCAACGGTGGAGATTGGATTTGGAGCAGTGTGGTGGTCGTTAGGGGGTCGTGTGGGCCTGCCGTTCGTGCATGAATTCCCACGTCTTAGGGAGGCCGAGTTCAATGAGGTTCATGCCGAAGGTAGCTCTCGTAATGGACTTCCATATGGCAGTCGCTGAACGTTGTAGAAGTCGACGTGGTGGAGGCGCGAATTAGGGTTTGGTGGCGTGCTTTTGGTTTCGAACGTGCTTTCTTCGACCTGGGAAGAAGAATAGAGGAGCGGTCTTGATTGCGTGTTGTGAGATCTGCGGCCAGGTCTGTTAGTAAAAAAAAATTTAAAAGAATTTGTAAATTATATTATATTATAATGTGTACAATCTTTAAAATACCATAACTTGTTCATACGAGGTTGGAATTGCACGAAACGAATTGCGACGGTTCGTTTCGTCGAGCACTACGCAATGGAACTGGATTGGAGTCGTTTGGAGTTAGTGAGAATTTCAGGTAAAATTAAACGCGTGTTTAATTTTATTCGAAATAAAAGCTGAAAACAAAATTGAAACCAAGGTGAGAACTTCTCACTCAATCGAATTGTTTCGATTTAAATTTTAAATAGTTATATTTAAAATTTCTTGATTGTATGTTTGAATGATGATTGTTATCTATTGATTGTTAAATAGACATTATGCACCGTTAGTATGCGGATGTTATTTATTAAAAATATATACCGCGATAATTCCAACTTGTATAGAATTGGTATTATATATGTACTTGGAGTTGATTTTCCCGCATTATATAGCGGATGAGACCCTATTGCGCCGCCTATTAAGCGGATAATAATTTATAAATCCCATATACCACGATAATTCCGTACTGGAACGGAATTGGTATTGTGGTAATGTTCATGGATGCAGGGAAACAGGTTGGAGGGATCCAACTGGATTCCTCACCAGTATTTATTTGATTACAGATATTTTGATGTTTGTTGATTATCATATGATGATATATGATGTTTGTTGTCGTGATTGACTATTGGGTGCTGTTGCATCATCGGATCCATTTTTGAAGTTTTAAAATAATGATTTTGATTTTAAAAAGAATTTTAAAGAAAATTTTCAAAGTATACGTTTTATTAAATTTTTGAATTGATTCATTTTAAATAATTAAAACATTATAAATTTTTATGTTATAAAAATTAAGATTTTTGTGAAATATAACCAAAAGGTGATTTTTAAAATAAATAGATTTATAAAATAGTTTAAATTTGGATTTTTGAATTATTATAAAGGATGTATATAAAAGATTTTTAACATTGATATTTATAATATATATATATATATAATATTGGAATTATAAAACAAGTTTATTAAGTGTTAAAATGAAGTATAAAATGGATTTCATTAAAAATTATAGATTTATAAATTGTGAAGATTATAAAATGAATAGATGTTATAAAATAAAAGATTTATAAGAAATTAACTTATAAATTGGATTTTGGGCATTTAAATGGGGTATTAATAGAAATTGTTAATAAAGGAGATTTTATAAGTTGAAGTTGTTATAAAATATAAATGAATCTAATAAGTAATAGAAGTCTTAAAAAGAACGATTTTGTAAATAAATGAATTATAAGTATTTAACTTATAATATGGACCTTTGGTATATATTTGAGATATATAAATTGAATTGAATTAATAAAGGAGATTTATAAATCGAAGTTTATAAATAGAAATGGAATTTATAGACATTGTTTATAAATTCGAAATCAATGGAATTTGATAAATTGAATATAGAAATTTATTAAAAGAAGTATATTCGTGATTTTGGATAGCGAACTATTCTCTATATAAAATATGTAGAAATGTTGAAATTTGGTTAGTGAAGTATATTCACGATTTTGGACAGTGAATATATTATTAAATAAAATGGTTATTTTTGCGAATGCTATATTATAAAACGAAGTTAATTATTTTAAAAAGATGTTTTAAAATGTATTATGAATCGAATACATAGATTTCAACATTCATTGTTGAAATAGACGTTTTCGAGAAATAAGGAAATGGTGGACTATAACACTGTTGTTATAGTAAATGATTTCCGAAAGGAAATGTTTTGTATAGTATTGGGATCTATATATCTATTTTAATTTCGAACCCCTATACTAGTGATCTTGGGTCGTCGTAACGATGTTTTACGCAACATTCGTTTTGGCCCAAATAAATGTTTTAAGTGAATGTTTTCCTTAAAGAATGAAATATATACTTAATTTCGGTTTAAGTATATTGAATATTTTCCAAGTGTTGAAAATAAATGGATTTGTGAATTACTTATTATTAAATAAGTATGGAAGTGTTTTCCAATATGAAGTGAATATTTTGAGATTTTATCTTTTAAAGATAAACTGAAAATGAATATTAGAAATCGATTTGGAACTCATATATTCATAGATATTTTGAAAGTGTAAATTCACTATGGAATTTATAAAAGAAAGGGAAATTTGTTTAAAATAAACGTTGATTTATTTTTGAAGTGTGGGAATAAATTTACGGATTTGGAACGTAAATATAAAGTAAATCGGTAAGGATTTATTTAATTGGTTTAAATGAACCATTTTGAAACGAAAGTATATCCCGTATAGGGAAACGATTTGAAATTTGTTTTCAATAGTGGTAAAGGTGAAAAGTGATTTGAAAATTTGTTTTCAAATGGTTGAAGGGTGGAAATTATATATCTAGTAAAGATATTTTGGAAAGTAAATAATTTGGGAAATTATTTGGAATCTGGTGATGTTGAACACGCCTATTGATAGTTAAATAACCGACTATCAATATTTACCTTTAAATAGGTATTTGTTGTGATTGCTTGAATTTGAATGCTACACTTATTTTTAAATAAGCGCTCACTATTCGCGTTAGCCGAGAAAGGACCTTGGGGTCGTATAACCCATTCCGAATATGTGATACGTCATAATAGATAGCAATGAAGACCGGTGTTGAAGACCGGATATTTGTGAAAACGGAAGGATTACCGTTGAATGTTTCTGCATCGGCTGATCTCCGATATAGAAATTTATTACCCTTTGTGATAGGAAGTCCGGTCGTGATTAGTGAATATCCGGATTGCAAGGACTTCTTTGTAAGTGCCTTCTGTTCCGTTCAATCCCGGAACGGACTTGTATGGATGTGTGTCTGAAGTTACAATTTGAGATGTAAAGCTGGTTTCTATCAAATATATTTCCGTTAGTGGCGGAGAATTTATTCTCTAAGCTTAACACCCTAGAGGTTATGTAGTTGATGGTTACTAGTGATACATTCCCAAATTGGTAATGTGGCATACGAAGTGCTGTTGAGCATTTGATGATCAAAGCACAGTTTTTATATAAAGCGTGGCTTTGTGGACGAGACTTCGTCGGACCTCACACCTCGGAAATGGTCAAAACAGGAAGGATGCGGCAAGGTTATTAGGGGGTAGCGCCCCTTTAGTGTATGTCATTCCTTCTGGATAGAGGTGGTATCATGGTATGGAGCCCAGATACTTAACCTATGTTATTGCTGCAAATTTATTGCTTTGTGGTTGTTGGAAATCAAGGATCCTCGGATATAGATCGGTTACGATCGGGGAATGACGTATTCGTGTTAGTAGTTACCCAGTTAGGGGTAACCCGGCCTTGTGTTGGCAGAGATTCGGTTAGGTTCTCGGGTCGTCTTTCCAGAGGCGTACCCATGTGGCAATGGGTAGTTCGTTGGCCTGACCATTTGTTGGAAATCCAAAGAAACAATACGATCTTGTATGGTTTTAGTTGTATAATCTGCCATGGAATGTGGCGGTAACCTGCTATTGAACATGGTAGCTATAGTAGGCATAAGTGCGAAATGCCTATGCTGGCTAATATTTATATCTTTATTTTCGAAATGATTTTTCATACACTATGCACTAGTAATAATATCAAATGTTTCTTTTTAATGCGTATCAATCATCTTTGACTATCATAAGGAGAAATCTCCTCCGATTCTGCGTTTGCATTGTGTGTGTGTGCGGGAGGCCTTATGGTAGTCTCATTTTCTAAAAAGCATTGCGAAATCTATTTTAAAATTATCCTGTTCTTTGTTTTAAAGATAAACTTTTTTAATTCTCACACCAGTCACATGACTGACTCGGAGTTTATTATTTTCCTTCCTAAACTCCGGGTGCCCACCAATTTCCACACGGGCAGTCTAGAGTTAGGTTATCAGGATATTCTGGAATTCAGGAGTTGCTGGAGACAAGCTGGATGGCATGGCGTATTCACTAGTATATAGTATTTCTTTTCCGCTGTTTGTTGATGTTTGTTGTTGTATACTCTGACGATGTAATGTAGTGTAATATGACGTAATGTAATAACTGATATAATTCTTTTGTTTAAAGATTATTCATTTATCTATTATATGTTGTTCCGCTGCGATTTTGAGATTCTGATATTGTTCAGTTGTTTCTGTTCTGCTCTATCTTTTTCTTTCTTCTTCTATCTTCTACCTCTTCTTTAACCCTAACGGTACGGTTTTCCGGCCTTCGATTGTTCGGCAGTTGATACAGTGGACGTATTGATGTCGGTTTTCGAGCTTCGAAAAGTCGCAAAACGTCACATAGGGAGAATGGATTTCCATCAATGGCAGGGCTACTGGGGTATCTCCCGTCATAGTACGTGGTCTAGATCACCATAGCGAGGATCCACCCTGATCCCCTACATCACAAGACCGGAGCTACCCCTTATTGGATAGTCCGAATAAGATCACCCCGAGGTTTGGATCAGTAACCGCCCACGCAGCCAAGATAAAGGGACCTCTAGACAGGGATGACCTTACCCTAATAGGTTGCTAGCCACTAAGCCTTGTGTGCCCCTCCCCTGTTTTAGCCATTTCCGGTTGATAAGGCTCGAAGCTACGCGTTACCTTTTCAGCACACATTCACTTAGAATGCTCACCGTCCTCCTAACGATGTTCTGAAAGCATTCGTTCATACAAGTCCATTCCGGTTCGAATGGAACCGAAGGCACTACTCCTACTACATCCATTTTGAAATCACCCTCAGGATTTGTAGTGATTAGCCCTTACACTTCACTGCTCCATCTTCGACTCTGTGATATCCTGGAATTTCAAGGAATTTAAAATGTGATAATCTCTTAATTAATTATTTAAAATTGGTAAAATTTGTTAATTTCAAATAATAATAAATGTAATATTATGTTTTTAAATATAGTTATAAATAGATTTTTAGATGGAATAATAATTTACAAATTTAAATTGTGTTATTTTATAAATTTGATTTTAAATAGACTTATTATTTTCTAATTTAATGAGTGTTGTTTAAAATATGTATATATATGAGTGTATTTAAAATTGATTTTAAATAGAATAATTATTTACAAATTTAATAATGTGTTTGTTTAAAATTGATATTTATATTCATTTGAATTGATTTTAAATTGGGATTTTAAATTGACTTTGAATTTGAAATTTAAAAAAAAAATTGAATTTAAAGGAATATATATCTTAAAATAAAATAATAATATAGTTTGGATTTAAAATATATGGATAAGGTTTTATATAAAAATAAGATTTGTTTATATTATTCTCTTTAAAGAAATTTATATATAGAAATTTGGAAAAGTATTTATTTAATATGAATAAATACAAAAGCTTTTTGAATTAGCATTTAAAAATGAGTTTAGAATAATATATATGATTTTATTTAAAAGGTAATTGGTTTTTATTTTATTTTATTTTCTTTTAAAAGTTTTATTTATTTAAAATTAGAAAAGCATTTCTTAATTTATAAATGTATTTGTTTAATAGGAATTTAATAAGAAAAGCTTTTTAAATCATTTAAAAATAATGTAAATATGAATTATTACAAGTGTTAAAGTTATAAACCTTTTAGATAACATGTGTTAACATATTAATCAAGGTAAAAGACAAATGTCTTTCTCTGATTTTTCTTTTCTTTAAAATTTAATAAACCATAATTACAACATATAAAACTTCCATTTTCTTTCTTCATCCTTTTCTTATCCTCTCAATCCAAACAAGAAATCTGGTTGGTGCTATATTCATTTCCTCAAAAATAAACCTGAAAGAATTTTACTAAGCTCAAATTTAGAATCAAAACCTATAACCTTTCCCTAAAAAACAAATTGAAATCAAAATCTGAAAACATTTTTCCCAAAACCCTGTAACCTCAAGCTTGTAAACAATATTCAAATCCTCTAGAAAATCATACTATTTGTAAAACCAGTTATCATCTCCTCTGAAAACAAAATCAATTTGTAATATTCTCAAGCCTGAAACCTCTTTTATTTGAGCCTGCAACATCTTATTTTCAAAAGTTCAAGCATGTAACCTGAAAAGCAATTTTTTTTCAAAATCAAGCCTGCAATGTTTTATCTTCAAAATGGTATCAATTTTGAACCATCATCAACATGTTCCAATTTTTCAAGCACTCCAGTTTTAAAGATCAAAGCCATTTCAAAGATCTAAGCGTTCAAAGTTTTCTGGAATCAAATCAACAAAGCAATAAAAAATTTCAAAGCCACTCTTAAAGCCTTCTGCATTTTCAAAAATGTGAGGAAACTTTTATATCAAAAATTTAAGTAAAAATATATGGTTGCTTGTGAAATTCTGTGATGATGCTCTGCATGTATGTATGAATTTAAGTAGGTCTCTATGTATATGAATGTGTACATATCTGTTGAATTTAACTCCTCTGTTCTTAGTTCAGAATCGATGATTTTGTTCAAAGTTCAAAATCTTTGCATGTGTTCTCTATTAAACTTTGAAATTTAAACAAGATAGTTTAGTTTAAGCTTAATACAGAAGTTAAAAATAGATTCAGATATTTTAAGATTTAAACTATGTTAAAAACTGGAAAGTACAGTAGAGATACTTAAAACATGAAAAATCAATCATCTTAATTCACTGTTTTAATATTATAACTTGAATACATTTTGAAAGTTATGATTTTTAAAACAAACATCAGAATTTTTAAGGTTGATGTGGATGAGAATTTGGGAATTTATCTAAAAATTGGGTTTGGCCAATTTCTAGCGATCTTAGGGTGAAGAGGCCTTAGGGTTTTGTCCGAAGCAAGGTTGGTGATCGGGGTGTTGAGCAAAAATGGTAGGAAGGGTTTCTGATGATCATGGCGTCGGTGGTGATTGGATTTAGGTTCTAAACCTAGTTTTGGGACAAGCTTGGATTTGGGATCGGTTCTTATCCTCTTATTGATCGAGTGCTTTGGAATTCAGGGTAACGGTGTCGTAGGGTGTCGACGGGATGTGGTCAGAATATCTCGACCTCTGGTGGTCAGAGAAGAGTGGACAAAGAGTTTTGTTGGAGGCTGTTTTGGGTTCCAGGCCTTCTGGGTAGCTCGATTTTGATTCGAGGCTGGTGATGATGTTTTGGTGATTGGTGAAGGTTGCAGTGATAATGTTTGATATGCTGGAGGATTCGTCGGAGGTGGTAGGTGATTCCGGTGATGTGCATGTGCACAGTGGAAGGTTTGGGTCAGTGGTTGTCGTGATTTAGGTTGTGGGTTTTGTTGTAGGTTGAACTCGAAGGAAGTATCGTGTTTTAGTGTTTGTGACGCGAGCGGGAACTCGAAGTAGTGGGTCTGTATTAAACTTGTAAATAGTTTGATTGATTACATGTTTTTTTTAAATTTAAACTAAACTTTTGAAAATTAAAGAAAAAAAAAGAATGAAACTTGGAATAGCTTGAGTGATTCTCAGGCTCAAATTGAAGCAGCTGATTAAAGGAATTTTTTAAAAAAATAAGTTTTATAAAACAAGTCTTAAATTTAAATAAAGAAGATTTAAACTTTTGAAACAAACCTTGTTATTGAATTCTATTCTTTCTAAAAATAAATATTTTCTTAAACATTTTGATTAAGAAGTTGAAGTTTGTTAAATTTAAATCTTATTAAGTAAATTTAAAGTGACTTTAAATTTAAGTTAAGAATGGAATTTTTTTAAGGTTTATATAAAACAAGTTTTTAAATTAAAATTTGAAAACTAGTTTTTAAAACTATTATTGATAAATGTTTAAGTAAATTTAAGAATTTATGTTTTGATAACTTTAAATTATTAATAATTATTTTAAAACTTAATTATTTATTTAATTAAATAAGGTAAATTATTAAGATGAATGTTTTACTGATAATTAAGATAATGTTTTATCTTAAGGTTAATTAAAGTTTTTAATATCTTGATATTAATTAAATTGATTAAGGAAAATAGATATGATTAATTAATTTAATTTATAATGATTAAAGATTAGTTAAGGAATTAATTAAGAATAATTTATTGATTTAATTAATTTATTTAAATTTAATAATTAAGGGTTATAAGTTAATTAATTAGAGGTTAATTAATTTATAATTAAGTATAATTAATTAGTAATTAGAGATTATTAATTAAGGATTTAAGATAAATTAATTAAGTAATTAAAGTTGATAAATTAGTAATTAGAGATTAATTAATTGGTAATTAAAAAGTACTTAATTTGTAATTAAGTTTTATTAATCAATAATTAGCTTTATTAATTAATAATTAAGAAATTATTAATCTATAGTTAAATTTAATTAAGGATTAATTAACTATTATTTAAGGGTAAATTAATTGTTATTAAGGATTGATTAACTGATTAATAAATTGGTTATAAAGTTTTATTAATTGGTAATTAAGGTTTATTAATAAATAATTAAAGAATAATTAATCTATGATTAAAGGTTAATTAATTTAATTTATTTAAAAGGGTATTAAGGGATAAATTACCCAATTGTAATTAATCAAATGAATGTGATTAATTAATTGGTTGATTAATTATAGATGATTGATTAAGTATTAATACTTAATGAAATTAAATTGTGTAATTACTTAGGGTAAGTAGTTAATGTATAATTACTGGGATGTAATTAAATAAAGGGAATTACTTAATGGAAAGTAATTAAAGAATAATTACTTAGTAGAAGTTATTAAGGATTAATTACTTAGTGTAATTAATCAGAGGATTAATAATTAATTAAGGAGTTAATTAATTAAGGTAAGTAATTACATGATGGTAATTACTGTTTATGATTAATTAAAGTTGATTTATGGAAGTAATTAATTAAGGATCATTAGTTAATGTATTTAATGAAAGTAATTAAGGATTGATTAATTAAGATTAATTAATCAATAATAAGTGATTATAAGGTAATTAATTGATTGCAATTAATTAAGGATTAATGTAATTAATTATAGTTAATGAAGTAATTAAGGTTAATTACTTAATGGTTTGTAGATAATTAATTTGTATAATTAATTAAGGGTTAATTACTTAATGTAATTAAGAGATAATTAATCAAGGGCGATTAATTAAGATGATGATTAATTAATTGGTTTTTCATTAATTAATGATTAAGTAAGCAAGATTTATTGTAATGATAGTAATTAATTTAATTTATTTTAAATTAATTAGAGATGAAGTAATTAATTTAATTCATTTTAAATTAATTATAGATGTGTGATTAATAAATCATTGCTTATGGATGGCTGATTGATGTTGAGTGCCTTGATTGTTTGATATCTCTGATGAGATATGTGTGATATGCGATATAAGATAATTTGATTAAATAGTTATGGTATGAATTATCTATTTGTGGATATGTGAATTATCTATCTATGCGAACATAGATAATGATTTGAATTGAATTGTTTTAACTTTTAAAACAACTTGGACCTAAAAGATGGCATTTTGGATTTCGTTGAGACCGGGATCCGGTTTCCAGATTTGGATATCCGAAAACCACACCGATCCAAATTAACGATAGGTCATGAATCTCAAGTGAAGATGAAGATTTAGAGTGTAAGGGTTATTGTCGTTAACTCTGAGGGTGATTCCAAAATGAGTGTAACGGGATAATACCTTTGGTTTCGTTCGAACCCGGAACGAACTTGTATGGATTGAATGCTTTCAGAACATCGTCAGGTGGACGATGAGCATTCTAAGAGATGTGTTCTCTAAAGGTAATCGTAGCCTCAAGCCTCATCAACTGGGAATGGCTTAAACATGGGAGGTGCAGCAAGGCTAAGGGGGTCATGCCCAAGTAGGACGAGATTTACCCCTGTTTAGATGTCCCTTTTTATTCGGCTGTGTAGGCGGTTGCTAACTACAACCGTAGAGTTGTCTTGTTCGAAATTTTTTGTTAAGGAATGGTTCCGGCTTTCTGTTGCAGGGGATGGGGGTAATCCTCGGTACGGTGATCTAAGCCTCATACCGTGTCGGGCGGTACCCAAGTAGCCCTGCCATTGATGGAAACTCATTCTTCCTAAGCGTCCTTACGGTTTTGTTTGCATTACCCACTTTTGTGGCTAGTAGATGGAATTTAATGAATGTAATAGTTTCGGCTATTTTCTATTTATTTGAAAACCCTAGACCCTATTATAATATCACTGGATTTTCTATCAAATGTTTTGGTTAGCGTAAGGTAAAACCTACCCATGTTTATGTGTGGGGAGTCTTACGTGATACCTTTTCTTTCAAAAGGTTTTTAAAGTTAAGCAACTTTAACCCTTTTACTCACACCAGACCCATGTCTGACCCAGAGTTTATTCTATTTTTCTTAAACTCTTGGATACTCAAATTTTTACGAGTAGCCAAGGGATTCAGGTTAGGTTTGACGAATTCTGAGCAATGAAGCAGGAGGCTTTAGCGTTTGTAGATATATAGGTGGTTCCGATGTGTTGTTCTCTGAGTCGTTTTATTTGAGTTGTATCTGGTGTTGTATAACTAGATAGATGTTTATAACTGTCTAGTATGAGATGTATTAAGCTGTGTAACTCTGATGTATATGATACTATGTAATATTTATGCGATTAATATGATTTATTCGTTCCGCTGTTGAGATTTTGATGTTATTTCTTTCTTTCTTCTCTATCTTTTCTCTTCTCTATCCCTTTCTTTCTTAATAATGATGCGTCTTTCTATGGAGAGAAAGACGGGTCGTTTCATTTGGTATCAGAGCCAAGGTAGAGTGAATACCTAGGCTCTGGAGTGGTGACTTTCATGAGAGAGCGTACTTGTAATTTTTATGTATAACTATATATATATATATATATATTCTACTTATTTGTTGGATTACCTGTTTAGGTCTTCAAATGTGAGTTCTAAAGATAGATGGGGTAGTGGTGTCTTAACATGACTACCAATGGGGAAGTCCGAGTGTTGAAGTCGGAAGAGTATCTATCGAGACTATAGACCCAACACCGTCTCGAGTGAGCTTTGCAGTATGGTGTAAGAATTTCATTGATCTCTGAAGGAAACCTGTTAAGCTTCGGAGTTCATCTTTGAAGTTGGTCGAGTAGAATTTGGATCTGTCGGTTAGGCAGAAGCAAGTGATGGTATCATGGCGGCTTCAGGAAGGAGCAGCTGTGTGGTGAGGCGCAGTGACTATGGATGTTCCCAAAGATGTTTCTTTGAAACAAGTTTAAGGATGTGTGACTACATCAGTGCTAAGGTTGGTTTCAGCAGGGTATTTGTGTTTGGTTTGAGGTCCGAGTTTCTCAAAGAGCTTTGGATTAGGAAGTCTTTGGCATCTGTGGCAACATTGCGGCTAGGAGTGTTCTGTGTGCCAGCAAAAAGATCTTTGGCTTAGCAGTTTTCTAGAGGTGGAATTCAGAAGCAGCAGTGTGGACTCGTTTCTTCGATGGATTAGTCGAGGATAAGCTGTTCTATTTGTGAAGAGAGAACAATATCTTTGTAATCTAAGCTGAGTTGATCGCAAAAGTGACTTGCGGTAGTTTGAGTGATTCCCTTGGATAATCTTTTGCTTGGGTTTGAGGCATCTCTAATAGATGTAGGAGTTATAGTGTTGTTAGAGATTTTCTGGATGTCTTCTGGGAAGTCAGAGGTTTGTCCACATTTGGAGTTTGAGTTCCTTATCGACCTGATTCAGTTGAGAAGAATGATGGTTCCTAGAGAGAGGATTTGGTGAAGCAGCTCAGGTTTTGGTGGGACTTCTGAGTTTTCTCTTTATGGATCTGTTGCATCTTATTTCTGGGGCATGAGGTCTAGTCTGTGCTTGTGTTCATCGACGGTATTCTCATCTGCTCCAGATCAGAATTGTGCAGCGGAAGCAAGGGGCAGCCGTTCTAAAGTGAAAGCAACCGGAAATTGCAGTGTTTTGATTAGAGGGATTCTACAGGATTGTGAGTGCTCCTATTTTATCTTTTCGGATAGGAGAAGTAAGTTTGAAGTCTTCTGATAATTGTGGAATAGAGTTTGTGTTTTTGATTTGGGTTGATCTTGAGAGGATCTTTTGGTTAGGTTATTTTATAATCCAGTTGCTTATAGAGTATCAACGAAAGTTGAGCTGATTGGGGAAGATGTTAACAGCCCAGGACCGTTAGAAGAGTTTTGTGGTTAAGAGACGGAGAAATTTGGAATTCGAAGTTGGAGGCTTCGTTGTTGTTGAGGTTTTCTTCGGTAAAGGGAGCAATAAAATTGGGTAAGACTAGGAAGTTAGCTCCGAGGTATATGGGATTCTTCTAAGTTTTGTAAGGAATAAGGGTTTGGCTTATAAGGTTTGAATTACCAATTTGGAAGACTGGGATTCAATGTATTTCACGTATCTCTAAGGGAGTACGTGTATGGTTCATCACTGGTTTTGGAACCAGTAGTCCTGAAGGATTTGGTTGGTGATCAGATCTTGACTGTGGTCAGATCTCTTGTGTAGATTGTAGATCTAGATGAGTAGGAGCTCAGTAGCTTAGTGGTGTAGCTAGTTTGGATTCGGTAGAGCGAGTATTCCATTGTCTGTACCTGGAAAACTTGGGATAATTTTAGGAAGCTTATCCAGATCTGTGTCCGGATAACTAGAGTTGTTTGTTTAAATTGATTGTTTGGATGAAATTAGTTGTTTGGTTGTATATGGCTGATATGTATGCTTGAATTGGTTGAAATAAAATAAAACTTTGGATTATCTTTTGTTTTAAATTTCAAGGACGAAATTCTTTTAAGGGGGGAGGAATGTGATATCTCGGAATTCCAAGGAATTTAAAATGTGATAATCTCTTAATTAATTATTTAAAATTGGTAAAATTTATTAATTTCAAACAATAATAAATGTAATGTGATGTTTTTAAATATAGT
This sequence comes from Allium cepa, assembly GCA_030765085.1. Lineage (NCBI taxonomy): Eukaryota > Viridiplantae > Streptophyta > Magnoliopsida > Asparagales > Amaryllidaceae > Allium > Allium cepa. The sequence continues at coordinate 795,132,701 of CM060929.1, read as the reverse complement.
TATAAATAGATTTTTAGATGGAATAATAATTTACAAATTTAAATTGTGTTATTTTATAAATTTGATTTTAATAGACTTATTATTTTCTAATTTAATAAGTGTTGTTTAAAATATGTATATATATATGAGTGTATTTAAAATTGATTTTAAATAGAATAATTATTTACAAATTTAATACCGTGTTTGTTTAAAATTGATATTTATATAATTGATTTTAAATCGGGATTTTAAATTGACTTTGAATTTGAAATTTAAAAAAAATTTGAATTTAAAGGAATATATATCTTAAAATAAAATAATAATATAGTTTGGATTTAAAATATATGGATAAGGTTTTATATAAAAAATAAGATTTGTTTTATATTATTCTCTTTAAAGAAATTTATTTGTAGAAATTTGGAAAAGTATTTATTTAATAGGAATAAATACAAAAGCTTTTTGAATTAGCATTTAAAAATGAGTTTACAATATTATATATGATTTTATTTAAAATATAATTGGTTTTTATTTTATTTTATTTTTCTTTTAAATTTTTTATTTATTTAAAATTAGAAAAGCATTTCTTAATTTATAAATGTATTTGTTTATTAGGAATTTAATAAGAAAAGCTTTTTAAATCATTTAAAAATAATGTAAATATGAATTATTACAAGTGTTAAAGTTATAAACCTTTTAGATAACATGTGTTAACATATTAATCAAGGTAAAAGACAAATGTCTTTCTCTGATTTTTCTTTTCTTTAAACTTTAATAAACCATAATTACAACATATAAAACTTCCATTTTCTTTCTTCATCCTTTTCTTATCCTCTCAATCCAAACAAGAAATCTGGTTGGTGCTATATTCATTTCCTCAAAAACAAACCTGAAAGAATTTTACAAAGCTCAAATTTAGAATCAAAACCTATAACCTTTTCCTAAAAAACAAATTGAAATCAAAATCTGAAAACATTTTTTTCAAAACCCTGTAACCTCAAGCTTGTAAACAATATTCAAATCCTCTAGAAAATCATATTATCTGTAAAACCTGTTATTATCTCCTCTGAAACAACTTTCAGATCTGTAATCTCCTCAAAAACAAAATCAATCTGTAATATTCTCAAGCCTGAAACCTCTTTTATCAATGCCTGCAACATCTTGCTTTCAAAAGTTCAAGCATGCAACCTGAAAACATTTTTTTTTCAAAATCAAGCCTGTAATGTTTTATCTTCAAACTGGAATCAAGTTTGAGCCATCATCAACATGTTCCAGTTTTTCAAGCATTCCAGTTTTAAAGATCAAAGCCATTTCAAAGATCTAAGCATTCAAAGTTTTCTGGAATCCAATCAACAAAGCAATGCAAATTTTCAAAGCCAGTCTTAAAGCCTTCTGCATTTTCAAAAAGGTGAGCAAACTTTTAAATCAAAAAATTAAGTAAAAATATATGGTTGCTTGTGAAATTCTGTGATGATGCTCTGCATGTATGTATGAATTTAAGTAGGTCTCTGCGTATATGAATGTGTACATATCTGTTGAATTTAACTCCTCTGCTCTTAGTTCAGAATCTATGATTTATTTTGAAGTTCAAAATCTTTGCATGTGTTCTCTGTTAAACTTTGAAGTTTAAACAAGATAGTTTAGTTTAAGCTTAATACAGAAGTTAAAAATAGATTCAGATATTTTAAGATTTAAACTATGTTAAAAACTGGAAAGTACAGTAGTGATACTTAAAACAAGAAAAATCAATCATCTTGATTCACTATTTTAATATTATAACTTGAATACATTTTGAAAGTTATGATTTTAAAACAAACATCAGAATTTTTAAGGTTGATATGGATGAGAATTTGGGAATTTGTCTGGAAATTGGGTTTGGCCAATTTCTGGCGATCTTTGGGTGAAGTGGCCTTGGGGTTTTGTCTGAAGCAAGGTTGATGATCGAGGTGTTGAGAAAAAATGGTAGGAAGGGTTTCTGATAATCGTGGCGTCGACGGCGATCGGATTTAGGTTCTAAACCTATTTTTGGGACAAGCTGGGATTTGGGATCAGTTCTTCTCCTCTGATTGATCGAGTGCTTTGGAATTCGGGGTAATAGTGTCGTGGGGGTGTCGGCAGGATGTAGTCAGAATATCTCGACCTCTGGTGGTCGGAGCAGAGTGGACAAAGAGGTTTTGCTGGAGGCTCTTTTAGGTTCCAGGCCTTCTGGGTAGCTCGATTCTGATTCGAGGCTGGTGATGGTGTTTTGGTGATTGCTGAAGGTTGCATTGATGATGTTTGATATGCTGGAGGGTTCTTCGGAGGTGGTAGGTGATTCCGATGATGTGCATGTGCATAGCGGAAGTTTTGGTGTCAGTGGTTGTTGTGATCTGGGTTGTGGGTTTTGTTGTAGGTTGAACTCGAAGGAAGTATCGGGTTTTGGCATTCGTGATGCAAGCGGGAACTCGAAGTAGTAGGTCTGTTTTAAACCTGTTAATAGTTTGATTGATTACCGGTTTTTAAATATTTTTAAATTTAAACTTAACTTTTGAAAATTAAAGAAATAAAAAAGAGATGAAACTTGGATAGCTTAAGTGATTCTCGGGTTCAAATTGAAGCAGTTGATTAAAGGAATTTTTTTTTAAAAAGTTTTTAAAGTTTTATAAAACAAGTCTTAAATTTAAATAAAGAAGTTTTAAACTTTTGAAATAAATCTTGTTTTTGAATTCTATTCTTTCTAAAAATAAATGTTTCTTAAACATTTTGATTAAGAAGTTGAAGTTTGTTAAATTTAAATCTTGTTAAGTAAACTTAAACTGATTTTAAATTTAAGTTACGAATGGAATTTTTTAAGGTTTATATAAAACAAGTTTTTAAATTCAAATTTGAAAACTAGTTTTTAAAACTATATTTGATAAATGTTTAAGTAAATTTAAGAAGTTATGTTTTGATAACTTTAAGTTATCAAGTTAATAATTATTTTAAAACTTAATTATTGATTTAATTAAGTAAGATTAATTATTAAGATAAATGTTTTAATAATAATTAGGATAATGTTTTATCTTAAGGTTAATTAAAGTTTTTAATATCTTGATATTAGTTAAATTGATTAAGGAAATTAGATATGATTAATTAATTTAATTAATAATGATTAAGGATTAATTAAGGAATTAATTAATAAATTAATTTATTTAATGAATTCATTTAAATTTAATAACTAAGGGTTATAAGTTAATTAATTAGAGGTTAATTAATTTATAATTAAGTATAATTAATTAGTAATTAGAGATTATTAATTAATGATTTAAGATAAATTAATTTAGTAATTAAGGTTGATTAATTAGTAATAGAGATTAATTAATTGGTAATTAAAAAGTACTTAATTTGTAATTAAGTTTTATTAATTAATAATTAGCTTTATTAATTAATAATTAAGAAATTATTAATCTATAATTAGAGTTAATTAAGGATTAATTAACTATTATTTAAGGGTTAATTAATTGTTATTAAGGATTGGTTAACTGATTAAATAAGGATTAATAAATTGGTTATTAAGTTTTATTAATCGATAATTAAATTTTATTAATAAACAATTAAAGAATAATTAATCTATAATTAAAGGTCAATTAATTTAATTTATTTTAAACGGTAATTAAGGGATGAATTACCCAATTGTAATTAATAAATGAATGTGATTAATTAATTGGTTGATTAATTATAGATGATTGATTAAGTATGAATACTTAATGAAATTAAATTGTGTAATTACTTAGGGTAAGTAGTTAATGTATAATTACTGGGATGTAATTAATTAAAGGGAATTACTTAATGGAAAGTAATTAAAGAATAATTACTTAGTAAAAGTAAATAAGGATTAATTACTTAGTGTAATTAATCAAAGGATTAATAACTAATTAAGGAGTTAATTAATTAAGGTAAGTAATTACATGATGGTAATTACCGTTTATGATTAATTAAAGTTTATTTGTGGAAGTAATTAATTAAGGATCATTTATTAATGTAATTAATGAAAGTAATTAAGATTTGATTAACTAAGATTAATTAATGAATAATAAGTGATTATAAGGTAATTAATTAATTGTAATTAATTAAGGATTAATGTAATTAATTATAGTTAATGAAGTAATTAAGGTTAATTACTTAATGGTTTGTAGATAATTAATTTTTATAGTTAATTAAGGGTTAATTACTTAATGTAATTAAGAGATAATTAATCAAGGGTGATTAATTAAGATGATGATTAATTAATTGGTTTGTAATTAATTAATGATTAAGTAAACAAGATTTATTGTAATGATAATGATTAATTTAATTTATTTTAGATTAATTAGAGATGAAGTAGTTAATTTAATTCATTTTAAATTAATTATAGATGTGTGATTAATAAATCATTGCTTATGGATGACTGATTGATATTGAATGCCTTGATTGTTTGATGTCTCTGATGAAATATGTGTGATATGTTATGAGATGATTTGGTTAAATGGTTATGATATGAATTATCTATTTGTGGATATGTGAATTATCTATCTATGTGAATAGAGATAATGATTTGAATTGAATTGTTTTAACTTTTAAAACAACTTGGACCTAAAAGATGGCATTTTGGATTTCGATGAGACCGGGATCAGGTTTCCAGATTTGGATATCCGAAAACCACATCGATCCAAATTGACGATGGGTCGTGAATCTCAAGTGAAGATGAAGATTCAGAGTGCAAGGGTTATTGTCGTTAACTCTGAGGGTGATTCCAAAATGAGTGTAACGGGATAATGCCTTCGGTTTCATTCGAACCTGGAACGAACTTGTATGGATTGAATGCTTTCAGAACATCGTCACGTGGACGATGAGCATTCTAAGAGATGTGTTCTCTAAAGGTAATTGTAGCCTCAAGCCTCATCAACCGGGAATGGCTAAAACAGGGAAGGTGCATCAAGGCTAAGTGGGTCATGCCTAAGTAGGACGAGATTTACCCCTGTCTAGATGTCCCTTTTTAATCGGTTGTGTGGGCGGTTGCTAGCTACAACCGCGGGGTTGTCTTGTTCAGAACTGTTCAATAAGGAATGGTTCCAGCTTTGCGTTGCAGGGGATTGGGTGTAATCCTTGGTACGGTGATCTAGGCCTCGAGTTGTTTCGATCTATGGCAATTTATAGTGGCCAGTGAAAGCTATCAGATATAGGAGAGACTACTGTGATGGGCGGTACCCCAATAGCCCTGCCATTGATGGAAACTCATTCTTCCTACGCGCCCTTACGGTTTTGTTTGTATTACCCACTTTTGTGGCTAGTAGCTGGAATTTAATGAATGTAACAATTTTGGCTATTTTCTATTTATTTGAAAACCCTAGACCCTTTTATAATATCACTGGATTTTCTATCAAATGTTTTGGTTAGCGTAAGGTAAAAACTTATCCATGTTTATGTGTGGGGAGTCTTACATGATACCTTTTCTTTCAAAAGGTTTTTAAAGTTAAGCAACTTTAACCCGTTTACTCACACCAGACCCATGTCTGACTCAGAATTTATTCTGTTTTTCTTAAACTCTTGGGTACTCAAATTTTTTACGAGTAGCTAAGAGATTCATGTTAGGTTTGATGAATTCTGGAGGAGCAATGGAGCAGGAGGCTTTAACATTTGTAGATATATAGGTGGTTCCGATGTGTTGTTCTCTAAGTCGTTTTGTTTGAGTCGTATCTTGTGTTGTATAACTAGACAAGTGTTTATAACTGTCTAGTACGAGATGTATTTAGCTGTGTAACTCTGATGTATATGATACTATGTAATATTTTTGTGATTAATATAATTTATTCGTTCCGCTGTTGAGATATTGATGTTCTTTCTTTCTTTCTTCTCTATCTTTTCTCTTCTCTATCCCTTTCCTTCTTAATAATGATGCGTCTTTCTGTGGAGAGAAAGGTAGGTCATTTCAGACTCCTAGCTCTTGTCTTTTTCATGGAAACGTTCAAATCGGATCAAAGTGGTTTTCGAAAAATAAATCCCGATTCCGGTCTCTTCGAAACGATTAGCGCATTGGCCAATATTGATAGTCGGTTATTTAACTATTAAATAACATTCACCAACAACCATCAGATTAAATAATTTCTCAATCTCAAAATATCTTCGCAAGATATATTTACACTCTTTAACCCATTGAAAAAATAGTTTTCAAATCACTTTTCTCTCTTGGAAGAAAATTCCCACCCAATTTTTATTTCCACCGGAAATCGCTTAATATTTAGATTTTTAAAATAATTTAAATCACTTAATCCTTAAATATATGTATACACTTTAAAACATTTTTTTGAAATAAAAACTATTTAAAACACTTAAAATAAAACTATTTAAACACTTATTTTAAAATATATACTTTAAATACTTGAAATAAAACAATTTAAAACACTTCTTAAAAATATATATACTTATTTCTCATGTAAACTTAAGCCAAAATAAATCTTAAAATAAAAGTTATGAATTTCTATACAAGTTTTCAAATAAAAACTTTAACCAACTATCTTTAAAATAAAACTACTTGTTAAAATATAAATATTAACAATTATCTTTTAAATTACAATACCAATTAACCTTTTAAAATAATTACTACTGTAGCTAATTTAATAAATATTTAACTTTGAAATTTTATCAACCTAAATAATAATTTATCAAAAACATTCTTTTAAAACAACTTTAAAACTTTTAACTTATACTTATAAATCTGCTTTGAAAACATACTTGGCATTTTCAGGAAAATATACTTCCATCCCAATATAGTCCATTTAATCAATTAATAAATCCTTCTCGATTTATCTCAATTTACATCCCAAAACCATAAATTTCTTTTCCACACTTTTAAAAATAGACCACCATTTATTTTTAAAACAAATTACCCATTCCTTTATAAATTCCCATCGTCAATTTATACTTTCAAATTTATTCACCAACAATCTTTCATTTTATTTATAAACCCCGTTTATAAATTCCAAATTCTCATTCTCCTTTAAACACAGTTTTCACACTTAGTCGGTTTCAAATCGATTTTCAAAACCAACTCCGTTTAAAATTAAATTTCTTTACTTACTCAATTTTTTTATTTTAAAACTTATTAATTTCAGATTTACTTCTATATTTATGATTTAAAAATCTTATTTTAAACTAAAAATACTAATTTTATACTTTTTCCGAAATTCTTCTTTATCTTTCCCAAACTAATTTAAACCTTGAATTTTAAAAACAAATCCTATATTCCTTTAGATAATATCACTAAGCTTAAAAATTCATTTATTATCATTATTCAAAAATCTCTTTTTCCATACTAGAATTTATTTACTAGAATTTAAAAATCAACTTTATTCCTTTCCAATTCCGTCCTTTGAATTTATCCAAATTTTATTTTACATAAAAATTCTCTTTTTATTTCTCTTCAAAATCTAACCTTTATATTTTGATAACTTTGAATTCCCAAATATACTTAACCAAACATAACATTCAAAAATTTCAATTACCAATATAATCTATCACAGATTATCACATCACAGAATATGAAAACAAATTCCAATATTTTGAGGAATCTAGTTGGATACCTCCAATCTATTTTTCCCATACATCCATAGATCTTAGCATAATATAATAATACCAATTCCACTTCGAGGTGGAATATCGCGGTATCTTGGGTCATCCGCTATTATGCGAGCGCATAGGGTCTCATCCGCTATATAATGCGGGAATCAATCACTCCAATATATACTACTATATATAATATCACATCAATTCAAGCAATCAGCCAATAATTTAAAATTTAACTGTTTAAATTAACCTGTGTCCAGATGTGAGTGAGATTACCCACCTCTGACCATAGATTTACAATCCGATCCACACCGACTTGATTCTCCACGATTTTAACCTTGTATAAACATTATATCGTTTATAATATTTCGAACAAATCAAACAATTAATTGCCATTTTATAATTTAATTAATTAATAATTTATTTTAAACCAATTTTCTTTTTCTTTTTTTTTGTAAATTATTTTCTAGTGATCAAAATAGTTAGATAAGTCTAACCACCACAATATATTATTTTAAATAAACTAGTAAATGAAAATAGGTATATCTGTATATTTATTCTCTTTTGAAATTATATATATAAAAATAATTTATAGATTTAAAAATCTAATTTTATATAAATTTTCAACATTTTAAAATCTCTATATTTCCAAACCTTATCTCTCTACATTTTCTGTTTTATCTATATATACATATGCATTAAATTCTAAAATTAAAATTCCTTTCAACCCATATGTATGTGAATTACAATATATATATATATATATATATTTATTAAATTTAAAAAAAGAATTATACCTCACAGATATATATATATATATATATATATATATATATATATATATATATATATATATATATTCTGTATATGTAAACACACGCACACATATATAAATTTAAATCAAGGGAAACTATCCTTACTGTAAAAATTATATTTTTTTTTTGCATGTGTATGTGTGTATATATATCTAAAATAAAAAAAACTCCAAATAAATTTCACTGTATATATATCCTTCTGTTATTCATCATATATACTTACAGATTTAAATTAAATTAAGATTATCTAAATCAAAAGACTACTATACCTCTCTTGCTCGAAACATCGCCAAGACGCCTCCGACCACCCACGCGCAACCGACGCGACGACTAGTCATGCCTCACCACACTCCTCCTCGCACACGCGACTTGACTTCGGCCTTCACTGCACCTTGGAAACACTCACACGTGACTTGAAAATAAGGATCGACCCTTGCCGGACTCGAGCTTAGCCTCGAAATCGAATGTTCCTCGTGAACGCACCGGCCTAGAATCCCTAGCTCGAATTCGAATTAGATGAACATCGTTCGATTCCAAGATTGACGAGCGAGATGCTCTCCATTTTCTTCTATTTGATTCCTTTCCTAATTTGAGATTGCGGCCATTAATAATATTTTGAAGCTATTGTTTTATTTTGAATGAAAGAATATTTATTTCGCCATTTTATTTTTGACTTTTGGGTTTTAAAAAAAATGCTCGGTTGCAAAAATAAAAGAAGAAAGGGACATCTGGTATGAGATTAAAGAAGGCAGTAGACACATGCTCTAAGTTCTGAAACGTGTTTAAATTTGTCAATTGTATGAGAATATATATACTCATTTAATTTAAACAAATTCAAATCGTCTCGATAAATGCAACTTACAATCTCGAACCCCTATCGAGGCGTGCCGCTAGGCGTTTATAATGTTAAACCTCTATTCTGAATGCAATGGAAAAGGTTTCGAGTCCTAATCCGATCGTATGGAGAAGATAGCTTTTTTAGACCCAGTTATTATATTAAATTCAATAAAATTAGCGCGTTTATCTACCGTACGATCACGCAACAACTTGGAATGCTATGAAAATTGAAATCTGTTAATAATACACTATTACGGATCCTATGAAACTAGTTTCATTGAATTCTGAGACCGTGCCTCTAAAGGCTATTTTTAAATATCAATTTAAACTATATATTTTTAAAACTGAACAAACCACCTTTAAATTTGATTTTAAAACTTCTATTATCTTCAGTATTATCAATATAAATTTTCTAAGCCTTTAAATTATTTTTAACAAGCTTAAAACCAAGATTCACTATTTTAACCAATTTCCAATTATTAAATTCAAAAATTTAATTGCCAAATAAACAGTGATATTTGAAATTCAAGTTAAACCAACTTTAAAATATTTAAAATCAATTAAATATTCCAATTTCAAATATCTAGAAATTCCAAGTCATCACAGTTGTAATCATTATAAATTTATCATATTAAAAATAATAAATTATTTTAAATATTTTTGGTCAAGATGTTTCGAGACAGTGTACCGATACCATTGAGACAATTTTATGGAATGAACCACTTGAGAGTTTTCTGTTGGTTAATACAACTAAGGTCAAATAAAAAAAATCTTGAAGTGATGATTTTACACAGTTCGTTCGACTTGAGAATACTATTGGACTTCGATATGGATATTTCACTTTGATAATACTTAAATTATGACACGATATCTATTAAATGACTATAGTTGAATCAAATTTGAAGCACTGGAAGTGAAACACTATTCAATAGAGAATTCATCTTCTCAGTTATATAAGGTTAATATCATGGTCAACTGTGGTTAACTCAAGGCCAACGTCTCTGGATAAAGCAATTTGGTTAATAATAATTGTTACTATTAAACCAGTACTTTGTGTTTGGATTAAAAAAAGTTAAATGTGGGTGATAATGGAGTTTTGAACAAAACAGAATTCCATAATTCCCAATGTGATATAGTTTTGACGAAGATAATTAGTGTAAATAATCATTACTACTAGGTATTGCTTAATATAGTACAATCGAATTTTACCAAAAAATGCACAAGCGGTAAATTCGGCCAAACTATTACACCACTAGCTAAGATGACATACAAATATTAATATTCAAATTGTTCGATATCAATCGACTGACTAAATTTCTCGCACAACCACAATGTTGAATACTCCATAATGCCACACGATTTGATTAAATTATAATTGTTATAAATTAATTAATATTTATAAATATCAATTATAAATTTTTATTTGATTTATTTGAATAAGTATTTAATTTTATGCTTATATAAAAGCTATATATGTACGTACTGATATTGTATATCGATAAATATTTAAATTGGATTTAAACGAATTAAATACTAATTGGATTTTAAAAAATTTGTTGGTCATTGACCCGTACCATGGCCTGCCGTACTAGGGGAAAGGGTGAGTTTTGAATGCAAAAACCTTGTCTTGAATTAGCAAAAAGATGAGATAAATAAGGAGATCTGGATCTCCACATTGGAAGAAATAAAAGTTTGTGATTTAATGATAAAAATATAATTGGATTAAAATGTAATAGTATTAATTTTAAGGTAATTGCTAACTATTTTAATATAATTCCAATTAATTAAAATGAGTAAAAAAATTATAATTGGTTATAGACTGTAAATTAATTGTAATAAGGTGTGTATTAATTGATAATTGGATCGAAAGAATAATTGATAATTTAAATGTGGTATTAATTAACAGAATAATATGTAATAAATTGTAATTAGTTGAAATTAGGGTTATGTAAGTAGTTATGACATTTGTGTGTAGATAACAAACTTACAAATGTTATTAAATGTAGTAAAGGTGACAATCATTAGTGTTACCAATTTATTCAATCAATTATAAATAAATATAATTAAATGTTACGTTAATGTGAGTGAAGACGATAACTGTAAAAGGTGAATGCAATAAAATGTATAGAAATGTTAATTATACTCACAAAGCAGTAATTGATTTAATAAAAAGAGTGAAATAAAGATAAATTAATTTAATGGGATTTTAAATTATAATAAAATTGATAAAAATTCAATGTAATTGAAATACTACAACTTAAATGGTAAAAGATGATTACTGTAGAATATTAGTGTAATAAGATATAAACAAATAACTATGTCAATAGAGTAATAATTGATTGAATAAAAAGATTGAAATCAAATTAAATCAATTTATTGGAATTAAATTATATCTAATTGGATTTAATTTCAGTTGAAATTGAACACTGTAACTGGTGTAATAATTAACACTGAATTGATATGTAAATTTGTTTTAAATTATTGTAAATACTTAAGTAATCAAAAATGATAAAATTTGTTAGTTATTAAAAGTGAAATTAAAAAGCGATTTAATCAATTTAATAATAATTTATTTAATTAACGTGAAAATATCCATTTTGGCCACTGACTCGTATTTCGATGAAATCAGTTTCATTGGATCCATAACAATGAAGTATTACATGGTTTCAAGTTTCGTAGCGATCGGTCTTTCCGTTGATCGTACGGGCTTGAAACACGTAGGAATTGATTTAATTAAATTCTATTGAAATCAATTTGAAATAAGCTGATTTTTAAGCTAACATTTTATACGATGAAATTAGGACTAAAAACCTATTCTATTGAATTTAGAATTATCGAAAACATTTATTTCGATATATGGAATGATCCATTTTCGTCTCGGTGGCAGAACGGGATTTTTGGGTCGTAGTTGTCATTCGTACCAATTCGATTGTATTTATTTTTTTATCGGGTCTTGTTCATATAAATTGTTCTATTCTAACCCTTACGGTCTTTCTATTCTTATTCCTATACGTACAATTCCTTCTGTCTATCTCCTTCTTTAAAATGGCAGAAACAAAAACCCCAATTTCAAAATCAAAATTGGTTTCAAAATCAAACTCCTCCAAACCCAAACATATTATATACCGTTTCGAAGCTCTCAACGATCATAATCCACTGGTGCAATTCGTTTCTCAAATCGAATCACTATTTTTCCAAAAATCTCCAAATTAATTTTGGCCGTCCATTTGGACTTTTGACGATCCAACAGTGGATCGTTGTCCGATCGACGATTGGGAGGTGGCATTAGAAAGAGGGAGTCGAGCAGCACTTGTTGGTATCGTTCATTCATGTGTAGAGAGCCTGAGTTTTCCAGATCTGGCCGTAGATCATGGTGGCGGCGCTAGGTGGATGGGGGACCGAGGCCAGTCGCGTGGGGTCCATGGAGGCGGCCAGGGTAGGCGAAGGCAATGGCGATCTTTGATGTGGTCGATGGTGGTTGGATCTTCGATGCTTGGATGTCGATATTCGATGGCAGTGGGTTTGGTCGTGCTTGTTAACGAGTGTTTGGATGGTATAATAAAAACGATTCTACCCTTTATTTATTTTTATTTAAATTTATAAACGTTCTAACCATCGTAACATTTTCATACGAGATCATATTTGGATGCAGTTTCTTCCATTGGGATTGTATCGAAATTCCAGACAACATGGAGCTTGTTTGGTTAGATTCTGAGATTGTTGAATTTTGGGCCTTATTTTGGATTTTAATTCAATTTGAAATCAAAGGTGAGTATTTTAACCCACCCACGATTGCTTGATTATCTTATGTCAGTTAAAATGAATTTATAATGTGAGTAGAAATTGATTGGTTGATATTTGATATGTTTAAATTATCATTCTAGTAAAATTTGACTTTTATTGCTTTTAATTATCGTTTAATTTAATATTGAATTTAATTATCAATTTAATACCTGTTAATGAAATCAGTAATCTGTTGATGTTTATTGGTTGATTTGGATGAAGATTTGTGATAGATTTTGATTGTTGATATTGAATGACTGGATGTTATATTTTATATTGTTATAACACTACAAGTTCCCTATGGGTTGAAATGATACATACCCAAATGATAATATAGAATAAGGGAAAATCGTTATGGGTTGAAATGATAAACCCAAGCGGTTTTCATTAAAATAAATTTGGGATTGATGGTTGAAATGATATATATCCAATAATTTAAATATTTACGGATTGAAATGATAAATATCCGTATCACTTCACCAAAGGGTAGAAAATTATATACGGACACCGGATTGGTTAAATTAAATGATTTTAAATCCTTAATTTTTGAATCAGTTGAATGATGTGTTGAAATAAAATTTTATTTGTATCCATTGAAATATTATTGAAAATCCGAGTTTTAAATGTGAGATTGGAATTGGTTTAAATGAATTGTTTAAAGGAATTAAATTGAAATTTGAAAGCTGGACGTGGACCAGATGTGTTGAAATGAAGAAAATAGACTAGTTTGATATTAATTCATTTTAATATAAATTGTGTAAAGAGAAATTATTCTAAAATCCTAGTTATTAATTTTTTCAAACTATTTAACTATTTTAATCGATTTTTAAACTATTTTAAACTATTTAATCAAATTAAGCATTTAATTTATTTTAAATCTATTTTAATTTATTCTAATTTTTTTTAAATCTGTTTAATCTAATTTATATCTAATTAAACTATTTAAAATATTTTAAATCAATTAATCTATATTAAATCTACTTAATCTAATTTAAATATATTTAAACTATTTTAACTATTTAAACTATTTTAATCTATTTTAAAATATTTTAAATTATTTAAACTATTTTAGATAATTTTAACTATTTTAAACTAATTTAAAAACTATTAAAACTATTTATGACTATCTAAACTATTTTCTAAAATATCAAACTGTGTAAAATTGAAGTATTTATATTTAAATCCTTAATGATTGTGCAACCTAAGTTGGGATTTGAAATTGATACCTTTTCGTGAAATGACATATTTGAGTAAATATGATGATTTTAGAATGAGGATTTAATCAACCTATCTTATCGATAATTTCAAAAGTGAATATGATTTTGAAAGTGAATATGGTTTTGAAAGTGAATATGATTTCGAAAGTAATATGGTTTATATTAATTATGAATTGACTTTTAAAATGTAAAGGAACCATCTGGTGTGAAATAAGCATTTGGTTGTTAAAGAGTCCGGGATCAGATATTGTCATACTCTCTGCCAATACCGAAAACCACTTTTGGTGGAGATTCCAAAAATGAAGGAGGATGGTTTGGCAAACGATTCTGTATGATGTATTTACATGACCCAGACTCCCATGAGTCAGCTTAAATGTGACTAAAACAGAAGCTATACTGGGACAATGAAATCATTCCTCCTATCAGGCACATTTTTACGATACCATATTATGAATTTGTGATTGATTTGGTGGCCACCCCTCGATTTGATCATGGGAGTGTGTCCGAGATGGGCGGTAGTAGCTGCTATGCGTTACCATCAGTCCGAGAGTGCAATTGGTATATCTACCCTGGCATTGCCTCGAGTGCCATGTTCACATGCCATATCGCACCTTCTATGAGTTTGTTTGTACCGTACCTATGGAGTGTCCTCTAGGTAAACCTCACGGAGGAGCTTACGGTACTGCATAGACTATGGGAATATATAAAAGGTGTTAAGGGGGATATGGGTAACCCCTTAACGCTATTTTAATACTTTACTTTTTGTAGACACTATTATAATAGCATGTTGTACTATGCATGTAGATAATTTAACAGATCCTTAGGAGATGTAAATCTCGAACATCTCTTAAGTTATTGCACTCACGTTTGACACTGGAGAGAAGATGTCAAATCCCGTAAACATCTCTGACGTAGTTACACTTATATTTATTTACTGTTGATTTAACTTACATAAGATCTTTTAGTTCTGACTCGAGTGTTTTGTCATTTCAATTCGCTCGGGTCAGTTTGAGCTTTTCAGTTTATCGAAGACTGCTTTTTAGATGACGAAGACGGAGATTTGTATACTAGTATTAATTATATTTATTCCACTGCATCATGTTATTTCACTGCATTTATTTATTATTTATTCTTGTTGTATGTAACTGTGATCTTTATTATAAAAGTATAATCAATGTTATTTGTAAATAGCTTCATGAACTATTTATTTGATTATTATATTTTGTCATTCCACTGTGAGATTCTGTATTTGTTTTTCTTTCTTTCTCTGCTTTTTTCTAATTTACCCCACAACAATCCTTCATTTTGAGTGGTTTGAGTTTGATGTGTGTGGCTTATCGTCGATTTAAACTGTCCTAAAAGGTGGGTCGTTACAGTTGGTATCAAAGCTTAGGTTTAGCGATAACCTTAGCTTTGTGGGGTCTGACTCACTAGAAGTAGGATAGTAATACCCTAGAATGAGTCGTTGAGTGTATATATGAGAGAGCGTATTTGTTAGTGTTGTAAAGGGTTTTTTGTATTGTATTAATTTGTTCCTTTTTGTATTTATAAATTCTGGTCTGTGCATAGGACGCTATGACATCGATAGGAATTTCTATACACTTAATAGGGCAGACCGACACAATTTTTTTTTGAAATATAGGTAAATGACATAATTTTTCCTGTTATATATTTGTGTATAAAATAATAAATTTTATAGATAATGCAGTTAGATGTGTATGTTGTTTGTTAGGAAGTGAAAATTTTATAAATATTGATTGAAAAATATAATCTACAAGTAAAGTAAATATAAATTGGAAATTTAGAACTTAAGTTCTGGGATTTTTACGTTTTCTTTCAAAAGATTTTAGAATACATTATTAGTATTATTTGAAATTATTTTCAATATGATTTGAAAGAAAGTTCTGTACTTCCCTCTCTATCGTTGGAAAATAATTTCGGTAATGAGTGCATCCATCATCGACCTTCATTTTCGAGTTTCAAAGTGGGGGACTGCTGTAGTAGTTTTACTACACATCTGTTTTGATGAATAAAACTTAATTTTAAATTTCTAAATATGATTTGATCTATAAAGGACATATATATATATATATATATATATATAGTTTTTTAAGTGACTAAAATGAATCGGGAGTTTAGTTTTTAAATTTTTTCGATAACTAGTAGTTTTCAATTATTGTAATGAATGAAATCTTAATTATTTAAAAAAAATTTGGAAGTTTCTAAAATGAAGAGAAATATAAGTAATTAGATGCTAAGCGATTAATGGTATATATGAGAAATTGGAAACTTATAAATTTAAGAGTAATGAAAATTTAGAAGATGAATTATTGAGCTTTGAAAAAAAAACTTTTATAACTTACCAAAATATTATAAGTGAAATTTTAATAAGAATAAGTACTAGAATATTATACAAGTAAAACTTTAGTAATGAAGGTGTTCACTGGAATTACTTCTACAAATAAGAATCCCGATGTTATAAATTGTTATAAACACAAGCTAATAATTTGAAATGTTACTAACTAAATTTACAGAAAGAGTGAATACCGTAGGTAAATAATTATAAACTTAAGTAATGTTGAAGCCATTTATAATTAAAGTGAATACTACATTAATTAAATGGTTATGACTTTAGAAATTGTGAAATGATTCAGAAATATATTAAATTTTCAATAATATTATATATGAAAGAATTGAATGTGAAAAAAATACCTATTAATGATGAATTAAACTGTAAAGAAACTTACATAATAATGGATAATTTAGATAATTGAATGGAAATAGCTTATGTAAGCAATGAATGTGTACGACCCGAAAATCCATACCCTTTGAATCGACAATAATCCGCACATGTCTGATCCAAAAAGCATAGATTGACGGAAAGTCAAGAGAAAGAAAAGAAGAGAGAAGAAGAGAAGAGCAGAAAGAGAGAAGATAGAACCAAATAGAACAATACAGAATCTCACATCGCAGCGAAAAACGTATAATATCATATCAATGATCTTTACAAAATCGAAACTATATACACACACACATCAATCAGAGTTCAACAATCAACCAATAGTTATCAGCCTGAACAGTTATAATAATCTCTCCTCACAAAAGCTGATAATATACAACAAACAAACAAAGCAATGCAGCGGATAATCAATAATCAAAACAGATACGTGTATACGAAATGAAGATCTCCAGCTCTCCTGCTGAAGCTCCAAAAGCACCAAAACTGAACCTGTAAATATACTCGGTCTGACCCGAGCATTGAAAGGGAAAAATGCCCGGATCAGTCTGGTAAACCAGCGTGAGAAACACACTCACTGAATTTATTAAATTACCAAACTTTTCCTTTATCAAAATAAAAGTATCTCATAAGACAAGTCCACATAAACACGGACATGTTTTTACCTTACGATAACTAAAACATTTCATATCAAACTCGTGTGATATTATACTAGTGTCTAGTATACAAATGTTATTCAAAATAGCCGAAATTATTACCATTATTAAATTCCAGCATACTAAGATCAACAAATAAAATGGCAGGAATGTAGTGGAGTTTGGATTTCCATACAAATGACCAGGTGAAGGGACTACCTTTCGGCAGTACATCTCTAGAGGAATGTACCGAAAAACTATCACAAAGTTTCTCTACCAACACAAGACCGGCCCACCCCTATAACTAGATGGTACCGAATATGTCATCCTTCGGTCGTTACCGACCTTTACCGAGGGCCCTCTAGCATACAAACCACAATAATTAGATACACGACGTCATGGCGTGCAAAGATATATCTAGAAGAGGATGGTCATATCCTACTTGGGAATGACCCACTTAGCCTTGCCGCATCTAACCCTGTTTTGGTCATTTCCAATTGATGAGGCTTGACGAGGTAATGATTACCTTTCACAATCACTTATCATGTCACTTTGAATGCCACGCGGCCATTTCCGTTGACTACCAATTGTCTTCCACAAAAATACAACTCTTAAGCACATACGTCTCAAGGAGGGTGTGAAGCTAAGAGAAGTTGCCTTCTGCGTCCACTGATGTACGTTTGTAAAAACCAATATACATAATCTTTATAAATGCAATGTCAGACAAACATCCATACAATTTATCTAGGAACATGACAAATCAAAGGTACTTTCCTACCACATCCTGTCGGGAAATCCCTAGGATTAGCAGCGAATAGTCCTTGCATTGGATATTTCATAATGAAGAGACCACTCCTACTGGATGTATATTAGGATTTTAACCCCAAACGATCAATAAGCAGTCCCCCACTATGAAAATCCGGAATATTAATATCATCACAAGCATCCTGCACAATCGTTGCATATACGTTGGTCTGAAGTGGTTTTCAGATAAATCTGATCCCGGTCTCTTCGCACCAACAATGCAAAAGCGTTTCTCAACTTCACATAGAAACTAAATCTCATAGACTTATCACGTCTTCAACTTTCAACCTACTATCCTTTGGGCCAAGAAGGAAGCTCGATAGATTGGAGTAATACTCCACACTATACGAATCAACATCCTCAACACAAACGATAATCAATCCTACACAGAAGGCTACATACTAAGTGTACGACTAAATAGTTCCCACATCAAGTCGAGGAACTAAAATTTTGGCCAAGTTTGATAGTCGGTTATTTAACTATCAAAACAAACAAACAAATATTCAGCACCATAACAATTGCTAGGCTCTTTTTAATTAATCTTTTATTAATTAAATCATTTGCCAAATATTCACTTCAAATTATCTTTAAAAAGATATATTTCAAACCATTTCAACTTTTATATTCGAAAACATTTTCATATACTTTTTTTTAATAATAAGCAATTCACAATTCTATTTATTTTCAACACTTAGAAAATATTACATATACTTAAATCAGGATTAAGTATAGACTTTATTCTATAAGGAAAACATTCTCTTTAAACACATTTATTTGGGTCAAAACGGATATTGCGTAAAACATCGTTACGACAACCCAAAATCACTAGTATTGGGATTCAAAAATAATATAGATATATAAACCCCAGTACTATACAAAACATTTCCTTTCGAAAATCATTTACTATAACAACAGTGTTATAGTCCATGATTTCCTTATTTCTCGAAAACGTCTATTTCAACAATGAATTTAGAAATCTATGATTTCGATAAGTAACACATTTTAAAACATCTTTAAATCATTTATCCCCATTTTAAAAAATCACTTTCCAAAGCATTTCTTTATTTTCAAAAGATTATTCACTATCCAAAATCGTGAATATACTACTCTAACCAAATTTAACACTTCTACATATTTAATTAAAGGATTATCCACTGTCCAAAATCGTGGATATATCTCCTTTACCAAATTCATGACTATATTTAACTTATCAAAATAAGTTGATTTCACATTTATAAAACAACGTTTATAAATTCCATTTATAACCCAACGAGTGTGTATGCACGCCCAGATGGGCCTGCTCTAGTCACAATGTCATGCATTAATTCAACAACACATTTGTATGAGGTGTAGAATAAATATAAATGGTTGTTGTCACATAAAAGGTAAACAATTAGGAGAACTATAAATGAGTAAATATAAATGGTCGTTGCGGGAGAATTTTTTTGATTTTTAATTTCTATTCTTCAAATTATTTTTCATTTGATTTTATTGTCTGTGTGTTAATTTGTATTTTAATAAATAATTGTTTGTGTGTTTTTGTGATTTTTGTTTGCATTTTGATTGTATGTTTGATTTTGTTATATTTCCATTTGCATTTCTATTTTAAAAAAATTATATACACAATTTCATTTGAAAAAGAATTTTTTTATTCCATTCCATTTTCATTTACATTTGCATTTACATTTGTACATTTACAATTTCCCAAAAAAAACATTCATTGCTGCATTGTCTTTACACTTCATACAACACGGTTCACCACAGTCATAGCCCTGTCACAACTCCCACTCTCCTCTGCCAGCACTTTAGCTACCCACTTACATTAGTTAACGTCCATCAGTTAACATATCGCTGTGAACTTCCTTTTTGCCTCTACATTGCTTTGTACTCCAACAACCATCAACAACATATATTAAGACTTCCTTTGCCACTTCTACCAATCCTCCTCGACCACCTGCATACATGTAACACTTCAGAATTCTAATCCATTTCAACCCGAACCACCGACAAACACACTTCACTGACCACTTTACTATTGCTTCAACTAACTCCATACATGCATTCATACATCATCAATACAACCAATTCCATACAACAATCCAGCTCCACTTCTCTGACAAACAACCTCAAAACAACACTGCCATTCACTAACTTCTATGTTCACTTCCACATAGCCTGTCATCACCTTACTACCATATGTTTACTGCTTCATTCACACCAACAGACCACAACTTCCCTGTACCGTACAAATTTCCCCTGAAACAACAAACAAAATCTTCTGCCTTCAATATTCTTACAACCAAAACTGCATAACACATCCAGCAACCACCTTACTAAATTTCATCCATTATACATACAACATTTCACCCTTTACCTGTAGCCTGCACAATCACACTTCAATCATCATCTTGCCATCCAAACCTTCCATAC
This sequence comes from Allium cepa, assembly GCA_030765085.1. Lineage (NCBI taxonomy): Eukaryota > Viridiplantae > Streptophyta > Magnoliopsida > Asparagales > Amaryllidaceae > Allium > Allium cepa. Next base: position 795,111,907 of record CM060929.1, on the reverse strand, counting down.
TTACTTCACCCTATAGCCGATTCAGACACTTTAATTGTCATTCATATTCCCCTCGGACCCAAACAAAACTGCTACATCCCCACTTCCTCTACATCATCATCCACCAACAGACAACCACCTCTTCACAAAAAAACATGCCTCTTCCAACATTATACAACTTTGCAGCAGCCTCTCCAAACTTCCCCCTGCCTTCCTCTGACGACTGTTGCAACTCCAGCAGCCAATACCCAATCACTACCAACAGTCACCATATCAACTTCTGCACTATACACATACACATCCATCCTTGCCATTGCTTAATTCACCAAAGAACTCCACTGCAAATTCTTTTGAATTTTTTATCCCTACAATCTAATATAGACAACTTAACGTATATACACAAATAATCAAAAATTTGGTAACCCAAAACGAAATAAAAATAATTATATTGTTAGATCATCATATTATTGTATTAACTTATTGGTTTTCTGGTAATCAAAGGAAATAAATTGCATTCATTACAAAGGCACGTCTAATGAACGTACATAAATATTTTTTATTATTGAAAATGAGTATTAAATTGGATCGTCGCTACCTTATCTTTTATCTGTTGCTACGTAGGAAAATTGTTTCGAATGAGATATATACTATTTGTATTAAAACTTGCTATGAAGATACATTAGCAGATACTGATATCACACACCATAAATGGTTTTAGTGCGCTTCAAATGTAAATCATAGGTTTACATATTTTGAGACAGTTAGCATTGAACTACAATTCATCAACAGTAACAAAGAAGAGCCTAAATTACAAACGAATAAACAACTTCATTTTAATTAAGCAGTGCGTGTGCGCATGAGTAGCTAAACTGGGTATATATAGTCTAGAATAATTTAATGGTTGTAATAGGTTCAGTAGCAGTAGAAATAAAAGAATATGTAGCAAAGCGATGAATATTTGTAAAACTTGCACATGTAAAAAGTTAAACGCATTCATTCTCATGTTCTAAATAGAGATTAGTGAATGAATAAGATTATTGCTTTTCTTTTTCTCCTTTTTGAGTCAAACAAACATCATTATTAATTACTCTCCTGTCATACAAACTCAAACTCAAAGTTTTACTACAAAACATATCCAACTTTGGCTCTCTCAGTCCACTAAAGCATGAACTAATTAACACCTTAAAAGACTCAGCGATGAATCAACCATTCAAGCTTGTTCATAACTAACATGCAAGCCAGACCCACCAAACCTACAGCATTGTTGCATATTTAAGTGGCATCCTTTGGACCAGGAATATGCTTCAATATATACTACATTTTTTGAATTCACGTAGCACCAAGTTAGTATCCCTTGGAGAAAATTTGAAGTAGAAAAGGAAAACCCAAAATGAAGAAAAAGAAAATGTAATAATTTTTAATTTACTAATAATATAGAGTAAGATTATAGTAGAATAGAAAAAAGCTATATTTTCTAACATAAAAAAGTTTGAATTGTTCAATAGTTGCATTTATTCTGGTCTCAAATAATGACAGATATCATGTATTTCTACTAATTTATAATAATATTACTATTGTAAAATTTCAACCATCTTTCAGCATTATTTACCTTGCTTGCATGACTAAATAGTAAATGCTGACAGAGGAAGCATGAGTCTAAAGGATCAGCCAAACTGTGCAGTTCTTCAAACTTATAGATTCTAGTCAGTACAGGCCTACAATACCATATATTTCAGTAATTCGTGTTCAATCTCTTTAAGCCATAATTGGGAAATTGGGTGGTCGTGGCCCATGGCAAAAACTTATCATATTGAATTGTACCCCTAGGCTCCATACTTTCATTATTATGTCCTCTGCATGAACAATTCATCGTATTGACACTATTGTAACAAATTAAACATGTAAAAAAATTGTGGCCTATGGGTCAAATACATAAATCCAGCAATATATGTTAGCAATTTGATCAGAAATTTTGAACACCGGAGCAGTTAATTAAAAAGCAAATTACTGAGATTATACCTATCAGGAATTGTAAATCCTAATTTAAACACCGCTAATCAACCACAAATAAGGATATCTACAGAAAATGGAGATGTTTAGAAATCACCTGAGCCTCTTATTGACATGCAGTTTTATAGATCTGCTCACAATTGCCACTTGATGCTTTCCAGTTGATATTCGCCAGAGGGAAATTCCATTAACCTGTTTTACCTGCATTTTTTCTTTTATTACACCAATAATTTCATTACATCAATATTGTTCCCTCTCTAAAACAGGATTTCGAGTCCAGGCAGTGTCTGGTTTCCGCTTTCCTACATATCGCAAGATAGTTAGTAACTTCACTTCCAGTGGCGAGATCTAGTATTCAGGAAAACTTATCTTTCGATCACGTTGGTCATTGACTTCTTCCGACAATCGGTATCGCAAACTTGTGCTCAGATCTGCATTCTCTAGAGTAAGATCTATTGATTGGTAATATTTTGGTAGCTGACTGGAGCTTGAAGTAAGATGCGGTGGGGAAAGAGAAGGATTTTCATGCCCGCCATTAACAAACGTTTGAAGAAAAGCATCGAGACAATGAATGAAGTACTCTTCAGTTTGCACCAGTGATTCGTAGAGAAACCGATTTTTGGAGATCGGATGATGGTGATGAATGGGATGACGGTGTTGAGGACTTGAATTCGAGAATGTAGTCGAATTTGGAGAGACGGACGGTTGTACGAATGGATAATGAAAATGGGATAGAAGCGTGAGGGCTGAGAGGAAATGCAAGGGCATTTTAGGTATTTCAGAAAGACACGGTTGAGCTTGTGTGTTGAATTTTCATTATTAGTGGTAGAGATTATATACTAAAAATCCAAATTATAAGTTAATTACTTATAAATTATTTATCTTACCAAATCCATTCTTTTTATAACTTCACAAATTATAAATCTTATTCATTTCTAAGATTCAATTACAACTTCATTTTAACACTTATAAAAACTTATTTATAATTCCGTTATTCCGAATTATAAAAATCCAGTTTTATAAATCTTATATGTAAAACCATTTACAATAATTCAAAAACCACAATTTATACTATTTTACAAAATAATTAACTATATATTCCAAAAATCATAATTTACTATATTTCACAGAAATCATTTTTATAACATAAAAATTATAATATTTATTTATTCAAAATAAATTCAATTCATTTACTATTCAAAAATCAATAAAACGTTTATTTCGAAAATCACTTTAAAATACTTTTAAATTAAAAAATCATCACTTTAATATTTTTAAATTATCAAAATAGGCCCAATGCTACAACAACACTAAATACAAGAATCACGGCATCCAAAATATCATATATAATATGGTAACAGCATATATCACAATATCTATAAATAAATCAATATGGGCGAGAAATCCAGTTAGATCCCTCCAACCTGTCACTTGCAACAAATATACATATTAGATTATGTGTACAATGTCCGCTTCGAGGCAGACGCGCGTACAAAGGGTCATCATCATACACGGGAATGTATATGGTCATCTGCTCCACTAGACAGGAATATATCCAAATATCAACCAATATGTCATATATCATCCAAACAATCATCAATCATCAAATAATAAATTATTTCTCACTTATATAAAGTATCAGTGAGTCAGAAAGAGTGTGTTGTACTCACGTTGCTCGCAGTCGCTGCGATAGCGATTTATTCCGATTAAAATTAAAAAGCGTTTAATTTCAACCAAAATTTTCACTAGCTCAAATAAATCTCAATCCAGCTCCATAATGCAGCGCTCATCAATACGAACCTAATGCAATTCGTTTCGTGCGAAACGGACCACGTATGAAAAAGTTATAGTATTTTAAACTTTAAACGAATTTATATAAATCAATTTTCAATTTTATTTTTTATTATAAAACCCGCCTTGCATTTAGCCGTTCGTTTTCTTTCATCAACATCTAGCCGAACGTGCTTTCTTCCTTCCCAGGCAAATGTCGCGCCTCCAAACCCATATACGCGCGCTCGAAATCTGCTAGCCGATCGTCCAACATTCGACGAGATGTCGATCAGAAACCTTCACTCGAAAGCTGCCAACCCCCTCCACCTTCGACCAGAGCCATGGTGCACTCGGTCGCCATCTCGCCTCAAAAAACACGACTGAATGTGTAGACTTCTTGGTTGAATTTCTGGCGATCTATCCCACGAAACCCCATCATAACCGTTGGATGCGAAGATCACGTTGCCCTCTTCGATGTTGTAGTTGAACGTTTTCTAGAATTATTCACGGATTGGAAGAAATCGAGGAAAGAAACCTGTGAATTACCGGCCATTGAAAGTAAATGGCGGCCAGGCTTTGATTTTGACCTAGTTTGTGAAAACAGAAAATATCCAAGTCCTTTTATAGAAAATTCGCGCGCATTATTCATCCGGATTTTTTTTCGAACTCCAAACGAAGTGTGCCGCTCAGCATTTCTAACGTTTTACCCCTATTCCGAATGCAATGGAATATATATCGGAAGCCAATTCGATCGTAGATGGAAGATAGGTTTTTCAAATCGACTGATTTAAATTTAAAATTCACTTAAACGATTTTCTACGCGTTTTAGCTTGCCCAGGAAAAACCGTAAATCCGATTGACACAAAATTTGAAATCTTACAACAAAATAATATTACGGATCCAATGAAATTGGTTTCGTCGAAATCTAAGACTGTTTGAAAAATGTCTATTTTTACATGTCAATTAAATACTAAAATATTCAATTTCTACATGTCAACTTTTAATTCAGTTTTAAAAGTTCTGTAACATTATTCTAATTCAACTAGAAGTTAATTCAACTTTATAAATCATTTTCATTCGCATTAAATCCAATTTCTAATTATTTCAGCAATTTCAAATATTAAATCAATAATTTAATTATCCAATTAAATCACTATATTCAAAATATAACTTATTCAGCTTATAAAATTAACTTTTGAATATTTAAAATCAATTAAATATACGAATTTCAAATGACTGAAATTTTGGGTCGTTACATTCTCCCATATTTAAAAGAATTTCGTCCCCGAAATTACCAAGTAAGAAAAAGTTAAAAAATTCATTAACTTTTCAAAACAATTCGTTCAATTTAGATTTACCAAAATCACTTAAATGTTTAACTTTCCCAAAATAATTTAGTTAAACTTCTTATAAAAGCTTCACTAAGTTTTCAAATCCATTCATAGTTATCTTTTCAAAACCAACCAATATCATTTACTTTCAACTCATAAATCAAAATTTTATTTATCAAAATTTTTTCAGTTTTTCCAAAAAATTCGCCAGCGTCTCCTTTGCACGGTTCGATTGTAGTAGGATCGCAACATATATATATATATATATATCACAAATATACATCTCACCTATGAGGATAAGGCATCCCTAAGGGAAAAAAAATGTAAAACTACGATATGTAATCCGAGATATGTACCTTATATATTATTAGCGAGCATATACGACTAATATAGCGTGAAAGCATGCTACAAAAGCGAAGCAAGCGCCATTCGCACCTACTAAACACTCAACAAACTATGAGAAACATGTATATATGAAAGTAATATCAATATACAACATATATCAATACAACAACTATATACGTCAATATAGCAAATGCAATCACCACAACAAATCCAACCATCAACCAACTATCATCCAACTAACATCCATAACCAAATCAATACACATTCACTTCTCATTAATATTCATTTAATTGGTTTTCAATTTATTCACATTTGATTCATTAACATTGGACTTAACTAACATTCATTTATTCATTTTCAATTAGTTTACATTCACCAATTTATATTCAAGTTGGTTCACTTCCAAATCAAATCAAATCAATTCTATTTAAATTCACTTCCTATACATTTGAATTCAATTATTTAGCTTTCAATTTCATTAATTCAACTCCATATGAATTTCTATACAATCAATTAACATCCATCTAACAATCAATGCACATCCAACATTACCAAATTTATTTAATTTACTTTCATTCAATTATTCAATTTCTAGTTTCATTAGCTTTTAATGAATTAACACTTACATCCACTATTCCATATCGATTTACTTACATACAATTGGTTATCATTCAATTCATTCATTAATTCAATTGCTAATTCATATTACCACTAAAGTTGAATTTCTTTATATAACTCAAGTTCACATTCATCACTTCACTTTATTAATTCATTTTGATACCAAAATCAACTTCATTTGACATCACTTAAGTTATCTTTCATTTCAATCTCATTTACCTTCACTTTCACTATACAACTTAAGTTCATCTCTAATTCATTTCAAATTATACTTTATTTAACTTTTACATAAGTCAAATTCATATCACTATTCAAATTCAGATTTTGTTTTGCTTAACAATTTTTTTAACCATTTTAACAATTGGTTTTACTTACTTTTTCTCACTTTATAAGTTATACAACTTATTTATCTAAACTTCCAAATTCATATTGCATAATCACTTATCTTTTAAGTTTAATGTCCATTTCAATAACTTGTATAAGCCAGTTAAAATCCAAATCAATTATATTTAACTTTCCTTTAGTTAAATTTCAAATCATATATCTAATATGCTAACTCAAATTTATTTCAACTTTTCCAAAGCTAAAATTTTATTATCTCATATATTATAAGTCCAAAACTTATTTTACTTATATTTATCAATTATAACTTGGATTTTAAATCTAATTTGTTTATCATAACAAAACTTCAATTCTCAATTTACTATTGGTAGCACATCCATCACACAGAAACTCTAAAATGATACTGATGATGCTGTAGTCATCAACCTTATTATTTTTTTAGCAACAGTAGCGAATTCAGTGCTTTATATTCTTTTTTAAAAATTCTTTTATTTATAAATAGTTCACTTATATAATTTTACTATTTTCATCTACTTACAAAAGATCATTTCAAATTTATTTATCTTATTTAGATTTATAATAATAGAACATCTTTAACTTCGGAAAACAACTTTCAAAGTCAACAGGATTCAAATTTTCAAATAATTGGTCTAAATTCATTTTTATTTATAACTCATATTTATAAATATACTCAGGTTGCTCCATTTCTTATATATAAGATTATTTCACAATTGTAAATCATATTTAATTATAATTCCATACTTATAATTCTTTGCTTATACAATTTATTCTTTTACAATTGTTGTTTCTATTTAGATTATTCAAACATCTTTATTAGCATATATATATATATTTACATTTTCAAACAACGAAACAATTCAATTTATATACACTTTAATAATTCTGAAAAATTGTTTCCTTTATATGCAAAATATAACAGAGGTAAAATTATTTCATTTACCTAATTTAAAATGATACTATGTTGACCTGCCTCATTTAAGTGTTTGGAAATCCCTATCGATAATATGGCGTCCTACATCATGACTAAAATTCACAAACAACTCAACGGATATGCAAACACAATATAAAATATTTTATATTCACTAACAAATACGCGCTTATATATATAACAAACTCAACTCAATCTAGGGTGCTACTGTCCCTATCTATACTGAGTACATATCAAAGCTTGGGAATATACGAAATCTAAGCTCTGATACCAGCTGTGACTAACCAAAAATCCGTACCCTTTGAATCGACAATAATCCACACATGTCCGTCCCAAAAAGCACATACTGACGGAAAGTCAAGAGAAAGAAAAGAAGAGAGAAGAAGAGAAGAGAAGAAAGAGAGAAAATAGAACCAAACAGAACAATATAGAATCTCATATTGCAGCGGAAAACATATAATATCATATCAATGATCTTTACAAAATAGAAACTATATACACACACACACACGTCAATCAGAGTTCAACAATCAAACAATAGTTATCCAACCTGAACAGTTATAATAACCTATCCTCACAAAAGCTGATAATATACAACAAACAAACAAAGAAATGCAGCGGATAATCAATAATTAAAACAGATATGTGTATACGTAATGAAGATCTCCAGCTCTCCTACTGAAGCTCCAAAAGCACCAAAACTAAACCTGTAAATATACTCGGTCTGACCCGAGCATTGAAAGGGAAGAACGCCCGGATTAGTCTGGTAAACCAGCATGAGAAACACACTCAACTGAATTCATTAAATTACCAAACTTTTCCTTTATCAAAATAAAAGTATCTCGTAAGACAAGTCCATACATAAACACGGACATGTTTTTACCTTACGATAACTAAAGCATTTCATATCAAAATCTTGTGATATTATACTAGTGTCTAGTGTACAAATAATATTCAAAATAGCCAAAATTGTTACCATTATTAAATTCCAGCATACTAGGCTCTACAAATAAAATGGCAGGAACGTAGTGGGGTTTGGATTTGCATACAAATGACCAGGTGAAGGGACTACCTTTTGGCAATACATCTCTATAAGAATGTACTGAGAAACCATCACAAAGTTTCTCTACCAACACAGGACCGGCCCACCTCTATAACTAGATGATACCGAATATGTCATTCTCTAGTCATTACCGACCTTTACCAAGGGTCCTTTAGCATAAAAACCACAATAATCAGATACATGACATCATAGAGTGCAAAGATATATCTAGAAGAGGATGATCGTATCCTACTTAGGAATAACCCACTTAGCCTTGCCGCATCTAACCCTGTTTTGGTCATTTCCAGTTGATGAGGCCTAATGAGGTAACGATTACCTTTCACAATCACATATCACATCACTTTGAATGCCACACAGCCATTTCTGTTGACTACTAATTTCCTTCCACAAAAATACAACCATTAAGCTCATACGTTTCAAGGAGGGTGTTAAGCTAAGAGAAGTTGCCTTCTCCGCCACCACTGATGTACGTTTGTAAAAACCAATATACATAATCTTTATAAATGCAATGTCAGACAAACATCCATACAAGTTGTCTAGGAACATGACAAATCAAAGGTACTTTCCTACCACATCCTGTCGGGAAATCCCTAGGATTAGTAGCGAATAGTCCTTGCATTGGATATTTCATAATGAAGAGACCACTCCTACTGGATGTATATTAGGATTTTAACCCCAAACGATCAACAAGCAGTCCCCCACTATGAAAACCTGGAATATCAATATCATCACAAGCAACCTGCAAAATAGTCGCATATACGTTGGTCCGAAGTGGTTTTCAGACAAATCTGATCCCGGTCTCTTCGCACCAACAACGCAAAAGCATATCTCAACTTCACACAGAAACTAAGTCTCATAGACTTATCACGTCTCCAACTTTCAACTTATTATCCTTCGGGCCAAGAATGAAGCTCGATAGATTGGAGTAATACTCCGCACTATACGAATCAACATCCTTAACACAAACGATAATTAAGCCTTTACAGAAGGCTACATACTAAGTGTACGACTAAATAGTTCCCACATCAAGTCGAGGAACTAAAATTTTGGCCAAGTTTGATAGTCGGTTATTTAACTATCAAAACAAACAAACAAATATTCAGCACCATAACAATCGCTAAGCCCTTTTTAATTAAACTTTTATTAATTAAATCACTTGCCAAATATTCACTTCAAATTATCTTTAAAAAGATATATTTCAAACCATTTCAACTTTTATACTGGAAAACATTTCCATATACTTATTTAATAATAAGTAATTCACAAATCTAGTTATTTTCAACACTTAGAAAATATTATATATACTTAAATCATGATTAAGAATAGGCTTTATTCTATAAGGAAAACGTTCTCTTTAAACACATTTATTTGGGTCAAAACAGATATTGCGTAAAACATCGTTACGACAACCCAAAATCACTAGTATAGGGATTCGAAAATAATATAGATATATAAACCCCAGTACTATACAAAACATTTCCTTTCGAAAATCATTTACTATAAGAATAGTGTTATAGTCCATGATTTCCTTATTTCTCGAAAACGTCTATTTCAACAATGAATTTAGAAATCTATGATTTCGATAAGTAACACATTTTAAAACATCTTTAAATCATTTATCCCCATTTTAAAATATCACTTTCCAAAACATTTCTTTATTTTCAAAAGATTATTCACTATCCAAAATCGTGAATATACTACTCTAACAAAATTCAACACTTCTACATATTAATTAAAGGATTATCCACTGTCCAAAATCGTGGAGATATATACCAAATTCATGACTATATTTAACTTATCAAAATAAGTTGTTTTCACATTTATAAAACAACATTTATAAATTCCATTTATAACCCAATTATATGCTAAAAGTCCAAATTATAAGTTAATTACTTATAAATTATTTATCTTACCAAATCTATTCTTTTTATAACTTCACAAATTATAAATCTTATTCATTTCTAAGATTCAATTACAATTCATTTTAACACTTATAAGAACTCGTTTATAATTCCATTATTCCGAATTATAAAAATTCAATTTTATAAATCTTATATATAAAACCGTTTACAATAATTCAAAAACCACAATTTATACTATTTTACAAAATAGTTAACTATATATTCGAAAAATCATAATTTACTATATTTCATAGAAATCATAATTTTTATAACAAAAAAATTATAATATTTATTTATTCAAATAAATTCAATTCCTTTACAATTCAAAAATCAATAAAACGTTTATTTCCAAAATAACTTTGAAATCCTTTTCAATTTAAAAATAATCACTTCAATATTTTTAAACTATCAAAATAGGCCCAATGCTGCAACAACACTAGATACAACAATCACGACATCCAAAATATCATATATAATATGATAACCAGATATCACAATATCTGTAAATAAATCAATACGGATGAGGAATCTTGTTGGATCCCTCCAACCTGTCACCTGCAACAAATATACATATTACAATATGTGTACAATGTCTACTTCAAGGCAGATGCACGTACAAAGGGTAATCCGCTCATACACGGGAACGTACAGAGTCATCTGCTCCACTAGGTAGGAATATATCCAAATATAAACCAATATATCATATATGATCCAAACAATCATCATCATCATATAATAAATTATTTTTCACTTATATAAAATATCAGTGAGTCAGAAAGAGTGAGTTGTACTCACATTGCTTGCAGTCGTTGCGACAATGATTTATTCCGATCAAAATTAAACAAGCATTTAATTTCAACCAACATTTTCACTAGCTCAAATAAATTCCAATCCAGCTCCATAATACAGTGCTCGTCAATAAGAACCTAGCGCAATTCGTTTCGTGCGAAACGGACCTCCTACGAAAAAGTTATAGTATTTTAAACTTTAAACGAATTTATATAAATTGATTTTCAATTTTATTTTTTTATTATAAAACCCTACTCTCATCTAGCCATTCGTTTTCTTTCATCAACATCTAGCCGAACATGCTTTCTTCCTTCCCAGGTAAATATCGCGCCTCCAAACCCATATATGCACGCTCTAATTCTACTAGCTGATCGTCCATCGTTCGATGAGTTGTTGATCAGAAACCTTCACTCGAAAGTTGCCAACCCCCTCCACCTTCGACCAGAGCCGTGGCACACTCGGTCGCCATCTCACCTCAAAAAATGTGATTGAACGCGCAGACTTCTCGGTTGAATTTCTGGCGATCTATCCCACGAAAGCCCATCATAACCGTTGGATGCGAAGATCACGCTGCCCTCTTCGATGTTGTCGTTGAACGTTTTCTCTAATTATTCACGGATTGGAAGAAATCGAGGAAAGAAAACTGTGAATTACTGGCCATTGAAAATAAATGGCGTCTAGGGTTTGGTTTTGACCTAGTTTGTCAAAATAGAAAATATCTAAGTCCTTTTATAGAAAATTTGCGCGTACTATTCATCCGAGTTTTTTTTGAACTCCAAATGAAGCGTGCCGCTCGGCGTTTATAATGTTTTACCCCTGTTCCGAATAAAATGGAATATATATCAAAAGCCAATTCGATCGTGTTTGAAAGTTAGGTTTTCAAATCGACTGAATTAAATTTAAAATTCACTTAAACGATTTTCTACGCGTTTTAGCTTGCCCCGGACAAACCGTAAATCCGATTGACACGAAATTTGAAATCTTACAATAAAATAATATTATGAATCCAATGAAACTTGTTTCATCTAAATCCGTGACTGTTTGAAAAATAGCTATTTTTACACATCATTTAAATATTAAAATATTCAATTTCTACAAATCAACTTTTAATTCAATTTTAAAAGTTCTGTAACATCATTCTAATTCAACTAGGATTTAATTCAACTTTATAAATCATTTTCATTCACATTAAATCGAATTTCTAATTATTTCAGCAATTTCAAATATTAAATCAACAATTAAATTATCCATTTAAATCACTATATTCGAAATATAACTTATGTAGCTTATAAAATTAACTTTTGAATATTTAAAATCAATTAAATATATGAATTTCAAATGACTGAAATTCTGGGTCGTTACAGAATGTAAGCAATGGAAAGAGAAAATAACATTGTATGTATAAATGAGAAATGAAATTTTGTAAGTAATGAATGTAATTTAATGGGAAATGAATTTTGTAAGTGATAAATGAAAATCAAAGAAATAATCGTTGTACGAATGAAAGATATGAACTATAAATGGTGTGAACTAAAATTAGTAAGAATGGATTTGAATAATACTTGAAATCATTATTTATTTTGGCTTATTGGATGTTTGGGAGATGATATTTTAAATTGTTTAGGATGTATGAATAATCTATAAAGTTTTATCTACGACTGTTTAGTGTATAGTTTACTTCATAGTTTATTTATCATTTTATATGATTAAAAGCTTCTGAACCCGAATACGTAATTTGTTTTGGTTGCTGCGGATGGATAATTGCTCTCTTTGTTGAAAATTATGTTTGCACTATTCGTTTGCAAATGATTATTATTATGTTGTGATTTTTTTGTTGTTATTAGTTGAAACAACCTAAATATATCTCTTTGATATAATTATTAACCTCTTTGGATTACATGAGTGAAATATAGGTTTATGGAAGCAATTGCTACTGCTTTTGGTTTCATAAAATAAGCATTGTTTGCCCGACAATAGGTACGTTCTCGAATTACGGTTTTCTAGTGATATTATATTGTTTTCCTGTGGTTTGGGATATATTGTTTTGAAATATGAGATTTATTTTGTTATTATTGATATTATTATTTCTCCCAGACCTCTCTATATAAGGAAACTCTGTTAAATTTTTTTATGAATTTTGGACTAAGAAAATTTTGCGGAATGTATTTCAAACTTTTATTAACTTGAATATAAAAGGATTTAATTGTTTTACAAATAGATATATTTTATTAAAATTATTTAATTATGTAAATTAATTGTTTATAAATTTAAAATTTTTAATAAGATATATTGATTACTTAATTCCTCCTTTTCCTTCTTTCCCTTTTCGAGGATGAAAAGTTTTGAGTGCGGGAGAGTGTTAATTTTCGATAATTAAAAATAGTTAATTTAATAATTTTTTGTGATTTAATGTTGGAAGAAATGTAATAGTATTAATTCTAAAGTAATCGCTAACTATTTTAATGTAATTCCAATTAATTAAAATGATTAAAAAAGTTATAATTGATTATAGACTGTAAATTAATTGTAATAAGGTGTGTATTAATTGATAATTGGATCAAAAGAATAATTGATAATTTAAATATGGTATTAATAAATGAAATAATATGTAATAAATTGTAATTAATTGAAATTAGGGTTATGTAAGTAGTTATGACATTTGTGTGTAGATATCAAACTTACAAATGTTATTAAATATAGAAAGGTGACAATTGTTAACATTACCAATTTATTTAATCAATTACAAATAATTGTAATTAAATGTTTCGTTAATGTGAGTGAGGACGATAACTGTAAAAGATGAATGCAATAAAATGTATAGAAATGTTAATTATATTCATAAGGCAATAATTGATTTAATAAAAAGAGTGAAACAAAGATAAATTAATTTACTGGGATTTTAAATTATAATAAAATCAACAAAAATTCAATGTAATTGAAGTAAAAGATGATAATTGTAGAATATTAGTGTAATTAGATATAAAAAAATGTTAACTATGTCTATATTGTAAAAATTGATTGAATAAAAAGACCGAAATCAAGTTAAATCACTTTATTGGAATTAAATTATATTTTATTCGTTTAATTTCAGTTGAAATTGAACGCTGTAACTGGTGTAATAATTAACACTGAATTGATATGTAAATTTGTTTTAAATTATTGTAAATGTCTAAGTAATCAAAAATGATAAAATTTGTTAGTTATTAAAAGTGGAATTAAAAAGTGATTTAATCAATTTAGTAATAATTTATTTAATTTACGTGAAAATAACCATTTTGGCCACTGATTCGGATTTGATGAAACTAGTTTCATTGGATCCGTAACAGTGAATTATTGTAAGATTTCAAGTTTTGTAGTGATCAGACTTGTCGTTTATTGTACGGGCTCGAAACGTGTACAAATCGATTTAATTAAATTCTATTGAAATCAATTTGAAATAAGCTGATTTTAAGCTAACTTCTTTATACGATAGAATTAGGACTTCAAATCTATTCCATTGAATTTAGAAATATCGAAAATATCTATTTTGATATATGGGATGATCCATTTTCGTTTCGGGTGCAGAAAGGGCTTTTTGGGTCGCAATTGTCATTCGTACCAATTCGATTGTGTTTATTTTCTTTTCGGGCCTTGTTCATATAAATTGTTCTGTTCTAATCCTAATAGTCTTTCTATTCTTATTCCTATACGTACAATTCCTTCTATCTATCTACTTCTTTACAATGGCAAAAACAAAAAACCCCAATTTCATACCCTAATTTCAAAATCAAAATCAGTTTCAAAATCAAAATCCTCCAAACCCCAATATATTATATATCGTTTCGAAGCTCTCGACAAGCATAATCCACCGGTGCAATTCTTTTCTTGAATCGTATCACCATTTGTCCAAAAATCGCAAAATAATTTCAGCCGTACATTTGAACTTTTGACGATCCAATGGTGAATCGTCGTCCGATCGACGATCGGGAGGCGAAGTTGGGAAGAGGGAGCCGAGCAACACTCATTGGTACCGTTCATTCATGTGTAGGGTGCCTAGATTTGCCAGATTTGGCCGTAGATCATGATGGCGGCGCTAGTTGGATGAGGACCAGGGGCGATCGCGTGGGGTTCGTGGAGGCGGCCAAGGTAGGCGAAGGCAATGGCGATCTCGGATGTGGTCGATGGTGGTTGGAGCTTCAATGCCTGGAAATTGATGTTCGATGGCAGTGGGTTTAAACGAGGTAGTGCTTGTTAACAAGGGTTTGGATAGTATAATATTAACGCATTTTTCCTTTGTTTATTTTTATTTCAATTTAAAATTTTAAACGTTCTAACTATCATAACCTTTTCATACGAGCTCGGATTGGATGCACTGTCGGATCGTATCAAAATTCCAAACAACATGGAACTTGTTTGGTTGGATTCTGATATTGTTGAATGTTGGGCCCTATTTTGGATTTTTATTTGATTTAAAATCAAAGGTGAGTGTTTTAACCCACTCACGACTACTTGATTATTTTATGTCAGTTAAATTGAATTTATAATGTGATTAGATATTGATTGGTTAATGTTTGGTATGTTTAAATTGTCATCCTAGTAAAATTTGACTTTTATTGCATTTAGTTATCGTTTAATTTAATGTTGAATTTAATTGTTAATTTAATACATATTAATGATAGTCAGTAATCTATTGATGTTTATTGGTTGATTTGGATGATGATTTGTGATGGATTTTGATTGTTGATATTGGATGACTGGATGTTACATTTTATATTGTTATAATTGCACGTTCCTATATGTTGAAATGATACATACCCGAACGATCATATAGAATAAGGGAAAATCGTTATGGGTTGAAATGATACATCTAAGCGATTTTCATTGAACTCGGATTGTAGGTTGAAATGATATATATCTGTAAATTTAAATATTTGCGGATTGAAATGATAAATATCCATATCACTTGAACATAGGGTAGAAATTATATACGGACAACGGATTTGTTGAATTAAATGATTTTAAATCCTTAATTTTTGAATCAGTTAAATGATGTTTTGATATAAAATTTTATTTATATCCATTGAAATATTGTTGAAAATTCGAGTTTTAAATGTGAGATTGGAATTGGTCAAAATGAATTGTTTACAGGACTTAAATTGAAATTTGAAAGCTGGATGTGGTCTAGATATGTTGAAATAAAGAAAATAGACCAGTTTGATATTAATTCATTTTAATATAAATTGTGTAAAGAGATACTATTCTAAAAATCCTGATTATTAGAGTTTTCAAACTACATTTAAACTATTTAATCAAATTAACCATTTAATTTATTTTAATTCTAATTTAGTTTATTTTTAATCCGTCTTAATTTATTTTAAATCTATTTTAATTTATTCTAATTTATTTTAAATCTATTTAAATTTATTCTAATTTATTTTAAATCTATTTAATCTAATTCAATCTAATTAAACTATTTAAAATATTTTAAATCTATTTAATCTATATTAAATCTACTCAATCTAATTTAAATAAATTTAATTTTTTTTAACTATTTAAACCATTTAAATATATTTTAAACCATTTAAACTATTTTAGAGTATTTTAAACTATTTTTAAAACTGTTAAAACTATTGACTATCTATTCTAAAATGTCAGACCATGTAAAGTTGAAGTATTTATATTTAAATCCTTGATGATGATACAACCTAATTTGGGAATAGAAATTGATACCTTTTCGTGAAATGATAATTTGAGTAAATATGATGATTTTGGAATGAGGATTTAATTAACTTATTACATCAATAATTTCAAAAGCGAGTATGATTTTGAAAGTGAATACGGTTTTGAAAGTGGATATGATTTCGAATGTAATTTGGTTTGAAATCGAATATGATATTTTGATGTTAATTATGAATTAACTTTTGAAATGTAAAGGAAGCATCCGGTGTGAAATAAGCGTTTGGTTGTTAAAGAGACCAGGATTGGATATTGTCATACTCTCTGCCAATACCGAAAACCACTTTAACAACTATGTACGTAGTGTAGATTCCAGTAATGAAGTAGGATGGTTTGACGAACGATTTTGTATGAGGTATTTACGTGACACCGACTCTCATGAGTCAACTTAGATGTGACTAAAAAAGAAGCTATACCGGACCAAGTGAGGTCATTCCTCCTATCGGGCACATTTCTTTGATACCATATTATGACTTTGTGATTGATTTGCTGGCCACCCCTCGATTTGATTATGGGAGTGTGCCCAAGGTGGGCGGTAGTAGCTGCTATGTGTTACCACTAGTCTGGGAGTGAAATTGGTATATCTATCCTGTCATTGTATCGAGTGCCGTGTTCACATGCCCTATCGTGCTTTCTACGAGTTTGTTTTGTACCATACCTATGGAGTGCCCTTTGGGTAAACCTCACGAAGGATCTTACGGTACTGTATAAACTATAGGAATATATAAAACGTGTTAAGGGAGATATGGGTAACGCCTTAACACTATTTTAATACTTTACTTTACTATAGACAGTATTATAATCGCATATTGTACTATATATGTAGATTGCTTAACAAATCCTTAGGAGATGTAAATCCCAAATATCTCTTGTTACTGCACCCACGTTTGACATTGGATAGGAGATATCAAATTCCATCAACATCTTTGACGCCCTTACACTCATATTTATTTACTGTTGATTTAACTTATGTAAGATCTTTTAGTTCTAACTCGATTGTTTTGTCTTTTCAATTCGCTCAGGTCAGTCTGAGCTTTTTAATTTATCGAAGATTGCTTTTTGGAGGGCAAAGACGGAGATTTGTATACTAGTATTAATTATATTTATTTCATTGCATCACGTTGTTCCGCAACATATATTTATTATTTATTCTTGGTATATGCAACTCTGATCTGTATTATAAAAGTATAATCAATGTTATTTGTAAATACCTTCTGAACTATTTATTTGATTATTATATTTTGTCATTCCGCAGCGAGATTCTTTACTTGTTTTTCTTTCTTTCTCTGCTTTTTTATCATTTAACTCATAACAATCCTCCATTTTGAATATTTGACTTTGACGTGTGTGGCTTATCGTCGATTTAAACTGTCCAAAAAGGTGGTCGTTACAATCTTGGCGAAAATTATAAAGGCTTATCTCTTTCATTTCCAAATCCAACACAAGTTAAATTAAATCTATTCAAGGATTGGTGTTCTCTTCTAGCAAACCTTGCTTTATGAAGGAGTCCGGTTTGGATTTCAAGGAGCTTTATTCAACATTCAAGGTGCACTTCGTTGGCTACGTTTTGGTAATGTTTAGTTTCATAACTATTTCATATTTATATATGTTGTTCGTTTTAGTTACACTGCTTGTATGTTATATATTATAACATACACACATGCTCGTGAGTGTGCGTGTGCATGTATGTATGTGTTTATATATAATTATTATACGATTTTGCACACATATATAAATATTTAAATGGATTATACATATAAATAAACTTATATACATATAAACATGTCTATTCATATCATCCATTTAAAAAAAAATAAGATAACTAATAATTTTGAAATTAAAAATGCTTTAATTTTTACTAGTTATTAAAATTTAAAATTTAAAATTTGTAGTTAGTGTGTGTGTAATATATGTTTAAGAAGAAAAAAATTATTATGTAAATCCATGTGAATTTATTAATTTTTTTATACGAATCCATACGGATTTGCATGATTGACATAAATTTTTTTTAATACAAATCCTTATCGATTTGTATAATAAAAAACCAATTTTAAAAAATGTTTCGATTGGAACAAAACAACTTTTAGCATATGTAATTTATATTTACTAACTAATAGTTTATAAATAAATATTTTAAAACTAAATATAAAATATTTTAATTGTTTATTAGAACTTTTTATACATACATACCTACATGAATATATCTAAACATATCTAAATTTGAAGTTTGAATTAAAATTTTGAATGGATTTTATCTAGATCTAGATCACTTTTAAATTTAAACCTTTCTTTAGAATTTTAGATATACATTCAAATCATTTTGAATTAGTCAATATTTAAACTAAATGAATCTAATGTAAATGTTTTTATATATGCATATATATATATATATATATATAATAAATTAAATTATTAACAAAAAATATGTATATAAAGGGATAAATGTGTCCGCTGTAGTGTAAATCCCAATACTTACATACGGGCATACTAAACCATGTACACTCCTTATATATTGCACATGCACTATACATACATATGTATATTTAATGCATATACATTATATATTAAATAAATAAAATCAACACTTCTATAAAAAATAAAGATTTAAAAAAAAACTTAAATTGGATCTAAAATAATTTAGTCTTCATAAGGCCAATAAGATCTAAATTGATTATGTTTTGAAATCCACTAATTTATCCCACTACAACTCGGTATATTTCCGTCAATGGTTTAAAGCCCAATAACTTATGCGATCTAAATTAATAATATTGAGGCTAACTTATTAAAACTTACCCATTTAGTAGGGTGCTTAGAAAGCTATTTTCTACGGTTGAGTTTAGGTAATCAAGTACTCTGCTCTACCTACCTACTACCCCAGCCTGAAGAACGAAGTATGCCCAAAGGTCATCCATAATACAATGCCCCAAATTAGTTTTGAGCCTTGGGCTAATTTTCAAAATCTCTTTTATAATTACAATAATATTTTAAATTTTAAAAGGTTATGTTTAAAATGTGTACGAAAATTTATAAATATTATAAAATATTTTGAAAACTAATTAATTATTTTTGAAAATTTTATTGCAATTAATTGGATTAATTAAATAAATAAACAACAAAAATTTAATTAATTAAATTAAAAAACATATATGATGATATATGTATATTTATCTTAAAATGTTTAAGGTAACTAGTAATTAAAATTTCAAATTAACTAACTTAATTAAAATTATTTTGATTAGATAAATTGATTAAATGCTAATTAATGAATATATAATATACATGTATAATGATATATGTATATCACTACAAATGTTATTGTACTTAATTTTTAAAATGAATAAAATTAAAATGTTAATTAATTAAATTAATTAAATATGATTTAATTAATGAAAATTAAAACTAAATTAAGTATGATTTAATCAAATAGAGTGGAACGGTAATAAACCAAAATTAGATTTAACGAATAAATACATACATATTGTGTGTATACCATGATTTCGGATGTGTTTGAGACTTAAATAACGAGGTTATTTCATGGGAATACATTATTCCATAAATCGATATCACGTAAATAGATATATTAAAGATTATAAATCTTTAATATAAGTATTGCCCCCTACCATTTATATATTGATAAATTACTTGCATACTCTTTGGTTGTTGAGCAAGCGCAATCTAGAGTTGTTATATATAGCACTATTAATATATTGACTAGACGAGTATATGTATTTGTTGAGAAAACTCATGGTACATATGCTATACTTAAGTCATCGTGAAATGGTAGGTACAAGTGAATGGTCTCTTTCAATTCTTTGAGCTAGACTCAAGGTCAATGTGAGATTAGGACAAGGACCTCAAGTTAGGAGTTGTGTATAATACATCGATAAGGTGTTATCCATCGCTTGCAGACCTATGATTTGTTGAGAAAACTCAAGGTCAGAATCCCAAGGCAAGAGAGTACTAACGCTCAATAGTGAAATTGAAAGATTTCTATATTACCTCTTAGAGTATTGAGAAACAAAAAAGTCTAGTAGGAGCTTATTAGTAAAATGATATGATGTTTAACCTTACTAATAATATAAGAAAATTTGTTATGTATAAATGTCCTAAACAACTAAACTAAATTTGTAGAATAATGTCCATGTAAAGTTATTTCCAAAAATGACAAGGTTACTAGACCTAACTACATGGACCGACTAAAAGAAATTAAAATAACAATAATCTACGAATACTTATGATCATCAACAACTGAACCTTGAAGAGAAAAACCTATTGAAAATGCTGATTTTGAATTAATAATTGCTTATAACAAATGGATTGCAAACCTAGAAATCATCTAAGCTTACATTTTATTCACATTAGATAACCTATTGCAAAGAGAACACAAAAATATGTTTGTCCATTAAATCCTCAATAGCCTCAAAGCATTGTTAGAGAGCAATCTCATTCCATAAGGTACGGGATTAACGAGAAATTTTTCAATACAAAGATGATAGAGGGCATGCATGTGGACAAGTACGTCTTATTAATGAAAGGTCATATTGATAGACTTTCCCAAAAGGATATTATGAAAACTAATGAGCTGCAAGTATAATTAATCCTAGATTCTATTGCTCCACAGTTTGAGCCGTTCATACTGAATTACAATATGAATAAATTGAATGTAAGCCTGGTGAAGCTGTTTAATATGTTGAGATCAGGTGAGTCTTCTTCTAAGGATCGAGGCATAATGCATGCGGTAAAAGGGAACGGATCGTCTTTAAATGGTTTGAAGAAGAGAAAACGAGTTAATAAGAAAAGTAGGAAAAAAAGATCCAAATGACAAGGGTAATTATCATCACTTTCATAAGAAGAGGCACTGGAAACAGAATTGTCTGGATTACTTAAAGGTTGTCAAAGATAGGAAAAATAATGGTTCTTTTGCTCATAAAAGTATACTTATGATTCAAAATTGTTTGCAATCAATATATTATCTTGGGTTTTAGATACTAAATCTAGAATTCATATATGTAATTCATTGCAAGGACTTAGGAACATCTTATGGCAAAGTGTGAAATGAAATTTCAAGTTGCTAATGGATCTCTAGTAGATGCATCTGCAGTTGGAGACTATCACTTGGCTTTGCCTAATGGCTTAGTTTCAATTTTGAACAATTGCTATTATGAAAATACTTTAGTTATGCAATAATTTATACGTCTTGATCCTCTAAGATCGGATATGTTTTTAATTATTTTAATAATTTTATGAACATTATGTTTGATGGAAATAAAATTTGCAAGTGATTTGGATAAGGACATTTAAGTGTTTAAATATAATCATGTATGTGCTATGTAACAACCCGTAAAATAAACAATAATTAATTGAAAAAAATTAATAAATAATTATTAAAGTTCAAAAATGGAATTTGAGAAAACGTTAGAATTTGGCTAAAGGCTTACATTGTTGTGTTCATAGTGATCTTCTAAGCAACTTTCATATATAAAGCTTTGCGATCAGAGTTCAAACGAAAGTTATCAACGTTTGAGGTTTTTGGATAAAAAATAATTCGAACCGATTTAAGTAAAAATTTAATTCGACACTAAGATTTAATGCTGGAAATAAGGTAAGAAATGTTAATAAAATGCTTAAGTTAAAGTAATCGACAAAACAACTGGTTGGAAATCCAACCAATCAACAACCTTATTAGGACCATCTACTTCCTATAGGAAGCGATCGACCAGTTTATGTCATGGCGGCATGGGCTAAACCTCAGCCAAACGACTCGAATTTAATAAATATTAATCTAACATACCGAATTGGTTCGAGTGCTTATAAATACAAGCGTAGCCCCTCAGTTTTCTTCTCATATTTTCTGATCTGAGCAGCAAAGCTCTTCCATTTCTCCTTCTCCACTATTTCTAACAATTATAAAAATAATACACACACACACCCCAATCTTTGTGTGTTGAAGAAGGATAGAAAAGAAAAGAAAAGAAGAGGAGCGAATTAATTCTATGAAAGAGGTAAGCTTAGAAATTTTAAATATAGACTCCACTTAACTCAAATCTCCTCTCAGATATGTAATTCTAATGGCATATAAACATATAATTTTGGTTGAAAAGAAAAAGGAATCAAGTAAAATGAACGGGCTTGGATCAAGAGATTCGAAAGCCATAAGGTGAGTGGGAAATTACGTAACTTACATAATACTACATTCATATCATTGAAATTCTATTTTTGTTATGATGCCTAAGTGAAAGCTATTGAATTGTAAGCTTATAAATGAATTTAACCTTAAATCCTCGCGTACATATTCATACTTTGATGAAATAATATATACACCCAAGATCTAGAGTTATGGAAAATTGTCGTTAAAGTTTACAAAATATAATATAATAAAACTGCATAATTAATTTTAGATTATTGTTAATTGGGTTGCTAATTGTTAGACATGATAATCATCAATTAGAGATGCTTTATTTTGTTTTTGGGATTTAAATTTCTATATTTTAATTCAGTTGAATTATAGAATCTCCATGGGAATTTCCATATACTGTCCAACCTCTTAATTATATATGATAAGTGCATCGTTTGAAATAACAAGGAATAAGCCCAAATGAAGGTGATGTGCAAAGTATGGATTTCTTTATAGTTTGCACCGTCTATTTCAATTAAATCAAATAGAGATATTTTCTTGTAATTACCAACACAGCACAATCCCACTTTTGGTGGTTTATGGAAGATTTGCAATGGTAACATTTCCTTTCTGAAAAAATACAATGCATTAAAATGTAGAAATAACGATTTTTGTGGAATTTACACATAAGTTTATACCTAAAAATTCCTAACCATAGGAACTAAAAATTAATAAACAGAAACATAAATAATCACGTTTACAAATTAAATATATATAAAGTATAAGTTAAAGAAATAAATAAATAAATAAATGATAGTTACAACGTAAATACATATATATGGTAACATGTAATCTAATTATCAAATTTACTTCAAATAAAATGCTAAAATATGAATAATGTAATAAATTAAGGAGTTAATAGGAAGCTTCGGTAATCAAGATAATATGGGTATAAACCCATTTAATGAATTTAATTATAAAGATCAAATATGACATTGATGAAGGAAATAAAATAGGTATGGTAAATTAATTCTAAAACACATAAATAAATGTCATTAACATTTATCTAATTTGAACATAAAAGGCCATTTATAAAAGACATTAATTAAAGGTAAAAGAAGCAGTAAAGGACATTTAATAAGATTAATGAAAGAAGTTAAAGATATTAAGCATATAAAATAAAAATGAAGTTCGTAGAAAGTAAATTAATGAATACTAATAAATGAAATTAGAAGGCATAATAATTTCCACATTTGAAATTATATGGCCTCAATAATATATTTGCGATGTGTGTGAATTTTTGGGCCTAGACCAATATTCAATTTAATTATAATTGACTTGGCTTTGATGGGTTGGGATGTGAGGTTGGTAGGGTTACACAATAGAAGACTGCCCTCTACAAGAGGCTACCATTTATTGTGTATACGTATTAGGCCCGTGGGAATATATGTTCACGTATAAAGTTGAGGTATTAGATGGCTGTTGAGATTGCCTCTTCCCTATTTAAGTAGTTTTAAATTGACAAGTTTACCTTTTAGGTGCGTATTAAATGGACGGGATTGTCCTTTACGTGCATTAGCGAAAATCTCTTAAGGGAGTTCTACTTTGGGTTTTAGGTAGTAAATGGATGTAGGGTCTACCTCTTTCCTATTTAAGAAGTATTAAGTGGCCTGCAATAGGTTTTGTACGATGTTGGTTAGGGAGTTCCAGGAAGGGCTCACTTGGGGTTAGGTATTAAATGAAGGGAGAGTTTGCCTATTTCCAATCTAAAAGGTATTAAGTGGCCTAGGTACTTCCTCTCGCATCGTTAGGATATGATTGGACAAGAGGTGAGTTGTTGAAACCCAAATCACTCCATATTTGCATCGCATCCTTATATATAGCCATGGAGTTAGGCATGTAGGGTGGGTAGGTTATCAGTTACCTTGTGAAAGAATTTTCTTTTTAGGAGTACATAGATGCCTATATATACACACAGACATACACACAAACATAAATACATACACACACAAGCACACATATATTTATACATTAGAGTAGATTAGATATATTATACGTGCACATGAAATTAAATGACTAATCCATGAATAGTGGACATAATACTTAAATGAAAAAACTGCTGTTATGGATAAAGTATGTAATTTATCAATCACCAAAACGTTGTTTTGACACCGTCTTCATTACAACCCATATGATAGATTTAGATGGACATGATTAGTGCAAGACAGAAGTGGTAGGTGGTTAGGTCTCCTTATTCATTCTCTGTAGTGGCCAGGCAACAAGATATCCAAGGAATAGTATTGGTTCCAAGGTAATAGCCTTAGTCGGTATATATGTTTTATTATATTTTACTATTCTGTTGTGAGTTTGAATAGATAGATCTATGATATACTTATGTTTGTTACAGGCTACCTGCACCAAAAATCTGTGCACTAATGGACTTAGGTTTTCAATTTAGTCAAAATCGGGCCCATCAAGGTGCGGCTTGTTACGTTTGGTATTAGAGCTTAGGTTAATCGATACTAAGAATTAGGATATGATGAGTGAATGTATTTTTATTTTTACCTAATTATATATATATATATATACACACACACGCACACACACATAATATAGTCCAAACTCTACAAATTCCAACTACAGAAGTAGTTACGACTATATCCTAAAAAATGGATAAGGCAACTATGAGTTGGAATGATAATTTGAGTTAAACTTATACACCTATCCTGGTTACCTACGGAATGTAGACCGTACTATAAGGTGTTGACTTAAGAAGAGACATATAAAAGAGTCCTTGAAGCTAGATGGTACTTGGCTCCTTTTACTAGGCCCAGACCGCCCTATGAGTGTAGATTTCACTGGACTACCGATTGATGACATATATTTTCGAGTCTAACCCCATGTGAAAGAATTTATTAAAAGATTTTAAAGTTCCTTAAATATTTGAAATGGATTTCAAAGAGTTTATTTAAAATAGAAGGACCTTGTTACTGAAAAGTTGTTATTTTTGAAAAGTAAGTAAATACTAAATTTTTCGCCATATAAAATATCCTTTAAAAATATACTCTTGAAAAACCAGAAATTTAGAAAATTTTCAATAAATTGGCTATTTAAAAGTTTCTATGTGAAACTTAAACTGACTAGACTAAAATTCCAATTAAGGGTTTTTGATAAAGGAGCCTTTCCTTTTTGAAAAAAAGAAAAATAGAGCTTATGTTTTGGCTTGATGATTCTTCTATTTTTGTAAATTAAAAGTTTAAAATTATTTTTAAGGGTGGATAAATAGAAATGGTACTTGATCTGAATGCCGTAAAGAGAATGAAATGGTAAGAACACCTAATGGTTAAAATAGGATGAATACTTTTGTATAAGGAAAATACAGAGAAAATTAACCAAAATAGATTTATACATAAAAGTAAACAATTTTATGTTAATTGAGAAAAGTCCAATAGATATAGCAGCAGACAAACGCACTGCGATGTTCTAATAAAAAACGACTAAATAAAAGAGAACATAGCTATACATGGAGAAGCCATTTAAGTAAGATCAATTTAGGTAGAAGAAATTTAAATAGTAGCAACGATAGGAAATTTAAATAGAACAATGTTAGGAATTTATACTAAAATAATGTTAGTAATCTAATTAGAAACAATATAGAAAATTAAAGGAAAAACAAAGGAGAAATGGATAGTTTCAACAAACATGTGCTGTAATTGCATATCCTTTAAAAGTCCCCCTCATAAGCTACTAGGGTCTCCACTAAGGTGTAAGTGGAAATAGCTCGAGTAATAGGAAAATAATAGAATGAAAGTTGTCCTTGTTTACTTTATTTTTTGTTGTTTAAAGCTATAAAAGATGTTTTAAAAACACTTTAACCGTTTGGAATACAATTAAATCTTTGGAACGCAAAATGTATTAAATTGTTTGAGTTAAAAACCCTACTTTTTAAGAAGTAAAATCTCTATTGAAAAAAGAAGGATAACTTTAGAGGGAAAATTGTTTTGATGACTATTCATGTAATAAAAACTCGACTCTTATTATTTGAAAAGAATGAAATAACGAGTTGTTTATAGGGAAGGATCCTTTTAAATCAAATTGCTAAAATCAACTTTTGAACTTAATAAATAAAACTACTTCATAAATTCTAAATAATAGCTTTAAAAGTTATGATACGTAAAATTAAAGTTAGTTTAAATAAGGAGTCTTTCATGGCTCCTTCTGGAAATCAAACAACTGTTGAATTTAATAAAAACTTTCTAAGTTGATATGTTCAAAAATAAAAATATGGGTTAAGTACCACATGACTATGAAGTTTAATGATTTTATAAAGGGTGGTGAAAATCAAATGAACTTTGATATGGAGTAGATAGGGAAGCTGCCTAGGCAAGTGTAATGAACCACCTTTTTTACTCCAAAAGATGAGCCATTAAGGGTAAAAGAAAATGAAAGATAAGATAGAAGAGAAGAAACAAACAACACAGTCTCATAACGCAATGGAATAATATATATTACTCGATATAATATATTACAAAGTCATTTCAAAAATGTTACATTAGGGTCATTCTAATACAAATTCTATCCTAGGACAGCTATAACAGCCTGTCCCTACCTAATAGATACAATATACATAAAATACAGTGGAAAACAAGGTAATAACTAGCTATCGATGAAGCCACCTGCTCCAAGCTCTTCCAAGATGAATCTATGGAAAAACCCGAACTACTTGGCTGCCCATTCAAATTTGAGCACTTAAGAGTTTAGGAAAAAAAGAAAATAAACTCCGGGTCTGACATGGATCTGGTGTGAGTAAAGCATAAGTCTTTAACTTTATAAAAACCCTTAAATCAAAGGCCTCTTGTAAGATCACACATCACATAACATGGACAGGTTTTTACCTTACGATAAACAAAATATTTTATATAAAATCCAATGATATTATAATAATGTCTAGGGTTTTCAAGTAAATAATTAACATAGTCGAAATTGTAACATTAATCAAATTCCAGCATAATAAGTATACAACTATATCGAAGACACTTATTAAGAAACATATTCCATATGACTGGGCTACTAGGGTACCGCCCATCATGATGCATCTTTAGATAAAATAACATCAAAGACCTCGATACGATCCCTACCAACACAGAACCAACCTACCACTTGACTAGTAGTACAAAATATGATCACCCCTTGGTTACATGGCCTTGAAGCATACAAATGAGAGATAATATCGACTCTATCTAGGGATGATCATACCTTAATGAAAGCGACCCACTTAGCCCTACTGCATCTCCCTTGTTTTAGTCATCCCGGTTGATGAGGCTTGAGGCTACGTTTTACCTATTATAAGCACTTCCTACATGGAATGCTAACACCGCCCTCCAAGTGGCAATGCAATGCCAACATTCATCCATATAGGTTGTCCATGAGATGGACAAACCGAAGGCACTACTTCTACTACATCCATTTTGGAATCACCCTCAGGATTAGTAGAAGCTGCCCTTGCACTTCAAAGAGCTCCATCTTCAATTCCATCAACTTCAAGATGTCTTGATTTCGAAATGCATGAGTTGGATCGAAGTGGTTTTCAGATAACATATCTGATCCTGGTCTTTTTGAAAAAACATTCGATAATTTTTGGTAAACTTAACCCGGTTCTTTAAGAAATAAATAGTCAAAGATAAGAGCAGAGATCACCTCACCTCCTAACTGTTAGTGGATGGATTTCCTTATCATTTGTCCTAGGAGAACGAAATAAGGTTTATACGCATAGTACAACACTATTGGAAATGACTACGCCATATAACTCATGTATTTCTCCTAGATATTTCCAAATTTACATTTTGAGTCCATATTTGATAGTCAGTTACTTAACTATCCAATAAACAAACAACAACCAATTCGGTTTGATATTTATTTATCCATAGCAACCACTAAGCTTCAAAACAAATCTTTATTTAATAAATCTCTTTTAAAAGTGTTTGTCTAAAACATTCATATACTTATCTCTCTGGCATAATTATATACACAAAACATTTGTGAATAACTTCTTACTTCCAAATCATGTTAAAAAGGATTAAACAACTATTGTTTAAATTGGAGGTAAGGACAACCCTCAACACTATCTCCTCAGTGTTAAATGTGGAATAGATGTTCCATACCACCATTTTTAAAAGTTCAGTTGAGAGAAACCCACATCTTAAATTGTTTTTATACTTCTTTTGATAAATCCTTTTTAATCAAATCTATTTCGTTCATGAAATCTCTTTTACTTGAAATCCAAATCCATTTCAAAATACTTTCCAACTTCCCAAATTCATTTATAAAACCCTTTTATAAATATTGAAAATCATTTATATAAATTGCTTTATAAATATCTAACTTTTTATATAAATTTCTTATAAATATCAATACCTTTTTATAAACTCCTTTTATGCATATCCAAATCATTTTCTAAAACTTCTTTCATAAATACCCTAAAATCATTTATAAGACTTCTTTATAAACCTTTCCCGTTTAAACAACTTCCTAAATAACCTTAAATAAAATTATATTCCTATAATATGAAAATCCATTTTATAAATCTTCTTTATTTATGAAATTTTTTTGCTTAAAAACTCAAAACCATTTATCCAAAAACACCTTATAAATTTCCAAGCTCCTTTATAAAACTCTTTATAAAACTTCTTTTTATAACATAAAAAACCATTCGCATTAGTTAGAAAACATCTTTAGTGAAACCATTTGTCAAATCATTCTTAGTTATCTTGTTCAAAATGTAGTAACTTTGAAACCATTTCAAAAAGAAAATAAATATTTATCCTTACAAAATCAAATGGAGGCTTAATGACCACAAGGATGCTTCTAATTTGGTTTTGCTTATCCAGTCTAATATGGCGTCACATAACAACATGTATATAAGGGATCAATAAATAACCATCAACCAACATAAGTAAATGTCCAAGTTAATTGTATTAGTAGAATAGTGTTTTTCTACTTATAGATGTCATTTAGTTTTCCTAATCATATGGGGTTTATTAATAGTAAGTGACATAAAAATCCCTTGATTTTAAACAAAACTTAAAGTGATTTAAAAAAAATTAAAACCTTTGTAAATGAGAATTAAATCCTTGTTAAATAGTAATTAAACTCTAACTAAAGGTAATTAAACCTTAGTTAAACCTTATTACAACATAATTAACTTTAATCAAAGATTAAATAAAACCCTTTTTTAGACAATTATTAGTTAATAATTATCTTAATAAAGAATTAAATAATAACTATTAATTCTTAATTAATAATTAGATAAAAATTAACTTAAATTGAGTAACAAATTATGATTAACTTAACTGACTAACACTTAAGTTTAAAAACCATTATTAACAAATGATTAAGTACTAATTACCTAACCGATTAATTAATCAATTAAATAATCATTAATTAAATAGTTGTTCTCTAATTACTAATTAAAGTTAAAAAACATTACCGGAAAGTTTTTAAGTGAAAACAAGTTTATATTAGAAATATAGTTAGATTTTTCGACCTGCGAGTATAGCGAATATCGCTATACGGACCTGTAATTTCAAAAACTTGAAATTTCCATTTCTAACTTTTAAAACTTCCCTTTTGAACTATTATCTTCTTTAGAACATGAAAATAGACTTTGAAACCAAAATCAAGGTTTTAAACTTGAAAACATTCCACTTTGAAACAAAAATCAAATTTTCGACAAAAAGTGGATTTCTACATCGCTTTTGTTAACGAATACTACCTTTATGTCAACCCACATACAACAATTACAACGTTCCAACATAATATCACATCATAACATTATAACACCATCATAAAAGAAAGCACTGCTTCACAATACTAACTACCTTTTCCAATATTCAAAGTATAATCTTTATCGCCTACTTAAACTTCGGCACAAACAATCAACACCAAATCAACATATATGCATGCATAAATAACATATAACATTACTACACACTTAAGCAACATTTTAAGTCATAAATTTTACAATAAAAGTTAGTAACTTGAGTTTAAAACATGAACTTTACACACTAAACTTTCACTAAGTCAAGACAAACTTCTACTGAACTTGAATACAAGCTAGTAGTTTGCAAAAATGAAGTCGTTGGATGCTTACATATCCAAAATAGGCTTGGCTTTGGATAATTTGAGCTTATCCATGGATGTTTGTGGAGGTTGCAGATTTGTACTTTGGAAGAAAGGTGTTGTAGTGTTTGTAGAAGTGTTCTAGTGAGCTAAGGAAGTGATTTAAACTATGTTTTGAATTATTTTTACTGACTTTATCTCTTAGGAATTTAGTGAGGAGGCCATGAGAGTATGGAGGATCTTAAGAAGGAGATGTTAAGAAAATGAAGAAGATAAGTTGATAAGTTGCAGAGGGAAAAATATGAAATGGAAGTGGTATTTATAGGCTAAGGAAAATAATAAATTATATAAAGTGGTTATAATTAAATATATACACATGCATGCACCCCATACCTGCCCCCCATCACTTGTACACGTTCTCACCCTTTTCATGCATTGAATCATGTTAGAGCTTCAATGTGTGTGTACTATGGATATGGATGTAATTGTATACATATAAGTGTGCTTATACGTGTGTGTGTATATATGTCTTTAAAAAAATAATTTGTCACATCCATGCTTGTGTGTGTGTGTGTGTGTGTGTGTGTATTACTATAAATAGGTATGCTTAATCAATACTAATTGTAACATATATAAATGTGTGCATTTTGCACTAAGTGTGCACAACGTTCCCGACGACATTCAGGTGTCAAAAAGTTGAAATTTCAGAAAACTTTCTTCGGTCACATTTTCTATTTTTATTTGAACTATCTATGTTGGTAAACAAATTTTGAATAATATTTTATCATAATTATTAAAAAATTAAAATAGGTTTATTTGTTAATAAAAATCAATTTATTGATTATATAAAATAAATTTAAATAGCCTATTTCAAAGTGGCAAAATCCTGGGTCATTTTTTTTGAAAAGAAGGTACTTTTATATGTAAATAACGAACATATACATCCATAATATACCTCGTTAAAACCTTTCAATCCCCTTAACCTAAATGGATACCTTGCAAGGAAAAAGAGTACATATTATGTCCATATATTAATAGTATAAAATCAGTTTAGCCCATACAACCAAGTTATCAAATAGATGGAGGAGTAAAACACTGAAGAAAACACACACAAAACCATCCATACGAAACAACTTGGGGGCATAAAAATATAAAAAAAGTCAAACAAATAAAATAAAAAAGAAAATAAAAGTTACCACATGGAGAAAAATCAGACTCAAAACAGGCAACAGCCTTGAAACAGAAAACCGCGACATTAAACAAAGTCCGAGAGAGAGAGAGAGAGCCATTCATAGAATGTCTTCTGAAAAAAAACCAGATCTAAAATCCTAGGTCATTACAAATATATTTTACCAAATCATTTGTTATTAATTAAAAGATTTATATTTTTGTAAAACCTATTATTTGAATATTTAAAATTTACTAAATATTCGAAAATCAAGGTGGTAAATTTTTTGGTCATTATAGTAAGATGGGGTAAAAGTCAAGGCTACAAATAAAATAGCTACAAATGCTCATAGGGTAGAAACAAGGAATGCCTGTTGAATATAAAAAATATTTATATGAACCTAGGAATGTTTTATTAGACAAGTGTGAAACCCATAAGAAGAACCCACAAAGGAATGAGAAAATGGCATCAAAGTACACTTCTGCAAATTTTAGAGCACAGTCGCATGAAAAATCAAAAATAAAGAAGATAAATACCAAAAAATTAAGAATACTTACCGAAGATTTTGATTAAAAGAAGATAGTAATATAACTAAATAAGAGAGCAATGCGACGACAAACACATGAGGAAGCTGGTTGACTCGAGATTAAATAAGGCAAGATAGATGGTAGGAAAGTTTTTCGCCAATCGATTTTCCATCGAGTTATTCTAAACGTTCATAGTTTATATTTCTTACCCATTGCAGTGTGGAAATGCATGGTTTGTTATATGAATGGTTGTAGTAATCAAAGCAATAAATGAACTTTATTTGTTAGAAGCCAAAAAGGTAAGTTAAGACATGTGGATTATGGTAGAGTGAAATACTAAAAATGTCCATTTTATTTAAGTAAGAAGTAATAGGACCACAACATCATTAATACCAGTTAATATTGAATTCATCTTAAATTGATTGTTTCTTTTAGGTTAGTTGGGGTGGAATCATTGGTTACCTCATTACGAATATTGGAAATGCATACGATATGGTACAGGATATGTGAATTTTCTGGATGACCTTTGGCTGCTATATATATTAGAAAACAACACAAAAAAGGAAATCTCATAAGGGAATTTAACTACCAAGAATATGGAGTAAGACTGAAAATTTATAAAATAAATTAGAAAATTAGCTAAATTAGCAGCTAAAAATAAAGAATGCTAAATCCCAAAAACTTCGGAATTTAAGGAAAAATAAATTTTAGCATGCGATGGATAGGGAAGGGTTGTTGCAAAACCCACAGGTCACTATCTCTATACTTAATGCTTAAATTTATAAATGTACTTATGTGTTGTTTGTTGTTTGAAATATAAGAAAAGGTTTTCAAAAATTTAATATTAACTGTGCAATATGCTAGGGTCAATCATATACGTTAACTCATTGATTGAATACTAATAACGTTAAGATGTGGCTTGATTTGTTTCAATAGTGTAAAGGTGAATGCGTTGAAAATAGAGTTTTAAGAAAAAACTTCAAACTATTTTACAAATTTAAGTGAAAATAAAAAAGATTTTAAATGAAAAACGAGAAAAGCTTGCATTTTAGAATGCCACATGCTTAGCGTAGGGAGGGCTAATATGTTAGCGAATATGAATTTTACTGTTCAGTAAGTGTGGTATTATACAAAACACAAATAAGAAAAAGGGAAAAATCTATTTTAATTTTGGAATTTCTATTTCCATACCTTATCGACAATAATCAAAACTGGTTTTTAAAAATAATTCTGTTTTAGAATTAAAAATTTAACCTCCGTATGTGAATTGTACTTAGGAAAATTAGAGAAGATTTGGGAAAAAAGGGAAGGTTTCAAGGTACATCGGAATTGGTATACAAAAGAAGGGTGATAATATAGAATTCTCCATCAAAAATTCCTTTTCTGGCCTGAGTATAGATTTAGGAAATATGGATTTCAAAATTTTGGATGTTAGAAATTGTATGTTAGGTGTTGGATGTTAGAGATTAGATGCAAATTTGATTGTACCATACCCCTATCTACAGGAGTGAGTAAATTGTTTTGTGAAAACAAGGATTTTGATTTTTGAAAATTTACACACATAACAACCTCTTTATATAGGTTTTTCCACTATATTTTCAAAATTGCTTTTAAAAAGGTATTCATATAGGAGGCACAATTTAATATTTTTCAGCATACATATCATATGTGTTGTGATACACTGTGCACTTGTGCACGATTTGCTAGAAAATTAGTTGAACACTAATTGGTTGGTTAGTTTAGAATGGTTACGTGCAATGTAACATGATTCAATCCATGCGGAATTTTGGAGACGAAATTATTTTAAGGGAGAGAATGTAATACCTTGTAAAATAAGCAGTAATTAATTAAAAAGAATTTATAGATGAATATTAAGGCTCAAAAATGAAATTTGAGTAGATGGTAGAATTCGATTACGAAACATACACCATTGTATTCGTAGCGATCTTCTAAACAATTTTCAAATATGAAGCTTTGCAATCGGAGTTTAAACAAAGAGGTTGTCAATGTTTGAAGCTTTGGGTCAAAATAATTCGGATTGATTTAAGTAATAATATAATCAAATCCAACTAAATCGATGTAATGGTGCAATAAATATTGTTAATTCAACAGTTAAGGTTTAACACTAGACTAGTATCATGGTGGCTAGGGTTAAACCTTAGCCAAAAAGACTTGATTTAATAAATATTAATCTAAAGTACCAAGTTGATTCAAGCGCCTTAAATACAAACCCAATCCCTCACTTTTCTTCTCATATTTTCTGAACTAAGCAACGGAGCTCCGCCATTTTTCCTTCTCCACTATTTCTTCTCATATTTTCTGAACTAAGCAACAGAATTCCGCCACTTTTCCTTCTCCACTATTTCTAGAAATTATAAAATACTATTTTTTTTGGAGAAGGACAGAAATAAAATAGTAGAAGAGAAGGAGTGAATCAATTATACGAAAGAGGCAAGCTTAGAAATTTAAATTTAAATTCCATTTAACTCAAATCTCCTCTCAGATTTATAATTCTAATGGTATATATATATATATATGCATATTTTTGATTAAAAAGATAAAAGAGTTGTAACGGCCTGTAGATTTTCGACCCCAAAAATTGACACTAATACGTCTACTATATAGAGTGCCGAGCAATCGAGTGCTGAAAATACCAGGCTGTTAGGGTTAAGAAGAAAAGGAGGTAGAAGAAGAAACAGAAAATAACAGCACAGAATCTCACAATTGCAGCGAAATAAAATATATTATAAAATAATAGTATTTATACACAGAAAAGCTGTAATAGTCAATATACATACAATATATCAAAGTACAACATTAGCAAATAAATCTGGACAGTTATGATAACTTGTCCCTAAATACTGTCTATACAGTCTATAATACTTAGCACATATAATCAGCACGTCTCTGCCATCTAACCCGTCTCCTGAGCTCCAAACGTCATAACCTAAAAATCTGTAATACTCGGTCTGACCCGAGCATTGCAATAAAGTAACACCCGAGTCAGGCTGGAAACCAGCGTGAGTAAACCCATCTAATATGAAATACTTAAGTCATAAAACTTCTTTGAAAACTAGGTTAAATCGTCCAACATTACGAGTTCTTATCTTGTTATAACCAACACTTGTTACTAAATCCATTATTAGAATAATATCTATGTACAGTTATTTATTCAAATAGTCGGATTTACTTAATTTGTTCAAATCCAGCCTATTTGATTTTATCAATCAAACCTGTAATGATTGTAGTGGTTATTGAATCGAAGTGGATCTGGATAATGCTAATATCCGATCCCCGTCTCTTCGAATCTAAAAGCTATCTTTTAAGCCAATTTGTTTTTAACAAAACAATTCAATTTCAAAATGTCATATTCACATAGAAATTCCATTACGAATATCTATTTCAAATAAATGCCTCATGTTTATATTAACTGTTTAATTCAGGTTATTTCATATCATAGAATAACTGGAAATAACACACTAGAGAAACAAGGCAATCCAAAGTACTTAATCATTTTAAACTATTCATAGACTAGATTAACTAGCCAAACAATCATCTACAAAATTAATAATTTTCCAATCCTATTTACTTATTATTAAATTAATTATAATCATTTCTTTTACGTTAATTAAATTTTAGGATTAATTAATAATTACCATATAGAATTAACCTAAGGTTTGAATTAATTTAAAATTTAAAATTACTTTAATTATATTAACCATACCTAGTTTTTATACTTCAAATATATATATATTTAAATAAGGGCATTAATAAGTGATTAAGGGAAATAGGCAAGCTCACTTCCTATGTGTTATAAAATCATAGAATTTAAGTTCAAAAGAATTTAATTTTTCATAATAATTAGGTTTTCTTTTTTTCTTTTCTTTTTTAAACAAAAGGCCCAAGCCTAAGCCATGTAACCTAGAAATCCCTTCCTCTTTCTTTCTCTTCTCTTTACTTTCTCCTACTCCTTATTTCCTTAATCTATTCCTATACCAGCTGCTATCACCTGATACCCAAAATCCACGATGTGCACGTGCACACGCCACCGGAGGCACGCCGACCGCCGCCGACACCACCTCGTAGTCACCTTCGACCCTCTTGACTCTCCCGGCCACCCAGCTTCCCTCAAAAATGCCCTAAACAAAAATCAAACACCTTGCCACCATTTCCAGATAGAAGCCCAACCCTTCTTCCTCATCGCGCCACCGTCACCGACCACCAGAGCCCACGCCCTTGCACCTAGAGCTAAGCCTAACTCCGTTCTAACTTTTCCCCCTCCATCGAGATACCCCGACGCCACCACGACGCCACAATTGAATGACAAACACACCTCGACTGAAACGAGCTATAAATCCTCTCTGACCCACCACCATGTCACTCGGCTAACTTTGCCATCATTTTCCCTGAGACGGCCACCCCTTCAGTCTCCTCTGACCACAACCTCGAAGCCCAAAACTCTCGCGATCGCCAAAAAACACCCCACATCTGTTTTTCGATCATCTCTCACTATCCCAACAATCACACCATTAAAGATTATGAAAATGTACTAAAAATCATCATTTCCAAAGACGATTCAATTTATGTAGGCGAAAAACTTGAATTAAAATGTTTAATTTTTCTTGGATGTTTGGTTACCTACTGTAAATTCCTATTTTACAGTGTTTTACTTGATAATGTTTTATGATTTTTTTAAAAAAACAAGTATACTCAAATACAAACCTAAATCCTTTAAACATCATGGCCTAATTTTGTGTAGATGAAAAGGTTTGCATTTTTGAAAGTTTCATCATGGTAGAAAACAGAACAGTGGCAAAACAATGTATTACAGGCATTCACACATTCATATACAGGCATATATATACTTGTTTTATTTTTTTATGCAACCATATATTCGATACTGATATTGCTATTTAACCTTTAACATATAATATAAAGAAGATTAGATTTTTGAAAGTGAGTTTACTCACAATTTTTTGTTTGAACAGAAGACACTGGCCTTGGATCTGCTATCTGCTTTTGATCTTGATTTTGAACTTCTCTGCTTCGTTGAGTTTGTCTTTTGTTTTCAGTTGAGTTTGTTTCTTTAGTTTTGTGAAATGGAAATAATGTTTTTCTATGGTTTAACTTACTTAGTTCGATTAAAAGGAATTGAAACATTGGAGGCATATATATATATGTGTGTGTGTGTGTGTGTGTGTGTGTGTGTGTGTATAGAGAGAGAGAGAGATAAAGGTAGGCTCTGTACACCGTAAGCTTGTTTTATTTTTTCCACTTTTTTTTAAATTTTTATTTACTTAATTTCCTTTGGTCAGCAAATTCTTTTGACCTGATTTTGATTTCTGAAATTGAAGTGATTTATTGAAAAGAAGATTTGACATTTTATATGCTTGAGGAGATGGCATTTAATGTGT
Source organism: Allium cepa (assembly GCA_030765085.1). NCBI lineage: Eukaryota > Viridiplantae > Streptophyta > Magnoliopsida > Asparagales > Amaryllidaceae > Allium > Allium cepa. Next base: position 795,073,753 of record CM060929.1, on the reverse strand, counting down.
GTGTCCCCCTTTATGTTTACATGCATATCCATTCTTATGTATATACATATCATATATATGCATACATATTATTTCTTTTCTTGTTTACCTTATATGCATATAAATATCCATATATTTACCATGGTTATTTTTATAAGCTTTACTTTATGATACATACAACCATATAAGTCGCTTATATACTTATTCCTATTTTTAAACATATGTTTTTATTTAACTTTTAGCCAAAGCTTGGGTATATATATCCAACTTATCCACATATATATATAGTATTATAAAGGTAGAGTTCTATTTTAATTATTTTTGAGATTTTTTTTTTGAATTTCCAAATCATAGTTCTTCTTTCAAAATACATAAATAAATAAATAAACAGCCAATAGCCAGAATATACTATTTATTTCCTATAAGATTTATCACATTCCCGAAATTCTATAATTCAACATTAGATATGGCCATTAAATTTACTTATTTATCCTGATATTTTTAGATATCATAAATTTATTTGTTTAACTAATTAAAATTAATATTCCAATAGTTTAAACTAGTTAATTACCCAATTAACAGACGTTAAAAGTCCGGGTCGTTACAAGATAGAGTAAATGAATAGGTTTGGATCTAGAGATTTGAAAGCCATAAGGTAAGTGATAAATTATGTAATTTGCATAATACTACATTTATATCATTGAAATTCCATTTTTACTATTATGTCTAAGAGAAAACCATTTAATTATAGGCTTAAATAAATGAATCTAACCTAAAATCCTTGCCTACATATTCAAAATTATTTAACTTTGATGAAATGATATATGTACACCCTAGATCTGGAATTTAGGGAGAACAATCCCGAAAGTTTATGAAATATAATATTGATAAAATTGTGTAGTTAATTCCAGATTAGTGTTAACTGGGTTGTAAATTGTTAAACTTGATAAACATGAATTGGAGATGCTTGAACTTGACTTAGGATTTAAATTTCTATATTTTAATTCATTGGAACTATAGAATCTTCATGGGAATTTCCATAATTCTCCAGCCTCATAATTATATATGAAAAACGTGTCATTTGAAATAATAAGGAACGGGTCCGAACGAAACAAATGTGGGAAGTATGGATTTCTTCATATTTTTCACCGCCAATTTCAATAAAAATAAAAGGATATAATTTCTGTAAGTACAAACAAAGCTTAATCCCACTTTTGGTGGTTTATGGAAGATGTGCAATGGTAACATTTCATTTTTAGAAAAGAGACGGTTCTAATGCATTAAAATGTAGAAATAAATATTTTTGTGGAATTTACACATAAGTATATTTATAAATCTCTAAATGTAGAAATTAAAAAGTTATAAACAGAAATATAAATAATCATGTCTAACAATTAAATACATACATAATACATATGTACTTACATACATACATACATATACATACATACATACATACATACATATATAAAGTAAAGTATAAGTTTAGGAAATAAATAAACAAAAATTAGTTACAATGTAAATACATATATATGGTAACGCGTAATTGGTTGTGCATTATCATATTAATTTCAAATAAAATGCTATAAATGATTAATGCAATAAATTAAGGAGTTAATAGGAAGTAACAATAATCAAGCTAATATAGGTATAAATCCATTTAATGAATTTGATTACAGAGACCAAATATTGCATTGGTGAAGGAAATTAAATAGGCAGATTAAATTAATTTCGAAATGTACAAATAAATGTCGATAATGTTTACCCAATTCGAATGTAAAATATCATTTATAAAGGGCATTAACTAGAGGTAATAGAAGCAATAAATGACATTTAATAACATTAATAAATTAAGAAGTTAAATATAGTAAGCGTATAAAGTAAAAGGGAAGTTCATAGAAAGTAAATAAATGTATATTAATAAACGAATTTATGAGGCGTAATAATTTCCGCAGTTAAATTATATGGCATCGATAATACGTTTGTGATGGGTGTGAATTAATGGGCCTAGCCAAATATTTAGATTAATTATAAACGACTTGGCTTAGTATAAGTTGGAATGCGAGGTCGGTAGGGTTACACAATGGAAGAATGCCCTCCTAAGAGGTTTCCAGTAAATATAGGACATCTCTAACTTTAGGATCTATAGAGATATACGTTCGCATATAGGGTTTGGGTATTAAATAGTCGTTATGTCTATCTCTTCCCTATTTAAGAAGTGTTAAATGGTCAAGATTATCTTTTAGGCATGTATTAAATGGACACGATTATCTTTTTTATGCATTAGTGAAAATCTCAGGGAGGTCCGTTTCGGGTTTGAGGTATTAATGGCTGTTAGGGTTTGCCTCTTTCCTATCAAAGAAGTATTAAGTGGTCTACAAGTGGTTTTGTAAGACGTTGTTTAGGGAGTACCAAGAAGGGTTCACCTGGGGTTAGGAATCAAATGACAGGAGGATCTGCCTACTTCTAATTTAAGGGGTATTAAGTAGCTCGGATACTTTCTCTTGCATCGTTAGGATGTGATTGGACTGGAGATAGGTTGTTGAACCAAATATCCTTTATAGTTGCGTTGCATCCGCCTATATGGGCATAGAGTTAGGCTTGTAGGGCGGGTTGGTTATCGATTACTTTGTGAAGAGGTTCCCTTTTGGGATTATGAGGATGCTTATACATATATGCATATATTCTTTACCTCAGAGTATATTAAATATATTATATGCACATATGCAGTTAAATGGCTAATCCATGAATAGTGTACATAAAACTTAAGTGGAAATTAACTAGTAAAAAAATGTGTTATGGATAAAGTATGTAGTTTTCCAGTCATCATAACGTTGTTCTGACCCACTCCTCATTACGACCCACATGATATATGACAGGATACCGGTATAAGATGGGAGTGATAGGCAGGCAGGTCTTCTCATTCATGCTCTACACTGACAAGGCAATTAGATAACCAATGAATAATATCATTCAAAGGCAGTAGCCTTAGTTGATATATATGTTTTATTATATTTTAACACTCCATCGTGAGTTCGTACAGATAGCTCTCTAATGTACTTATATTTATTACCGGTTATCGACACCAACGATTCATGCCCTAATGGACTCGGGTGTTCGATTTAGTCGAAATTCGGGTCCACTAAGGTGTGGGTTGTTACATGATGTCAATAATTCTTATAATGTCGACATTAATAATAATTACCAATGGCATTGTAGGCTAGGCCATATAAGTGGCAAACGACTATAAAAACTGAAAATCAAAGGTTTTCTACCATCATTTGATTATAAATCATCGATATGCATCGTCTTAAAGAAAAAATGATCGAGCACCCTTTAGTTGGAGCAAGATAGAGTTAATGAACTCTTAGGTCTCATACGTACTAGTGTATGTAGTCCAATTCCTATGTTTACCATAGATAATCTTCTTATTTTGTAACTTTTAATCGATGATTTCTCAAGATTAAGATTTGTGCATAATATAAAGTACAAATCCTATGTTTGTGAGAATTTATAGAGTATAAGTATGAGGTCAAAATCAAATGAACCATAAGATTAAAATACTTCAGTATACTCGAGGATGTGATTATGTTGACAAGAGCTCCAATAGTACTTAAAAGATAATGGGATTATCGCTCATATTACTTCACTATATACTCTGGAACATCATGGTGTTTCGAAGAGAAGGAATCGAACCCTATTAGATATGGTTCATTCCATGATGAGTAAAGCTAAGTTATCTCTTTGCTATTGAGGATATGGAAGGGGAAACCTTCGTGCATAGGTTGAATTTGATGCCCACTAGATCTATGTCTAAGACCCCATATGAGATGTGACGTAGGAAGAAAGCCTAACTTATATATTTGAAGGCGTGGAGCTGTTCAGGCTATGTCAAAAACATTAGTCCCAATAATCTTGAGGCACAATTGAAGTCCTGTAAATTTATAGGATATCCTAAGAATTCAATGGGATATATTTTCCGCAATACCATGGAAAAAAGTTTATTGTTTCTTATTGTGTTTTGGGAAAGTAATTTCTTATGGAAGAAATTAACAGTGAGATTGTAGACCTGGATGATATACAAGAAACTAGCATAGAAGTCGAACCACTAGACGAACCAAATTCACCTGTATACAAAACATGCAACCTATTAGAAGGTCTAATAGAGATTCTCATGCACTAGAGAGATAATACAATTTTCTCAAGGATGGCAAGAAAGAGGACCGTGTCTTAGAAGAAGACACTCCTCTCTTGTTCCAACAAGCATTGGTAGAGTAAAGACTCTGCACATTGGTTTGTAGCTATGAAATTTGAAATGGATTCCGTGTTTGAAAACAAAATATGGACCTTGGCTGATGTGCCCGAAGGAATAAAATTCATCGGTTGCAAATGGATTTTTAAGAGAAAGCTAAATGTAGATGGGTAAGTAGAGACTTATAAAAGCTAGACTAGTTGCAAAAGGGTTTTTCCAAATTCAAGGAGTTGATTATCATGAAATATTTTCTCCCATAGCCATGCTTAAGTCCATTCAAATAACACTAGCCATTACCACATTCTATGGCTACGAAATATGGCAAATGGATGTGAAAACAACATTTCTAAATTGTGATTTAAAAAAGATCATTTATATGTCACAATCGAATGGTTTCCAGGTTAGTGAGAGTGAGGAAAAGGCTTGCAAGTTGTTAAGATCCATTTATGGTCTTAAAATGGCTTTAAGAAGTTGGAATAAGAGTTTTGATAATATAATCATATAGTTTGGTTTTTATCAAAACACGAAGTTGCGTGCATATATCAGAAAGAATAAGGAAACGCTACTGTGTTTTAGTTCTATATGCCGACGATTTGTTAGTGATTGGCAATAACATTGCATTGTTGCAATTAGTGAAAGCATGGTTATCCAAGAACTTCTCCATGAAGGATATGGAAGAAGCAGCCTATATACTGGGTATTAAGGTATATAGAGATAGAACTAAGAGGTTATTAGGATTGTTCTAATCCATTTACATAGATACCATACGTTCAATATGGAGATTTCCAAGCGTGGAAATGTTCTTGAACAATCTAATATCATCATTTCTAAGAAGAGCATATAAAGAGGATACCATATGTATCAACAATCGATTCCGTAATGTACCCCATGGTATATACTAGACCAGATTTGGCTAATGCATTAGGATACATTAGCCGTTACTATTCTAATTGTGGTGAAAAACATTGGACTAGTGTAAAAATGTATACTTAGGTATTTAAGAATCACCAAGGACTTATATTTATATGTAGGTATGAAGACCTCCTTATCAAGAGGTATATGGACTCTAGCTTTCAAAATGATATCGACGACGGCAACTCTATATCTTGTTGCATTCTCACTTTAAGCAGTGGGGATGTTAATTGGAAAAGTTCCAAACATGAAATAGTAGCTGATTCGACTATGGAGGCCAAATACATCGCCCTCGACAAAGTAGCTAAGGAAGCGGTTTAAATGCGTAAATTTTTAGCTGAGCTAGGAGTGATTATGAACAATGAAGACCCAAAGAAATTGTTTTGTTGCAATAATGTTACGATGTGGATCGTAAAGAAACCAAGAGCTCATAAGAAATCAAGATGTGACAACCCACCTTTTCGGCCCTCAAAGATTGACACTAATACATCCTCGGTATTCACATGCCGCAAATTCAAGTGTCTGAGAGGCAGATAATCAGGGATTTAAAAAAAAATATAGAATAACATCAAAAATCTCACATTTGCATTAATTATGCATAAAGAAATTACAAACAATCACTCCGAGTGCTCATCAGAGTTACTGTAAGTACTAACCCAGCATGGACGCTTATAACACCTATCCTTACAGAGGATGGTAAATACTAAATACATTCTACATGGTATAATGGAAATTTGTAATAGATCACTATTGACAGAAGGACCCTCCCGTCTTCATGCTCCATGCTCCTTTCAAAGTGCTCTAGGCTACCCGACTACTTGACTGCTCGAAAGTGTGGAGCACCCAAAGTTTAAGGAAAAAGGAAAATAAAATTTCGGTTAGTCATGAGACTGGTATAAGAAACTCAAAATATGAGTATTTGGAAAATAAAAGGGTATCTCATAAGACCATGCTGCATATAAACATGAAACGAGATTTTACCTTAAGATAACCAAATCATTTCTACGTAAAATCTAGTGATATTATTTTTAATGACATTCTTTGAAAACTTTTCAAATAAATCTATTCAAATAGCTGAAATTGTTACAATGGTTAAATTTGACGGCATCATAGGTTTATAACTAAAACCGAAGTACTTATTGGAGATTTGGATATCCAATGAATAACAAGGTATGGGATTACCTCTCGTACTGTACATTTCTAGAGGAATGTACTGATGATTGACATCTTCAAAACCTCTACGAATTAAGACCGGCCTACCTGAGACCAGCAGATGGTACTGATATCACCGAATATGATATCACCCCGGCCATTACTGACCTATTAGGGATCCTATGACATACACCGCATAATTTAAACCCGACGTCATAGCGATTAGAAATAAATAGATTTAGAAATGTGATATCATAACCTAATAGCTGCGATCCACTTAAACTTAACGCAACCCCTGTTTCATAATTCCCCATGTGCATGGCATGATGTAACGTGTAACTTTCTTAGAACATTTTTACTTAAAATGCCACATTGCCTTTTCTAGTAACACACTATTGATTTCCACAAAAGAACAACCTTTGAGCTTGTACGTCTCAGAGAAGGGTGTTCAATATAAGAGGGGTTATCTCTTACACCACTAAATAGATGTACATTTGTAGATATCAATGCACTGTGAACTTAGAAATGCAATGTCATACATCTATCCATACAAGTTGTCTAAGATCAGGACAAACCGAAGGCACTCTTCTGTCGCATTTCCTCTTGGATTAGTTGCAAGTAGTCCTTGCATATGAAATCCTAGAACAAAGAGATCACTGCTATTTATTTATCTCGGGAGCTACTCTGAAATAATCAACAAGCAGTCCTTCCATTATGAGGGTCCCCACCTTCAACCTCATTGCCTTTAACATGTCTTCGCTTTCGAACTCGTAAATTAGTTTAAAGTGGTTTTCAGATAAGAATTGGTCAAATCCGACCCCAGTTCCTTCGAATCAACCAACGGTAAAAGATGTTCAGTAAATAAGTGCTCATCATTTGATCGATTACTTTCGCTTTATCAAAAATATCTTCTAGAGATATATATGTTTTAAACATTTCTTTTCGGTATATATAGAATCATTAAACCTCTCTTTAACTTTGGAAATACCAAATCAAAATCATCTCTCATAAATCACATTGCAAAAACTTTTTGAGTAAAAAGGGTCGATAGAAATTATACAAATCCTACTCAACAACAATTTTTGTATCCAACCTCACTATCCATCGAATAAAGATGATATCACCTTTTATATTCATATGTATAGTGCAGGTGCCCTCCTTGGAATTTAATACCAAGTATAAGAAGATTATTTCTGCACAATCCAAGTTGTATTAATTTTTTTTTAAAAATTAAATTTTTTATATTTACCTCGTTTTCGACATTTGGACCATTGACATCAAAAATGGGCATCATCAACACCTAATAGAACCTCGTAGACACTAAATTATGAATGAAATTAATACCATCGTAGAAAAAGTAAAGGAACAAATAATTTTATAGTGGTTCGACAATCTTGGCCTACATCCACTTTATATTTTTACTGATCTTGCACTTGATTATGATTACACGGATGTTTGGATCAGCTAGGATCCATTATTACAAGCATGAAGAATAAAATATGGCAGAGCCTATGTAGCAGAAAGAAGGATCCTCTTTATGGAGAACAGTAGCTGTATTTATAGAGGAAGATGTGCATGGATCGGGCTAAAAATTTCCCAAAAAAACCTCTGAATCCATTGGGGCCCTCCATAACGATCGGTGGCTCTAACTCGATATTTGGAATGATCGGCCAAAGTTTAGTCGATTGTTACTTTGGCCTTTGCTTGATGTGCGATCTAATGTATAGACTCTTCATGATGTAAGTTACTTTCTCTCCAAATTTTATGCAATTATGATGTACCATTTGTGAGATATTACATTGTCCATAAAACTATGGATCGTTCTCACTGATTTTGTATGATCGTTATGGAACGATCAGTATGTCTTTCCAAGAATTGGGTGTTCGATTTTCATACGATCATTTCTATTGGCTCTACTCTACAATATATTGATGCTTCGAATGTTTCAAGTGCATTGGCTTTGTAGATTTTGAGATATTGATCGATCTTCGTCGATTTATGCTATTTTATGGATCATTTTAGATTAGTCCATATAAATTCTTCATTTGTCAATAACTCGAATGTACGAAGTCCGATTGGCTTGAAATCTTAAACGTAGCCTCATGGGGTCTTCCGTGTCAATTCATATTGATTGCACCTTAACCAGAACCTGGTTTGAATATGCTCGACCATCGTCCATAATCTCGTATATCATTGATTCTCAAGGTTGGTAACTCTCCGTTTTTAGCCAAATCTACGGTATCACAGCCTTGCCAAAAGGCAGGATAACATTTTGCCCGCTAAAGTATGTCTTGTTTGAACATGACATGCTTTGAATCGCCGCAAGCTTCAATCGTCGAAAAAGATTCCATTTAGTTTATTGAACGGTCGCTATGCTTCCATCGAGTCAATTTTGTGTAAAGTTGCATTTGTTTCTGTTCGTCACGACTATTGGTCGATTTCAAACGATATAAATTCAGAATTGTATTCTATCAGCTGATATCTATTTCCGGTTCTATGAGGCTCATAAGCTTTGGCCATCTAATCCAGTCTTTTCTCTAACTCTAGTTGAAAATTTAATCTCTGTCGGTTTCAAGAAATCGAATTTTCAGAATGTACACGTGCACGTTCAGGCACACGTTATTATCATTGGCTCCCGTATGTGTTTGTACACTTATGAGTCTTCACTAATTCCTTATAGTTTAATTGCAATTGGATTGCAATTCCTTATTTATTATTTTTTATAATAAAATAAGGGTCGTGATAAGTCACTCGATGGGAAAGGATTTCAAGTCCTACAGGAACGATATCCTTAGAGCTGTAAGCAAGGGCGAATGGAGTATGACCAGTCACGAACTTGTGGGTGGTTCTATAAGCCCATAATGCTGTTGGGAGTTCATCTACCCACTTGCCTCTAGCCTTTTCCAAACATTTCTTCAAAATGGACTTTATGATTTTGTTCACATCCTAAATTTGTCTGTTTGCTTGAGGGTAAGCAACTTTCGCAAATCTATTTTTAGTATGATACCGACGGTAGAAGTCTTTGAATTCAACGCTATCGAATTGGGTTCCATTATGAGTTGCAATAGTTCAGGAAAGACTAAAATGATAGATGATGCTTCTGACAATGAAGTTGATTACTTTCCTCATCGTGATCGTGGCTAAAGGTCATCCCATTTGGTGAAGTAATCCACTACACTGATGGCGTACTTCGCTCCATCTTTAGAGATTGGTAAGGAACCGATAATATCGGTACCCATTTGTGTAACTTCCATCGACGGAGCTCTTGGAATATTTTGCAAATATCTAACACTCATCGCATTGTCCATTGTAATCAGCTGCATCTTGTTTGACAGTTGGCTAATAATACCCATAGCGGAGTATTTTCTTTGTTAGGGTTTTCCCACCGGTGTGATCGTCGCATTCTCCTTCATGGAATTCTCTTGAGACTCATTTTATTTCATCATGGGCGATACTCCCAAGCAGGGGAATGGAGAAACCTTTTCTATATATGACTGCTTCTTGGATGAGGTAGCGTAAAGCTTTGTCCAAGATTTGTCGTTCTTCATTCCTCCATCCGAGAAGGATCCCTTATTGAAAATAACTTTTGATAGAAGTCAACCACGACTCCCTTCCCGGTCCCATCTTCAGAATCCAATTAATCTCCATCTGGTCAATGCTAGGAGCATCTAGTACTTCAATCGGGACAAATATTATTTGCTGTGTATTCTCAGGACTTGCCAGCTTGGCCAGTGAGTCGCCATTCCCATTTTGTATCTCCAAGGATGTATGCAATGGTGTAATACTCGAAGTCGGCCAATAGCTCTTGAACCGGCCGAGATAAGGAGTAAGTTGCTGCCGCCTAGTCTGATAATCTTCCTTGATTTGGCATACTACTAACAGGGAATCACAAAAGATTTGCAAAGCTTTCACTTCCAGTTCTCAAGAAACTTTGAGCCCAACAATTAAAGCTTCATGTCTAGCTTTATTATTTATTTCCGGGAAGTCGAGTTTTAAGGTGTAGTAGATTAGTTGTTCCTTCAGGATTCACCAACACAACTCTAGCCGTAGAACACCGATCGTTGGATGTTCCATCCATGCACATTTTCCATCGGTTGGTTATTCTCTACTACTCTCTGAAGAGTCATCTGGTGCAGCGAACTTAGCTATAAAATCCGCCAATGTCTGTCCCTAGATAGCTTTCTGAGGGAGATAAGTGATATCGAATTGTCTTAGCTTGATATTCCATTTAAGCAACCTTCTAGATATCTCAGGTCATTATAGGACCCGTTATTATGGCTGCTCGGTGTAGATGTTGATGGGGTGAGCCTAGAAGTAAAGGCGAAGCTTTCATGGCGTAATCAACAGGCAGCACGTGAGCTTTTCCAACTTTAGGTACAATCTATCAGCACCTGTCAATTGATTGCTAACGTAATATACAGTCCTCCAAATCTAATTCTCTTCACGTAACCGTGTGGCGCTTATGGCATGTACCAATAATACTAAATAGATGTATAAGTCATCAAGATTCAGTGGCTTGGATAGGATGGGAGGTCTCTTTAAGTGATCTACTAGATCTTGAATTGCATCTATGCAATCTTGTATCCATTCAATGTTCCTTTTCCCTCTCTCGATCAAGACGAAGAAAGGAATACACTTGTCGATGGCCCTAGAGATGAAGCGGCTTAGGGCAGCAACCTTCTTGGGGTCGGTTTTGATTCAGTAAGAGTTGACGATGAATCACTAAAATTTCCTTGACGCAACGCCGAAAGAGCATTTCAAGGGATTTAGTTTCATTCCATAATTTTTGATAAACTAAACATCTCCGCTACTTGATGTGGTCAATTGATTGTGACTTTATGAATATATCATCCACATATACTTCCGTCGATCGCCTGATCTGATCTTTGGACATCCAGTTGACTAGTACGTGCTAAGTAGCTTCAGCATTATTTAGTTCAAATGGCACCACAACATAACAATATAACCCAAGATCGGTAATGAAGTTGGTTTGCTTCGGGTCAAGGATGAGCATCAGGATCCGGTTGCATCTAGAGTACACATCCATAAATGAATGCAGTTAATATCCAGCGGTTGAGTCTACAAAGTGGAATGCTATATTTCAGGCATGCTTTGTTCAAGTAAGAGTAGTCGACCCATGTAGGCTACTTTCCATTCGCTTTTCTCACAAGAACTGGATTAAAAACCCATTTCGGGTAGAGGGCATCACGGGTAAACCTATTGTTTTTGAGTTTATCTACCTCCTCTTCAAGTGCAACAAATCCCCCTAGATCCATGTCGCATTTCTTTTATCCCACCAGGACATGCTTCGGGCCGATATTCAATGCATGACTCACGATAGTCGGCGAGTTCACATGCATGTTAGAACGAGTCCAAGCGAACATATCAAGATTCATTCAGAGAAAGCCGACGAATTCCTTCCATTGAGCTATGATCCAATCTTCAGTACCCGTGATAGGTTGCCATGGTTGACTGTAATGTCGATTGTTAGCTTAGCGAGTGCAACCTTGGATTCATTGTGTTCAGATGTAATTGCGTAACAATCAACATGAAAATTGGTTGGAACGGTAATGGTGACGGTTACTTCGGTCGAATGCCAGAGTCTTGTCATGAGTTATTGAGTCTGATAGTGATGGGTTATAGATGTTTTGAGCGATTTACTGCAAATAGTCAAAGATTAGGCTTAGAAGCACATTGAATCAAATGTCGAGTAGGATTTAGCCTCGTGTCGCATACAAGTGAATAACTGGCTCTTGCTTTGAGTTTGAATCTGCTTGTATATTCGAGTAACTCGCTTTCTATTAATGTACTCATGATTCATTATTCATCATTCGAGTTGGAGTGATGGTTAGTTACCAATGAGCTTAGGCATCGATTCGATGGTTCTATCTCTAGGCATCCTTTCGATCGTAACCTTGAGTCATTGTAAACACCAGGTACGAGTCATAATATTGAGCTATCATAGTCAATCTTTGGATGATCACACTTTTACTCCCGGTCCCGGGTTGATAAATGTACTGCATGGATGGCCAAGTCTCATCCTAATCGTGTTTATACTCCCACCTAAGCTCTGAAGACTTAGAATTGATCGATGAATGGTCGGTTCATATTCATCTTGTTTCTCGTTCGTGCTCCTAAGTCTGGGGCATACGTGATAAGTAGGAAGGCAAGTTATGTTCACTTTAGCTTTATACTCTTTCTTGTTAAATCATTGGATCAAGCTAGTTGATGGAAAGATGAGCCACGCATATTCTAGTTTTTCCTTCCCAGGGGAAGACTTTGATGCTCCATATGATTTCAAGCATGAGTTGGGTACTTGGCAGTCAATCACGTTCTGGTTGATTTTGTACAATCGTTATGGAACGATTGGTATGTCTTTTCAATAATTTGGAGTTTTGTCATGCGATCATTTTTATGGGCACCACTCTTCAATATATCGAGGCTTCAAAAGTTTCAAGTGCATTAGCTTTGTAGATTTTGAGATATTGATCGATATTCAACGATTTATGTTGTTTTATGGATTGTTTTTGTTCGATCCATATAAAATTTTCATTTGTCCTTAACTCGAGCATACGAACTCGATTGACTTAAAATCCAAAATGTAACCTCTTAAGGCCTTTCTTGTCACTTCGTATTGATTATAACTTAATCAGGACATGGTCTAAATATGCTCTATCATCGTCCATAGTCTTGTATATCATTAATTCTTAAGGTTAGTTTTCACTCGTTTTTAGTCAAATCTACGGTATCACGGTCTTGCCAAAAAGTGGGATAACGTCGACCTTATCTATTCCTCACCCTGGAAAGAGGCCAAAGGAGCCAAGATTAAATCACTTGATTATAACAACTTTTCTTTAAATCGTTTCTTTAAAATCTTTTATAATAAATTATAAAACCTTCAAATCATCTTTAAAATACTTAATTATTTATTTGAATATATTTTTAAAAGATTTGGAAAAGAATACTTATGTTTAAAGCAATATATCAAAAGTTGTTGAAAGCGTTGCGAAAAGTGCCGCGAATAGTGTTGCGAATAGTGCTTTTAAGGCTTATATGATCAGAACAACTTTTCTATCATTTAAAAATCAATTTTATAACTCAAATATCTTTTAAAACATTTTAAAATATTTATAAAATTTATCCCATATTTTAAAGAATTAAAGATATCATTTTTAAACAATTTATCGCTTTAGTTTCCGAACCGCCAAATCACAGCGATTTTAAAAACTAGATTTGCTCATATTTCAAAATCTACTAAACTAAATCATGATCGTTTTCTTTTTTTTAAACTACTATTATAAGAGTTTTGATAATTCTTATTCCAAAGAATCCCAACTTCGAATCATCGTATAAAGGAACTTAAACTTTTACAGCGCAAAGTCACAAACTACCGTTACGTGACGCGCCTATTGTTGACTCAACTTTCATAACTTGTCATAACTTCACCACATTGGGTTTTAGTGTTTATAAAACATTTATAAACCATTTAAAGCATTTCAAAGGGGTTTAATGATTCCATATCACTTTTATAACTTGTCCATGATCTTGCAGGGCTCTCATGTACCATAGTAACTTTTTCATGCGAATAAACTCTCAATCATATCTCGCAATTGTCTGCACTCATCGATATGGTGACTGTGAATTTCATGAAATATTCATAACTTACCTAACTTACTTTCTTTCTTAGTCCACTCTCTTAAGGCCGGCTTTCTATGCTGCTTAATGTTTTGAGTTGCTAGATAAATATTATCTATCGAGTTGCTCAGTTAGTGTAGTTATCGTATTTAGAAGTCCTAATATGGTTCTTGTTCTCTGGCTCCTTCTCCTTAGCCCATAATTGGTTTGTTTCGATTATTGTTTTGATTACCAAAATTCACATCGACATTCCCAAAATTTCCTCCAAATTGCTTTACGGCAACATTGCTTTTTATGACTTCATTCAATTTCCATCACCGGTCCTCCGTAGACGTTTCTTCACTTCCTACAAGCACAAGTATTCATTGCCCTTTTTATAGAGAGCATCCGTTGTGATAGAGGCTTGCTTCCAACCATTCCACAAACTCTGTATCGGGATGAATCCCCTTTATCAATGACGTCAACACTATGTCATCCTAGGGATCTATAACTTCTATTATGGCTATATAGAACTGGTTTAAGAAATCCTTCAACGACTCTCCCTCTGCTTCTAAGAGGTTCGATGAAGACATCACATGCTTTGGACATGTAGTATGCAAATATAATTGTTCTTCAAACTTCTTCGATAACTCATCAAAAGATGACATGGGCCGTGATGGAAATTGAATGAACCATATCGTAGCTACTCCTTTTAAGAAAATTGGGAAAAAACGACATTTTATAGCATCAGAAGCTTTGGCTAAATTCATATGCCATTCATATCTTATCAAGTGTTGCCTAGGGTCTGTCATTGCCCCCTACAATGGCATAGTTGGCATTGCGAATCTCCAAAGGTATCTCTCACGTAGAATGTTTTTTGTAAACAGATTTCGATTGGGAAAGACACCCCATTCTTTGTTACTCTTGAAATGATTCTTATTAATAAGTCTCCTAACCATACTCCAAGTATTCTGAGTCAATAGGTTCGATTGAATGACGGTAATCAGGCTCCGCTTTGAGTGTTTGGCCTAGTGAACGATCTTGATTTGGCTCTCGATACCTAGATTCTCCATCCTTTGGGAGGGTAACGACCCGGAATTTTCGAACCCGAAAATTCCAGATAGTTATGAAAAAGAAGAAATAGATAGAAGAAGAAGATCCAAAACACCAACATCGCACATTCGCAGCGGATAAAATATAATGATAAATAATAACAGTTTGCAAAAGAATATTATATTTGTCGATTACATTTTAATACATCAGAGTCACATATATACATAAATTGAATATACTCAATTATCATGTCACAGATACACAACAATATTATACAGCGGAAACTCTTGCCATCCAGCTCGCCTCCTAAACTCCAGAACGTACCAACTTGGAAATCTATAATACTCGGTCTGACCTGAGTATTACACCAAAGTAACACCCGGGTCAGGCTGAAAACCAGCGTGAGTAAACCCATCTCACAAGAAATACTAATGCATAAACTACATAAAACCCGGGTAACACATATCAATTTACACAATTTTCATTTTGTTATTGACATCACTTATGTTCCGATTCACTTAATCATCCCATACCAGCCTATTGATTTCACATATCAATCTATAAAGAATCGAAGTTGTTTCGCGTATTAACTAATACCCAACCCCGGTCTCTTCGAATCCAATGTCATTTGAGCCCAATTATTCAAGTGATTAAATTCAAGTACTGGATGTCACCTTTACAAAAATAACATCACACATTTATTATTGATATATCCAATATCATATCAACAGCACGTCACAGTATATCGTCCAATAGATATCATTCAATCCAGACATTCAACACACAATCATTCATAAGCAACCATTATTAATCTCTATCTCTATTATAATTAATTAAATTATCTTAAATTTAATCAGTTACTTAAGAATTAATCACCTATTTCTGCTTAATTAATAATTAATTAATTTCAAGCCTCTTAATTAATTAACATCCTTTAAATATCCATCTTAATTAATCACTTTGATTAATTATTCCTCAATTACATAAGGTAATTATCCTTCAATTAATTTCACAAATTGATTACCTTTACCATTTACAGTAATTAACCTTTAATTACTCACATTAATTAATGGTCCTTAATCAATTATTCCCATAAATTATTTTAATATAATTAATTACATTGATCCTTAATTACAATTAATTAATCTTGAATTAATTAATTGTAACTCTCAATTATAAATTAATTAAATCCTCAATCATTAGTTAATTAAATTAATTAATTATCCTTAATTAATTACTTAATTAATCCTCTTTATACTTAATTAATTAAGTTAATTAATTTCACTTAAATTTCTTAATTAACATAATTAGTCTCAAATTATTAAAACCATAATTATCTGAAAATAAAATCTTGTCTTATTTATGCCTTAATTTTCATTAAAACATTTCATTTTAAAGATAACTTTACTTAATTAAATCATTAATTGAGTTTTAATATACTTACTCAACTTGATAATTTAAAAGTTTCAAAACCAACTTATCTTTAAATACTTTAAAAAAGTATTATCAAGTTGTAATTTAAAATCTAGTTTCAATTTAAATTAGTAAGCTTGCTTTTATAAAATCTTAAAAATTTCCTTTCACTTAAATTTTGAAATAACTTAAACAAAATATAAGTTAAATAAGGTTTTTCAAAACTTTCTTAAACAATGTCAAAGAACAAATATTATATAAGTAATTTATGTAATAAAGTTTAAACTAATTCATTTTTTTTAAAATTTCAAAAACAAGTTGTAAAATCCTTTTTTTTATACCTGCTTCGGGACGAACTCGAAGTCCTCTCGGGTCTAACCCGAGTTCCCTTCTTCTTTTCAAAAGTTAGTTTAGTTTAAGTTTTAAAGTTTAAAACCTGTAACCAAAACACTTCCAAACCTCTCGAGTCTCCACCTGAGTCACGTGCCAAACCCCAAGAACCCTCCTTCGAGTCAAATTCCCACAGCAATCCACTGACACACACCTACCTGTGCATATGCACCGGCGATCAACGCCGCCACGACCAACTCCAGCACCTCCCACACGTCGACGATCCACCCTACACCCGATTCCGACCATCCCTTCGCCACCACATAACCCTTATCAGAAATGAGCTTCACGGATGAACCTCGAACAAAACCGACTGCCTGAAAACAATTCCGCGTCCACGTCGCCGACCATAAGAGTCTCCCATACTCTGGCCACATACCCACCAAACATCCACGCAGCCACCTTCCAAACCCAAAGCTACTCGATGCTTTAGAGACAATGCAGCACCCATAATCGCAAAATCGACAATAACTAGGGTTAAGACCTAAAACTTCACACTGCCGTCGTCATAGTCCATCGTCGCCGCATCCACCACTTTTGCCGAACAACCTAACCCTCCAGCTAGCTCCAGAAGGAACCTCGACCGCCCAGACCCCTTTGATCACCAGAAAACTTACTAAAACCCATTTCCAGTAAATATTGAATTACTCATCTAATTTAACATTAAAAATCAAGATTTCGATGTTAAAAATCTTAGTTTGGAGAAGGAATTCAAATTGTATATATTAATTAATAGATCATTGAATTAAATTTTTAACATGTTCTTAAACTCCTCTGTGCTTTTATTTCTTCCAGATGATATCTATATTTATTTTTCTTAAAAATATTTGTAAAACTTAGTTTAGTCTTAAACAACAAACTTTGTTTAAACAACTCAGCCTAAAAGAAATTTTATTGTGAAGAATTTAATTTTTTAATCTAAGTTTACATCTCTGAAAATTTAAAACAGAGAAGAATGTGACTCCAGACATTTACACAGCATATTCACACAAACAAACTTGTTTCAGCATCATAAAAACATCGTGCAATCACATCTCAAACACACATTACAAGTTTCCACCAAACATATGTCACATGTATCCATCTGAAGGTGATTTATGTTTACAGGTTTAAATAAATTAGAGGCATAAACTAAGAACAGAGATGTTAAACTCAACAGAAATACACATAGGCTTGCATATAAATAGATATTCAATGCAACCACTAACACAGTAACCCACATGCAACTGACATTTGTTATTTAAGTTTAAAATTTTAAAAGTTTACTCACCATCCTCCTTTGAAACCAGAGTACTGTCTGACTATGCATGCTTCCTGCTAATGATTCCCTATTGCTTGAGTTGTATTATTTTGTTTTGATTCTTTACATTTGTTTTTAGGCTGAGGTGAATTTGAAGCCTCCCAGGTTGAAAATGAAGTTGATTTGCATTGCTGAAATTAGAATCTTGTAACTGATGTTGTAGTTTATTACTTTAATTTTCTAATATTTGGTTTCAGTTTTATGGTCTTCTTTAATTTTGAAAGATGAAGGAAAGATTTTTTTTTGAGCTGAAAATAGAAAAGGAATGATAAAAGAGGAGATACATGTTTTATAAAGAAATTTTGATTTTTTTTAAAAAATAAATAGATAAAGAAAATAGAAATAAATGGTGGTACTTGTTAAAAATCTTTAACACTTGTCATTTGAATGTAACAATAGGTTTACACTTGTAATTATAATGTATTAATGTGTTTTTTTA
The DNA here is from genome assembly GCA_030765085.1 of Allium cepa. Lineage (NCBI taxonomy): Eukaryota > Viridiplantae > Streptophyta > Magnoliopsida > Asparagales > Amaryllidaceae > Allium > Allium cepa. The sequence goes on along the minus strand of CM060929.1, from coordinate 795,055,249 downwards.
ATTTTTTATATATATCTTATTATAGTTAAATTTTAGTTTTATACTAATAATATCTTAAGTGTGTTTAATAATCAAACTTCTCTTTGTTCAAATTTTATTTATTAAACTTACATTTGTAATTATGCATGATATATTTATTTTAAATGTTTATAAAGCTTTCGTATTTATTTTATCAATTAATAATCACTTTCTTAATTTATATAAAGAAAGTTTCCTTTAAGGAAAATAATATAAGACAAATCCTATTTTGAATCCAAAATAATTTAAAGTATTTATCTTTTAAATTTCAATTTAAATCCAGAATTCCAATTCTAATTAAAAATTAAAAATCAACTCATAAATATAAATATACACTTTTAAGCAAACACATCTTAAATTTGTTTTTTTAAAAAAATTTCTCTACTTAAAATCTGCTTATATATATATATATATTCAATCTTTATTATTTTCAGATATTTAAATTGAACTTTTGTTAAAATTTTAAATTAATTTATATATCCAGATATATATGTATATATCATAATTTCATTTGTTCAATTAACAAATACGTATTTTAAAAAATTTAATCCTATTAATTTCCAATTAATAGATGCCTAGAAATTCGGGTTATCACAGGGAGATTCATTAAACCAACAGTTCCCTCTGTTTGATTCACGTGAGCAATATCATCAGTAGTAGCATGATTCTATAGATTATAACCATTAATAGTGTGTCCAATTGCCAAGTCCATGCCACTTTCCAAAAGTTGGGTTTGGGTTCACCATTGGAGGGGTCGGTGCCGATCCCTAACCTCGGCTCGGTACTGATCCCCAAACTCAAGCCTAGGGCTCGTCGTCTTCCTTGGTTCAATTTTCCAGCAACACTTTGTAATGACCCTAATTTTGACTAACATTATTTTGGACATTTAATAAGATAAATTAAATGAAATAATGTAGATGGTTAAGCGATTTAGATTTGTTAATTAATAAGAGGACCGTGCCGTAATGAATGTATAAGCAAAAGAAAATTAAAAATAAGTAAGTGGAATATGGTAAGGGAAAAATAGGAATAGCCTTTGTTCTAATACCCTAAACCCTTCTATCCTTCATTTCTTATTTATTTCAACATTCACAAACGAAACTAAAACACTAGTGAGTTCGACCGGCCACCATTAAAGAGATTCAAGGAGAAGAAAAGCTAGAACTTAAGTAGAAAGCTTAAAAAAAACCAATCAAAGAGAAAATTTCAACCTACATAACACCAAGCCATGGTGAATAATTTGATTTACATCTCACTGATAATAATTTCGGTTTCAAGGTTTGATCCGAATTATTTTGTAAATAATATGCCATGTTATGTTTGTTTAAATGGATATATATGTGCTTGTTGATGATTTATATTATTTCATATAGATTTTATGATAAGTTTAGATGGAAAAACCTACTAAATGGCATCCAAATGATTTGCGTTTTTGATATATGGTCAAAAACATTATTTTAGAAGTGGGTTTCAAGTTTTATAATTTTCTAAATTATTGTGGAATTATTACGAATTTTCTATGAGAGAAAATAATTGATATTCAGTTTAAATTGTTTAAGGTAATTATATAATGAATTTAGATCTGAAATTTACATATGTTATAAAATATATAAAAAGTAAATTATGGTGATTTTTGAATAATTTTCCTAAGTATTTTACCATGATTATAAAATTATTTAAGTTAAGGGACTTAAATGTTTTATATGTTTTATCAAGGGGAAGGGCTTATTTGCTTAAAATGTTTTAAATGGTTCATTGCGATTTCGCAGCCTTTTAAAAAAGGATTTTGACAAAGAAATGGAAACCGACCATATTTTGACAAATTAGGCAAGTTAGGTGAAAAGAAATTATTCTGAAAGGCATAAAATCAGTGTTGTTTTGGTTTACCACTTTGTTACTTCCATTTGCTAGCTTTTGGCACCATACTTCCACTAATGAACCCATTCGAAACCACTAACATAGTATCAAGCCATTGATACGTAGAGGATTGGAGAATGGCGGAATGGACTATGTCGAAACCATGCTTTCGAAGAGGAGAGGTTATTCTTATAGGCTTTCAAATACATTACTTACATCTGTTTACAAAAGATGCTTATGAAGAGGTTAAGCAAACTTTATTATCTTTTGAATCAATCAACTTGCCTTTGTTTTAAAAAGGGCTTTCGAAAGACTTTCCAAATTTTGAACCTACTCGATACCCACGCTGCCGCATGCATACCTTGCGAATTACTTAAGGCCGCTTTTCTTTATACCCTTAAACTACAAATTTTAAAGGGTGCTTTCGCCTTTTACTTTGACACCACTTTCTCGGTGCTTTCGAAAGGGACATATAGCCGCTTTTGAATAGTTTTGGAAGCAATGGTTTCGAAAGGTTGATTTTCGAAGCTATCCTCTCCCCCGATTCAATTAATTCGATTAAAGCTTTCAAAAGCATACTTTTACTTTTGTTTTCTTTGACCCAATTGTTATAATAAATGTTAAACCCAATGGTTTCGAAAGGAATAATTTTAAATGGTTTCGAAGCAATGTTTCCACAATCCTTTACTTGAGCCTAATGCTTTCGGAAGGTATATTGTCAATGTTTCGAAAGGTATGTTTTAAGTATTTTGAAAGGAAGGTAATAATGCTTTCAAAAGATATGTATAAATGGTTTTGAAAGGGGGATGTCTAAGGTTTTAGGTAATGCATGCGAAAGGGTTGTTTTCAATGATTTCAAAAGGTAATGTTAAGATTTTAAACAAGGGTTTCGAAGGTATTAATTTGGTTTCATGGCCTAAAGGTTTTCTAAGTTAAAGAAGATTTTAGCTTATTTTTGAATGGATAGATAATCCCATTGATTAGATTTCATCAACATTGTTTTGTATAAAGCATATATCATGGCATAAGTATTCAAGTAAAGCAAAGAGTATGATTTTTCTTGTTTTATAAAGATATAATTTCAAGGGTGAATCATTTGTAAAGATTATTTACAAGGAAATGAAAGTTTAATCGGGTAGTTAACCCTAAGTTTATGACTCGGGTATTAGAAGACTAGATGGTAATCATATGTGGTCATGCCCTATATTTTAGCTATTAGCCCCTAGCTAAAATAAGTCCAAAATTCCAGTGTGTAGGGCATTTTCATAGATGGGACTAAAATGATGTTACACACAGAAGAGAATATACAGAGTAAACATAGTTTATTGGTGATTCCAAAAAACCATTAGGATTAGTTGACCCTAGAAAAAGATGGTTAAGGGCAGATGACCCAGTATTGTGTCTAACAGAAATTAGATTATCGATTATGTCTGATAGGCCCGAGTTAATCAATGATCAACAGTTAGCCAGATAAAACTATAGTGTGACAAATAGTCCAATGATTACCTAATTTATTTGTGTAAGTATTATTGCTCTTGCGGTTATAATCAGTTTGATTGCAGGATTTTGTTTTATAAAAAATATGATTTTGAAAAATATTAGTGAGGGGAAACCTGTTCCGCTAAGCAGCGTGGTCTTACTTAATATCGGTATACCGCGTTGTAATAGTTTTATCCACACCAAGTTTTATGCCAGACTAAAAGTTTATGTTTTTCCACTTGAACTCTCGGGTGCTCAAAATCAATTTGAGTAGATTGAGAGTGAAGGTCTTTTCAAGTTTAGTAGGTTGGGCGAATAAGATAGCTATGTAGAAGTTATTTAGTATTATTTTCGCTGTGATGTATTTATGACTGGTATGTCTATCTAGTACTTTGACATCCAATGGGGCATCTTCATATGTCGCTCTAGGTGTAATTTGTAATAATTATATTTTATCAAAACCTAGGAATCATTTTGGGATTATGTAACTGAACAAGAAATATGGATTTGAAATGTAATCGAAAAAGTCGTTTATTTTATTTCATACTCACGTGCTTTTGATATTATAGATACCATTGACATTACCATATCTTATCATCGGAAGTTAATACTATAGATGACTGTCGCATTTATAGTGCTTAACTTTAGGCCTCAAGATAGGGGATGTTGCAACTTGGTATTAGAGCATAGGTTTATGAAAACTTAAAAGAAATTTTAAACTTAAAATGATTTTAAAAGCATAATCCTAAGGAATTAGAGAAAAGATTGGGGTATGAGATAACGTTATAATTTCAAGGGTGATATTGTGACCGTGAATTTCATGAAATATTCATAACTTACCCAACTTACTCTCCTTCTTAGTCCACTCTCTTAAGGCCGACTTTCTATGCTGCTTAATGTTTTGAGTTGCTAGATAAATATTCTCTATCGAGTTGCTCAGTTTAGTGTAGTTATCGTATTTAGAAGTCCTAATATGGTTCTTGTTCTCTGGCTCCTTCTTCTTATCCCCATAATTGGTTTGTTTCAATTATCATTTTGATTACCAAAATTCACATCGACATTCCCAAAATTTCCTCCAAATTGCTTTACGGCAACATTGCTTTTTATGAGTTCATTCAATTTCCGTCACCGGTCCTCCGTAGACGTTTCTTTGCTTCCTACAAGCACAAGTATGCATTGGCCTTTTTATAGAGAGCATCCGTTGTTGATAGGGGCTTGCTTTCCAACCATTCCACAAACTCTATATCGGGATGAATCCCCTTTATCAATGACGTCAGCACTATGTCATCCTAGGGATCTATAACTTCTATCACGGCTATATAGAACTGGTTTAAGAAATCCTTCAACGACTCTCCCTCTGCTTCTAAGAGGTTCGATGAGGACATCACATGCTTTGGACATGTAGTATGCAAATATAATTGTTCTTCAAACTTCTTCGATAACTCATCAAAAGATGATATGGACCACGATGGAAATTTAGCGAACCACATCGTAGCTACTCCTTTTAAGAAAATTGGGAAAAAACGAAATTTTATAGCATCGGAAGCTTTGGCTAAATTCATATGCCATTCATATCTTATCAAGTGTTGCCTAGAGTCTGTCATTTCCCCGTACAATGGCATAGTTGGCATTGCGAATCTCCAAAGGTATCTCTCACGTAGAATGTTTTTTGTAAACAGATTTCGATTGGGAGAGACACCCCATTCATTGTTACTCTTGAAATGATTCTTACTAATAAGTCTCCTAACCATACTCCTAGTATTCTGAGTCAATAGGTTCAATTGAATGACGGTAATCAGGCTCCGCATTGAGTGTTTGGCCTGGTGAACGCTCTTGATTTGGCTCTCGATACCTAGATTCTCCATCCTTTGGGAGTGCAACGACCCAGAATTTTCGAACCCGAAAATTCCAGATAGTTATGAAAAAGAAGAAAGAGATAGAAGAAGAAGATCTGAAACACCAACATCTCACATTTGCAGCGGATAAAATATAATAATAAATAATAACAGTTTGCAAAAGAATATTATATCTGTCAATTACATTTTAATACATCAGAGTCACATATATGCAGACATTGAATATACTCAATTATCATGTCACAGATACACAACAATATTATACAGTGGAAATACTCTATACGCTCTTGCCATCCAGCTCGCCTCCTGAGCTCCAGAATGTACCTACCTGGAAATCTATAATACTCGGTCTGACCTGAGCATTACACCAAAGCAACACTCGGGTCAGGCTGAAAACCAGCGTGAGCAAACCCATATCACAAGAAATACTAATGCATAAACTACATAAAACCCGGGTAACACATATCACTTTACACAATTTGCATTTTCTTATTGACATCACTTATGATCCGATTCACTTAATCATCCCATACCAGCCTATTGATTTCACATATCAATCTATAAAGAATCGAAGTTGTTTCGGGTATTAACTAATGCCCGACCCCGGTCTCTTCGAATCCAATGTCATTTTAGCCCAAATTATTCAAGTGATTAAATTCAAGTACTGGATGTCACCTTTACATAGATAACATCACACATTTATTATTGATATATGCAATATCATATCAACAGCACGTCACAGCATATCGTCCAATAGATATCATTCAATCCAGACATTCAACACACAATCATTCATAAGCAACAGTTATTAATCCCTATTATAATTAATTAAATTATCTTAAATTTAATCAATTACTTAAGAATTAATCACCTATTTCTGCTTAATTAACAATTAATTAATTTCGAGCCTCTTAATTAATTAACATCCTTTAAATATCCATCTTAATTAATCACTTTGATTAATTATTCCTCAATTACATAAGGTAATTATCCTTCAATTAATTTCACAAATTGATTACCTTTACCATTTACAGTAATTAACCTTCAATTAATTTAATATAATTAATTACATTGATCCTTAATTACAATTAATTAATCTTGAATTAATTAATTGTAACTCTCAATTATAAATTAATTAAATCCTCAATCATTAGTTAATTAAATTAATTAATTATCCTTAATTAATTACTTAATTAATCCTCTTTATACTTAATTAATTAAGTTAATTAATTTCACTTAAATTTCTTAATTAACATAATTAGTCTCAAATTATTAAAACCATAATTATTTGAAAATAAAATCTTGTCTTATTTATGCCTTAATTTTCATTAAAACATTTCATTTTAAAGATAACTTTACTTAATTAAATCATTAATTAAGTTTTAATTTACTTACTCAACATGATAATTTAAAAGTTTCAAAACCAACTTATCTTTAAATACTTTAAAAAAAAATAACAAGTTGTAATTTAAAATATAGTTTCAATTTAAATTAGTAAGCTTGCTTTTATAAAATCTTAAAAATTTCCTTTCACTTAAATTTTATAATAACTTAAACAAAATATAAGTTAAACATGGTTTTTCAAAACTTTCTTAAACAATATCAAAGAATAAGTATTATTTAAGTAATTTATATAATAAAGTTTAAACTAATTCATTTTTTTAAATTTCAAAAACAAGTTGTAAAATCTTTTTTTTATACCTGCTTCGGGACGAACCCGAAGTCCACTCGGGTCTAACCCGAGTTCCCTTCTTCCTTTCAAAAATTAGTTAGTTTAGTTTAAGTTTTAAAGTTTAAAACCTATAACCAAAACACTTCCAAACCTCTCAAGTCTCCACCCGAGTCATGTGCCATACCCCATGAACCCTCCTTCGAGTCAAATTCCCACAGCAGTCCACTAACACATTCCTACCTGTGCATATGCACCGACGATCAACGCCGCCGCGACCAACTCCAACACCTCCCACACGTCGACGATCCACCCTACAGCCGATTCCGACCATCCCTTCGCCACCACATAACCCTAATCAGAAACGAGCTTCACAGATGAACCTCGAACAAAACCCACTGCTTGAAAAAAATTCCACATCCACGTCGTCGACCACAAGAGTCTCGCATACTCCGGCCACATCCCCACCAAACATCCATGCATCCACCTTACAAACCCCAAGCTACTCGATGCTTTAGAGACAATGCAGCCCCCATAATCGCAAAATCGACAATAACTAGGGTTAAGACCTAAAACTTCACACTGCCGTCGTCATAGTCCATCGTCGCTGCATCCACCACTTTTGCCGAACCACCCAACCCTCCAGCTAGCTCCAGAAGGAACCTCGACCACCCAGACCATTTTGATCACCAGAAAACTCACTAAAACCCATTTCCAGTAAATATTGAATTGCTCATCTAATTCAACTTTAAAAATCAAGATTTCAGTGTTAAAAATCTTAGTCTGGAGAAGGAATTCAGATTGTATAGATGAATTAACATATCATTGAATTTGATTTTTAACATCTTCTTAAACTCCTCTGTGCTTTTATTTCTTCCTTCCAGATGATAACTATATTTATTTTTCTGAAAAATATTTGTAAAACTTAGTTTAGTCTTAAACAACAAACTTTGTTTAAATAACGCAGCCTAAAAGAAATTTTATTGTGGAGAATTTAAATTTTTAATCTAAGTTTACATCTCTGAAAATTTAAACTAGAGAAGAATGTCATTCCAGATATTTACACAGTATATTCACACGCACAAACTTGTTTCAGCACCATAAAACCATCGTGCAATCACATCTCAAACACACATTACAAGTTTCCATCAAACATATGTCACATGTATCCATCTGAAGGTGATTTATGTTTACAGGTTTAAACAAATCAGAGGCATAAACTAAGAACAGAGATGTTAAACTCAACAGAAATACACATAGGCTTGCATATAAACAGATATTCAATGCAACCACTAACAAGTAACCCACATGCAACTGACATTTGTTATTTAAGTTTAAAATTTTAAAAGTTTACTCACCATCCTCCTTTGAAACCAAAGTACTATCTGACTAAACATGCTTCTTGCGGATGATTCCCTATTGCTTGAGTTGTATTGTTTTGTTTTGATTCTTTACATTTGATTTCAGGCTGAGTTGAATTTGAAGCCTCCCAGGTTGAAAATGAAGTTGATTTGCATTGCTAAAATTTGAATCTTGTAACAAATGTTGTAGTTTATTACTTTAATTTTCTAATATTTGGTTTCAGTTTTATGGTCTTCTTTAATTTTGAAAGATGAAGGAAAGATTTTTTTTGAGCTGAAAATAGAAAAGAAATGATAAAAGAGGAGATACATGTTTTATAAAGAAATTTTGATTTTAAAAAAAAATAAATAAAGAAAATAGAAATAAATGGTGACACTTGTTAAAAATCTTTAACGCTTGTCATTTGCATGTAACAATAGGTTTACACTTGCAATTATAATGTATTAATGTGTTTTTTAAAAAAAAATTTATATATCTTATTATAGTCAAATTTTAGTTTTATACTAATAATATCTTAAGTGTGTTTAATTATCAAACTTCTCTTTGATCAAATTTTATTTATTAAACTTACATTTGAAATTGTGCATGATATATTTATTTTAAATGTTTATAAAGCTTTTGTATTTATTTTATCAATTAACAATCACTTTCTTAATTTATGTAAAGAAAGTTTCCTTTAAGGAAAATAATATAAGATAAATCCTATTTTGAATCCAAAATAATTTAAAGTATTTATCTTTTAAATTTCAATTTAAATCCAGAATTCCAATTCTAATTAAAAAGTAAAAATCAAATCATAAATATAAATATACACTTTTAAGTAAACACATCTTAAATTTTTTTTGAAAAAAAATTTCTCTGCTTAAAATCTGCTTATTATATATATATATATTCAATCTTTATTATTTTCATATATTTAAAATTCAACTTTTGTTAAAAAAATGAATTCATTTATATATCCAGATATATATATATATATATATATATATATCGAAATTTCATTTGTTCAATTAACAAATAAGTATTTTAACAATTTTAATCTTGTTAATTTCCAATTAACAGATGCCTAGAAATTCGGATTATCACAGGGAGATCCATTAATCCAACAGTTCCCTGTGTTTGATTCACGCGAGTAATATCATCAGTAGTAGCATGATTCTCTGGATTATAACCATTAATAGTGTGTCCAATTGCCATGTCCATGCCACTTTCCAAAAGATGGGCTTTGGGTTCACCATTGGAGGGGTCGGTGCCGACCCCTAACCTCGGCTCGGTACTGATCCCCAAACTCAAGCCTAGGGCTCGTCCTCTTCCTTTGTTCAATTTTCCAGCAACACTTTGTAATGACCTTAATTTTGACTAACATTATTTAGGACATTTAATAAGATAAATTAAATGAAATAATGTAGATGGTTAAGCGATTGAGATTTGTTAATTAATAAGGGGACTGTGTCGTAATGAATGTATAAGCAAAAGAAAATTAAAAATAAGTAAGAGGAATATGGTAAGAGAAAAATAGGTATAGCCTTTGTTCTTATACCCTAAACCCTTCCGTCCTTCATTTTTTATTTATTTCAACATTCACAAACAAAACTAAAACACTAGTGAGTTCGACCGGCAACCATTAAAGAGATTCAAGGAGAAGAAAAACTAGAATTTAAGTAGAAAGCTTAAGAAAAACCAATCAAAGAGAAAATTTCAACCTACATAACACCAAGCCATGGTGAATAATTTGATTTACATCTCACTGATAATGATTTCGATTTCAAGGTTTGATCTGAATTATTTTGTAAATAATATGCCATGTTATGTTTGTTTAAATGGATATATATGTTCTTGTTGATGATTTATATTATTTCATATAGATTTTATGATAAGTTTAGATGGGAAAACCTACTAAATGACCTCCAAATGATTTGCGTTTGTGATATATGGTCAAAAACATTATTTTAGAAGTGGGTTTCAAGTTTCATATTTTTCTAAATTATTGTGGATTTATTACGAATTTTATGTGAGAGAAAATAATTGATATTCGGTTTAAATTATTTAAGGTAATTATATAATGAATTTGGATCTGAAATTTACATACGTTATAAAATATATAAAAAGTAAATTATGGTGATTTTTGAATAATTTTCCTAAGTATTTTACCATGATTATAAAATTATTTAAGTTAAGGGAATTAAATGTTTTATATGTTTTATCAAGGGGAAGGGCTTATTTGCTTAAAATGTTTTAAATGGTTCATTGCGATTTCGGCAGCCTTTTAAAAAAGGATTTTGACAAAGAAATGGAAACCGATCATATTTTGACAAATTAGGCAAGTTAGGTGAAAAGAAATTATTTTGAAAGGCATAAAATCAGTGTTGTTTTGATTTACCACTTTGTTACTTCCATTTGCTAGCTTTTGGCACCATACTTCCACTAATGAACCCATTCGAAACCACTAACATAGTATCAAGCCATTGATACGTAGAGGATTGGAGAATGGCGGAAGGGACTATGTCGAAACCATGCTTTCGAGGAGGAGAGGTTATTCTTATAGGCTTTCAAATACATTACTTACATCTGTTTACAAAAGATGCTTATGAAGAGGTTAAGCAAACTTTATTATCTTTTGAATCAATCAACTTGCCTTTGTTTTAAAAAGGAGCTTTCGAAAGACTTCCCAAATTTTGAACCCACTCGATACCCACGCTGCCGCATGCATACCTTGCGAATTACTTAAGGCCGCTTTTCTTTATACCCTTAAACTACAAATTTTAAAGGGTGCTTTCGCCTTTTACTTTGACACCACTTTCTCGGTGCTTTCGAAAGGGACATATAGCCACTTTTGAATAGTTTTGGAAGCAATGGTTTCGAAAGGTTGATTTTCGAAGCTATCCTCTCCCCCGATTCAATTATTCGATTAAAGCTTTCAAAAGGGTACTTTTACTTCTGTTTTCTTTGTCCCAATGGTTATAATAAATGTTAAACCCAATGGTTTCGAAAGAAATAATTTTAAATGGTTTCGAAGCAATGTTTCCACAATCCTTTACTTGAGCCTAATGCTTTCGAAAGGTATATTGTAAATGTTTTGAAAGGTATGTTTTAAGTACTTTGAAAGGAAGGTAATAATGCTTTCAAAAGATATGTATAAATGGTTTTGAAAGGGGATGTCTAAGGTTTTAAGTAATGCGTGCGAAAGGGTTGTTTTCAGTGATTTCAAAAGGTAATGTTTAAGGTTTTAAGCAAGGGTTTCGAAGGTATTAATTTGGTTTCATGGCCTAAAGTTTTCTAAGTTAAATAAGGTTTTAGCTTATTTTTGAATGGATAGATAAACCCATTGATTAGATTTCATCAACATTGTTTTGTATAAAGCATATATCATGGCATAAGTATTCAAGTAAAGCAAACAGTATGATTTTTCTTGTTTTATAAAGATATAATTTCAAGGGTGAATCATTTGTAAAGATTATCTACAAGGAAATGAAAGTTTAATAGGGTAGTTAACCCTAAGTTTATGACTCGGGTATTAGAAGACCATATGGTAATCGTATGTGGTCATGCCCTATATTTTAGCTATTAGCCCCTAGCTAAAATAAGTCCAAAATTCCAGTGTGTAGGGCTTTTTCATAGATGGGACTAAAATGATGTTACACACAGAAGGGAATATATAGAGTAAAGATAGTTTATTGGTGATCCCACAAAACCATTAGGATTAGTTAACCCTAGAAAAAGATGGTTAAGGGCAGATGGCCCAGTATTGTGTCTAACAGAAATTAGATTATTGATCATGTCTGATAGGCCTGAGTTAATCAATGATCAACAGTTAGTCAGATAAAACTATAGTGTGACAAATAGTCCAATGATTACCTAATTTATTTGTGTAAGTATTATTGCTCTTTTGATTATAATCAGTTTGATTGGAGGATTTTGTTTTATAAAAAATATGATTTTGAAAAGATATTAGTGAGGGAAAACCTGTTCCGCTAAGTAGTGTGATCTTACTTAATATCGGTAAACCGCGTTGTAATAGTTTTATCCACACCAAGTTTTATGCCTGACTAAAAGTTTATGTTTTTCCACTTGAACTCTCGGGTGCTCAAAATCAATTTGAGTAGATTGAGAGTGAATGTCTTTTCAAGTTTAGTAGGTTGGGCGAATAAGCTAGCTATGTAGAAGTTATTTAGTATTATTTTCGCTGTGATGTATTTATGACTGGTATGTCTATCTAGTACTTTGACATCCAATGGGGCATCTTCATATGTCGCTCTAGGTGTAATTTGTAATAATTATATTTTATCAAAACCTGGGAATCATTTTGGGTTTATGTAACTGAACAAGAAATATGGATTTGAAATGTAATCGGAAAAGTCGTTTATTTTATTTCATACTCACGTGCTTTTGATATTATAGATACCATTAACATTACCATATCTTATCATCGGAAGTTAATACTATAGATGACTGCCATATTTATAGCGCTTTACTTTAGGCCTCAAGATAGGGGATGTTGCAACTTGGTATCAGAGCATAGGTTTATGAAAACTTAAAAGAAATTTTAAACTTAAAATGATTTTAAAAGCCTAATCCTAAGGAATTAGAGAAAAGATTGGGGTATGATATGACATTATAATAACGTACTTATATTTTCTACATATAAGTATACGCTTCATCTCTATTCTCTCATTTTTCTTAGGCTGTTCTTCTATAGCTTGCAAAGACTCGAATCCTGATTTTAAAAAAGTAAGATATGAATGCTAGGAATGAAAGAGTTAACCTTGATGGAGGAAGCACCACCATTAATGGAAATGCTAGATCAAACACTGAAAGGAATCCAGGTCGGGCACCGGCTGCTAATGTGGGTACTGGAGCGTCGCAAGGTGATATGGGAGCTATGTATTAATTCTTCATCAACCTAATGCAAGCTAGAGCTGCTGCATGATTAGCTGGAGGAAATGTAGAAGAAGGAAATCAGGAAGCTCTGGTGTTCAATATTTATGCAGAGATTATGATAGGCTTGGCGGGAAGACATTCATCGGGACTGAGGATGCAATAGAAGTAGAGAATCGGTTGCTTCATTGCAAGAGGATTTTTGCTGATTTAGGGCTTAATGATGAGAAGAAGAGGGGACATGCTTCGAGACAGTTGCAAGGAGCAGCACTGTACTGGTGGAATAGTGTTACTGTGGGAGTAAATGAGAAGACCCTGACTTGGGTGGAATTCAAAAGGAGGTTTGAGGAAAGATTCATGTCAGAAATCACCAAGTAAACTCTGCTCAGGAAGTTCGTTGAGTTGGTGCAGGGAAACATGACAGTGCTTGAGTATGCTACCGGATTTAAGGAGCTATCATGATATGGGTATGCTATGGTAGATATCATTATCAAAAGGAATGAGCAGTTCATCTACGGATTGAAACCCTAGCTTGCTAAAGTAACTTTGCCACATATTAGGGATCCGTGCGATGTAGTTGTTGAGATGTCTTTGAGGCATAAGGAGATGCTTACTTTCCATGATAATAACAAAGCAAGGGAAACTCAAAGCGGGTAGAACCATAAGAGAATGTTTTTCCATAAGAAAAGGAGGAGCAGCCAAGAAAGGAAAGGCCAATGTAGTTTGCTATAAGTGCGACAAGAAGGGACATTTCACTCATAAGTGTCAGACAAGCAAATGGAAGAAGGTTGCTGACAAGAAAGAAGAGAGGTGCTTCAATTGTGATTAGATTGGGCATTATAAGAACTAGTGCAAGGAACCAGCCAAGGATGAAAAGGCAATATGTTTGCATTGCAACCAGCTACCTCAAGACTAACGGAAGAGGAGAAAGGTAAATCTGTGTTGGGAGGTAAGCTTTTGATTCATGGTGCGTTAGTTAGAGTCCTATCCGATACTGGTGCATCACATTAATTTATATCTCATTGTTTGGTAGATAAGCTTAACCTAGAACCCTCATACCTAGTTACTTCCTTAAGGATTGCGAATCCGATAGGAGGGTATGCGACTCTTGGGATGAGATGTGACCACTTAAAATTTGAATTGTTAGGTCATATATTTGCTTGTAGTTTGCATGTATTTGATTTCTTAGGGTTGGGAATTATTTTGGGTATGGATTGGTTAAGTAAGTATGATGCTAAGATATTTTGGTATGATAGGAGCATATCACTTAGACATCCTAGTTATAGTGATTAGATGATATACTCTATAGAAATCCCTAGTTTTGAAGTAAATGCTTTATTGGGTGTTATGGAGGCAGGAGACGAGTTGAATCGAGTTTTCCTTGTTTGATAGTTCACTGGTGTCTTTGAGCTCATAGTAGAACTATCGCAGAAATGAGCTATTGAGCTTCAAACAGATTTAGTACCAAGTACCGAACCTGTTTGTAGATAGCTAAGTAGGTTGAAACCTACCGAGATGAAGGAGTAAAAGGTGCAATTTATCAGACCTAGTAGTTTGCCTTGAGGAGCAGCCGTAGCATTTGTAAAGAAACAGAATGGATCATTTAGGTTGTGTATTGATTATCTTAAGTTGAATGAGAAGACGATAAAGAATTGGTATCCATTACCTAGAATTGATGATTCGTTCGACCAGTTGAGTGGAGCTAAAGTATTTTTTCATTTGGATTTGGAAAAAGGGTTCCATCAGCTTAGAGTAGCAGAGGATAGAATTCCTTTGAAGACGTTTAGGATAAGATATGGATCGTACGAATGGCTAGTGATGCCGTTCGGACTAGCTAATGTGCCAGCATGCTTCGTAGACTTGATAAACATAATATTCCGAGAACATCTGGACAGATTTGTACTAGTATTCATAAATGTCATATTGATATATTTTAATGATGAAAGGGATCATGAAGTTCACCTTAGAATAGTGCTTGAGACGCTGAGGCAACATCTACTAAAGACGAAGTTTTCAAAGTGTCATTTCTGGAAGAAAGAAGTTAAATTTTTTAGTCACATGGTTTCAAAGAAGGGTTTGTCAGTTGATCCAGATAAGATCGAAGATGTTAACAATTGAAAGTGATCAGAGACGGTGACTGAGATCAAAAGTTTTCTTGGACTTGCCGGCTATAACGGGAGATTATTTAAGGATTTTTGTGGATAGCGACACCGATGATTAAGCTAACTTGGAAAGAAGTGAAGTTTGTCTCGACTGGTAAGTGTGAGGAGACATTCCAGAACTGAATCACTTATTAACTAATGCACCTATGTTAGTACTTCAATATAGGAATCAAGGATTAGTAATGTACAGGGATGCATGTGGTACCAGATTAAGGGCTATTAATGTAGATAGGTAAAGTTATTTTTTATGCTTCACGACATCTTGGACTGCATGAAGTGAGATATCCTACTCATGATCTAGAGTTGGCAGCGGTGATCTTTGCACTGAAAATATGGAGACATTATCTCTTAAGGGAGAGATTTGAGTTATACATAGGTCATAAGTCCTTAAGGCATTTATTCTCTCAAAAAGGGTTGAATATGTGACAGCAAAGATGGCTGGAGTTTTAGCCGCTTATGATTTTGGAATAGAGTATATACCTGAAAAATGAAATAAAGTAGCAGATGCTCTTAGCAGAAAACATCAAAATTTATGCGCTAGCTATGTTAACAGAATGGAAGGGCCTTGAAGCATTGACTACATATGGAATACCATGGGGATTTGAGGCAAGTTCTAGCCAATAAATCGCCATGTTATCATATTTGGAAGTTCGACCAATGATGATTGAAAGTATTGCTTCTAAACAAGGAGAGGATCCATTATTGGCTGAACGGATCAGAAAGTTGAGGGATGGAATAGAGAGAGATGGCTTGAAAGATTTCAGTCTTGACCAGAATGGATTATCCAGGAAGAAAGGAAGACTATGTGTTCTGAATGTGGGAAGCATTAGGAAGGAAGTTCTTAGAGAATGTTATCATTCGAGGTTCACCATTCATACAGGTGGAACTAAGATGTTCCAGTATATGAAAAGGAGTTTCTACCGAGAAGGTATGAAAAGAGATGTAGGCTTATGGGTGAGGTTGTGTTTGAATTGTCAATGGATAAAAGCCGAATAGAAACTTAGTGGGTTGCTTCAGCCTTTAGATGTTCCAGTCTGGAAATGGGATTCTATCTCAATGGATTTTATAGACGAGGTCGAATCAAGAAAATGAAAGTATGTGGGTCATAGTGGATAGGTTGACTAGGAGGACCATTTCATTCTAATTAACTCAACCAGGATGCACCTATTTTAGCTGAATTGTTTATCAAGAATATAGTTAAACTGCATGGAATTCCTAGTAGTATAGTAAGTGATAGAGATTCCTTATTCACTAGTGAGTTCTGGAAGAGTCTATATGAGACTTTAGGTGCCAAGCTCAAGATGAGTACCACTTACCATCCGCCGAAAGATGGGCAAACATAGAGAATTAACAAAGTCTTAGAGGATTTGTTAAGAGCTTGTGTGCTAGATTTTAGAGAATCATAGGAAGACTATCTACACTTAGTCGAGTTTTCATATAACAGCAGTTATTAGACTAGTACAAGGATGGTATCGTTTGAAGCTTTTTATGGAAGATCACGCAAATCTCCCATTTGTTGGTTAGGGACCGGGGATAGGATAGTCCTTGGTCCAAATTTGGTTAGGAAAGCTGCTGAAAAGATTGAGTTAATTTGAGTTAGGATAATGGAAGCTCGGTCTAGGTAGAAGAGTTATGCTGATAAAAGACGGAAAGACTTAGAATTCTCAGTTGGAGATCATGTTTTCGTCAAGATATCACCAATGAAAGGCGTAATCTGTTTTTGGAAAATTAGGAAAATTGGCACCCAGATTCGTTGGATCATTTCCTATTATAGAAAGGATCGGGCTATAGAGTAGAATTACCGAATACTTTGGCAGGAGTCCATAATGTTTTTCATATTTCTCATCTAAGAAAGTGTATTCGAGATCTAGTAACTACTATTACACCAACTTCGTTAGATGAACTAGTAATGGAACCGGATATGACTATGTTAGAAGATCAGTTCTCATAGTTGCGAGAGATGAGAAGAGACAAAGGAACAAGACAATCAGATTAGCAAAAGTCCAATGGAGTGACGATGAGAGAGACTATACTCGAGAAACTGAGAGCAATATTATAGATACTTATCCTGACTTGTTTCATGATATGTTATACCTTTATATTTGATTGTTACGAGTACCTTATCATAATTTCGAGGTTGAAGTTCTTTAAGGAGGAGAGTCTATAATTAAATCTAATTTTGGCTAACATTATTTAGGACATTTAATTAGATAATGAAATAATGTAGATGGTTAAAGGATTAAGATTTGGTTAATTAATAAAGGGGTCGTGCCTCAATGAATGTATAAGAAAAATAAAATTAAAAATAATAAAGTAGGAGGAATATAGTAAGGGTCAAATAGGAATAGCCTTTGTTCTTATACCCTAAACCCTTCTATCCTTTGTTCTTATACCCTAAACCCTTCTATCCTTTATTTGTTATTCATTTCAACATTTATAGACAAAATCAAAGCACTAGTGAGCTCGACGGCCACCAATAAAGAGATTCAAGGAGAAGAAAAGTTAGGATTCAAGTAGATTGCTTAAGCAAATCAATCAAAGAGCAAATCTCAACTTTCGTAACACTAAGCCAAGTTGAATAATTTGATTTACACCTCACTTTGGATTATGATTTCGGTTTCAAGGTTTGATCCAAATCATTTTGCAAATAATATGCCATGTTATGTTTGTTTAAATGGATATATATGCTCATTGATGATTTATATTATTTCATATAGATTTTATGATAAGTTCATATTGGAAAACCTATTAAATGACATCCAAATGATTTGCGTTTTTGATATATGGTTGAAAACATTATTTTAGAAGTGGGTTTCAAGTTTCATAATCTTCTAAGTTATTGTGGATTTATTATGAATTTTCTATGAGAGAAAATAGTTGATATTGGGTTTAAATTATTTAAGGAAATTATATAATGAATTCGGATCTGAAATTTATATATGTTATAAAACATATAAAAACAAATTATGGAGATTTTTGGAGAATTTTCCTTTGTATTTTACCATGGTTATAAAATTATTTAAGTTAAGGGACTTAAATGTTTTGTACATTTTATCTAAGGGAAGTGCTTATTTGCTTAAAATGTTTTAAATGGTTGATTGTGAATTCGGCAGCCTTTTAGAAAAGGAATTTTGACAAAGAAATTGCAACCAATCACAGTTTTAAAAATTTGGCAAGTTAGTTGAAAAGAAATTACTTGGAAATGAAAAAAAATCAGTTTTTTTATTTACCACTTTTCCACTTCCATATGCTAGCTTTCGTCACCATACTTCCCCTAATGAACCCATTCAAAACAATTACACATGGTATTATCTAGCCATTGATACGTAGTGGATTAGAGAAAGGCTAAAGGGACTGTGTTGAAACCATGCTTTTGATAGGGTGGAGGTTATTCTTATAAGCTTTCAATTTCCATTACTTACTTCTATTTATAACAGATTCTTTCGAAGAGGTTGAAGCCAAATTTATTAGCTTCAAATCAATAAACTTGCCTTGTTTTAAAAAGGAGCTTTCAAAAGAGTTGCCGCTTTTTGAACCTACTCGATATCTATGCTGCCGCATTCATACCTTTCGAATTAGTTAAGGGCACTTTTCTTTATAGCCTTAAAACTACGTATTCGAAAGGGTGATTTCCACTTTTAACTTTGAAGCCGCTTTCTCAGTGCTTTCGAAAGGGTCATGTAGCCGCTTTTGAATGATTTTGGAGGCAATGGTTTCAAAAGTTTGAGTTTTGAAGCTATCCTCTCCCCCAATCCTTTACTAGGATTAAAGCTTTCGAAAAGGATACATTTACTTCTATTTTCTTCATCCCAATGGTTATAATAAATGTTAAACCTCATGGTTTCTAAAGGAATCATTTTCAATGGTTTCGAAGCAATTTTTCCACAATCCTTTACTCAATCCTAATGCTTTCTAAAGGTATAAATGTTTCGAAAATATGTTTTATTTCGAAAGGAAGTTTTTAATGCTTTCGAAAGTTAAGTATAAATGGTTCTGAAAGGGGATGTCTAAGGTTTTAAGTAATCCTTTCGAAAGGGTTGTTTTCAATGATTTCGAAAGGTATTGTTTTAGGTTTTAAACAAGGGTTTCAAAGGTGATTTGGCTTCATGGCCTAAAGTTGTCTAAATTTAGTAGGGTTTTAACTTATTTTGAAGGGATAGATAATTCCATAGATTAGATTTCATCAACATTGTTTTGTGTAAAGCATATGTCATGACATAAGTATTTCAAGTAAAGACAAGAGTATGATTTTCTTGTTTTATAAAGATACGATTTCAAGGGTAAATCATTTATAAAGATAGTTTACAAGGAAATGAAATTTAATAGGGTATTCAACCCTAGGTTTATGACTTGGATATTAGAAGACCAGATGTGACTAGTACGGGGTCGCGCCCTATATATTAGCTATTAGC
Source organism: Allium cepa (assembly GCA_030765085.1). Lineage (NCBI taxonomy): Eukaryota > Viridiplantae > Streptophyta > Magnoliopsida > Asparagales > Amaryllidaceae > Allium > Allium cepa. The sequence goes on along the minus strand of CM060929.1, from coordinate 795,035,559 downwards.
CCCTAGCTAAAATATGTCTGAAATTCCATTGTGTAGGACTCTGTCACAGATGGGACTAAAATGATATTACACATAGAAGAGAATATATAGAGTAAAGAAAGGTTATCGGTGAGCCCACAAAACCATTAGGATTAGTTGACCCTAGAAGAAGATAGTTAAGAGAGGATGGACTAGTATTGTGTCTTATAAAAGTTAGATTATTGATTATGTTTTGTAGATCCGAGTTAGCCAACGGTTAATAGTTAGGCTAATAAAACTATAATGTGAATAGATAGTCCATTGATTACTTGATTTATATGTATATATGTTATTTCTCTTGCTGTTATAATCAGTTTGATTGCAGGATTTTATTGTATAAAAGATATGCGTTTAAAAGGATATTAGTGAGACGAAACCCATGTAGGATCATTTTCAACCTAGCCGGGGGGGGGGGGGATTGGGTGTACTAATAGAAGTTCATACAGAACTAAAAACAAAAACAGAAAAAAGCAGAAAAGATCACACAAAGATTTACCCAGCTTCAGCAATAACCTGCCTACGTGCTACCCCTAAGGTTTCTACAAGAAATTAGGTAGTTAGACGCTTACATACACACGTAAACTTGTGACACCCGCTAACTCGATTAACCTAACTCTAAGCTCAAAACCTAGCCACAACTCAGCCACTGAGTTGCGAATTATCAAACCACGCTCCGTACTTTGTATCTAGTTACGCAACTAGAAAGTTACACAATTTAAAAGGAAATTACAAATAAAAAATTAAAATTAACTAAACAAAACCCTATTATTCGCAAGCCCAATATAAAATTAAACATAATAGGTCCAAAAAAAATTATAGCAATAGAAATCTGACTCGCTTTTTATTCTTTCTCATGTATTCTCTTTTGGACGATCCTTTTATTCTTCTTCTAAAATTAGGGCTTTGATTAATGGAAGCCGTCGCTTGAATTAGAAGGATTGAAGTGATGATTTCAACTTTGGTTTGCTTCGTCAATTGATCCCTAACTTGATTTGCTCTCAGTAGCTTCAATTGTGTCGAGCTCGGATGATAAAAAATGGTATGCGATTTTCCCCTTTTTGATTTTAATTATGCTCGACTTTGATGATTTGAGTTTTGGATTTGTTTTGATTTGTTCTAAGTGTGCTCTCTGTTTTGCTTGAAATCGAACTTGAATAAATGCCGATGATGAATTTTGGGTTTAATTTATAGGGTTGAAAACCCTATACTTTCGTTCGTATATATTGGTTTGAATTATTCAACTGACTTTCTCGGCCTTTCGATTTTTGCTTGAACGATTTGATATGACTCGTTCATTTCATGCAGGTTAGTCCATGAATTTGAATTTTGCTCCATTCTTTTCTGCTATGACTTTGGCATATGAATTTGTGATAGGCTTGGTGAAGTTTGACTTGTTAATCATGTTATCCTCTGTTCCAATTTTTGCTGGCAATTATCAATTCCTTTTTTTTTTTTATGTTGACGATTACTTTTTGAAACTCCTCCTTGTCTTGTTTGAACTTCTACTGACTTTTTGAACAATGTTGCTTCACTATTTTAATATGTTTTCTCCATATATATATACATACATATATGTATGTATATATGTGTGTGATTAGTGCATTATATATGTCACCATGCTTATGCTTATTCATGTGTCTGCACTATGATTCTTGAATCACTTGTGTACATGTACACATGTGCATATGCATGCTCCTGTATCCTTGACCATTTGAGGTCTGGTTGTATTTGAAGTCATAATTGCATGCTTTGTTCATGTGCATTGTTCTATTTGCCATTGCTGCTTAGAGTTAAATTGGGGTGTGAATGAAATTGTGGTGTGAATGCTTTCATTTGGAGTCTGGTTGCCTTTGACCTTGTTTGTGTTCATGCTAGTTTCCTTGTAAGTTTGGTGCACTGTTCTAGTTGCATGTTCATTTATGTCTTCATGTCGTACTTGGTTCCGGTCTGGTTTGTTCTGGTCCACATTCATGTTAAAACTAAATGCTTGCATGTAGTGTGTATCCTTGTTCCACATGAATCAATCTGGTTCTTGAACTGATATGATGTCAAGTTCTACTGGCTTGTGTTGCTTGAAGTGTTTCTTTAAGTCTAGTTGTATTTTGTTATTGTGTTCACGCTTGAATTGCCTTTGACTATTTCCGTATGCTTTGAGCTGATCTGCATTGTGCTTCGAGTTAAATATCCAGTTGCTTCAAGTTATGTTTTCAGTTGCTTCGAGTCTGGTTGCATGTGTATAGAACTACTGGCTCCATTTGTTGTACATGTTGAATGCTTTGCATTTGTGTCTTTTAAATCGAGTCAAGCTTGTTTAAGACATATCCTTGTGCTTCACTTTGAGGTCTGGGTTCATTGATGACCTACTCCCGAGTCTGTTTGCATGTTAGATTGCATGTTCATAATTGTGTTGTTCACTTGAGTCTACACTCGGTTTGGTTCCACATGCTGTTTGGTCTTGTTTCACTTGCATTGTGTTTACCACTGTCTGATTGTCACTGCATATTTGAACATGTCTACACATGCATGCTGGACTTGCTGTGTCGAATCTGAAATATTGCATGCACCTATGTGGAATCCAGTCTCGGCTTGGTTTTGACCTTGTGCTCACCTGTCCCTGCAGTTTTAACAAGCAAGTGTATATCGGTGTGCACGACCTTGTGGCATGTACAGTGATACACTGTGCATGTTGTTCGTGTAAGATGAATTAAAAGAAATGACAATGAAGGACACAAATAACTGAGGCAAACATTATTTTCAAACACACACTTCATTGTACAGTGCAAAATATTTGTTTTCCAATTTTACTACCTCAGTAATTATTTTGCAGATAGTTCAGATGCTGGATACAGGCTGTATCAAAGCTGAAGATCAAAATTTGAGTGAAGAGTGAATGTGTAGTGAGGTGAAAATTGTGTTGTATAGTGAGACTTGTATTGTAATTAAAAATGTGTAAATGTAGTGAGAGATCAATTTTGTACTATTTGAATCTGTAATAAAATATTTTTTTGAATAAAATATTTGTTTAAATATGAATTCTGACTTATTTATTTTATTCCACAAATATTTATTTAATTATGTAGAAAAATGAAATATTACAATAACAAATACATTTAAATGAATATATATGTTTGTTATCATCAAACAAAAATCATAAGCTATTGTATTATACAATATCTCCCTTTTGATCATAACAAACATATATTAAGATTTTGACTCTATTAAATGTATTTGGTCTTGATGAATTCTATTAGCTCCCCATATTTGAATACCCCCCCACAACAAAACTACCCCTACAAAGATGCATGTAGTTAAACCGAAAAATTAATTAAAAATAACTTTGAATAAAAATACCCTCAAATATTTGTAAGAATATCGCCCAAAAATCAAAATCTTAACCTCTCTGCCCTTTTGTTATCATCAAAAACAATAATAGTAATTGAAATAGCTACGATTTTGATTATAAATATAAAATCAAATCAAGAGGGAAACACTAATTTCAAATTCCAATTAATCAAACAAAAATCATAATATTTTATTAATTAGAAACAAACTCCACTTTAGAGAAATGGTAGGATTATGAGAAATTTTATATAGTGACAAGAGTTTGATATTCTCAATAAAGGAATAATTTGCGCATTTTCCCTTTTCAAATATTTTAAAAAAAATGTAAAGCACTTACTAACCATGCATAACCGTTAGGACTTTTAAATGAGGTTAGTAGTTATCCCCTTTTTCTTTAAAAAAAATATGTCAAGTATTTTTTAACCAAGCATAACCGTGAGGACTTTTAAATGAGGTTATAATATACTTGATATTTATCCCTTTCTTATATGCGTCCCATCCATGCCCAACCGCGAGGACTTTTAAACGAGAATGGAAGCCCATATATAGAAATTCAAGCAATTCACCCATGCATAACCACGAAGGCTTTTAAATAAAAGTGAATACTTTAGGATATAGTTATTTTACAAAAAATTCCTTATTTTGAAATACCAAATTCTGCACACTATATTATGATGTATGGATCGAAAAAAGGTGAAAATGATAGAAATGATCATGGAATAAGTACTAATCTAAAAATATTATAATTTTTTTTAATTTTCATGAAATTATAAAATTATACCTTCTCTTGTTAAATATAATTTAATCACTATCCATCACTTTTTCAAGCACTATAATAATTTTAATAAGTTCCAAAAGATTCAATTATTCAATGGTTATCTTTGCTAGAGTAAATCTCTTACCGAAATAAACTAGAGTATTTTTATCATAATTAAAACCCAAGTTTCAAAAATTAAAATAAGTGAAAATCAATTTTTTGTAAGGGGTTTTGTGAAAATGACTTCTAGTTGAAAATCAATGTAAATAATTGCAAACATGATTTCAACATGAGATAATATCAGATACCACTTGTATTTGAGGTATTCATGGTGATATATAGTGATATATTAGAAAAACGTGTACTCCTCAACACTTGAATTGTTTTTTAAAATATTCAGCATGTCCATTTATATCAAGCACAAGTAAAGTAATCCATATTTAGCGAAAACACACATTCAAAAAATTCGTCAAAGTGGTTTTGAAAATTTATTTGATGGACATGAAGAGAGTCAATAATGATTGTTGTTTCAAAGTAGTTGACAATCTTTGTTTCAAAGACTCACTTAATTTGAAACCATTATTTGGCTAATAATAGTTTGATGTTTGATTTGGCTCATAACATGAGAGTTTTAGATGTTCAAAATTGCTACTTGCCAAAATTGGTTTCAAGTCAATTTGTCAAATCAATCAAAAATTATACTTGAAATACCACGACTTGTTTGTATAAAACAGATATCTTTATGAGTTATATATTGAATTTATTGCAGTGTTTCATGACATTCCAAAGTGGATCAACAAAAACTAAAAATAGAAAAGTTGTAGCATCATCGGTTATTTTTCTAGAACTTCAAGAATTCAAAAATCAAAGTTAAGATGTTCAAGATATGATCAAATTACTACAGCTATGTTAAGAAAGTATGTTTTCAAACAATACTCCAAATGATTTGCAATTTTTCACCCATTTAAGTTAGATTCTGGGAAATAATAAAATAGCTTTTGGTATTTTAAATCTATTTTCCATATCATCTTGAATTTTACAAATCGAAGTTAAGAAGCTCATGATACGACAGAAATACTTCAACATTGTCGATGAAAACATAGTTAACAATATGTGAACAAAATTGAGCTAAGAGATCATACCTCACTTTCCTTCGATGCCGTGATATCCAAAATGCGATGATCTCCATCTAATCTTTATAGCCTAAAGAACATTTAAATTTTAGTTTGGCAATCACCTAAAATAACTCAAAATCTATCTCCATCAAATTTGTTCCATAGCCCACTTATTTATCTAAATTTTGGAGAAGGCAAGTGCTCTAACAAAGGATGTGAGACCACTATTATTATCCATTGAAATCTTTGGTACGCAAATTTGTCTATATAACAAACCGTTAGCATCTACAATTGTACCTTAGGAATCCAAATTTGTTTAAATTCCATACCATTTATATTCATAGTTTTGTAATCCATATTTGGTTAATGGTTTTGTGTTTGTATATATTTCGACAATTATTCTTGCCATGTCCTATATTTCCACACTTTACGCATTTGGATATCGCACTTTTTTCCTTAATAGTGTTATTAGTCATTTATTCATATTTTGAAACTTTTGTAAATCCAAATCCTTTCCTTTTATTCATGAAGAGCTGATTTTCTAAGAGCATATTAAATGTTTTCGAGTAACCAACTCAAGTTTTATAACTTTGGATCTTAAAAGTTTATTTCCATTTATTAGCTTCGAACAACAACTAATGGTACTATCTCTCTTTTCAAAATTATTCATTTTCAAGCCAATATTTTCATTTTCAAGCTCTCTAATTTTGGTTGCAATTTCTAGCATCATAGTTTCAAAGAGTTGGAGTTTTTTAAATTCAATTTTTTCAAAATCCATTATTTTTTCAATCTCCTTTTCAAACTCATGATTTAATTGAATAATTTCAGATTTGCTCAAAATCACATTTTCTTTTTCAAGGGTTTTGAAATTTTCATTGACCTCATTTAGTTTCTTTTCAAAAATCGCACATTTAGAACTTTCCCACCTCTTAAAACTATCCAACTCTTTTTGCAAAATATTATTTTTACAAAACAGCTCAGCTTTGTTCTTCTCCCAAATTAAAATTTCATTTTCTAAATTTGGAAGTTTTCATGGAAAAATGGAAAATTCGTTTTCATAGTCCAAACACCATTTTTATTTTTATTTTTATTAATATTTTTAAGCTCATTTTCCAAATCATTACTTTTCTAACGCAGTTTATATTATTCCCTTATCAACTTAATAATTTTCATCTCAAGAGCTTCATTATTTTCAATTAATTTTTGGCACAAGAAAACTAAATCATTGAATGAAAAGTCACTTATCTCATCGGCTGTTGAATCTTCATCACCGCTACCTTTTGTAAATCCTATCAAGCCTGTCTCTTTAACTAAGTCTATTGTGGGGGATTTCCTACCATTGTTGACTTTTGCCCCATGTATTGCATTAAAAGTATTCCAAATTTCCTGTGCACTTTCACAATTAGAGATATGGTTAAAATTATCTCGATTAATATGAGAATATATGATATGCATAGCAAGAGCATTAATCGAAGTATTTTTCTTGTCTACTATATCACACCCATTTTTAATAATATTCCAACATTTAGAATTAACAAATTTTTAGTAAAATTCCTTTTTTAATTTCCAATCTAAAAAATCCGTTCCATCAAAAATAAGGGGAATAATACTAGACCGACTCTCGCTAGATTTGCAACTAGGTTTAGACATCTATGTGAGAAATGCAGATTAAGGATCTTAAGGCGAGGACAAACACTAGAGGAGGGTGAATAGTGCTTTAGAGAATTATTAATCTTTTTGAATTTTTGTTAATTTGAACACAAAGGTATGCAATATTCAGACACAGATATGATCACAAAATAAAACAAAGATGCGAATATAAAGTAAAAGCAGTAAAGGAAAGAACACACCAGATTTTATACTGGTTCGAAGTTACCCTACTTCCAGTCCCACACACAAGTATGGATTTTCTTTCAAAAACAATTTTTACAATTACACCCTCGATTTCAAGGCAATGAGGTACACCCTCCAGATTCACAATCCACTGGGTAGAGATACTTGATTTCCCGGGCAACAAGTTTGCCCAATTGATTTCCAAGGCTACAATCATACCTTATCTCACTTGATTGATTTCCAAGGCCACAATCACACTTTTTCTCGTTTAATTTATTACAAAGAAGCCTATAACTCTGAATAGCACTGAGAATCTTGTTGAGATAGTGAGAGAGAATCAAACTAGAGATAATCTAGTTAGATTCAATGTTGATTTCGGTAGAGTAATGGTAGGAATATGTATAAGAAATGTGGAAAAAGAAGAGGAGCAAAAAAACAGCAAATCTATGTTAAAATTCGTTGAAAATATCCCCAATTTATAGAAGAACAACGGCCATGTCCATTTGTGAAGAGATATGACGAATAGACACTTCTTTTGAAATTTAAATTTTGAAACCAACTGACACTATATCGACATGGGTAGGTTGAGCATGTCGATATCCCAAAGGAATTTTTGGTGATTTGTTTTTCTTTGAAAATAACTTCTATTTTATATTAAAACTATTTTAAACTTTATAAATAAACTTGTCCATAGTTAAAATACATAAGTGAATATATAGAATAATATATACAAAATTTTACTATAATTTTATATTTAAATCTAAGTATAATTATTTAAAAATTAAATACATTATTATTAAAGATAGTTAAAACTACGAATAATTTGATTATGAAATTAAAGATTATTTTGAGGCTAAAAGTATTTGAAATCAGCATAGATGTTTTTGATGCTTTTAAAAGGAAGGTTTTGAAAACATTTTGAAAACAAGATATAATTTTGTGAAAATCATTTTGAGTAAAAATTAGCGGATACAAAACAATGTTCCGCTAGATTTTTCATAGGTTCCATCCTACTTAGGTTCCATCCCTTTAACAGGCTCGAAGTGGATTCCATTCCACTAATAAATTGGATTTTAAGATGCCAGTGCTTTTCTAGGAGTTTTAACAAAATTTCTAATTAAATTAAAAGATAAATTACTTAAGCTCTTGATAATCTTGATACTCATGAGTCTTCAATCTTGATATCTTGAATCTCTATACCGTACAGTCTTCATTCTTGGTACTTGCATGGTTAAATCCTACATATACATATATTCATAAACTATAACGTTAGTATTTATATTTTATAATCCTATTCTAAGGTTATTGTCATCAAAACCATTATCTCAAGGACTAACAATCTCCCTATTTTTGATGATTACAACCTTTGTTTATAAAATATTACTTCTATCCTAATAACTCCCCCTGAAACTAATAACTCCTCCTTAATCTATGCCTAACTATCCTATTTTATATTTCTCCCCCTTTGTCATCAACATAAACCATCCTAAAAACATAAAACTATAAAAATCCCCCTTAAACTAATACTAGAAAAAAGTATAGTAAATGGAACGTGAAAGACATCATAATTATATTATAATTATTCAATACATAAATATGTTAAGTATATTTCAGCACACTCTTCAAAACCAATCATGTTAGAAAAGTCAAACAAATTAATCAAGTCAAACACGTCAAATAAGTCAATCAAGTCAAACAAGTCAAACAAGTCAAACAAGTCAAACAAGTCAATCAAAACATACCAAACAAATCAAAAACTAATAATCATATATTATAAGACAATACTACAAACTCCCCCTAAAATAAAATACACTCGTTATGTATACATGTATGCAATATGTAGTTTGTAATGCAGTATGAAATGCATGACATATGCAATGTAGCATGAGATGAAATGTAAAATGAAGTGCAACCTGTGATACAAATGATTATGATATTTAATGCATTGTAATTTATGATGTAATATGCAATGAAATGTGATATGAAATAGGATGCATAATGATATGTAATATGAAACGAAATGATAACAAAGTAATAATAATAATAATATACAGCATGATATGATGATATATATACTACGGTAAGAGATATCCAAATTATAAGATAAGCATGAGTGATAAGTAATATCTAATTGACAAGCATATATATATATATATATGTATATGTATATGTATATGTATGTATACATATATCAAACAATTTATGATAACTCGTTTCAACCAAACAAAGGTAATACATACCAATTACTAAACTTAGGTTAAGGAAACTAATGAATGGGACTAAAATAGTAATAAAGACAAGAGTTTAGAGGTAATAAATGATATTAAAATTATAACATATTCATGAAAAGTAGTAATCAAATTCAATATCAAAATCAAATTGCTAAGAAATATGGATTCAAACTATATATATATGATCAAATATGGTTTTTATAAAAATTAACAACCGACTTATTTAATTTATTTAAAATAATTATTTTAACTTGGTTGTTTTTTTATTTACTATTTTTATTTTTATTTTTAAGAATCCAAACTTCCATGTTTATAAAATACTTAACTTACTAATTAAAACCTTCATATTAAATTATTATTGGTTTAAATATTTAGAAACATGTTTAAAAATCCTTTAAATGTAAAAAATATCATAATGAAATATTAAATAAAATAATAAAAATTTAAAAACTAAAATATACATGTATTATAGTAAGGCCTCTTACTTTAAAAAAAATTAATTAGTTGTTAAAAAACATTTAAACATGAAATTAATTTTAAAAAATTCTAATATAAGTTAGGAACAAACTCTAAAAAGAATAGAGAAAAATACTTAATTTAAATATCATTTTTGCATAGTTTAAAGTTTCATAAAGAAAAACAACATTTAAAGAATGCTATAAAAAAAATTATAGTAAAATATATTCCAAACTTTATAAAACTGAAACTGTAGCTTTTACCAAATGTTATGTATAGTTTCTGAAACTCTACAGCATTCTAAAGCACATAAATGCTATAAAAATGAATTTACAGTACTTACAAAACATAATAGAAGAAAAGAAGCATTTTAGAAATGCTATCTAAAATTATGGTCATGTGATGTGGTGCTATCTTATTAATTGAAGAAATATATAAATAGAGCCTTATTCTAACATTCTAAATTCATTTTATTAATTTCTTAAGATATAAAATTAGTATCTTAAAAGAAATAGAGTATGAGAAGTAAAAATAACATTAGAAAAGTTGAAAACATTAATAAAGGTATGTTTTTCTACTTAGTATAGTTGTAATAAATTAATAGTATGATTTTATTCAAAATAAAACACATTTTAAAAGACTTTTTTTTATGAAAAAATTTAGACTGGTATATCAATATTTATACTATGGTGTGTCGATATATGGACCAAAATATTAAAACTTATAAAAAAGATAAATTTCTATACTTAACTAAATGCACGAATATATATTCGTAAATGCAATAATTAAATGAAATAATAGTAAAGCGTACCAATTTTTGCACTCCATCTTTCTAACTTTGTTGTTCTTCCATTGTCGTGAACCACACATTTATATCTCTCAGAATTTAACGACGAGATCTGTTCTATTGCGACGAGCTCGTTTTTCTGATCAGCGTAGTATATTCATTTGCTGAATTTGAAGACCGTATGAGAAAGATGCAGATGATTTAGTAGATTGATTAACTTGGCGCAAAAACTATGAATTTGAATTTTGAATGAATGGACACTTCAACTGCTATAAATACGCCCAACAGTCACCACTTTTCATAAAGTTTCTCTTCTTCTTCTTCTTCTTCCCGTTTTTCTACTTATTATCAAACTTCTAAAAGGCATATCTCCTTCGTTTTTTAACAGAATTGGATGAAACCAGTGGCAAATCGAAGAGGAAGACAAGTATTACGATCTAGCAATTGTTTGGTGTCAAATTTAGACGGTATTGTGATGCAAAAGGCTGAATAGTAGAAGAAATGTAGAAAATCCCATACACAGTTTTTTCAATTTTGGATAGCCAACTTCAAAGTATCATATCTCACTCAATTTTGATCAGAATTTGATGATCTACCCATCAAACGGACCGAAAAAACAAGAACTAGAATCTGAAAAAGGAGTGAAAACAAAATACTCAAATCTATAGATGCAATTTGAAGAATACCTTTGACAGTTTTGCCTTCTTTTTCTCTTTGTTCGCCAAAACTTCATTTGACCATAACTTGATCATTTCTTGACGGATTCGCACGAAACCAGTGGCATTGCGAAGCAGAGGGAGAGAAGTATAGTAGATGAGAATCAAGAGCTTTGTATTGATCTGGTACCCATTTCATTGTCGATTGCCATTATATATCCGTTAGTTCTTCTTGATCGATGAATGATTATCTGGTATCTTTTAACCAACAGTCATTAGACATAACTCTTCTCCTGCAAAACAACATAACTTTTTAAAGAACCAAGTGACTTTTCAAAATAACTAAATATAGTTTTAAACACAAATATCATGATGATTCTGTGACATATTCATATGAAAATAGTATTAATAATTTTTTTTTTTAAATTGCCATTTAAAATATTTTTAAAATTCAGATTATGAAAACTTGGAAAACCTTGCTCTGATACCAAATGTGAGAAATGCGGATTGAGAATCTTAAGGCTAGGATAAACACTAGAGGGGGCGGTGAATAGTGTTTTAGAGAACTATTAAATCTTTTTGAGTTTTTGTTAATTTGAACACAAATGTATGCAGTATTCAAACACATATATGATTACAGAATCAAACACAGATGCAAATATAAAGTAATAGAAGTAAAGGAAAGAATACACCTGATTTTATACTGATTCGAAGTTACCCTACATCTAGTCCCGTATACAAGTACGGATTTCCTTTCAAAAAAAATCTTTACAATTACACCCTTGATTTCAAAGCAACGAGGTACACCCTCCGGATTCACAATCCTCTGGGTAGAGATACTTGATTTCTCGGGCAACAAGTTCACCCAATTGATTTCCAAGGTTACAATCACACCTTATCTCGCTTGATTGATTTCCAAGGCCACAATCACACCTTTTCTCGTTTAATTGATTACAAAGAAGCCTATAACTCTGAATAGCACTGAGAATCTTGTTGAGATTGTGATAGAGAATCAAACCATAGATATTCTAGTAAGATTCAATGTTGATTTCGGCAGATTAATGGTAGGAATATATATAAGAAATGTGGAAGAAGAAGAGGAGTGAAAAACCAAAAAATCTGTGTTAAAATTCGTTGAAAACATCCCCTATTTATAGAAGAACAACATCCATGTCCATTCGTGAAGAGATATGATGAATAGACACTTCTTTTAAAATTTAAATTTTGAAACCAACTGACACTGTGTCGACATTGGTAGGTTGAGCATGTCGACATCCCAAAGGAATTTTTGGTGATTTGGTTTTTTTGAAAATAACTTCTATTTTATATTAAAACTATTTTAAACTTTATAAATATACTTGTCTATAGTTAAAATACATAAGTAAATATATAGAATAATATATACAAAATTTTTACTACAATTTTATATTTAAATCTAAGTATAAATATTTAAAAATTAAATATATCATTACTAAAGATAGTTAAAATTACGGATAATTTGATTTTGAAATTAAAGGTTATTTTGAGGCTAAAAGTATTTGAAATCAGGATAGATGTTTTTGATGCTTTTAAAAGGAAGGTTTTGAAAACATTTTGAAAACAAGATATAATTTTGTGAAAATCATTTTGAATAAAAATTAGCGGATACAAAACAATGTTCCACAAGATTTTTCGTTGGTTCCATCATACTTAGGGTTCCATCCCTTTAACAGGCTCGAAGTGGATTCCATTACTCGAATAAATTGGATTTTAATATGCCAGTGCTTTTCAAGGAGTTTTAACAAAATTTCTAATTAAAATAAAAGATAAATTACTTGAATTCTTGAACTCTTGATAATCTTAATACTTATGAGTCTTCAATCTTGATATCTTAAATCCCTATACTGTACAGTCTTCATTCTTGGTACCTGCATGGTTAAATCCTGCATATAAATATATTTCTAAACTATAACGTTAGTATTAATATTTTATAATCTTATTCTAAGGTTGTCATCAAAACAATCATCTCAAGGACTAACAATGTAATGACCCAAAATTTGACCACTTTAAAGTACATTATTTAGAGTGATTTTAAATATAAAATATAAAAGTTTTTATGAATTAAATAATATTCGATAGGATTTGGAAGTAGAAACAAACATAAAAATAGTAAAATTTGCCTATATCGACAAAAGTGACAAAATGCTGATTTCAGAAAAGTATGTTTCAATGGTTAAATAAATTATTTTAATTAATTTATGAGTGTTTATATTTGAAATAGCATTATACAAATTTATTTTTAAATTTGGTTTACATAATAAATAGTTTAACTAAAACGCCAAAATGTGACCGTAAAACATTTTGTCGAAAAACAACGTTTTGTCGATTAAAAGTTGTCGCAACGTCGTCGCACCTTTATTTTCTTATATAGAAACATATATTCGAATAGTGTAAGTATTAATTAATTCATTAAACATGTTTACTTTTACTAAATAAGATTAGAAAACTTCTAAAAGTCATTAGTAAAAGTAAGTAAGAATTAACAAAAATGAGAAAAAGTAAACATCAAATCACATCAAATCAAAGCTATCATAATTATGATATCTTTTACTTAATCTTTAAATGACTAAGACATAAAGTAAGACGGGAAAGTTAAGTTTTGAAAAAGTGTAGATTGCTTTAGGTTGAAGTAACGTTAGCTTGGTAATTTGGTAAGAGGTTATTTTGGTAAAATTACCACTTCTTTCTTTTTCTATAAATATCCACCTACTTCTTCACTTTCATTCACATTTTATTCTTCTTCTTTTCTCAAACTTCTTCATCTTCTTTCTCTTCTCTTGAATGGCTTCCATGCCATATAAAAAAATTAAAAAGAAATAATGTTAAAATATTTATAAAATATTCAACAGAAATCAATGTTTATTCTCTTCAAATCAAACTCCTCTTTTCTCCACATTTTACCTCTTCTTCTCTCGGCCATAACTTCTTCAGAACTGACTCAAATTTTAAATTTCCTTTCTTTAAGTCATGTATTTTTCCAGTGGTTACAACTTTCATGTTAACCACTTTGTCACATTATGAAGATAATCATGTCCAAAATCCACTTCTTTCAAGTGCATTTTCTGACACGGTTTTTAAGCCAGAGAATGGGCCATGTTGTTTTAATCATAACTTAATCATAACTGATCCAAATTAAGAAATTATTTCTTTAAACAAAATAAAATTTTAGTGGCTACAACTTTTATGTTGATTACTTTTTCCAATTTTGAGGTTTTCTATACCTGAAAATCAATTCTTTGAAGTGCATTTTCGGGCTTTATTTTTGTGAATCCAAGAATAACTCTTTTTCTTTCGACCATGTATTCTTCAAAATTAACCAAAATCAAGTGATTCTTTTTTATAAATTCAAGAGAACCGAATTTTCAACAACTTTTCTGTTAACAACTTTTTCAAATTTGAGAGTAAAAGAGTCAAAAACAAGAGAGAATATGACCTATTTATCGGCTCTAATTTTAAGAATTCAAGTTCAAAGCTCCACTACTTCTTCTTTATACTTTCGGCCAACTTCCATCTGAAGCCTTGGCCAAGCGCTAGGAAGGAGGAATTCGAGCTTATATTTATTTGGTTCCGAAGCATGGTAGGGAGTATGCGTTAGATCTTAAGTTCTTTGCCTTAAAGTTTGATGGAGTGGAATCCAAAGTAAGTTATTTCTTATTTTATGTTCATTAAAACCATTGCTATGTTGAAAGAACTTTAAGTGTTAAGTTGTTTGAAAACCCTTGTTAAATGCTTGTTTACTTTGTTTCCTAGAACAATGGTTTGATTTCCTTGCTTGATATTATGTTTGGATGATTAATTAAGTAATTTAAAATTTAGAAGTTAAATATTGAATGGGGTATGCGGAAACGACTAGTACATGTGTTTCGTCTGTGAGATCCAAGGAGTCTAGGACGAGGGACAAAACATGTCGAAGGGAAAGCCCAGATGCTCCAAAATAAATATCAAACCATTAAAATGTTATAAATATTTGATAGAATAAAGCATTGTTTATCGTTTATTATTGCGTTTATTTCATTGATTGATTGTTTGAATTAGGCTCGACCAGTTTATGAGCACTGATTATTATTTATTGATTATTGACTTTGCTCGGCCAGTTTATGAGCACTGATTATTATTATTGATTGTTGACTTTGCTCAACCAGTTTATGAGCAATTAATTATCCATATGCATGGGCTGGGTAGAAAATAATTGTAGGCTAACACCTTGTGATTTATTTCACAATTTGACTATAAGGTGTTTAGCGGTAATATTTGGTTCACTTCTATTTAATGAATTGTTTTTAAAATTAGTTTTCAAATGGAATTGTTATGAAATGTTTTCCCTTTAAAAGAAAAAGAAATGTTTGGTAATGAATATTTTGAAGTTATATTATATAAAAGTGATTTATATAACGAATGGTTTTATAAAAATGTTTTATAAAACAGAAATAATTTCAAGGACTAAACCCGATGGTTTTAAGATGATTTTTGAACAGATTTGGGAAATGAAAATTATTAGAGATTTGAAAGTACTTGTGAGTATTAGTGTGAAATGATTTATCGCTTCGGGATATAAAATGATTTGTTATGTTACCGATGATTCGGGTAACCCGTAACTAAAAAGGTGGGCATGTGTTTTTGGTATAGTCCGCTCTTAGAATAGAGGGATATACTTATTATCGATTGTATTAAGGCTGGGACCCAGTTGCCTTGTTATTGGGAGAAACCTCCAAATCTGGTTGCATATGGTTTGATATGTTTTATTATAGTATTTGGGATTTCCAAATAAACTTTTCAAAAGTGATTTGATTTAAGATTCCGAAGTAAAGTATAATTTGAATATAAAGGATATATATATATATATATATATATATTTCAAAAGTTTTGAAATAAGAATTCGAGAATAAAGTCCAAAGAGATAATTTCCATAAAGATGATTAGATTTGAAAATCTAAATTTAAAGATTAGGCCTAAGTGGGTGGTTTTGAGAATTGCATATTTGTTTGTTGCATCGTAGGCTCCATGAGTCCTATTTGCGGTAGGAGAACTACGTTGGCTTGATCATGTATCTAATTGGGCACCCAATTAGATAGGGTTACGTAGGCAGTCACAAGTGGTAGTGATGCCGCCCCTAAAATGATATAATCTTTCATGTCGATTTGTTAATGGCTGTTGTTTATCTCGCGTTATTGTATATTTCCTGCTTACTATTTTATTCCGCATTTGACATGTTTATTGAGTTAGCAGGAATGGCTATGTAAGGAAACGGGTCTTCGACTTCCGAATGTCGACATCAATACGTCCACCGTATCAACTGCCGAACAATCGAATGCCGAAAAACCGAATTCTTAGGGTTTTAAAAGAAGAAAAGATAGAAGAAGTAAGAGAAAGATAGAACAGAACAGAAAGAAAACAACGGAACAATATCAGAATCTCACAATCGCAGCGGAACAACATATAATAAATAAATGAATAATCTTTAAACAAAGAACTATATCAGTTATTACATTACATCACATTACATTACATTATCAGAGTTTACAACAACTACAACAAACAGCGGAAAAGAAATACTATATACTAATGAATACGCCATGCCTTCCAGCTTGCCTCCAATTCTCTACATCAACTCCCGAATTCCAGAATGACCTGATAACCTGACTCTAGACTGCCCGTGTGGAAATTGGTGGGCACCCAGAGTTTAGGAAGGAAAGCAATAAACTCCAGGTCAGTCATGGGACTGGTGTGATAACTTAAACAGTTTATCTTTTTAAAAACAAAACAGAGGAATATTTTTAAAGTCAATTTGAAATGCTTTTAAAAATGAAACTACCATAAGGCCTCCCGGCACACACACAATGCAAATGCAGACTTGGGGGAGATTTCTCCTTATGATAGCCAAAGATGCTTACTACGTAAAATCAAATCATTTTTGGATATTATTATTAGTGCATAGTATAGAAAACATTTCGAAAGTAGAGTATAAATCTTAGCCAGCATAGGTACCATTATAGTATGCCTACTATAGCTACCATATTAAATGGCAGGTTCTACAACTAAAACTGTACAAGGTTCGTATTGTTTCTTTGGATTTTCAACAAATGGTCGGGCCAAGGAACTTCCCCTTGCCACATGCAAACGCCTCTGGAATGACGTCCCGAGAACCTAACCGGATCTCTGCTAACACAAGGCCGGGTTACCCTTCAAACTGGGTAACTACTGACACAAATATGCCATCCCCCGATCGTAACCGATCTATATCTGAGGATCCTCGATTTCCAACAACCACAAAGTAATAAATTTGCAGCAACAACATAGGTTAAATATCTGGGCTCCATACCATGATACCACCTCTATCCAGAAGGAATGACATACACTAAAGGGCGCTACCTCCGATAACCTTGCTGCATCCTTCCTGTTTTGACCATTTTCGGGGTGTGAGGTCCGACGCAGTCTCGTCCATAAAGCAACGCTTTTATACAAACCCATGCTTCGATCAACCAATGATTAGCATCACTCATATGCCACATTACCAATTTGGGAATGTATCACTAGTAACCATCAACCGCATAACCTCTGAGCCGTATGTCTCAGAGAAGGGTGTTAAGCTAAGAGAATAAATTCTCCACCACCAACAGAAATATATTCGATAGAAACTAGCTTTACATCTCAAATTGTAATGTCAGACACACATCCATACAAGTCCGTTCCGGGATCGAACAGAACCAAAGGCACTTCCAAAGAAGTCCTTGCAATCCGGATATTCACTAATCACGTCCGGACTTCCCATCACATATGGAATCTCTATACCGGGGCCATTCGGTGCAGAGACATTCGACGGTGATCCTTCCATTTTCGAAAATATCTGGTCTTCAACCTCGGTCATCAAATGCAATCCATAACGACGTATCACATATTCGGAATGGGTTATATGACCCCAAGGTCCTTTCCCGGCTAACCCGAATAGTGATCGCTTATTCAAAAATAAGTGTGGCATTCAAATTCAAGCAAAACACAACAAATACCCATTCAAAGGTAAATATTGATAGTCAGTTATTGAACTATCAATGGATATGCACAACATCGCCAGATTCCAAATAAATTTTCCAAATTATTTATTTTCCAAAAATATCTTTACAAGATATATAATTTCAATACTTCAAAATAAATCAATATTTATTTTTAGACAAATTCACCTTTCTTTTATAAATTCCATAGTGAATTTATATTTCAAAATATCTACTGATATACGGTTTTCAATAGATTTCAAATATTCATTTTCAATTTATCTTTACCAAGATAAATTCTCAAAAATGTTACATTTCATATTGGAAAAGCATTTCCATAATTATTAATAATAATTAGTTCACAAATCTATTTATTTTCGACACTTGGAAAATATTCAATATACTTAAATCACAATTAAGTATATATTTTATTCTTTAAGGAAAGTGTTCTTTTAAACACATTTATTTGAGTCAAAACGATTGTTGCGTAAAACATCGTTACGACAACTCAAAATCATTAGTATAGGGATTTGAAGTTAAGATAGATATCTAAATCCCAATACTATATAAAAACATTTCCTTCCGGAAATAATTTACTATCACAACAGTGTTATAGTCCACCATTTCCTTCTATTTCTCGAAAACGTCTATTTCAACAATGAATGTTGAAATCTATGGTTTCGAACCTTAACAAATTTTAAAAACATCGTTAAATCGTTTTAATTCTATTTAAAATATCACCTCCAAAACATTTTCTTTAACATATTATTCACTATCCAAAAACGTGAATATAGTTCGTTAACCAATTTCATCATTTCTATACATTTTATTTTTAAGGATTATCCATTGTCCTAAAATCGTGGATATAACTCCTTTAATAATTTCTACATTTACTTTATCAAATTCAATTGATTTGGATTTGTAAAACAATATTTATAAATCCTAATTCTATTTATTTTATAACAACTTCAATTTATGAATCTTCTTTATTAACCTATTCAATTTATAACTCAATTATATACCAAAAGTCCATATTATAAGTTAAACACTTATAATTTATTTATTTACAAAATCGTTCTTTTAAACTTCCCAAATTATAAATCTTATAACTTATATGATTCATTTATTTACCCAAATCTATTCTTTTAATAATTTACAAAATTTTTAAATCTTACTACTTATAAATTCCATTTATAACTTCACCATTTATAATTCTATAATCTCATTCACTTATGAATCCATTTACACTTCATTCTAACATTTATAAAAACTCGTTTTATAATTCCAATATTTTAATTATAAATAACAATTTTATAAATCTTTTCTATAAATCAGTTTATATTATTATTTTAAAATGTCTTTAAACTCCTTTATAATTTCATCATTTTGATTTATAAAATAATCAAAAAAATTTAAATCCTATATTTAAACTTTTTACGATTTATTCAAAAATACCACTTTAAACTATTTTATAAAATCATTAACCCCATATTTTCAAAAATCAACTTTTAACTATATTTCTCAAAATCATAATTTTTTTAACATTAAAATTATAGCCTTTATTTATTTAAAATGAATCAATTCCAAAAATATTTTATAAAACGTATACTTTCAAAAATCAGTTTAAAAATCCTTTTAAAATTCCAAAATTGGCCCAATGATGCTACACACCAAAAAGTCAATCACGACAACAACGACATCATATATCTGTATATGATAATCATAAATATCAAAATATCTATAATCAAATAAATACTGTTGTGGAATCCAGTTGGATCCCTCCAGCCTGTTTCCCTGCATCCATAGATGTTAGCACAATACCAATTCCGTTTCTAAACGAAATATCGCGGTATATAGGATTTAAAATATTATCCGCTATTATACGGCGGAATAGGGTCTCATCCACTATATAATGCGGGAAATCAACTCCATGTACATAAATAATACCAATTCCACTATACTGTGAAATATTCGCGGTATGTGTTTTTAATAAATAACAACCGCTTACTAACGGCGTGTAATGTCTATTTTAACAATCAATAGATAACAATCATCATTCAAACATACAATCAAGAAATTTTAAATATAACTATTTAAAATTTGAATCGAAACAATTCGATTGAGTGAGAAGTTCTCACCTTGCTTTCAATTCAGTTTCCGCGTTTTATTTCGAATAATATTAAACACGCGTTTAATTTTACCCAAAATTTTCACTAGATCCAAACGACTCCAATCCAGCTCCATTGCGTAATGCTCATCAAAAGGAAGCCAACGCAATTTGTTTCGTACGTTTTTGACCTCGTATGACAAAGATACACATTTTTAAAGTTACATGAATTATAAATATAATAAATTTACATTCCCTTTTATTTTATTTTTTTCAACCTCAATATATCCGAACTGTTCGTTTTCACTGGCATGAATCAGGGCCGCCCCCTCCTCTCTTCTCCCTCACGTGTTTCCTCCAGGTGATTTTCGAACGCAAGAAACCCATCAAGGCCGCCATTAGGGTTGAATTATACTCCACCATCATCGACATATACCTCGATCAGCTACTGCCATTCCTCCCGCCATCACACGAGCTACCACCACCATAGTTACAGCAGAGCTCGACCTCACCCCTTGCACGAAAAGACGTGCGCAACGGTGCCCCTTCCAGCTTGATTTGTCGTCAATCCAGAGCTTCGCTTTCGATCTCTACCGTTGAGATCATAGATCTCACTTCCTCTACAACATTGCAGTTAAAAGATTTCGCTTATTGTTGATGGATTGGAAGAAATCAAAGGAGAAAGACGATGCATTTCTAGCCATTGAAGATAAACAGCGGCGGCTAGGGTTAGAAGAGTTATGGTTTCTGAAATAATGAAGAGGATGGGTCCTTTTATAGAAGTTCTACCAAAAACACTATTCGTTTCCAATTTTTCGAACTCCGAATCTCGCGCGGTGACCAGCGTTTCTAGGGTTTAACCCATGTTCCGGACACAATGGAATAGGTTTCGGAGGCTAATTCGATCATATGTGCGAGTTATGGAGATAAACGATCAAATTTAAATTAAACCGATTAAACTATTTTCTAGGCGTTTTGGCTTGCCTCGGACAAACGGTAAATCCGATTGACACGAAATTTGAAATCTTACAATAATATAACATTATGGATCCGATGAAACTAGTTTCGTCGAAATCCGAGACTGTTTGAAAAATGGCTATTTTAACTCGTCAATTAAATATTAAAATATTCAATTTTCACAAATTTACTTTTAATTCGATTTTAAAAGTTCTATAACCTTATTATAACTCCAATATGATATAATAAAATTTTCCAAATCATTTTTAATCATATTTAACCCAATTTCCAATTATTTCTGTAATTTCAACTATTTAATTATCGATTTAATTATCCAATTAAATCCAGATATTCGAAAAATAAATTATTCGACTGCTTAATTTCACTTATTAATATCTAAAATCAATTAAATATATGAATTTTAATTAACAAAAATTCTGGGTCGTTACAAACTTTCCCCCTTAAAAGAATTTCGTCCTTGAAATTACCAAGTAAGAAAAAGTTACAGAATCCATTAACTTTCCCAAAACAAACCATTCAAATTGGATTTTTCAAATCTCTTAAGTGTTTAACTTTTCCAAAGTTCATAGTTAAACTCCTTTGAACAACTTTACTAAGTTTTCCAATTTATACTTAGTTTTCAAAAATTTCCCAATTTCTCAAAAAATATTCTAACGCCTTAAATTTTCGAAAAAATTCGCCAGAGTCTCCTTTGCACGGCTCGATCCGAAAAAAAATGACAGTATACATATCACAAATATACATCTCATCAAGTTATGAGGCATCCCGCAGGGAAAAAAGTGTAAAAGTACGATTTGTAATCCGAGATATGTACCTTATTTATTTTATTAGCGAGCATATACGGCTAATATAGCGCGAAAGCGAGCTCCAAATACAAAGCAAGCGCAATCCGCACCTACTAAACACTGAACAAACAATGAGAATATGCATATATGAAAGTAATATCAATATACGACATATAGCAACACAATAAGTACATGTGCCAACATAGTAAATGCAACCAATCAACAAATGCAACCATCAAACAACTATCCAACCAATAAACATCCAACAAATCCATAACCAAATCAATATAAATTCACTTCTCATTAATATTCAATGAATTGGTTTTCAATTTAATCACATTTGATTCATTAACAGTGGATGTTTTTACTAACATTCATTTTCAATTAGTTTATATTCACTAATTCATATTCAAGTTGGTTCACTTCCAAATCAAATTCAATTTTATTTAAGATTCACTTAACTTCCAATTTGATTTCAATTACTTTAGCTTTAAATTTATTAATTCCATTTCATTAATACTTAATGAATTATATACAATCAACTAACTATCATATAACAACTAATGTATATTAATTACAACCAAATTTATCTACTTTACTTTACATTCATTTTGGTTTAACATATTTAATTAGCTTTAATGAATTACACTTACATCCATTATTTCTTACCAATTTATTTACATTCAATTGATTTACATTCAATCCATTCATTAATTCAATTCAATTACAAAAGTTGAATTTCATTACATAACTCAAATTCATATCCATTACTTCACTTTATTAATTTACTTCGATACCAAAATCAACTTCATTCAACATAACTTAAGTAATATTCCATTTAAACATTATTTGGTTTTACTTAACTTAAATTCCTACTTATAAATCCAATTCAGATTCCCAATTCTAAAGTAAATTTTTATTTAACCTTTACCAAAGTCAAATTTCATCACTTATTCAAATTCATTTTCATTTACACTCATATTCATAAATATATTCATATAGTTTCACTTCTTATATATATAAGTTTATTTCACAATTGTAAATCACATTAATTATAAGTTCATACTCATAATTCATTAGCTTATACAGCTATTCTTTTACAATTGTTTTTATTTAGATTATTCAAACATCTTTTATAACTTATATATATATATATATATATATATATATATATATTCTTACATTTTCAACAACCAAACAATCAACTTATATACACTTTAATAATTCTGAAAAATTATTCCTTTATATATAAAATATAATAAAGGTAAAATTATTTCATTTACCTAATTTAAAACAATATCGCGCCGAATTGTTTTGTACAAGTGTTTAGGGATCCATATCAACAATATTAACTACTCGTATTAACCAGAATCCGTATACCACTCAACAAACCCATCATCACTATATAAAACAATTTTATATTCACTAACAAATACGCTCTCATAGCTATTATTACACTCAAATCATTCTAGAGTACTACTGACTCTATCTCTAATGAGTAATTCCCAACAGAGCCATGGTTGTCGCTTAACCATATGCTCTGATACTAGATGTAAGGACATGGGTCTTCGACGCCCGAACGTCGACATCAATACGTCCATCGTATCAACTTCTGAACAATCGAATGCCAGAAAACCGAATTCTTAGGGTTTTAAAAGAAGAAAAAGATAGAAGAAGTAAGAAAAAGATAGAACAGAACAGAAAGAAAACAACAGAACAATATCAGAATCTCACAATCGCAGCGGAACAACATATAATAAACAAATGAATAATCTTTAAACAAAGAACTATATCAGTTATTACATTACATCACATTACATTACATTATCAGAGTTTACAACAAACAGCGGAAAAGAAATACTATATACTAATGAATACTCCATGCCCTCCAGCTTGCCTCCAATTCTCTACAGCAACTCCCGAATTCTAGAATGACCCAATAAACTGACTCTAGACTACACATGTGGAAATTGGTGGGCACCCAGAGTTTAGGAAGGAAAACAATAAACTCCAGGTTAGTCATGAGACTGGTGTGAGAACTTAAACAGTTTATCTATTTAAAAACAAAACAGAGGAATATTTTTAAAGTCAATTCGAAATGCTTTTAAAAATGAAACTACCATAAGGCCTCCCTGCACACACACAATGCAAACGCAGACTTGAGGGAGATATCTCCTTATGATAGTCAAAGATGCTTACTACATAAAATCAAATCATTTTTGGATATTATTATTAGTCCATAGTATAGAAAACATTTCTAAAGTAGAGTATAAATGTGACGCCCCACCTCTATACCCACGCTAGCTAAGAACACTACGGTGTAATGCTGTCAACTAGCACGGAGAATAAGGCTGTTAAGGAGCGACCATCCGTGTAATTACTTTGCGCAAGCACCGATATGTCAGATAGTATAACATGCATTTTATTTCAAGAGGAAATCCGACATACCGATACAAACACAAAGCTACTACACAGTGGCTATAATAATCTTCGGAAACAAATATAGAAATAAGCATAATACAAATCAGTCACAGATAATTCATATCACAAAGGCGGAAATAGATATGAATATTACACATAAAAGTGTATATCAGAGTAGTGGTCAAATAAGATCCACAACATCACAAAGGAATAGATACAAGTGCTAGACAAAAATATGTATACATCAAGGAGTCTATATCTTAAATGTATACAACAAAAACTACCAAACTAGAGTAGTTAGCCAAAAGATCAGATGATAGTCCGATAAGGAGTCAAGCAGAAGCACCTGTAAAATCTCAGTCTGACCCGAGTATTATTTAAGAAGAAAATAATAAACGGATCAGTCAAGCTATAATTATCAGATGAAAATAAGATATAAGAAGAGATATAATATTAAAACGTATGATAACTAAAAACGTCATACTACGACTAGTATACATTAGAGAATCACGAAAGTCATACAAAATCTCAAGAATCTCATAGCATCAAAAAGAATATCATATTCTTTATTTAATTCACCCAGCCACAATAAATGACATACATATCAATGCCAACTGAGAAAGGTGGTGAAACATAAATTCCAGAAATCATCAAATAGAAATCCAGAAATCACAATAAAAAGGATGGACAATCCCATAAACTGGACATCGACGCACCTAGAAAGACACGCCCCATGCACAGTCGAACATCGACGCACCTAAATAGGTATGATCCATGCTCTAGCAGCGACGCACCTAGAAAGATACGCCCCATGCATAAATAAACATCGCTGCACCTAGAAAGATACATCCCATGCATAAATAAACATCGATGCACCTAGAAAGATACACCCAATGTAATGTCTAACACCAATGCACCTAGAAAGATACACCCCATGCAAAGTCGAAGATCGACGCACATAGAAAGATACGCCCCATGCATAGACGAACATCGACGCAACTAGAAAGATACACCCCATGTCCCAATTTATTAAGCCGATTACTCCACGAAGTAAACAAACATCGATGCACCTAAAAAGGTACACCCCATGCATAATAAACATCGACGCACCTAAAAAGGTATGACCCATGTGTAAACAAACATCGACGCACCTAAATAGGTACGACCCATGCAAGAAATGAGACGAAGCTCAATAAAATGAGGAATAGTCCTCCACATAGGCAAAGAGACATCGCACATTGCTAGTCTAAACCATAAAATGATCATCATCGATCATCAAGAAGTGTCAATTATAATAAGCTAGTAAATATATGAGTTTAGCATCATGTCCCATAACCACTAGCTTAACTTAAATATTTGCGAACAAATTGTAGATCTCCACTAGAAAATTGTCATAAGAGATTCAATCGAATAAGTCCAAGAATTAACCAACGAAGTAAACGCAAGCGTTTCATACCACTTGTTTTACTAAGTCGTTTAATTAGATTTCTCATACGAATGAGGTAAAGGTTTGTATATACTAATAGATTGAAAATCGGTTTGAGAAAATGAGCTTTGTAATAAAATAGTGTTGAAATCATTTCAATAAAGAGTTTTGATATTTACTACTAGTATCGAAAACCTTTATATTTTTAAGTGACAAATCATAGAAGTGATTGTAGAAACAATCAATCATAAAAATTCACATTCGAAGAAGTGAATAAAATCCAAGAAATCGATACCGAATCCATCAAAGTGGATATATCCTAAATTCCCAAAGAAAATGTCATCAAAGTCGATAATAAATGATAACAACAAATAGGAAACAACACGAATCGATTAAAGTTGGAAATTCAAGCAACTAGGCGAAATAGGCAAAATATCATCAGGTCGGTCGGCCGGCTACAGAGCTCGGTCGACCGGACCAGAAAAACAGAAATGCTCGGAGTAGCAGGTCGGTCGACCGGACCCTGAGTTCGGTCGGCCGGACCTGTAACCTGCACTTCCTAACAGAGGCTGGGAAGTGCCTAGGTAGCAGGTCGGTCGACCGGACCCTGAGTTCGGTCGGCCTGACCTGTAGCCAGCACTCTCCAAGCCAATCTAATGAATGCCAAATTCTTCCATATTGCTATCGGTCGAGCATCGGCACTAAGGGTTTACGCCAATCGACTACCCGGCCATATAAGCTCTTCGTTGCATCACCAAAAACACATTCAAACATAAAAGTTAGGATTTTTAAAGATTTGAATCCCAAAACACTAAAAATTGGAATATTCACCAAATCAATCCAAAGCAAAAGCAATTGCACAAGAATAAGCGTTAGGAATTCATACCTAACAATCGAAGATAATTATATACTAAGATGTGAGATAAAAATCTCACCTTTGAACCCAAACGATTGAAGAAGAAGCTTGAAAGAAAAGGAGAATCAACCACTCTTCAAATCCAACTCAAGAAGCTTGATTCTATGCTTAAAAGAGAAACATTTCCTAAATTAGGTTTAGGAAATTTCTGAAATCAAAGAGAGAATGAGTTGGAGAAGATGAAGAGAAAGCTTACCAATGGGTTCTCTTGAGTTTGGAGCTAGAAGATGGATTTGCTAATGAAGACTAGGGCTTGGAGTTTTAATTCCTCTTCCACTCCTCCATTATTATAAAAGCTTGAGTGTTAGGAAATGAGGAATGAAGTAATGAAGAGGAGAGGGGGTTGGGACAGAATTAGTAAGTGACTAATGGGTTCAGCCCAAACCAAAGCCCTAAGTGAAAAAGGTCAAAATTCGACTTACTCCAAACATATCGAAGCTTATACTCAAAAAGGTTGCAAACGGCATTTTGAACTCAATGGAAGGGGTCTCGAGTCCCAATTCGACTGTTTGCAAAAAGTAGCTTTTCGGACCAAAATCCGATGAATGATGAAATATTTAAATAAAATATTTAAATATACAATTGATAAATATGCGGGTTGTTACAGACTCCCCTCCTTAAAGAAATTGCGTCCTCGCAATACTTAAGAAGAAATAAAGAGTAACAACCATAAAAGCATATCAACACAAAAGAAAATTGAAATAAGAAGTTCACCATAAAGAGCACGAAAGAGTTAGCACGAACGGGATCGCTCGATGAATTCTCCAGATTCCCAAGAGCAATCCCTAGGATTTGAGAACCATTGAACTCTCACAAGAAGAACATCTTTATTCCGAAGGCGCTCAACCTCCAAAGCAATGATGTGAGTGGAATGTGCTCATAAATCAAATCTAGCGAAACTTCAATTTCCTCAATAACACCAGGCTCAAGAATAAAAACCGAAAACATAAAAGCATTTCCATAGTTAAAAGACGTGGAAAACATCAAGAATAGCAGAAAATTGAGCCGGTGCAACGACGTAGTATAATAATAGTACGCCCGAGAAACTAGAAACTCAAAAAAATTTGGGACATCAGCGTAGTACAAAAACGGTACGCCCAATGAACCAAAGCCCGAATAATCTCGGAACACCGACGTAGTACAAAAACGGTACGTCCAATGAACCGATAAACCGGAACAACAATGTAGTATAATAATGGTACA
Source organism: Allium cepa (assembly GCA_030765085.1). NCBI lineage: Eukaryota > Viridiplantae > Streptophyta > Magnoliopsida > Asparagales > Amaryllidaceae > Allium > Allium cepa. The sequence continues at coordinate 795,007,503 of CM060929.1, read as the reverse complement.
TCCATTGATCCTGAAAAGACGGGACATCGATGTAGTATAATAACAGTACATCCGATGAATCGAACACCATAAAAGAACATCGGACGCTAGTTCATAAAAGGAATAAGATGAAAATCAATAAAACGAAGTACATCAAAACGCCCGATGAACTTGGTAAAACGATCATAAGATACAAGGAATCTCGAGCCAACATGAAGTTCCTTATGAGAAAAATAAATATTCCAAAGATTTATGATTGAGATAGAGAACAAATTTCTCCTCAAAAATGATAATACCAAACTCTAAAAACGAAAACAATAGCCGCGATCACTAGATCATGAGTGGCATACCTAGTCTCGATCGGCTTTAATAATTTTAGAAGCATAAGTGATAGCACGTTCTCTTTTGCAATAGAATGGCATCCAAACCAATACGACTAGTATCGGTACAAATAACAATGTCTTGGTTCCCCTTCAGGAATCACAAGAATAAGAGTATTGAAAGGAAGAGTTCTTTTAAATAATCTTCTTTCCCGAAAAGCTAAAACTTTCAAAATTACATTTTTATTTTTATGTAATAATCTTTCTACAAAAATTTACATTTTTACAAGTTAGTATATCGTGTCTGATTGTCTCATCAAAGCGTTTAGGAGATTCTTATCGATAACGTTGATCAAGCGCATCGACCAGAATTCTTAACACACTAAATGGGCAATACAATCACAAAATCATCTTCTATATTGTAAACATGTTTCTTAACAACCTTTAAGAATATTCTTTGCTTGTTTACGAGCAAATCAAATTGTACTTATAAATAAATCTTATGAAAAAGATTCGCAAAATTTTAAATTTCAATTTTCATCCAAAATCAATAAATACAAAGATGGAGTCATCTAGATATTCGTAGAATACTCGATTTATAATATGGATGAAACAAAATGGGCAAACCGAATGACATAATAATTCATTCATAGAATCATAACGAGTGCGGAATGCGGTAAGTGGAATGCTAACTCCCGCAACTCGTAGCAAATGAAAATCGGTGGCAAGGTCGAACTAAAAAGACCTTAACACTACTCAAAAGATTACTTAGGTGACAGTCCTAAGACAAATTCAAAAATACCGGAAAATTTCTCAAACTACATGAATGAGAGAAATAACACTTTCCTTATAAGTGGGCTTAAGGAATAAAATGATGCCATTAAATTGGAATCAAAATCATAAAGGAAAAATAGAAATCTGCTTAACAGATTGAAAATGTCGAAGATGAATAGTCCACACGGGACAAAGGATATGGCCTCATAATAATTAAGCCAATCCTTACAAAAGTCAATTCTGAAGCCTAAGTAAAAATCGGCTCGGATAGAAAAATCACATAAAATAATTTCGACATCAGTAAAGACAAATTGAGTGTTGCAGATTTACCATCCGGATTCACAATCCTCAAAGAAGTCATCAAGCCCAGAAATGTTTAAAGAAGAAGAATCACAAGTTCTTTTGATATAAAAATAATGAGATGAAACCCATATCAACAAGGACTCAAATAAGAAGATCACGAAATAAAACAATGCGATCAAGAATTGAGTGAAAAATACCTTGACCAAGAGAAGAGTTGTTAGAGGTTTGCACTGCATTGAGCTTTCCCACCTTCTTACTTTGAAGTATGGGACATGCAGTTATATGGTGACCCGAATTCTTGCAATAGCAACAAAAGAGGGGTCTCGGACACTCCCTTGCATAATGGTCCGTGGAACCACAATTGTAGCATTGACCATGACTAGAGGTAGGAGTCTTTGCTACCGGAATTTGTTGCTTCCCTTTCTTATTAGAATTGGGGCCTTTGAATTTGATAGGCCTCTTCAAGTTATTGTCGAAGTTTTGTTGGGCACGCACAACTTCAACATCACCTTCATTATCGGCCTCTTCAAGACGAAGAGCGATATCAATAAGCTGATCAAATGAAACTTCAAGTTTTAGGAGTAATGGCTTCTTAAGATTCTTATTCAAGCCATAGACAAATCTCTGATTTTTCTTCAATGGGGTATTAATGTACTCAACCCCGTATTAGGACAGAGATTCGAAAGATGCAACATAGTTGGTCACAGAAGATTCACCTTGAATAAGGTCAATAAAACGCCGGGCCAAAGTTACTTTTTCGGCCTCCGGTACAAATTTCAATTCGAATCTTTCCCGGAATTGCTCCCAAGTGAGATCCGCTTCAACGATTTCAGAAATTAAAAGCTCATACCAATCTTACGCTCATTCTTGGCGCATGCTAGAAGCCACTTGGACTCGATGTAGATCAATAAGGTTCATGCGAGAAAAGATACGATCGCATGATTTGAGCCAAGCTTGAATTTCTATAACACTCTCGGATCCTTTGAATGGCCTTCCACCCAAATCGGTATAGTCTTTGCACAAGCGTGCAAAATCGGATCTAGAATGAGTAGGCTCTGGATTGGGACCGGCTGCTTGAGCGTTCTTTACTAGATCAAGAAGCTGCTGGGCAGACATAAAAACTCCATCTTGGGGAGTAGCACTAGATTGACCGGCACTGGGACGGCTTGGTCTAACCATTTCTCTTCTTTAAGAAAGAAAGAAAGAAGAGGAAAAAGTTATTCTCAAAATAGGTATCAAGAAACCTTGATAGATAAAACAAGGAATCATAAAGAAAATAGGATGAATCGGTACGAAGACTCGAATAAAATCCTAAAGCACGAATCCTAAGAAAGACTTAGGACATGGTCCTTGCTAGATTATTCTACATTGTTCCGAAGTTTGGCTCTGATACAAAGATGTGACGCCCCACCTCTATACCCACGCTAGCCAAGAACACTACGGTGTAATGCTGTCAACTAGCACGGAGAATAAGGCTGTTGAGGAGCGACCATCCGTGTAATTACTTTGCGCAAGCACCGATATGTCAGATAGCATAACATGCATTTTATTTCAAGAGGAAATCCGACATACCGATACAAACACAAAGCTACTACACAGTGGCTATAATAATCTTCGAAAACAAATATAGAAATAAGCATAACACAAATCAGTCACAGATAATTCATATCACAAAGGCGGAAATTAGTGGTCAAATAAGATCCACAACATCACAAAGGAATAGATACAAGTGCTAGACAAAAATATGTATGCATCAAGGAGTCTATATCTTAAATGGATACAACCAAAACTACCAAACTAGAGTAGTTAGCCAAAAGATCAGATGATAGTCCGATAAGGAGTCAAGCAGAAGCACCTGTAAAATCACAGTCTGACCCGAGTATTATTTAAGAAGAAAATAATAAACGGATCAGTCTAGCTATTAATTATCAGATAAAAATGAGATATAAGAAAAGATATAATATTAAAACGTATGATAACTAAAAACATCATACTACGACTAGTACACATTAGAGAATCACGAAAGTCATACAGAATCTCATAGCATCAAAAAGAATATCATATTCTTTTTTTAATTCACCAAGCCACAATAAATGACATACATAAAATGCCAACTGAGAAAGGTGGTGAAACATAAATTCCAGAAATCATCAAATAGAAATCCAGAAATCACAATAAAAAGGATGGCCAATCCCATAAACTGGACATCGACGCACCTAGAAAGACATGCCCCATGCAAAGTCGAACATCGACGCACCTAAATAGGTACGACCCATGCTCTAGCATTGACGCACCTAGAAAGATACGCCCCATGCATAAATAAACATCGATGCACCTAGAAAGATACATCCCACGCATAAATAAACATCGATGCACCTAGAAAGATACACCCCATGTAATGTCTAACACCGATGCACCTAGAAAGATACACCCCATGCAAAGTCGATCATCGACGCACCTAGAAAGATACGCCCCATGCATAGAAGAACATCGACGCAACTAGAAAGATACGCCCCATGTCCCAACTTATTGAGCCGATTGCTCCACGAAGTAAACAAACATCGATGCACCTAAAAAGGTACACCCCATGCATAATAAACATCGATGCACCTAAAAAGGTACGACCCATGTGTAAACAAACATCGACGCACCTAAATAGGTACGACCCATGCAAGAAATGAGACGAAGCTCAATAAAATGAGGAATAGTCCTCCACATAGACAAAGAGACATCGCACATTGCTAGTCTAAACCATAAAATGATCATCATCGATCATCAAGAAGTGTCAATTACAATAAGCTAATAAATATATGAGTTTAGCATCATGTCCCATAACCACTAGCTTAACTTAAATATTTGCGAACAAATTGTAGATCTCCACTAGAAAATTGTCACAAGAGATTCAATCGAATAAGTCCAAGAATTAACCAACGAAGTAAACGCAAGCGTTTCATACCACTTGTTTTACTAAGTCGTTTAATTAGATTTCTCATACGAGTGAGGTAAAGGTTTGTATATACTAATAGATTGGAAATCGGTTTGAGAAAACGAGCTTTGTAATAAAATAGCATTGAAATCATTTGAAGAAAGAGTTTTGATATTTACTACTAGTATAGAAAACCTTTATATTTTTAAGTGACAAATCATAGAAGTGATTGTAGAAACAATCAATCATAAAAATTCACATTCGAAGAAGTGAATAAAATCCAAGAAATCGATATCGAATCCATCAAAGTGGATATATCCTAAATTCCCAAAGAAAATGTCATCAAAGTCGATAATAAATGATAACAACAAATAGGAAACAACACGAATCGATTAAAGTTGGAAATTCAAGCAACTAGGCGAAATAGGCAAAATATCATCAGGTCGGTCGGCCGGCTACAGAGCTCGGTCGACCGGACCAGAAAAACAGAAATGCTCGGGGTAGCAGGTCGGTCGACCGGACCCTGAGTTCGGTCGGCCGGACCTGTAACCTGCACTTCCTAACAGAGGCTGGGAAGTGCCTGGGTAGCAGGTCGGTCGACCGGACCCTGAGTTCGGTCGGCCGGACCTGTAGCCAGCACTCCCCAAGCCAATCTAATGAATGCCAAATTCTTCCATATTGCTATCGGTCGAGCATCGGCACTAAGGGTTTACGCCAATCGACTACCCAGCCATATAATCTCTTCATTGCATTACCAAAAATACATTCAAACATCAAAGTTAGGATTTTTAAAGATTTGAATCCCAAAACACTAAAAATTGGAATATTCACCAAATCAATCCAAACCAAAAGAAATTGCACAAGAATAAGCATAAGAAATTCATACCTAACAATCGAAGATAATTATATACTAAGATGTGAGATAAAAATCTCACCTTTGAACCCAAACGATTGAAGAAGAAGCTTGAAAGAAAAGGAGAATCAACCACTCTTCAAATCCAACTCAAGAAGCTTGATTCTATGTTTAAAAGAGAAACATTTCCTAAATTAGGTTTAGGAAATTTCTGAAATCAAAGAGAGAATGAGTTGGAGAAGATGAAGAGAAAGCTTACCGATGGGTTCTCTTGAGCTTGGAGCTAGAAGATGGATTTGCTAATGAAGACTAGGGCTTGGAGTTTTAATTTCCTCTTCCACTCCTTCATTATTATAAAAGCTTGAGTATTAGAAAATGAGGAATCAAGTAATGAAGAGGAGAAGGGGTTGGGACTGAATTAGTAAGTGGCTAATGGGTTCAGCCCAAACCAAAGCCCTAAGTGAAAAAGGTCAAAATTCGACTTACTCCAAACATATCGAAGCTTATACTAAAAAAGGTTGCAAATGGCATTTTGAACTCAATGGAAGGGGTCTCGAGTCCCAATTCGACTGTTTGCAAAAAGTAGTTTTTCGGACCAAAATCCGACGAATGATGAAATATTTAAATAAAATATTTAAATATACAATTGATAAATATGCGGGTTGTTACAATAAATCTTAGCCAGCATAGGTACCATTATAGTATGCCTACTATAGCTACCATATTAAATGGCAGGTTCTACAACTAAAACCGTACAAGGTTCGTATTGTTTCTTTGGATTTCCAACAAATGGTCAGGCCAAGGAACTTTCCATTGCCGCATGGAAACGCCTCTGGAATGACGTCCCGAGAACCTAACCGGATCTCTGCCAACATAAGGCCGGGTTACCCTTCAAACTGGGTAACTACTGACACAAATATGCCATCCCCCGATCGTAACCGATCTATATCTGAGGATCCTCGATTTCCAACAACCACAAAGTAATAAATTTGCAGCAACAACATAGGTTAAATATCTGGGCTCCATACCATGATACCACCTCTATCCAGAAGGAATGACATACACTAAATGGCGTTACCCCCGATAACCTTGCTGCATCCTTCCTGTTTTGACCATTTCCGGGGTGTGAGGTCCGATGCAGTCTCGTCCACAAAGCTACGCTTTATACAAACCCATGCTTCGATCAACCAATGATCAGCATCACTCATATGCCACATTACCAATTTGGGAATGTATCACTAGTAACCATCAACCACATAACCTCTGAGCCGTATGTCTCAGATAAGGGTGTTAAGCTAAGAGAATAAATTCTCCGCCACCAACAGAAATATATTTGATAGAAACCATCTTTACATCTCAAATTGTAATGTCAGACACACATCCATACAAGTCCGTTCCGGGATCGAACAGAACCGAAGGCACTTCAAAAGATGTCCTTGCAATTCTGATATTCACTAATCACGTCCGGACTTCCATCACATATGGAATCTCTATACCGGGGCCATTCGGTGCAGAGACATTCGACGGTCATCCTTCCGTTTTCAAAAATATCCGGTCTTCAACCCCGGTCATCAAATGAAATCCATAACGACGTATCACATATTCAGAATGGGTTATATGACCCCAAGGTCCTTTCCCGGCTAACCCGAATAGTGAGCGCTTATTCAAAAATAAGTGTGGCATTCAAATTCAAGCAAATCACAACAAATACCCATTCAAAGGTAAATATTGATAGTCGGTTATTGAACTATCAATGGATATGCACAACATCACCAGATTCCAAATAAATTTTCCAAATTATTTATTTTCCAAAAATATCTTTACAAGATATATAATTTCAATACTTCAAAATAAATCAATATTTATTTTTAGACAAATTCCCCTTTCTTTTATAAGTTCCATAGTGAATTTATATTTCAAAATATCTACTGATATATGGTTTTCAATAGATTTCAAATATTCATTTTCAATTTATCTTTACCAAGATAAATTCTCAAAAATGTTTCATTTCATATTGGAAAAGCATTTCCATACTTATTAATAATAAGTAGTTCACAAACCTATTTATTTTCAACACTTGGAAAATATTCAATATACTTAAATCACAATTAAGTATATATTTTATTCTTTAAGGAAAGTGTACTTTTAAACACATTTATTTGAGTCAAAACGAATGTTGCGTAAAACATCGTTACGACAACTCAAAATCATTAGTATAGGGATTTGAAGTTAAGATAGATATATAAATCCCAATACTATATAAAAACATTTCCTTCCGGAAATCATTTACTATCACAACAATGTTATAGTCCACCATTTCCTTCTATTTCTCGAAAACGTCTATTTCAACAATGAATGTTGAAATCTATGGTTTCGAACCTTAACACATTTTAAAAACATCGTTAAATCGTTTTAATTCTATTTAAAGTATCACCTCTAAAACATTTTCTTTAACATATTATTCACTATCCAAAAACGTGAATATACTTCGTTAACCAATTTCATCATTTCTATACATTTTATTTTAAAGGATTATCCATTGTCCCAAAATCGTGGATATAACTCCTTTAATAATTTCTACATTTACTTTATCAAATTCAATTGATTTGGATTTATAAAACAATATTTATAAATCCTAATTCTATTTATTTTATAACAACTTCAATTTATAAATCTCCTTTATTAACCTATTCAATTTATAACTCAATTATATACCAAAATTTCATATTATAAGTTAAATACCTATAATTTATTTGTTTACAAAATCGTTCTTTTAAACTTCTCAAATTATAAATCTTATAACTTATAAGATTCATTTATTTACCCAAATCTATTCTTTTAATAACTTTACAAAATTTTTAAATCTTACTACTTATAAATTCCATTTATAACTACACCATTTATAATTCTATAATCTCATTCACTTATGAAATCCATTTACACTTCATTCTAACGTTTATAAAAACTCGTTTTATAATTCCAATATTTTAATTTATAAATGTCAATTTTATAAATCTTTTATATAAATAAGTTTATATTGTTATTTTAAAACGTCTTTAAACTCCTTTATAATTTCATCATTTTGATTTACAAAATAATCAATTTTTTTAAATTCTATATTTAAACTTTTTACAATAAATTCAAAAATCCCAATTTAAACTATTTTATAAAATCATTAACCCCATATTTTCAAAAATCAACTTTGAACTATATTTCTCAAAATCATAATTTTTTTTAACATTAAAATTATAACGTTTATTTATTTAAAATGAATCGGTTCCAAAAATATTTTATAAAACGTATACTTTCAAAAATCACTTTAAAAATCCTTTTAAAATTCCGAAATTGGCCCAATGATGCTACACACCAAAAAGTCAATCACGACAACGACGACATCATATATCTGTATATGATAATCACAAATATCAAAATATCTATAATCAAATAAATACTGTTGAGGAATCCAGTTGGATCCCTCCAACCTGTTTCCCTGCATCCACAGATGTTAGCACAACACCAATTCCATTTCCAAACGAAATATCGCGGTATATAGGATTTAAAATATTATCCGCTATTATACTGTACTGTGAAATATTCGCGGTATGTGTTTTTAATAAATAACCTCCGCTTACTAACGGCGTATAATGTCTATTTTAACAATCAATAGATAACAATCATCATTCAAACATACAATCAAGAAATTTTAAATATAACTATTTAAAATTTAAATCGAAACAATTCGATTGAGTGAGAAGTTCTCACCTTGCTTTCAATTCAGTTTCTGCGCTTTATTTCGAATAAAATTAAACACGCGTTTAATTTTACCCGAAATTTTCACTAGCTCCAAACGGCTCCAATCCAGCTCCATTGCATAGTGCTCGTCAAAACGAAGCCAATGCAATTTGTTTCGTATGTTTTCGACCTCGTATGACAAAGATACACATTTTTAAAGTTACACGAATTATATATAAAAAAAAAAAATTACGTTCCTTTTTATTTTATTTTTTTCAACCTCAATATATCCCAGCCGTTCGTTTTCACTGGCATGCATCAGGGCCGCACCCTCCTCTCTTCTCCCTCACGCGTTTCCTCCAGGTGATGTTCGAACGCAAGAAACCCATCAAGGTCGCCACTAGGGTTGAATTATACTCCACCATCATCGACATATACCTCGATCAGCTACTGCCATTCCTCCCGCCATCACACGAGCTACCACCACCATAGTTGCGGTAGAGCTCGGCCTCACCCCTTGCATGAAAAGATGTGCGCAACGGCTCCCCTTCCAGCTTGATTTGCTGTCAATCCAGAGCTTCGCTTTCGATCTCTACCGTTGAGATCATAGATCTCACTCCCCTCTGCAACATTGCAGTTAAAAGATTTCGCTAATTGTTGATGGATTGGAAGAAATCAAAGGAGAAAGACGATGCGTTTCTGGCCATTGAAGATAAACAGCGGCGGCTAGGGTTAGAAGAGTTAGGGTTTCTGAAATTATGAAGAGGATGGGTCCTTTTATAGAAGTTCTAGCAAAAACACTATTCATTTCCAATTTTTCAAACTCCGAATCGTGCATGGTGACCGGCGTTTCTAAGGTTTAACTCGCGTTCCGGACACAATGGAATAGGTTTCGGAGGCTAATTCGATCATATGCACGAGTTATGGAAATAAATGACCAAATTTAAATTAAACCGATTAAACTCTTTTCTATGCGTTATGGCTTGCCCCGGACAAACGGTAAATCCGATTGACACGAAATTTGAAATCTTACAATAATATAACATTACGGATCCGATGAAACTAGTTTCGTCGAAATCCGAGACTGTTTGAAAAATGGCTATTTTAACTCGTCAATTAAATATTAAAATATTCAATTTTCACAAATTTACTTTTAATTCGATTTTAAAAGTTCTATAACCTTATTATAACTCCAATATGATATAATAAAATTTTCCAAATCATTTTTAATCATATTTAACCCAATTTCCAATTATTTCTGTAATTTCAACTATTTAATTATCGATTTAATTATCCAATTAAATCTAGATATTCGAAAAATAAATTATTCGATTGTTTAATTTCACTTATTAATATCTAAAATCATTAAATATATGAATTTTAATTAACAAAAATTCTGGGTCGTTACAGGCTATTGATGTCTCTCTTATTAGAGTTGTGCAGCGTTATATTTATTTGTATTTGGTTTGTATATACGCATACCTAGTAGATTAATTTGTTTAATCTGATAACTTGTAAAATTGAAATTTTATCATATACATTTAGTAATGCTGAATAATTATCAAATATGGCGTATTTAGTTAGTAGTTTTCATTAGTAGTCTTAGAACGGACGGATTTTTTTGCAATTTTAACTGGTTCGAAAATCCGGGTCGTCACAAATAATCTATGCTATTAACCTTGCTCTGATACCACTTGCAGGATCGTTTTCACCCTAGAGGGTGGGGGATGAATAAGGTGTACCTATAAAAATTAATGCGGAAATAAAAACAAAAACAGAGACTAAAAACAAAGCAGAAAAGAACACACATAGTTTACCCAGCTTCTGCAATAACCCGCCTATGCGCTGCCCCCAAGGTTTCAACTAGAAATTAGGCAATCAGACGCTTACAAACACACGTAAACTCGCTACACCCGCTAACTCGATTAACCTAACTCTAAGCTCAAAACCCTGTCACAGCTCAGCCACTGAGTTGCGTATTCTCAAACTACGCTACTTAGTTTGTATCTAATTACACAACAAGAAAGTTACACAATTTAAAAGGAAATAAAAAAATTAAAACTAACAAAAAAAACCTATTATTCTAGAGCCCAATATAAAATCACGTAGAGCTAGCCCGAGAAAAATTATAGTAATAGAAATCTAACTCCCTTTTTATTTTTGCTCGTGTATTCTCTTTCGGTCGATCCTTTTATTCTTCGTCTAAAATTAGGATTTTTATTAATTGAATCCGCCGCTTGAATTAGAAGGATTGAAGTGATGATTTCAACTCTGGTTTGCTTCGTCAATCAATCCCTAGCTTGATTTGCTCTTGATAGCTTCAATTGTGTCGAGCTCGGATGATAAAAAATGGTATGCGATTTGCCCCGTTTTGATTTTAGTTTATCTTAATTTTGATGATTCAAGTTTTGGATTTTTATCGATTTGTTCTAAGTATGATCTCTATTTTTCTTAAATTCGAACTCGAATAATTGCTAATGATGAATTTGGGTTTAATTTATAGTGGTGAAAACCCTATACATTCGTTCGTATATGTTGGTTTGAATTCTTCAATTGATTTGCTCGGCCATTCAATTTTTGCTTGAATGATTTAATGATTTTTGACTTGTTCATTTCATATGTGTTAGTCCATGGATTTAATTTTGCTCCGTTCTTTTCTGCAATGACTTTGGCATTTGAATTTATGATAGGCTTGATGATGTTTTACTTGTTAATCGTGTTATTCTCTGTTCTAATTTTTGCTGGCAATTATCGATTCCTTTTTTATGTTGACCATTACTTTTTGAAACTCCTCCCTGACTTGTTCGAACTGCTATTGATTTTTTTGAACACTGCTGCTTTACTGTTTTTATGTGTTTTCTTCATGTATATATGTACATATATGTTTATATATATCTATGTGATTAGTGCATGTATATATGTCACCGTTTTTATGCTCATTCGTGTGTCTTCACTATGATTCTCGAATCACTTGTGTATATGTAGGCTCTTGTATCCTTAACCATTTGAGGTCAGGTTGTATTTGAAGTCCGGTGTAGTTTCATGCTCCATTGTGTTCATGTGCATTGTTCTATTTTTCATTGCTGCTTTGAGTTAAATTGTGGTCTAAATGCTTTCATTGGAGTCTGGTTTCCTTTGACCTTGTTTGTGTTCATGCTAGTTTCCTTGTAAGTTTGGTGCACTGTTCTGGTTGCATGTTAAATTAAGTCTTCATGTTGTACTTGGTTCCGGTCTGAACCTTTATGTTAAAACCGAATGCATGCATGTAGTGTATTGCCTTGTTCCACTAGAGTCAGTCTGGTTCGTCAACTGATATGATGTCAAGTTCTACTGGCTTGTGTTGTTTGATGTGTTTCTTTAAGTCTGGTTGTATTTTGTTATTGTGTTCATGCTTGAATTTCCTCGGTCTACTTCCACATGCTCTTAACTGGTCTACATTGTGCTTCAAGTTAAATGTCCAGTTGTTTCGAGTTATGTGTCTCAATTACTTCAAGTCTGGTTGCATGCGTATTGAACTGCTTGCTCCACTTGTTGTACATGTTGAATGTTTTGCATTTGTCTTTTCAATTGAGTCATGTCTATTTGAGACATATCCTTGTGTGTCACTTTGTGGTCTGGGTTCATTGATGACCTGCTCCCAAGTCTGTTTGCATGTTGGATTGCATGTTCACAATTGTGTTGTTCACTTGAGTCTGCACTGGGTTTGGTTCCACATGCTGTTTGAGCATGCTCTGTCAAATTTGAAATGTTTCATGCACCCGTGTTGAATCCAGTCTTGGCTTGGGTTTGACCTTGTGCTCATCTGTCCCTGGAGTTTTAACAAACAAGTGTATATTGATGTGCATGGTCTTGTGGCATGTACAGTGTACAATGATACACTGTGCATGTCATAGGTTGTTCGTGTAAGATGAATTATAAGAAATGATGACGAACAACCTAAATTACCGAGGCAAATAATATTTTCAAACACACACTTGATTGTACACTGCAAAATATTTCTTTTTCAATTTTACCATGTCACCGTTTATTTTGCAGATAGTTCAGATGCTAGATACAAGCTGGAATAAAGTTGAAGATCAAAATATGAGTAAAGAATGAATAAGTAGTGAGGTGAAAATTGTGTTCTATAGTGAGACTTGTATTGTAATTGAAAATATGTAAATATAGCGAGAGCTCAATTTTGTACTATCTGAATTTGTAATAAAATATTTGTTTGAATAAAATAATTATTTAAATATGAATTATGAATTATTTATTTTATTCAACAAATATTTATTTAATTATGTGGAAAAATGAAATAGTACAATAACAAATACATTTAAATGAATATATAGATGTTTATTATCATTAAACAAAAAACATAGGCTATTGTATTCTACAACCCATTCTGCTAAGCGGTCGGTCTCACTTTATATCGGTAGACCGTGTTGTAATAATATTATTCACACCAGGCTTTATGGTTGACTCAAAGTTTATGTTTTTCCCCTTAAATTCTTGGATGCTCAATATTAATTAGAGTAGATTGAGAGTAAGGTCTTTACAGGTTTAGTAGGTTGGACAAATAAGCTTCTGAAGTCATGCAGGGGGCAAAGCTAGCTATGTAGGTGTTATTTAGTATTATTTCCGCTATGATCTATTTATGACTAATATGTCTTTCTAGTACTCAGGTCATTCAAGGGGGCACCTTCATATGTCGCTCTTGGCGTAATTTGTAATAACTGTATTTGATCAAACCCTAGGAATCATTTTGGGATTATGTAACTGAACATGGAAAATTGATTAGAAAATTTGTTTTTGAAATACGTGTTGATTTTATTTTTTATTCATGTACTTTTGATATTATAGATACCAATAACATTACTATATTTTGTCACTGGAAGTTAATACTATAGATGATTGCAGCATGTATAGCGCTTAGCTTCGTGCCTCAAGACAGGCTATGTTACACACTTTAAGTCCTCTTCTACTTCCTGTCCCTCTGTCTCTGCTTAGATGATGTGGAACTTTCAGATGAAGAACTAGAGTCCCTCATGCTCCTTCTATGCCTGTTTCGAGTTTGCTCATTCAACAGTCTCAAGCTCTGCCGCATCATCCGATTCATCTCATTCTAACTAGCTTGGAACCTATCTTCCATTTGTTTCATCATCATATCCATCTCCTTTCTGGTCACGACATCGGTTAGAGTCTGGATCTCTATTTGAGCAGGTTGGATAACTTCATCCGCTTGCCGAGGATTTTAATTCTCACCTTCAGTAGTAGCTTTGGAGTTGGTAGAATGGTCACTTCTTGATTGGGCCATGGCAGGAAGCCACTAGTAGATCTTTGCAAATCTGAGTTGTGTAGTTAAAAACTGGTAAAATTGGATCTATTTCTTGGATATGGGAAACCCAATAGTAGATGATGGATCTAAATTGCCCGAGTTCAAATCTCAATGAAAGTACAATTTTTTTTGAATCAAAGATGGCACAAACACCCAGGAATTAAGGTAGAGATAAAATATGAAAAAAGTAAATGAAAAACAAGGAAAAGAGAACACACAAAAATTTATAGTGTGTCGGCAAACCTAGGCCCATATGCACGATAATCTTTTATTGCTTATTTCTGCCTCAGAGGTAGAATTTCTTAGGGTCGATATAATTCCGACACTTAGATTTTCAGAATTACAAGAATATAGCATTATGACGAACTAGAACCCAAATATCCTGAAAAATGAGCCTTACCTGCCTATTTATAGAGTTAGGGAGTGTAATATCTCTTATAAAGTATTTTTAAGCCATTATCCATGATTTAGACTAATTCTCTCAAGAAAATCGATGCCAACTCATCAGGAAGTAGGGGTTCGTACCGATCCATATGTAGAGATCGATATCGATCCCTAAGATCGCATACTGATTTCCTTCAAGTCTTCATCTCGACTCGTCTTGTGGTTAGCTTCACGATTTCATAGTGTTTTGCACCTATTAGCTTGCTTCTAAGTCCAAATGATGGTGTTATAGAAGAATAGAGTTGCGGCTTCAAGTGTTCATGGAGCTTGATGGAGAATTGCATTGGATCAACAAAACAACATTAGAAATAGGCTATTGGCATAATATAGGACTAGTAGGCAGAAGTTGGACTTTATTGGGCAAGTAAATAGGGGTCAGTATCGACCTATAGGATGGGGTTTGCACTGACCCATGATTTGAGTGACTCCATGTTTGTCTTGCTTTGAGTTGATCTTGTATTAGTCTTTGACTTTGTTTGCATTTGGTTTCTGAACTATTAGGCTATCTCTCCGGGCTTCCCGGCTTGATAACTCCAAGATCAATTTATCCGGTCTGTCCGAATATTGCTTGATAAAAAGAATGGATAACAGGCGCATGCCAATAATTTCCTGGTGACTATTATTATAGGAGAACTTAACTAAGTGAAGATGATCCTCCCACGAAACTTTGAAATCCAAGGTACAGGCTCTTAGAATATCCTTCAAAACTAGGTTCACTCTTTCTTTCTAAAAATCTATTTGAGGACGATATGTAGTGCTCAAACTTAGCTTCATTCCTAAAGCTGCTTGCAATCCTTCCCAAAACTGACTTGTAAAAATTAGGTCTTTATCACTTACAATGCTACTTGGAACTCCATGCAAAAGGACAGTCTTCTTCACATAAATATCTGCTAAGATTCTACAGTCTTAGTTGGGTTTATCAGAAAAAAATGTGCGCTTTGGTTAGTCGATAATAATAACCCAAATTTCTTCATTACCCTTTCTTGACCTAGCCAAACTGTCTATAATGTTCATTGATACATGCTCCCACTTCCATCTTGGAATCTCGAGTGGTTATAGTAGTCATGCATTCCTCTGATGGTCACCTTTAATTTATAGGCAATCTCCACATCTGCTAATATGAATAGAAATATCTTCATCCCTCTCCCATAAAACATCCGTTTCATTTCACCATACATCTTTTGCCCCATGATGGATAGTTAGCTTGGATTTATGGCATTCTGCTAAAACTTCTTACCTAACATCATCGACATTCGGAACATATATCCTTTCGTTCATCCACGATATCCTACGGCTGTCTATTTTAAAGCTTGAACCCTATCCTTCTTCAACTTCATGCATAAACTCGACGAGACAACTATCTTCTCTTTGCTTGCTTGTAATTCTTTCAAGGAGAGTCGAAGTAACTTCCAAAAGACCAAAACTCCATTTCTTCAAAGCATCAGCTACCTATTGGCTTTCCTAGGCGTATATAAAATAGCAAGGTTATATACCGTAAGAAATTCTAACCAACATCGTTGTTTCATGTTCAGGTCCTTCAGTGTGAAAAGATACTTCAAGGATTTATGATCCATGAAGAGCTCGAACTTTTTCACCTAGTAAGTAATGCCTCTACATTTTTAATGCAAACACAACAACTTATAGTTCCAAGTCTTGAGTGGCATAATTATGTTCATGATAGACTCGTGCGATTTTATGGGTTTTTATTTAATTCGAGATTGCAGTTTAAAATGATATGTAACCGTAAAATCTTAAATTGCAGATTTGAAACGATAAATATCCGTATCACTTGACCCTAGGGTAGAAATTTATGTACGGACACCGGATTGATTAGATTAAATTATTTTTGAATCTTTAAATTTTGGATTTAATTAATTGGTATTTTGAAATAGAAATTGATTTATATAAACTGAATTATTTTCAAAGTCCAATTGTAAATGTTGGGATTAGAATTGATTTAATGAATGGTTCAATGGATTTAATTTGAAATTTCAAGGTCGAGGTGCCAATTATAAATGAATTTATCGAAATTGAGTAATATTAATTGTTTGGATATAACTTTGAAATCTATTTTAATTAATTTAAACAATTTTAATCAAGCTAAGCTATTATAATCAATTCAAACTATTTTAATTTATTTTAATCCATTATAACCTATTTAATCCAATTTAATCTAATTTACCTATTTTAAACTAAGTAAATTTATTTAATCTATTTTAAATCTATTTAATGTAATTTAAATCTATTTTAAAGCTCTTTAATATTATTTAAATTTATTTAATCAGTTTTAAGTCTATATAAATCATTTTACATCTAATTAAATAAAATTTAAATCTATTTAAACTATTTTTTACTATTTAAAATATTTTAAAACTATTTTAAACCATTTTTAAAACTATTAAAACTACTTATGACTACTTAAACTGTTTTTTAAAAATTTCAGACTATGTAAAGCTAAAGTATTTATATTTAAATCTTTGATGATGACAAAGGCTAAGTTGGAATTTGGAATTCGATACCTTTTGTGAAATGACATATTTGAGTAAATATGATTTTGAAAGTGAATGTGATTTTGAAAGTGAATATGATTTGAAAATAATATGGTTTTCAGAATATGATATTTTGATACGAATTGTGAGTTGACTTTTAAAATGTAAAAGAACCATCCGGTGTGACATAAACGCTTGGTTATTAAAGAGAACGGGATCAGATATTGTCATACTATCTACCAATACCAAAAACCAATTTTACAACTGTGTACATGGCGGAGATTATAGAAATGAAGTAGGATGGTTTGGTGAATGATTCCATATGAGGTATTTACGTAACCCTGACTCCCGTGAGTCGGCTTGATGTGGCTAAAACAAGAGCCATGTTGGGCCAAGTAAGGTCATTCCTTCTATCGGGCATATTTCTTCGATACCATTCTATTACTTCGTGATTGATTTGGTGGCCACCCTTGATTTGATTTGGAAGTATGTTTCGAGGTGGACGGTAGTAGCTGCTATGCGTTACCACTAGTCCGGATCCACAAAACGGTAGAATCCTACCCTAGGAATCGCCTCGCGTGCCTTGTCGCATGCCTTATCATGCCTTCTATGAGTTTGGTTTATACCATACCTATGGAGTGCCATCTGATAGCCCTCCATTTTACGAGCCACATGGCTATAGGCCGAGCCACATGGCCATTGGCCGAGCCCAAACATCAACACCCTTTGCCTAATGCCTCTACTTGCTTTGCCTTTCATTTTCTACACCATAGTCGTGCCTTTTGACCACCTGATCGAGCCTAGCATGCCTCAGAACATCAAGACCAAGCCTTGTGTGGTATTGGTTTAGCCTATGGTGGAAGTCGCTGAGCCTACTTGTGGTGGTTAGGTCATATTTGCTTCAATTTGATTCAATTTGTTCATCGATTTGATTTGTAATATTGTGTTGAATTTATACTTATATTTCTTTTATTTTATTTTTTGCATACAAGACTTGAATCTTGGCTCTCTATCCACTCGAATATAATCATGCTTTTCGTGCTTTGCGGAGTTTGGATTTGGGTTTTTAATTTGATCTCTAGCTTTAGAAGGTGAGTTATTCACTCTAGACATTCCGTACTTATATAATTGTGAAACGATGACAAGTGGATATGT
Source organism: Allium cepa (assembly GCA_030765085.1). Taxonomy (NCBI): domain Eukaryota; kingdom Viridiplantae; phylum Streptophyta; class Magnoliopsida; order Asparagales; family Amaryllidaceae; genus Allium; species Allium cepa. The sequence continues at coordinate 794,989,208 of CM060929.1, read as the reverse complement.
AGTAATGGATTTGCTATGTTGATAAATTCATATATGCCCGTGATATGATTATATGATGTTAAAATCTGCTTATAAACCTGTTACATCATCTGATATGTTATATTATGTTATACTGTTTATTTTGTTTACTCTTTCCCGCACTGCAAGTTCCCTGTAGAATAGAATCACTATGGATTGAATTGATACAGATCCGAACGGACATTAGAATAAGAAAAAATCGTTATGAGCTGAAATGATAAGCTCAAGAGATTTTTATTTATTTTGTTTGACTTGGGATTGCGGGTTTGAAATGATAGAACCTGGATTTTTCTTTTTAAATTATGGATTGAAATGATACATATCCATATCACTTGACCTAGGTTAGAAAATTATATACAGACCCATGGTTGATTTTAAATATTTTTTTGAAAATTTATTAAGTATTTTGAATTGTAAAATATGAAATTTTAACTTAAATTGGATTTAAATGATTTAGATAAATGTTATAGTGATTTTCTATAAGTTGAAATGTATAAGCAAATTAATGACTAAAATGTAAATTTTGATTTGACTTAATAATTGAAAATTTAGGGTTCAAATGGAATTTTAAGCTTAACTTAGTGATAAGAATAGTTTATTTATGAAATGTGTATTTTAAATAAAGTATTAAGTTAATTGTTAAAACAAAAGTTAAGCAATGTATAATGTATTTGACTTAACAAATGAATTTTAATTTAAATTACAGATTTATTAATAAAATGTAATAAATAATTTTGAAAAGTGAAATAAGTTTTATAAGTTAAAAATGAGAAAAATTGAAGATATATTGTTTTTAAAAAGGGTATAGTAAAACTTATAACAGAAATTGTAGCGTTTTCAAAATGCTGTGGTTTTAAGGTAGCATTTGCTAAGTGCTACCATTTCTGAAATATAACTATGTTCTGAAATACTAAATAAACCTACAATAGTACTTTTAAAGTGCTACAGTTTCTGAATTTGAACTGTTTTTGAATACACTAATAAGCCTACAGTAGCACTTTTAAAGTGTTGCAGTTTCTGAATTTAAACTGTTTTTAAATACACTAATATACCTACAGTAGCATTTTTAAAGTGCTGCAGTTTCTGAAATTAAACTGTTTTGAATATATTAATATATCTACCATAGCATGTTATAAGTGCTGCTGTTTCAGAAAAATACATTGTTTTGAAATTGTTATAATTGAATGAATGAACTTAGAAAGTGCTACAATTTTGGAAATGGAATATTTGATTTGAAAGGATAACAACCTCATATTTAAATGGTTTAAATGAATTATTTTGATTTGGGATATAAACCATTTTGAAGTTTATCACCACGGGTAATAATAACGGTTGGTTGTTAAAGAGTTCGGGATCAGATATAAACCATTTTGAAGTTTTTTCAAGCTCGATCAGAATGAAGTAGGATGGTGGCAACATTCTATTGTGGTATGTACGTGGACCCAACTCCCGTGAGTTGGCACAAGGTGGCTAAAACAGGAGCGATTGACGGGCTAATGAGGCAGCTCCTCTTATTGGACACACTTCTTCATACGTCATTCTATTACTTTGTGATTGATATAGTGTGCACCTTTGATTTTGGAAGTGTGGCTCGAGGTGGGCGGTAGTGGATGCTACGCGTTACCACCGGCCCGAAAGCGTAATTGGTATAATTACCCTGGAATTGCCTAGTTGTGCCGTGTCACCTACCCTATTGCGCCTTGTACAATTTTGGTTTTGTGCCGTAGCCTATGGAGTATCCTCTGGTGGCTTCCCGATTAGGTTGGACTATGATACTAAGTAGACTACTAGGACTATGTATGTGTTAAGGTGGAAAATGTAAAGCCTTAACGCTATTTTTAAGTATGTTTACTTTACTTCTAGACATTATTATAATACCATATAGTACTACACGGTAGATATTTTAACGGATCCTTGGAGGATGGGCGGTCCCAAGCATCCTTTAAGTTACTTGTGCATTTATGTTACAGTTCACTTGAGTTGGTTTACACTGTATAAGTATGTATGTCCTGACTCGAGTGTTTGTGTTTATTTTCTTACGCTCGGGTCAGCCCGAGTACCAGCTTTGGATTTCACCTTCTGGAGCTAGAATTGTTGGAGATCATCTATCTATCTGGTTGATATCTATTTCTTTCAGTATTTTCTATTAAGCATATGTATCAGTGGACATTTATGTACTGAGATTTCTATTGTATTTACTTGTCAGACATGGTATTTTGTACTGTTTTATGACTGTGTTGGAGACTGCATTTGTAGTAGCTTCATGAACTACTGCCGTTGTTTCATTTTCCGCTGCGAGTTATTCTGATTTATCCGTGTCTGTGATTCTATGATTGGTTTATTTGCTCCAAATTATATTACCATCTACTGTTTTGAATTATTCAAGTCAAATATGTGTGGTTTTATTGTCGATTTGAATAGTCCAAAATAGTGGGTCGTTACATTTGGTATCAGAGCCTTGGTTTTAGGCAAACCTTAGCCTATGATGCAAAAATTCATTAGAGATAGGGTAGATATACCCTAGAATGAGTGAAATCAATTCTGGAATCCTTTCTTTGTGAGAGAACATATTTTAAAGTATAAAATGATTTTCAAATGATTTTCAAGGGATTTTCAAGAGTATTTTGATATAAAAACTTTTCTTGTTTTAAAGTCAAATTTTTCTTAACTTCCTTCTTTTCCTTATCCACCTTGTTAGTAATTGCTTTATTTAGGATTTTCAGTTCTCGTTGCATCTTATCTTATCTAATCTTGTCTTGTTTCTCAATTACCTTTGTCCTAAAATTCATTCTTGATTTGTCAGGATGAGTCATAGGAATGCTAGAGGATGAGTCATAGGAATGCTTTTAGTTTCTTAAATTAAGCATTGTTTGCCCGACAATTAGGTACATCTTCAAATGCTAGAGGTAGAGGACGTGGTGTTGCCCCAGCTCCTGAACCTGCTGAACCAATTAGGTTCACTAAACTCTGTAAGGAATACATTGAGCTTGGTGGCACCAAGTTCACCGGATCTGAGAGCATTATTGAGGCTCAATAGTGGTTGAAGGATTTGGAGAGGATTTTCTCCAGTCTTGAGATCAGTAATGCCTAGCAGTGTTAGTTGGCAGCTTGGCAGTTGAAGGGAGCAGCCTTGGATTGGTGGGGGTCTGTCACTGCCCACACTGTTGAGGCTAACATTTCTTGGGAACAATTTTGGTATCATCTTCTGTTTATTTCAAATTTAGTTCAGTTTATCTTTTGAAATCTGTCTTATGCTCTTTTATCGTGCTTTAGGGATGCTTTTCTTGTAAAGTGGATGCCCGAGGCAGGAAAGTCTCAGCTGTATCTTGAATTCATGGATCTGAGATAGGGTGATATGTCTTTTGCTAAATATGAGAGGAATTTCAATGAACTTTCTAAATTTGGCCCAAATTTGGTTGACACTCCTCTCAAGAAGAATGAGAAATTCATTGCTGGTTCCCGTCCGAAGTACTATGATCGTCTCATCGCTCATGTGCATAATTCTTTCACTATTCTGATGGACATGACCATTAGATACGAGAATCCTACTTCTAAGGATCCTCCAGCGGCTCGTTCTGCTTCAGCTCAGTCTTTTTCTGGTAATCCTAGGAAGAGGAAGCCCAACTTCCACCATCAGAAGAGGAATCCGAACAAGACTCCAGGGTTGGGATCATCTTCTTCGCAGATGCAGTCTATCGACCTATCTGCCATTACTTATTTTAGGTGTAATCATAGGGGACGCTATGCTAATAGCTGTCCTACTTTAGTTGGTGCTGCTATCCCTCCTCCAACTCAGTTGATCAGACATGATCTCTGCCACATTTTTCTACAGCCTAGCCATTTCAAGAAGGACTGCCCTACTCAGCAAAAGGGCAAGTCATCTGGTATTTTTGCTGTTACTTCTGCATCTTCACCAGCTTCACCACCTGCACCTGCTCCTGCTCCTGCTCCTAGTGATTCACAAGGTACACTTCATGGAACTTTTTCTCTGTTTTATTTTCCTGTCTGTGTTCTCTTTGATACTGAAGCTTCCCATAGCTTTATCTCTATGGATCTTTGTAATAAATTCGAGCATCTTCTTTCACCTGAGTTGGCTCCTATGGCTTTGTGTGTTTCAAATCCTATTGGTGGGCCCGTGAACCTTAGTAGGATTTGTAGAAATGTGAAACTCTTCTATTTTGGTTATCGGTTTTCTAGTGATTTCTTTGTTCTGGGTTTTGATGCTTTTGATCTATTTCTTGGAGGTGATTGGCTTAAGAGGCATGATGCAGTTATCTCTTGTAATTCCCGTACTGTCTCTCTGGTTGATGATTTTGGTAATTCTTTGGTGATTCAGTGTAGTTTGACCCAGGATTTTGCTGGCAGCTTTATTTATTCTCTTGATGCTTCTCCTGGTGATATTTATTCGACTCCTGTAGTCAAACTCTATCCTGATGTGTTTGGTGAAGTCACTTCTTTACCTACTAAGCGAGAAATTGATTTTCGTATTGATCTTATTCCTGGAGCTCGACCTGCACTTCTCCCTCCCAGAAGAATGGCACCCCGAGAGAAGGTTGAGTTAAGGAAGCAAATTGAGGACTTGTTCTCCAAGGGTCTGATCAAACCTAGTCATTCATAATGGGGAGCAGCAGTGGTTTTTGTCACTAAGTCAGATGGTTCTTTGAGGATGTGTGTTGATTATAGGGAGTTAAACAAGGTCACTATAAGGAACAGATATCCTATGCCTTCCATTAATAATATGTTTGATCAGCTCCATGGAGCTACCGTTCTGTCTCAGCTTGATCTTGCCACAGGTTTCCACCAGCTCAGAGTTGCTGAGGAAAGTATTCCTAAGACTGCTTTTCGTACTGAGAATGGTTTCTATGAATGGTTAGTTATGCCTTTTGGTTTGACTAATGATCCTGCTTTCTTTGTTGATTTGATGAATTGTGTTTTTCGTGATGTGCTTAGCAAGTTTGTTCTAGTCTTTGTTGATGATATCCTTGTCTTCTCTAAGTCAAGGGAAGAGCATGAGCCTCATTTGAAATTTGTTCTGAGGACTCTTAGAAATCATCAGTTGAAGGCTGAATTCTCGAAATGCCATTTCTGGAGGGATGAAGTCTAATTCCTTGGACATATTGTTTCTAGAAATGGAGTTTCTGTTGATCCAGTCAAGATCGCTGCGATCAATGTAAGTCTTTCCTTTCTTTTCTTTCTAAAATTTGATCATTCTATCTTTTCTATAGTCCTTATTTCTCCCTATTCTATTACAGGATTGGGAAGCTCCTAGGACTCTAACTGATATTCGTAGTTTTCTGGGCCTTGCCGGTTACTATCGGAGATTCATTGAGAACTATGCTTGGATTTCTACACCTCTCACTGCTTTAACTCGAAAGAATGCTAAGTTTATATGCAGTGATAAGTGTGGAGCTTCATTCAATGAGTTGAAGCGTAAGCTTACTTCCGCACCAGTGCTTACCGTTCCGAATGGAAATGAGGGATTAACGGTGTACACTGATGCTTGTCGTGAGGGTTTGGGAGCTTTTCTAATGCAAGATGGGAATGTGATTTCTTACGCTAGTCACTAGTTGACGACCCATAAGGCCAATTATGCGGCCCATGACTTGGAATTGCTTGCTGTTGTCTTTGCTTTGAAGCTTTGGAGGCATCATCTTTTGGGTGCTAAATTTGAGCTCTTTACTGATCATCGGTCTTTGAAATATATCTTCACCCAGAAGGATTTAAATCAGCGGCAGGTTAGGTAGCTTGAGTTTTTTGCTTCTTATGATCTTGACATTAGCTATACCCCTGGGAAAGCTAATGTTGTGGCTGATGATTTGAGTCGGAAGAAGGCCATGTTGTGTCAGCTTGTTGTTTCTTCTTCTCCTCTTTTGGATCGTATCATTGCTAAGTAGGATGAGGATAGGATCATCAGATTTATTAAGGAGAGTTTTCATAGCAGAGTTGGTGGTAGTAGTCCTGATGGTAGTGGAGCTCAGATCAATGATAGAGGTATTTTGAGGATTAATAATCGAATTTGTGTCCCGAATGTTGATGGATTGAGGCAAGAGTTACTTCGGTAACATCATCGATCTAATCTAGGATTTCTACTCATCTTGGTGTGACGAAGATGTATCAGGACACGAAGAAGCTTTATTGGTGGAGAGGTATGAGGCGAGATATCTCTATCTTTGTTAGTAGGTGTGTGACTTGTCAGCAAGTCAAGGCAGATCATCAGAAGACTCTAGTGTGTTGCAGTCCCTTGAGGTTCCCAATTGGAAATGGGAACAGGTTTCCATGGAATTCATTGATGGTTTGCCAAGGACTCGGAGGGGTAATGAGAGCATTTGGGTTATTGTGGATAGATTGACCAAATCAGCTCATTTCATTCCGGTCAGATCTACCCGTTCTGCTTCCAGTTTGGCTGAGACATATATGAGGGAGATTGTTCGTCTCCATGGGGTTCCTATCAGCATTGTTTGTGATCGAGACCCTATCTTCACCAGTCAGTTTTGGAAAGCTTTTTAGGAATCTTTGGGTACATGTCTGAATCCGAGCACTGCTTACCATTCACAGACTGATGGTCAAACGAAAAGAGTGAATCCGATTCTAGAGGATCTTCTTCGTGCTTGTGTTCTAGATTATGGAGGATCTTAGGAAGATCATCTCCATCTTGTTGAATTCACCTATAACAACAGTTATCAGGCTAGTATTGAAATGTCTCTGTTTGCTACTCTTTACGAAAGACCTTATAGATCTCCATCTTGCTGGATAGAATCCGATAATCTTTTGGTTCTTGGTCCTGATATGATTTTGGAGGCTTCTGAGAAGGTTAAGGAGATCAAGAGGAAGATGAGCATTGCTCAGGATAGGAAGAAGAAGTATGTTAATCGGCGTAGGAGGAGTTTAGAGTTTGCTGTTGGTGATCTTGTTTTCCTTAAGGTCTCTCCATTAAGGAATGTGATTCGGTTCGGTCATAGAGGGAAGCTTGCTCCTAGGTTTGTTCGTCCTTTCCATATCTCGAAGAGGATTGGTTCTTTAGCTTCTCGTCTGGATTTTCCTGAGAAGTCTTCTCGAGTGCATTACGTATTCCATGTTTTGCATCTTCGTCGATATCTATATGATCCATCTTTGATTGTCCAGCCTTCTGCTCTCGAGAGTTTGGATATTGAGCTTAACCTTACTGTCGAGAGGAAGCCACTTCGTATTATCGAAAGAGGTGCAAAGCAGCTGAGAAGGAAATCTATCAACTTGGTCAAGGTGCAGTGGAGTACGGATGATCGGGATTGTACGTGGGAGACGGAGGGGAGCATGCGTGCTTCGAATCTGGAATTGTTTGTTTCAGGTACTATTTGCTTTTCTATCTTATCTTTCCTTGTTTTCATGTCTCGTTCCTTTTCGAGGACGAAAAGTTTTGAGTGGGGGGGGGGGGAGTGTAACAACCCATAAATTTTTGTAAATATTTTAATTTAATTTATTTGAAAACATGATTTTTAATTATTTAAAATTTGAAATTTTGGAATTTTCCAATATAATTTTGGATTTTGTTTCCAATTTAATTTCCAAATACAATAAAATAAATATTTTCTAAATTTTTTATATTTTGGTCAACTGAAAGTCAAAGTTGGACCAAAGTTGAAAATTTTATATTTAAGTTTTTAATTTCTAATCTTTTTCTTTAGATCTATATTTGATTCTGATGTTCGTACTGCTTTTCGTTTCGTAAAATTCCGCTTTATACTTTTTAAATTTGGTAACTTTCAACGTTTACACGCGATTATTTTCAGTAAATATTCTCTATTTCATGTTTTTATTTTTCAACCTCATTTATATTTTTCTATTTTCTATTTTATTTTATTTTTCCATTCTCTTTTCTATTTGATTTTATTTGGATTTTTGGGCTTGGAAATTCAAAGTGCCTTCGGTTTCTTTTCTTCGAAATCAAGTAAGCTCTTCATTGTTTACCCTTTTCATCTCTTAACCGTTCATTTCCTCTAACCCTAGCTGCCACTACATTCTGTGATTCATGTACAAAATTTTCTCAAAACATATCATTTCCTATTTGCGTCCTAAAAAAAATACAGTAAGTCATGGCCTCCACTTTCTCTTCTCATTTCTCATTTCTCATTTCTTTTTCCTTTTGTTTTTCTATTTGCTTTTCTCAGCCTCCATCATCTCCATGTTCTAGCCGACCAGCATATTCACCATCCACCACCATATGAACGACCTCCATCACCACCTCACCTCCATCACCTTGCCGTGAAACCCTAGGCCAAAAACCCATTACCAAAACAAATGAGAAACCCTAGCCGAGCCTATTGATCAACACCCCCTCTTTGTTTGCCTCGGCCACACCTATTTCCACCACCTACTCCTCCTCCTTGCCTTGCTCTAGGCTATGCCCCTCTATTGTGACTAGATTCGACCAAGTTTAGCACATAGGCCAAGCCACATGGCCATAGGCCGAGTTCAAACATCAACACCCCATGCCTAATGCCTCTACTTGTTTCGCCTTCCATTTTCTATACCATAGCCGTGCCTTGTGACCACCTGACTGAGCCAGCATGCCTTAAATCATCATGGCCGAGCCTTGTGTGGTCATGTTTTGGCCCATGGTGGAAGTGGCCGAGCCCACTTGTGGTGGTTAGGTCTTATTTGCTTCAATTTGATTCATTTTGTTCATCAATTTGATTTGTAATATTGTGTTGAATCTATACTTATATTTGTTTTATTTTATTTTTTGTATACAAGACTTGAATCTTGGCTCTCCATCCACTCGAATCTAATCATGCTTATCGTGCTTTACGGAGTTTGGATTTGGGTTTTTAATTTGATCTCTAGCTTTAGAAGGTGAGTTATTCACTCTAGACATTTCGTACTTATATAATTGTGAAACGATGACAAGTGGATATGTAGTAATGGATTTGATATGTTGATCAGTTCATATGTTCCTCTGATATGATTATATGATGTTAAAATCTTCTTATAAACCTGTTACATCATGATAGTTCTATTATGCTACACTATTTATTTATTTACTATTTCCCACACTGCAAGTTCCCTGTAGAATAGAATCACTATGGGTTGAACTGATACATACTCGAATGGACATTAGAACAAGGAAAAATCGTTATGAGCTGAAATGATAGGCTCAAGCGATTTTTTTTTTGACTTGGGATTGTGAATTTGAGATGATAGAACCCGGATTTTTCTTTTTAAATTACGGATTGAAATGATACATATTTATATCACTTGACCTAGGTTAGAAAATTACATACAGACCCGTGGTTGATTTTAAATATTTTTTTGAAAATTTATTAAGTATTTTGAAATGTAAAATATGAAACTTTAACTTAAATTAGATTTAAATGATTTAAATAAATGTTGTAGTGATTTTCTATAAGTTAAATTGTATAAGCAAATTAATGATTAAAATGTAAATTTTGATTTGGCTTAATAATTGAAAGTTTAGGGTTCAAATGGAATTTTAAGCTTAACTTTAGTGATAGGAATAGTTTATTTATGAAATGGTTAGTTTAAATAAATTATTAAGTTAAATGTTAAAACAAAAGTTAAGCAATGTATAATGTATTTGACTTAACAAATGAATTTTAATTTAAATTGGAGATTTATTAATAAAATGTTATTTTATTAAAATTATAAGTTAATAATATCCTAATAAATAACTTTGAAAGGTGAAATAAGTTCGATAAGTTAAAAATGAGAAAAGTTGAAGAAATATTGTTTCTAAAAAGGGTATAGTAAAACTTATAACAGAAATTGTAGCGTTTCCAAAATGTTGTGGTTTTAAGGTAGCATTTGCTAAGTGCTACCATTTGTGAAATATAACTATGTTCTGAAATACTAAATAAACCTACAGTAGCACTTTTAAAGTGTTGCAGTTTCTGAATTTGAACTGCTTTTGAGTACACTAATAAACCTACAATAGCACTTTTAAAGTGTTGCAGTTTCTGAATTTGAACTGTTTTTGAGTATTCTAATATACCTACAGTAGCATTTTTAAAGTGCTGCAGTTTCTGAAATTAAACTGTTTTAAATATACTAATACATATACCGTAGCACTTTATAAGTGCTGCTGTTTCAAAAAAATACAATGTTTTGAAATTATTATAATTGAATGAATGAACTTAGAAAATGCTACAATTCTAGAAATCGAATATTTGATTTGAAAGGATAACGACCTCATATTTAAATGGTTTAAATGAATTATTTTTATTTGAAATATAAATCATTTTGAATTTTATAACCACGGGTAATAATAACGGTAGGTTGTTAAAGAGTCCGGTATCGGATATGGGGATACTCTCTGTCGATACCGAAAACCACTTTAACAACCATGTATAATAGCGTATACTACCATATAGTAGATAGATTAACGGATCCTTAGAGGATGGGCGGTTCCAAGCATCCTTTAAGTTACTCGTGCATTTATATTACAGTTCACTTGAGTTACATTTTACTAGTATGTATGTCCTGACTCGGGTGTTTGTGTTTATTTTCTTACGCTCGGGTCAGCCTGAGTACCGACTTTGGATTTCACCTTCTGGAGCTAGGATTGCTGGAGATCATCTATCTATCTAGTTGATATCTATTTCTTTCAGTATTTTCTATTCAACATATGTATTAATGGACATTTATGTACTGGGATTTCTGTTGTATTTACTTGTCAGACGATGGTATTTTGTACTAATGTGAGACCGTGTTCGAGACTGTATTTGTGGTAGCTTCATAAACTACTACTGTTGTTTTATTTTCCACTGCGAGTTATTCTTATTTATCTGTGTTTTTGATTCTATGATTGGTTTATTTGCTCCAAATTATATTAGAATCTACTGTTTTGAATTATTCAAGTCAGACAATTATGGTTTTATTGTCGATTTGAATGGTCCAAAATAGTAGGTCGTTACAAAATATTTCTTTCGAAAGATTTACGAACATAACATTTATATTATTCGAAAGTATTTTCTGACAAATATTTCAAAATGATTAGAAATAAATATTTTAAAAAGAATTTTTTAAAGGAAATAAGTTCCGTACTCCTTCTCTATCGCTGGAAAATAATTTTGGTGATGAGTGCACGCACCATCGATGTTTATTTTTGAGTTTCAAAGTGGGAAGACTGTCGTAGTAATTTACTACACATTTGTTTTGATAAATAAATCTTAATTTCAAATTCCAAATATGGTTTGATATGTATAAAAGATATGATTATATATATATATTCATATATATATATATATATTATTTTAAAATAATTTAAAAGGAACCCAGTTGTTTAGTTCTTAATTTTTTTGATAATTAGTAGTTTTCAATTATTGAAATGAATGAAATCTTTATTATTTTAATAATTGGAAGTTTTGTAGAATGAAGAAAATATAAGCAACTAGATGCTAAGTGATAAATGGAAAATATAAGAAATTGAAAATTTGTTAACTGTAAATAAAAAGAAAATGAAAAAAAGAAATGTTAACTATTTAACATTTTGTTAACCAAATAAATAAGAGAAACCTGGGATAATATTCAATTGCATTCTTAAATCACTATATATATAACTAACCAAAATGTAAAAAGTTGTACTGTTAATAAGAATATGTAACAGAATATTATACAAGTAAAACTTGGGAAAAAATTGAAAGTGTTCAATGGAATTACCTCTATAAACAAGAATTCTAATGTTATAAATTGCTATAAACTGAAGTTAATAGTTTGAAATGCTACTAATTAAATGTAATAAAAGCGAATAATGTAAGAAAAATGATTATAAACTTAGGTTAACATTCTACGCAATTTATAATTAGATTTAATGGAAAAGGTAAATACTATAAGTAAATAATTATAAACTTGAATTAATACTGAAGACATTTGTAATTAAAATGAATATTATATAAATTGAATGATTATAACTTTAGAGAACATTGGAAATGATTTAGAAATAGTGTTAATATTCAATGATACTTTATATGAAAGAATGAATGTGAAATAGAAATAATCTATAAATGGTGAATTGAATTGTAAAGAAACTTACCTAGTAATGTATAATCCAATAATTGAAACAAAAATAACTTATTTAAGCAAAACGTAAAGTAATAAAAAGAAAGAAAATGACACTGTATGAATAAAGAAGAAATGAACTTTTGTAAGTAATAACGAATGTAAATTAATGAAAACAAACATTACATGAATGATAAAAGAAAAGCAAATGATGAAAAAAAGGGAACCAAACTAAATTGTAATTGTGAAGTAAACCGAAATAAAATGTATGCAATACTTCAATAATGAAATCATATATGATCCAAATAATTGAAATGGATATAACTTATGTGGGTAAAGGATGTAAATTAATGAAATAAGCCTTACATGAAAGGATGAAAATTTTGTAAGTAATGAACGTGAATTAAGGAAATCATTGTATGAAAAAAAAATGAACAATAAATGATGTGAAAAGATAAATAGAGTAAACATAAAAATGTGTTGAATTCTTTGTTTGTTGGGCTTATGGATTGGTTGGGAAAGGATACTTCTATTTTGTGTAGAGATGTATAAATAATCTATAAAGTTATCTACGACTATTGAGTGTATGGTTTACTTCATATTTTATTTATTCATTTTATATGATTAGAAGTTCTGAACCCGAACAAACCATTTGTTTGGTTGCTATGGATGGATGATTGCTCTCTTTGTTGAAAATGATGTTTGTACTGTTGTTTTTCAAATGATTATTGTTATATTGTGATGATTTTCTTGTTATTTAGTTGAAACAATTTAAAATATTTCTCTTTTATATAATTATTAACTTCTTTGGATTATATAAGTGAAATACAGATTTATGGAAGCAATATTACTGCTTTTAGTTTCTTAAATTAAGCATTGTTTGCCTGACAATTAGGTACATCCTCGGATTACAGTTTTATAACAATATTATATTATTTTCCGTGGTTGGGATATTTTATTTTGAAAATATGTGATACATTTTGTCATTATTAACATTATTATTTCTCCCAGACGTCTCTGTACAAAGGACACTCTGCCAATAAAATTCGTGGGTTCTGGACTTAGAATTTTTTTTGAAATGTTTTCCAAACTTTTGTTAATTTGAATATAAAGGATTTAATTGTTATAAATTGATATATTTAAATTATTTAATTATGTAAATTAATTGTTTATAAATTTAATATTTTTAATAAGATATATTGATTACTTAATTCCTTCTTTTCCCTTCTTTTCCTTTTCTAGGACGAAAAGTTTTGAGTGGAGGAGAGTGTAATGACACGTAATTTTCGATAATTAAAAATGGTTAATTTAATGGGATTTGCGATTTAATGTTGGAAGAAATAAAATTTTGTAGTTAAATAATGAGAATGTAATTGGATTAAAATGTAATAGTATAAATTTAAGGTAATTGATAACTGCTTTAAATGTAATTCCAATTAATTAAAACGATTAAAAAGTTTTAATTGGTTATAGAATGTAAAGTAATTGTGATAATGTGTGTGATAATTAATAATTGGATTTAAGAGTAATTGATAATTTAAATATTGATTATTAAGGAAATAATGTGTAATAGATTGAATTGGATAAAATTTGTGTAATGTGAGTTGTTATAACATTTGTTTGTGAATAATAAACCTACAAATGTTATTAAATGTAGAAATGGTGGAAATTGTAATTTGTTACCAATTTAATTAATTAATTACAAATAATGTAAATAAATGTTACATTAATGTGAGTTAATACAATAACTGCAAATTGGGAATGTACTAAAATGTTCAAAAATGTCATTTACATTCATAAGGCAATAAATTGATTTAATAGCAAAAATGAAACCAAGATAAATTAAGTTGTGGGATTTTAAATTATAATCAATGTCAGAATCAACAAAGGTTCAATATTATTGGAATAATGCAACTAATATGGTCAAAGACGATAATTCTAGAATATTTGTGTAATAAGTTATAAACAAATGTTAACTATGTCTACAGAGTAATAATTGATTGAATAAAAAGATTGAAACCAAATTAGATCAATTTATTTGAATTAAATTTTAATTAATTGGATTTAATTATAGTTCAAATTGAACACTGTAATTAGTGTAATAACCAACACTGAAATTTTATATAAACTCGTTTTAAATTATTATAAACGTCCAAGTAATCAAAAATATGAAAATTTGTTAGTTTATAAATATTGAATTAAAAAGTGATTAATTAATTTAATATTAATTTAATTGATTAATGTGAAAATAACCATTTCTGCTACTACCTCGGATTTCGACGAAACTAGTTTCATCGGATCCATACCGGTAAATTATTGTAAGGTTTCAAGTTTCGTAGCAATTTCGGACTTGTTGTTTGATCATATGGACTCGAAACGCATAGAAATTAATTTAATTAAATTCAATTGAAATCAATTTGAAATAAGCTGATTTGCAGCCAACTTCTTCATATGATGGAATCAGGACCTGAAACCTGTTTCGTTGAGTTTAAAAATATCGAAAAAATCTATTTTGATATATGGAATGACCCATTTTCGTTCCGTAGACAGAACGGGCTTTTCGGGTCGTATTTTTCATTATAAATCAATTCGGGTATTATTCATTTCTTATCGGGCCTTGTTAGTGTATATTGTTCTGTATTAGCCGTAGCAGCATTTCTAATTCTTATTCCATTATTCTATGCGTACATTTCCCGTCTATCTCCTCCTTCCAATGGCAAGCAAACCAAAAATCCTAAATCCAATTTCAAAAACCAAATCCAAAAATTAAAATTCCTCAAACCCTATTAAATTATATATCAATTTGAAGCTCTCGACAAGCGTAATTCACTGGTGTAATTTGTTTTTGCAATCGAAGCACCATTTGTCCAGAAATCGAGATTGAACGTCAACCGTCCATTTTAGGTTTTGACGATACAACGGTGGATCGTCGTCCGATCGACGATCGGGAGGCATCATCGGGAAGGTGGTGGAGTGCAGGTCGTAGTGGTGGCCTTCGTTTGTCTCAACATGGCTGGAATTTTCCCCGAACAGTGACAATACTGCGGCGGTGGCATTGTCACCTGGAGGGGCCCGAAGTGGTAGAGCTTAGGTTGTGGGGTCAGCTAGGGGCGACGAACTCGGTAGTGGGGTTGGATCTGGGCAAAAGCGGCGTATGGTCGTGGCGGCTGGAAATTGAACACGGCGGCTTGAGTTTAGCGTGATCATGTTCGTTCATTAGGGCTTTTGATGCAAACGTTTGTTGACGTGGTGAGTGTATTTTATTTAATTTTCCATTTAATTTAAATTCAAATTTAAAATGTTCTAACTCACATAAATTTGTCATACGAATTCGGATTTGGACGCGGTTTCTTCCATTGGGATCGTATCGAAATTTCAGACATTTTGACATAAGTTTGGACAAATTCTGAGACTGTTCAAATTTGGGCCCTATTTTGGATTTCAAATCGATTTGAAACCAAATGTGAGTGTTTTGACCCACTCACAATTACTAGATTATTTTATGTTGGTTAAATTTAATTTATGATATGATTAGAACTAAATTGATTGATCTTTGGTACGTTAAAATTATCATTCTAGTTAAATTTGACTTTTTTGCATTCAATCATCGTTTAATTTAATGTTAAATTTAATTGTCAAATTTATTACCTGTTAATGATTATCGGTTATCTATTGATGTTTATTGGTTGATTTGGATAATATTATGATGTATGTCTTATGGTTGATATTGGATGATTGGTTGTTGTATTTTAGACTGTTATAACACTGCAGGTTTCCTATGGGTTGAAATGATACATACCCGAACGTTATATAAATCAGGGAAAAATCGTTATGGGTTGAAATGATAGACTCAAGCGATTTTATGGATTTTTATTTAATTTAGGATTGCGGTTTGAAATGGTATATAACCGTAAAATCTTAAATTGCGGATTTGAAATGATAAATATCCGTATCACTTGACCCTACGGTAGAAAATTATATACGGACACCGAATTAGTTAAATTAAATAATTTTTGAACCTTTAAATTTTGAATTCAGTTAACGGGTATTTTCAAATAGAAATTGATTTATATAAACTGAATTATTTTTGAAAGTTCAAGTGTAAATATTGGAATTGGTAATGATTTAATGAATGGTTCAAAGGATTTAATTTGGAATTTCAAGGTCGAGGTGTAAATATAAATGAATTTATTGGAATTGAGTTATTGGAAATGTTTGGATATAACTTTGAAATCTATTTTAAACTAATTTAAACTATTTTAATCAAGCTAAACTATTTTAGTCAATTCAAACTATTTTAGTTTTGTTTTAATGCATTATAACCTATTTAATCCAATTTAATCTAATTTACCTATTTTAAAATAATTAAATTTATTAAATTTATTTAATCTATTTTAAATTTATTTAATGTAATTTAAATCTATTTAATCTATTTTAAATTTATTTAATCTATTTTAAAGCTCTTTAGCATAATTTAAATTTATTTAATCTAGTTTAAATCTATATAAATCATTTTACATCTAATTAAATCAAATTTAAATCTATTTAAACTATTTTTACTATTTAAACTATTTTAAAACTATTTTAAACTATTTTAAACCATTTTTAAAACTACTAAACTATTTATGACTACCTAAACTATTTTCTAAAAATTTTAGACTGTGTAAAGCTAAAGTATTTATATGTAAATCCTTGATGATGACACAACCTAAGTTGGAATTTGGAATTTGATACCTTTTGTGAAATGACATATTTGAGTAAATATGATTTTGGAAGTGAATGTGATTTTGAAAATGAATATGATTTGAAAATGATAGTGTTTTGAGAATATGATATTTTGATATAAATTTTGAGCTGATTTTTGAAATGTAAAAGAACCATCCGGTGTGAAATAAGCGTTTGGTTGTTAAATAGACCGAAATCGAATATAGTCACACTCTTCGCCAATACCGAAAACCACTTTAACAACTATGTTCGTGGTGGAGATTCCAAAAATGAAGTAGGATGGTTTGGTGAATGCAACTGTATGAGGTACTTACGTGACCCCGACTCCCGTGAGTCATCTTGATGTGGCTAAAATAGGAGCCATGCCTGGCCAAGTGAGGTCATTCCCCCTATTGGGCACATTTCTTTGATACAATTCTATTACTTTGGGATTGATTTGGTGGCCATCCTTGATTGATTTGGGAGTGTGTTCCAAGGTAGGCGGTAATAGCTGCTATGCATTACTACCAGTCTAGATCCACCAAACGATAGAATCCTAACTTGGGCATTGCCTCGCATGCCTTGTCGCATGCGTTATCATGCCTATTATGAGTTTGGTTTGTACCATACCTATGGGGTTTTCTCTGATAGCCCTCTAGTTTACAGAAGAATTACGGTACTATATAGACAATGGGAATATATAAAATGTGTTAAGGGGGATATGGGTAACGCCTTAACGCTATTTCGATACTTCACTATAGACACTATTATAATAGCGTATTGTACTACATAGTAGATAGTTTAACAGATCATCAGGAGATGGAAATCTTGAACATCTCTTAAGTTACTACGCCCACGTTGAACCTGGATAGGAGATGTCAAACCTCGTAAACATCTCCGACGCCGTTGCACTCATATACATTCACTATTGATTTAACTTACATAAGATCTTTTAGTTTTGACTCGAGTGTTTTGTCTTTTCTATTCGCTCGGGTCAGTCTGAGCCTATCTGTTTATCGAAGACTGCTTTTTGGAGGATGATGACGTAGAATTTGTACTATTATTATTTATTTCATTTGTTCCGCTGCATTATGATGTTCCATTGCATTATTTATTTATTACTGCTATATATAATTCTGATTTTGTGTTGTAAAGGAACAATCAAATGTATTTACAAAACAGCTTCTTGAACTGTTATTTGATTATTAAATAATTGTCATTCCATTGCAAGATTCTGTATTTGTTTTTTTCTCCCTGCCTTTTCTTATTTACCCCATAACAGTCTACCCTTTTGAATGGTTTGAGTTTGACGTGTGCCGTTTATCGTCAATTTAAACTGTCCAAAAAGGTAGGTCATTACAAATAATAAAATGTGCTTTGAGTTAATTAATTAATTTTTAGATAAATGGCAATACAAAGTAGTTTTAAGATTTAAAGTGGATTATAATTATTTTTGGGCTGAATAGGAATAAACTGGCTGCAAAAGACAAATAAAGGGTTTGTGTATATATATTATTTTTTTAACACAAATTAATAATATTATTGTTTTAAAAGTAATATGATTTAAATCACTATTTATTATCTAATAATGATGTTTGAGATATTTAAAAGTAATACTTTGAAAATGAAGGATTTTTAAAGTATATTATCATTTTAAGAAAATATTATTATTTTGAGATAATCGAGATAAACAAATTTTATTATCAGCAATAATAAGATGATTTTGTACTTTAGTGGAGATAATGGGCATAATGCATTTTTTGGGTGTTGTAACATATGTGATTAGTTAGTTGTTGAAATTATCATGTATGTTTGTTGTGTAGAGATGGAATTATTTAGACGAGTTATGTGACATCTTACCATTATTACTGCGCTGGAATTGTGTGGTTAATTATGATATTTATGTGTTAGTGACATTGATGTTTTTGTAACGAATACTAAGTAGTTAGTACATATTTGATGGTTTTGACGTTGTGTTACTAAAATGAAGTAATTGATACCCATTTATTAGATTTATACTTGCATTTATACTATTGATGTTGTTTTACTAATGATGGGTGATTATTAGTCATTTAAGGATAGTTATTGTTGCTAATTTATTTGAAGTTTGGGGGTAAGCATTGATTATTATTGATGCGATGTTAAATGGTATATGTAGTTATTATTACTATTAATCCATATTTATGATGATTGATTTTGGTGGTTGAGTAGAAAATGATTCTTTTTCCTATTTCTATTTGTTGCCTAGTTGTTGTTATCATGCAATGTTGTATGACAACAAATATGTAAAGTAGAAAATAACAGAACTATGTGGGCTTGATCCCGAAAAGTAACATAGGTAAGTTTTTCCTATGCAGTACCCTCAGATCCCTTGAGGTCGGAGTGTGTAGAATAAGGCGCAATACAAATACAATTGGCTCCCTTTTTACTTTATCCATACCCATCTATTTGCAAAGTTACAGGTGAAATTAAAGGAGCGAGAAAGGTCTGGATGCAGGGAACATCCATAGGTTGTTTATTTTTTGTATTTTTCTTGTATTATACTTGTGTTGTTCATGATTTAATAATAATTGATGTATATGAAGATATAAATGTTTACTTAATGAATTTGACCAATGTTCCTCTTAGGGGTTCTAAAATGGTATGAAGCCGTGAACTTTTAGATGCTTCTTAAGTTATAATTGGTCAAGTTCGATGTCGACTAATCGACTATCTTATTAAAAACGATCGCTTATAGAAACCAAGGTGCGTATACTTAATACATTTCCGACATTCTAACTTGTACTATCTCTTGGTTAAGAGTGAAGCCAGGCAAGTTAGAGCACTGGTAATATATCAAAACCTTGCCTAGACACTTCATTCTTAACTCTCACAGATAGACAAGTCTACCACATCGGCTTTAGTGTTAAGTATAGTATTATTGATTTCCCATAAACGAGTAAGTAATCAATATGATTAACACATTTTTGACATTCCAACTTAACTATTTCGTGGTCAAGAGGGAAGTCGGTAGGTTAGAGCACTATTACTTTTATCCCCACTCAAACATAGAGAAGTCCACATCGCTCGGCTTTTATGTTAAGCATAGTTAATTACTTTTCAAACAATTAAACCAAAACACGATTTAGCCGCTAAGCAATTCCTAACCCCTTCCTCATGTATTATAGTTTCAATTTACGGAGATAATGTATGTATTTTTTTCTTAGTTCCACTGTGAGGTTTCCCTCTTTTTTTCCATAGTTTTAGATTTTGAATTATATAACCAATGGCCAACTATTTTTTAATAGCCGAGACTAGTGTGCAAGTGTACTTTGACAATGTTTGTCACTAACTTTAGATGTTAAAAATAGTGGGGCATTACACTTAGTATCAATCTTAGGTCTAGCAATTCCTTATGCCTAGGGCATGATTAAACCATTTTGAGCAAGTTAATTTGCACCTTAAGTTGGTTTGAATCTAGGATGAGACAACATTCTTATTGATGATTGTATGCCTTATGTGCGTATGGGTTGTATATGTAACCACCATTTCCTCATCTTAAAACGATGTTTATTTACGATGAACATTGCGTGTAAATATAGTAGAAGCGGACTTATAAGTAGGGTTAAGCATTGGTTATAGCCCTAGTGATAGGCACATAGTATTAAATTGTAATTAAAACTAACCTTAATAAATAGTCGTATTATTTGAGTTTTAAGAGTTTTCACGGAAAAGTACTCCACTTAAGAGATATATTAAAATATATATTTTTTGTAATAAATGCATTTTATTACAAAGGTAAATGAATAATTTAGACTGAAAGCGATTTGTTGAAAATTTTACAAAGAAATAAAATAAAGAATTTAATTTGAATTTTTTATGAAGGTTTTTTCGTTAAAAGGACGATCTGTGTGAAATATATTTAAAATCTTTTTAGAAGGATTTATTTTGAAGTTTTTAAAAAATCTTTTTGTAGAGAACATTTCATTTAAAAATTATTTTAATTTAAAAGCGCCCATTGGGAAAAAATGTTATGAAAGATAATTTTATAAAATAATTCTTATTTAAAATGTTTTGTTAAATTTATTTTGTTGAGTGACATTTATTGGGGACTCTGATTTGAAGAGAGAGGAATGATTTGTTGAATGGTACTTTACAATAAATACTACAAGATTTGTTGAGTATTTATCTAAAAGATGTTTTGTGGGAAAACAATCATAATAGAAAATAGTTGATTTTATTTCTAAGAATATTTTATGAAAATAGATTATTGAAGAGAATATTTGAAAATATTTTATTTGGGAACATTTTTTGTTTGAGAGATATCTTGTTGAGTAACGTATGAAACACACTTTAATGCAAGAAAAATATTTTGTTCAAAGAGTCTTTGAGTTTGGGAAATTTTTAGTAGGAAGTTAATTTTGATTGTAAATGTTTTTACTTAAAGGATACTTTTTGATAAATGATGTTTTGAAAGAATAATATTTTTGGGTAAAGGACTTTGCTTGAAAGATACTCGATTTGGAACAAAATGTTCTATTGAATATATATTTAAAACATTTTATTGAAAAAGGGTGAGTTATAAAATAGCTAGTTTTAAAACACTTTGGAAAATATATTACAAACAATAGAATAATTTGATTCAGAAATACATATTTGAGAAAGTAAAATATTTGATCTAAGAAACAAACTTTAGAGATGCTTGTTAAAAAGTATTTTGTTGAGAAGATATTTTATTTCGAAAACTTTACTGAAGAATATTTTGAGGACTATGAGAACAGACTTAGTGACGTGAGTGTGAGACAATTGGATAATATGAGTTTTGAATTTTCCCAACATCCATCATGATAATGTAACCTTTATGCCCATTATATGTAACTTTCACTAATGAGCTGCAAAGATGTCTAGTAATTCCATTATAGAGAAAGAATTGGGATATTATATGATGATTTCCTGTTTCGACATATGGAAGAGTGACATTTTACTTGTATTTGCTTACTTTAGTTGGATTGATTGCATTGTTCTTATTCTTGTTAAGTAATTATCTATAATTATGAAAAATTATTTTTCATTTTTGACTATGTTTGCTTTATAATTTATATTATGTTTGTTTAGATTGTTTTCTTCGGTTTGTGTTGTATTGTTGTTTTTGTGCCTTAGCTTATTTTATTTATTTGTTTGGTTGTTTGCCTTATTGTGATTGTTTCTGTTGCATGCTAGGTTATATTGCTTGTTAGGTATGATTGCATGATGATGTAGTTATCCAGTGTTGACTATTAGTGGGGTGCGCATTAGAGATACAAGTGAGGTATTAAGGAAATGGTTTGGTTTAGCCATAATGGAATCATTTAGTTTCCTAAGCTAAGGAAGACACGATAACAGATTAGCAAAAGAGATGTGATGATGTTCCTTGAGGATGAGCAATAATTATTGGAGAGTTTTGGTAACCATTGAGGAAACAAAGCGATGTGCATGAGGTATGGAGTTTTGACATATGTATATTTAAACTCTATTTTTACACTTGCAATTATTTTTATAGAAAAAGTATTGAATTATTTTGGGAAGGTATTATAAAAGATATAATTTTGGCTTGATAAATTACTTTTCAATAATAATAATTTCAAAAGGACTTGAAATGTAAACGCGTGTTGTAAACACAATGGTTATGGAATTTCATATTATGGCTTTGGGAAATTTATTTTAATGGAAAATCCCCATTAGAAATATGGAATTATTATCATAAGTGTTTAGATTTTAATAAGGAATTCCAATTTTCATTTCTAAAGAATTTTACCATTTTGAATTTTGATAAAATGTTGTTTGCTCAAATTTTAATTTGAGTTGATTTTAAAAAATGATAATATTTGGAAAATGAAAATTTTGCTTTGAAGAGAATATCGAAGCTTTGATTTGAAAATGAATATATTTTAGTATAAATGTTTTGATCCGAAGATACCTTCATTCCTGACGAGGGATTGCGCATCCCTCTTGGTTTTTGGCTAAGCCATCCCTATCATTAAACGAAGAAGTTTGTATAGGATGTTGTGGATTAGATATTCAATTTGATCTGATGGCTGGGATAATATGGGTTTTGATGTGGATGCATACAAAGGGATTATGGATAACTCGAAGGTTTTGATGTGTGCTTGCACAGTATGGGTAAGTGAGGATGATTACCAATGTAGTTTGGACTTCGGTTAGGGTCAAACTCGCCTTGATGATGGCAGTGAGCTACTTCAAGTATCGATGAGACTTCTGTAACAACCCTGAATTTTGTGATTTATTTTAATTGTTTATTTTTATTATTTTATTTGAATTCCTGATTTAAAAACTTTATTATATTTATTAAAATGAATAAATTTTGTTATTTTAAATATAAATTTTGATTTTTGTGTGAATTATAATTTCAAACCTAAATAAATAGAATATTTCCAGAAAATGTGAATTTTGGTTAATTTGGTCAAACTTTGAATTTTAAGTTTTAAATTTAAGTATTTGAATTTTTGAATTTTATCTTTCATTTCATTATGAAAATAAATTAGATTTCAAGAATACTGCTTTTCGTTTCGTTGAAATCTGATTTATATTGTGAAAGTTATGCTTTTTACAATATTGTATATATGTTGATTTATTTAATAAAACTGTATGTTTTAATTTATATAAATAATATTTTTTATTGTCATATCATGTTCTAATTTGTGTTATATGACATGTTAGGTACATATTTTTATTTTTAAAACATTTTAAAGTGATGTTATAATTTTTCCAAAGCTTATTGTATTTATTTATAATTTTTAAAACCTAGTTTCTCTTTTTAAGCTATTTTCTTAATTTATTTATATTTATCTAAAATTTATTTATTTAATTTCTTTCATACTTTTTTTTCTATTTATTTACAATTTTCATGCATTTAAAAATGAATAATGAAAATGGGAAATATGAAGACTTTGAACCTTTCATTTACCTTAGACTTTTCGTATTCTTTTACCTTTTCATGTCGAACAACACTTGCATTCAATTTAGCTGACTACTTCCTTTCTTCAGCCGTGTCTTGTTTTCATTTCTCATGCATAAAATTTGCTTCTCATCTCTAAAATATTCGGCCTTTATTCCTGAACAAAATTTTGGTAATGATTCTTCTCCTTTTTCTTACATTTTCTTCTTGTTTTATTCATTTTTCAAGCCTTGCTTTCACTATATTGTTCGGCCTATAGCTCCTCCATCACCATATCTCCTCCACCACCGCCTTGCTCGGATGAAAATCCCTCCTACCACCTCTAACCAGTCATGTCCGTGCACCCCTATATTGCAAAGTTGCACAAAAGATTGCATTTACCACTTGAATGCATGCTAGCCGAACTCAACTTGCTTCACCACCCCATACACCCTCTCGGCCACCACTTGCACCACCTTCTCCAGCCCTTAACTGACCCTAAGCCACTTCCACACCATACCTTGACCTCCACCAGACATGGTCATGCCACATAAGGCCATGGCCGAACCTTGTAGTTGTAACAAATTGCTTTTGTTGCCTTAGCTTTGTATGTTCAAGCCACTTATCACATAAACAACTTCCACTCTTCATACCCATGCTAGGTCGATCCTATATAGACCCATACTTGACTCATCCACACCACTATGGCCGTGCATTTCAAACCCTAGGCCGAGCATAGTATTTGTGAAAGCATGGGCAAGTTGTTTGATTCTCTTTTGTGCATTATTTCTAGGTTGTTTAAGGTCATATTTTGGTTGAAATTCATGTGCTATATATTGTTTTGTTTGATATGTAACAAGACAACTATTTTGGCTCTCCCCTCACTTGAATCATAGTCGTGCTTTCATGATTTCCGGTCTTTGTTTGTGTGTCTGAATCTGTTATCTCCAGCTGGTAGAGGTGAGTAATTCTCACAAGGCATTCCATACTTATATAATTAGTAAATTAACACCATTTGAATCTGTAGATTATATTATTATGTTATAACTGCCTGTGATATGATCATATGATGTTCACCCCTGCTTATACACCTGTCATATCATCTGTTACTATTATATAATGCTATACTGTTTATTTATATCAGCTATCACACTACAAGTTCCCTGCAGATTAGAATCACTATGGGTTGAAATGATACATACCCGAACGAACATCAGAATAGGGAAAAATCATTATGGGCTGAAATAATAGGCCTGAGTGATTTTTATCTATTTTTATTTACTTGGGTTTTCGGGTTTGAAATAATAGAACCCGGATTTTTCCTTTGTAAATTACGTATTGAAATGATATATTATCCGTAACAGTTGACTTAGGCTAGAAAATTTTATACAGACCCGTGGTTAACATATATATTTTTCTAGAATTTATAAAATATTTTAAAATGTATATTTTATTATATTTTGATTTAAATTTAAATTTAAAAATGATTTTATATAAAGTATTAGTGATTTTCTACAAGTTAAATAAGTGAAATAAATAAATGGTAAAGTAGAATTTGAAATATAAGTAAATTTTGGAATTTATGATTTTGTTTAAAAATGTAATTTAAGTTAAGTAGGAAATTATGAGAATTTGATTTTTATTTGAATTTAAAATGATTTTATAAAGTGTTATTGATTTTTCTATAAATTAAAAATAGTTAAATAAATAAATGTTTAAAATTGAAATTTGAAATATAACTTAACTTGGAAAATGTTAAATGTGTTTTAAATTTAATGGTTTAGTTAAGAAAAATAAAATGGAATTTAAATTTAATTTATGAAATGGTAATTTAAATTAAAATGTAAAGTAAATGAAATGTTATAAAATTGTGTATCAAATTTTATAAGTGAAATTATAAAAAAATTGATTTTTTTTGTATGAAAATTTCACTTTATAAAATCAAAAATTAATGGGTATTTAAATGATCATTTTGAAGTTTGAAAATATAATATTTTATAAGTTAAATTGGTTTAAATTTAAGTTTAATTGTTTATGAAATTGTACTGAAAATTTGGAATATAATTAACAGCATTTCTGAAATGCTATCATTTCTGAAGTAAAGGATATTACAACATTTCTAAGTGCTGTAGGTAATATAAATGTACTAAAAGGCAAAAATGAACCAATGGCTATTACAGCACTCTGTAAGTGCTGTAGTTTCAAAATTTAACTAAATCTTTTAGAAGGATATGATATTTTGACATTTTGAAATGAATCTGAAATGATATTTGATTTCGAAGTATAAAATACCATTTTGAAATTTAAACCATGGGATGTATTTAATTTATGATTTAACTGATCCTTAGAGGATGGACGATCCCAAGCATCCTTTAAGTTATTGTGTATTACTATTACAGTTCACTGGAGTTGGTTTACATTATATAAGTAAGTACGTATGTCCTGACTCGAGTGTTTTGTGTTTTACTTTACACTTGGGTCAGCCTGAGTATTTACAGCTTAGCTTTAAATTTCTTTTTCTGGAGTTAGGAATCGCTGGAGATTTTGCTTATTTAGTTATCTATCCATTTCAGTTTCAGTTGTTCTATTTCAGCTCTGGGATTTATAAACTTCTATGTATTTGGATTTCTATTGTATATGTTTTTCAGACTGATATTATGTATTTTGTTTTGAGATTTTGTTATAGTAGCTTCATGAACTACTATGGTATTTAATTTCCGCTGCGAGTTATTCTGATATTCCTGTGTCTGTGATTCTGTTATCGTATTTCATTTGCTCTAAATTTATTTACAATGCGATATTTTGAGCAATTCAAGTCCGACATGTGTGGATGTGAATGGCTGAGCAAACCGTAGCCTGCGGAGCAAAAACTCATAAGAGATAGGGTAGAAATACCCTAAAATGAGTGAAATCAATCTCAGAATAATTTCCTTGTGAGAGAGCGTATTTCCGAAGTATAAAATGATTTCCAAATGATTTTAAAGGATTTTCAAAGATTATATTGGTATAAAATTTTCCTCATTTTGAAATCAAGATTTTCCAAACTTCATCCATTCGGTATCCACCTTGTTAGAAATCTCTTGGTTAGGATTCTTATCAAATAGGATTCCTTGAACTTTGGAACGCCTCCACTTGTTCTCAAATCCAGTCTTGTCTTCCCTATTTTATCCTTTTGATTTTGGGGCATTCCATAAATCCACTTTGAATGGCCTCTATAAAGATCGGTGATTCCGCAAATTTTGAATGATTTGTAAAGGGGTAAAACTCCTTTACAACTGGCATTGATTCACCGGATATTTCTATATCCTCGGTTTACGATGCTATCTATCACCTGTCTACCTGGATTCTATCTATGGCGATCGAGTGCCGATTTGCCGTAGATTTCCGCATTGGTTATATTCTTGAAGTCACGGTTAACCAATTAAGGTTGCCCACGATTTATATAGGCTTATCCATCTTCTATTGGGTAATTAAATTATCTTATCTTTGTTCGAGTTTATCTTCGAACCAGAATTCTATTTGATTAGAGTTCCTCTAAATTTGAATCTCTGTTTGTTTAAAATCCATCCTTGAATCATCCGTTGGAAAATTTGTGTTTGGTTGTAGTTTGAAATTGTGCATACATCGAAATTATTATTTTGACAAGGATGACCACCTTTTTATACAAAAGTGAAATGTTTTCGATAAGGATTATGTATTTTTCTTTCTTTAAAAATTTGAAATTTCGAAAGGATTTGAAATTTTGAAAATTTTATAACAATTTGACTTATATATAATGATTTATAACTGAAGGGTTTTGAATTTGAATTTCGAGGAATCGAACTCCGGTGTTTTGAAATTGGTTTTAAGATTTTGGAAAATATATAATAAATACGATTTAAATATATTTTATGAATAAGAAATGTTTTAAATGTATTCGAATGAATTCCAATGATTTCAACGAGATTTCACAGAAGTTTCAGGAAAATAAAAGTCCAGAACCCACTTATGTCGCTGGAAAATAATTTCGGTGATGAATGCATGCATCATCGACATTGATTTTCAAGTTTCAGAGTAGGGGAGAGGCCACTCTAGTAGCTTTGGTATGCGAGTGATTTTGTGAAACCAAATTTTAATTTCAGATTTTGATGTATGATTTTGATATTCGAAAGATATATGTATATATATATTTGAAATGATTTAAAGTAAGCCGGTGTTCAATCGTCGAGTTTCAAATGTGTTTTAGTATAACCTTATCTATTGGAATTGATTTACTAATTTGTTGCTGATTTCCAACTCTTGGATTTGAAATTTGGTTCCTTCGACTATTTTAAAGGTTCGAGCACTTCCAAACCAAGGTTTAAATTTTCAAAGCTAAGTAATCCCGGAAAAATATAAATCATTCGATTAAATAAATGAGTTTGAAACTGTTTTGTTAAGTAAATGATAAGGCTATTTTGAATTATACTAATATGGAATTTGGTTTTGGAATGTTTTGAATGAAATTTAGTTATAAATAGTTTGAAAAAGGTAAATTGATCATTTGAATAGAAATAAATAGTTTAAATTAAAGGTTTTAAAGGGATAGTTATAAACTTGGAAATTATTTTGGGTATAATTGATTTTAGAAAGATATTTGGTTTTTAAAATAGATTGGATAGTAAAACCCAGGATTTATATGATGATTTTTGGAAATAAATTTGTTTGACAGAAATTTTGTTGATTTGGAAATTTGGATTATTTTCTAAATCTCTTGTTTTGAGAAACTTTGAAACTATATATATATATATATAATTTGGAAGAAATGATTTGGTGAAATCATATATGATTTTGAAACTGGAACGTTATTGAAAGGAATTGAAATTTAGAACCTTGTTTTACTAAATACTTGAATTGGGAGTTACCAAACTTATATAAAATTGATCTATATAAGTATGAAGTTGATTTGAAACTGTTGATTAGGAAAGGGTACTCAATTTGTAAAGTGAAATCATATGTAATCGAAGTCTATATATGTATGATTTGACATACTATTGATTTGGAAAGTATTCGACTTGAAAATGGAATCTTATATATGATGGACTTTATATAAGTATGATATTTAAAAGTGATTTTGAAAGGTACTATATGATACATATTTTCGAAGTAAAGATATGGAAAGTGCCTTCTGCTTGATATCCGCTTTGTGGCCAGACTGTGGATTCATTCTATCGATATTATTCTCTCTGATTTGGGTTTTCTGGATATGATACTGGAGTGTCCATCGAATTCCATGGCGATCTCCATGGTCTTATGAGCGTGGCTGCATAGCGTAATTCACCTAGCTGAGATGGCCTTGGGGTATAGATATTTCCTAGGGCATCCAGGCGTAACCATTACGTATCCTGCGATCTATGTAGGTCGTATTAGTAGCGAAATCCACTGGCTGAGACAACTTAAGGGTACGGATGTTTCTTGGGGGATACAGGTGTAACCATTGTGTATCTGCGGTCTACTAGTCATCACGGCGCAATTCGCAGGCTGAGATAGCTTACAGGTACAGATGTTTCCTGGGGGATCCAGGTGTAACCATTGTGTATCTGCAATCCATGGTTAGAAAAATGTTTGGTATGGTTGATTTTTTTGGAATGTACTTACCATATCTGTTTTTTTTAAGTTTTCCAGTATTTTCACTGGGTGTTGAAACAAGTCTACTAAGTACCTGGAGAATTCTAGCTTTACCCTGATCAACGCATGGCCAGAGTCTACAGTAACGAAAGTAAACTTGTTAAGACATCAAGTTATAAAAGTATTTTGATAAAGTATTATATAAAGGATATTTTTGATCATTTATTTTACTTGTCTAAATAATTTAAAATGTTTTCAATATCCTTTACTTCGAACTATCAAATTTGAATCAAATGACTATTCATTATATTATAAAACGTTTAAAATGTTATAAATATAAAATTTTAAATTAAAATTTATATGGTTATAAAATAATGGTCCATCCTTGTCTTTCAACCAACTTTCCCTTCTAACTATTTCTACCTTTTTCCTATTCGAGGGTCCTTTCTGCATTGTGGAAAGAGTTGGTTCTTTGGCCTATCGTTTGGATTTTCCCGAAAAGCTTTGTGGAGTGCATGATGTATTCCACGTCTCACATCTTTTCTAGTATCTTCATGATCCATCTCTTTTTGTTCAGCCTTCTGCTCTTAATGGTTTGGATATTGAGTCTAATCTAACTGTCGAGAGTAAGCCACTTCGTATTGTCAACAGAGGTATGAAGCAGCTAAGAAGAAAATCTATTAGTGCGATCTAAGTACGGTGAAGTACTAATGATCAGAATTGTACCTGAAAGATGGAGGAGAGCATTCGTGCTTCGAATCCGAAATTGTTCGTTTCAGGTACTATTTTGTTTTTCTATCTTGTTTCTTTATTTTCCTTGTTCGTTCTTTTCGAGGATGAAAAGATTTGAGTGGGGGGGAATGTAACAACCTTGAATTTTGTGATTTATTTTAAGAGTTATTTTGATTATTTTATTTGAATTCCTGATTTAAAAACTTTATTATATTTATCAAAATGAATAAATTTTGTTATTTTAAATATAAATTTTGATTTTTGTGTGAATTACAATTTCAAACCTGAATAAATAGAATATTTCCAGAAAATGTGAATTTTGGTAAATTTGGTCAAACTTTGATTTTTAAATTTAAAATTTAAATATTTGAATTTTTGAATTTATCTTTCATTATGAAAATAAATTAATTTCAAGAATACTGCTTTTCGTTTCGTTGAAATTCGATTTATATTGTGAAAGTTATGCTTTTTACAATACTGTGTGTAAATTGATTTATTTAATAAAATTGTTTGTTTTAATTTATATAAATAATATTTTTATTTGTCATATCATGTTCTAACATGTGTTATATGACATTTTAGGTATATATGTTTATTTTTAAAACATTTTAAAGTGATGTTATAATTTTTCCAAAGCTTATTATATTTATTTACAATTTTTAAAACCTAATTTCTATTTTTAAGCTATTTTCTTAATTTATGTATATTTATCTAAAATTTATTTATTTATTTTCTTTCATACTTTTTTTTATTCTATTTATTTACAATTTTAATGTGTTTAAAAATGAATAATGAAAATGGGAAATAAGAAGAGTTTGAACTTTTCATTTACCTTAGACTTTTCATATTCTTTTACCCTTTCATGTCAAACAACACTTGCATTCAATTTGGCTGACTACTTCCTTTCTTCAGCCGTGTCTTCTTTTCATTTTCATGCACAAAATTTTCTTCTCATCTCCAAAATAATCAGCCTTTATTCCTGAACAAAATTTTGGTAATGATTCTTCTCCTTTTTCTTACATTTTCTTCTTGTTTTATTCATTTTTCATGCCTTGCTTTCACTATATTGTTCGGTCTATAGCCCCTCCATCACCATAGCTCCTCCACTACCACCTTTCTCAGCTTTAAACCCCGCCTACCACCTCTGACCAGTCATGGCCGTGCACCCTTATGTTGCAAAGTTCCACACAAGATTGCATTTTCCACTTGAATGCATGCTAGCCGAACTCAACTTGCTTCACCACTCCATACTCCCTCTCGGCCACCACTTGCACCACCTTCTCCAGCCCCTACCTGACCCTAAGCCACTGCCACACCATCCCCTGACCTCCACCAGTCATGGTCGTGCGACATATGGCCATGGCCGAACCTTGTAGTTGTGACAAATTGCCTTTATTGCCTTGGCTTTGTATGTTCATGCCATTTATCACATAAACAACTTCCACTCTTCATACCCTAGCTAGGCCGACCCTATATGGACCCATACTTGACTCATCTACACCACTATGGTCGTGCAATTCAAACCCTAGGCCGAGCATAGTTTTTGTGAAAGCATGGGCAAGTTGTTTGATTCTTTGTTGTGCATTATTTCTAGGTTGTTTAAGGTCATATTTTGGTTGAAATTCATGTGCTATATATTGTTTTATTTGATATGTAACAAGATAACTATTTTGGCTCTTCCCTCACCTGAATCGTAGTCTTGTTTTCTGGTCTTTGTTTGTTTGTCTGAATCTGTTATCTCCAGCTGGTAGAGGTAGTACTTCTCATAAGGCATTCTGTACTTATATAATTAGTAAATTAACATCATTTGAATCTGTAGATTATATTATTATGTTATAACTGCTTATGATATGATCATATGATGTTCACCTCTGTTTATATACCTGTCATATCATCTGTTACTGTTATATAATGTTATACTGTTTATTTATATCAGTTATCACACTGCAAGTTCCCTGTAGATTAGAATCACTATGGGTTGAAATGATACATACCTGAACGAACATTAGAATAGGGAAAAATGATTATGGGCTGAAATGATAGGCCTGAGTGATTTTTATTTATTTTTATTTACTTGGGATTTCGGTTTTGAAATAATCGAACCCGGATTTTTTCTTTGTAAATTACCGATTGAAACGATATATTATCCGTAACATTTGACTTAGGCTAGAAAATTTTATACAGACCCATGGTTAACGTATATATTTTCCTAGAATTTATAAAATATTTTAAAATGTAAATGTTATGATATTTTGATTTAAATTTAAATTTAAAAATGATTTTATATAAAGTATTAGTGATTTTCTATAAGTTAAATAAGTAAAATAAATAAATGGTAAAGTAGAATTTGAAATATGAGTAAATTTTGGAGTTTATGATTTTGTTTATAAATGGAATTTAAGTTAAGTAGGAAAATATGATAATTTGATTTTTATTTGAATTTAAAATGATTTTATAAAGTGTTACTGATTTTTCTATAAATAAAAAATAGTTAAATAAATAAATGTTTAAAATTGAAATTTGAAATATAACTTAACTTGGAAAATGTTAAATATGTTTTAAATTTAATGGTTAAGTTAAGAAAAATAAAATGGAATTTAAATTTAATGGTTAAGTTAAGAAAAATAAAATGGAATTTAAATTTAATTTATGAAATGGTAATTTAAATTAAAATGTAAAGTAAATGAAATGTTATAAAATTGTACATTAAATTTTATAAATGAAATTATTAAAAAAAATTGATTTTTTTATGAAAATTTCACTTTATAAAATCATAAATTAAAGGGTATTTAAATGATCATTTTGAAGTGTGAAAATATAATATTTTATAAGTTAAATTGGTTTAAATTTAGGTTTAATTGTTTATGAAATTATATTGAAAATTTGGAATTTAATTAACAACATTTCAGAAATGCTATCATTTCTGAAGTAAAGGATATTACAGCATTTCTAAGTGCTATAGTTGATATAAATGAACTAAAAGGAAAAAATGAACCAAGGGCTATTACAGCACTCTGTAAGTCCTGTAGTTGCAGAATTGAACAAAATCTTTTATTTGAAATCTGAACTATTACAGCATTTCTGTAAATGCTGTCTTTGCTAAATTGAATTGTTTTCAAATGTAACTTGTCGTAGCATTTTCTAAATGCTGCGAAAGTTGAAATTTCACCGTTTTAATAAATTCAAGTGAATAAATGAATTCTGAAAAGGCTAAATTTTGGGAATTTAATACTTGATTATTGAGTATAATAACTTCATTTTAATTGGAATATTTGATTGAAATATAAACCATTTTTAGAATGTGATTTGGAATGTATTTAAATTTAAATAAAAATGAATGAGGTTTTGGAAGGATATGATATTTTGACATTTTGAAATGAATTTGAAATGATACTGAATTTTGAAATGATATTGAATTTTGAAATGATATCTGATTTCGAAGTATAAATATGATTTTGAAATTTTAACCACGGAATGTAGTTAATTTATGATTTAACTGATCCTTAGAGGATGGGCGATCCCAAGCATCCTTTAAGTTATTTTGTATTACTACTATAGTTCACTTGAGTTGGTTTGCATTATATAAGTATGTATGTCCAGACTCGAGTGTTTTGTGTTTTACTTTACGCTCGGGTCAACCTGAGTATTTACAGCTTAGCCTTGGATTTATTTTTCTGGAGCTAGGAATCGCTGGAGATTTTGCATATCTAGTTATCTAACCATTTCAGTTTCAGTTGTTCTATTTCAGCTCTGGGATTTATAAACTTCTATCTATTTGGATTTCTATTGTATATGTTTTTCAGATTGATATTATGTATTCTGTTTTGAGATTTTATTATAGTAGCTTCATGAACTACTATGGTATTTAATTTCCGCTGCAAGTTATTCTGATATTCCTGTGTCTGTGATTCTGTGATTATATTTCATTTGCTCCAAATTTATTTACAATGCGATATTTTGAGCAATTCAAGTCCTACATGTGTGGATGTGAATGGCTGAAAATATCGAGTTGTCACAACTACGATGTTAAGTAGTCATTGACCTTGATGATGGTCATACAAGTTATCATATATCCAAGAGTGCTTGGTACGAAACCATAGTGAGTGTCTTATTTTCCTTAACGATGGCGTAAAGCTAATTTAAGCAGTGATGAGACCACGATGTTGAGAAGCCACTAACATTGGTCGAACTAGTTATCGTATATACGAAACCTTAGTGAGGGTTTAATCTTCCTAACCATTTGTGTGGTACTGTGAGATCGAGGATTGATGAAGCTTCATTAAGTTGATAACCATATTATTTTAAGGATGTAGCCATGAGTGGTCACACATTATTTTGGGAATATAGCCATGAGTAGGAACATATAATTATGTAGATGTAGCGACGAGTAGGTGTGGGTTATAGAATAATGGATCTAAAGGCTAATTTAACACTAGAGTGGGGTAAGTAGTGTTTTCTAACTTATGTAAATCTTTATAAAATTCTTTTTGGATTAATATCAATTCACATATTAGGAACACAGACTTTTACTAATAATCGATCATAGAAGCAGTGTAGATGCAACCAAAGATAAATATAAAAGCAATAAAGTAAGAAGCAAAGAGTTAGAGAGATGACGCCAGGGATTTTAACAGATTTCTCCTACATCTAGTCCTGTACAATTTTTTATACATATTTCTTTTCAAGCGCCTACTTTGTATGGTTGCAAGTAAATCAATTACAGTCTCGATTTCAAGGCTACAAGACACACCCTCCTATATTCCGAGTTTAGGGTAAACTCACCTGATTTAAATGGGCTATAAGTGTACCCATCAAATTTGAACGGACTACTAAGCACACCCACGTGATTTAAATGGATATAAGCACCCCCTTACAAACAAGAGTAGAGTTGGTGTTTTTTCCATAGAAAAATAGTTGTACTTTAGATACAATGAATCCTATAGCGTCTTAGATCACACTTTGATCTTTGAAATGAGTGAGAAGCTTGCAAAACATCGAGAAAGTAGTAGTGAATCAATACAACGAAGATGAATTGATTCTATATGAATTTTTATAGAATAGAGTATATTTTTCAAGAGAGTAAAGAGTGGAAAATTAATTGTTTAAAATTTCATTTGCAATCCTTTTTATATAGTAAATGAATAGATGTATCCATTCGTGAATGGTTGTGTACAAAAGCACTTCCATTCAAAATTTAAAAAACAATTTAACGGCATATATGTCAATATATCGAAATTTGTTTATTGACATATCGTAGTGAAATTTGAAAAATGTTTTCTCTTATTTTTTTTGAAAATTCTGTACATTGTAAAATAATTTGAATATAGTTTTCAAATATTTTGAACTTTTAATTACTTTTTATAATATATTTTGAAACTTAAATAATTTATTTCTTTATTTTAAAATATCAAGGATTGGAAATTAGAGATGAGGATCAGATGCTATTAAGGACTTTAACAACAAATTCTACTGTCTCTTAACACTAAATTATAATCTTTAGTTCTTCACTTCTTTACCTTTGAACTCATGAGTCTTCAAATCTTTATATTGTACAGTCTTTGATTCAGCACCTGTGTAATATTCAATATTATATACTTAACAATTGGGCAAAAACTTAATATCCATATATAGTTGTTGTCATCAAAATCAATTATTTAGGTATTAACAATCTTCCCATTTTTTATGATGACAACCATAATGTAACGACACATCATTTCGACCATCGAAAGTTGACACTCGATACATCCATAATATTCAAATATGAAATATCCAATCACAGGAAAGGCAAATTGTTAGGTTAAAATAAAATGAACAACAAGGAAAATAGAATCTCACAGTAGAAAAGACAACATATAATATAACAAATACAGTATAAATTGTCACTCCAAGATACAAGGTACATTAGAGTTAAAAACAAACCTTATGAACCGGACAACTTTAACTTCCTGACCATACAATTGCTGATGGGTATATAATATAATATTGTGAAAATAGAATACTATGATAGGTGAATCTTTAGCTCTTTTCCAAGAGCTCCTGTAAGGACCCTTATCTTGTAACCATTTAAAAATATTAAATTAAATATTTTTTCGAATAAAATTGTGCAGAAATTAAAATTTTATAATTTTTGTGATGTTAATCTATATTAGAAGATAAGATTTTGATCTTAATTTGAATTCTAATTAATAACCCAGATTGTAATAAGATAAATGGATAACAAATATTTGGATATAATTTAATGATATTGGCTTCAATGTAATTAATAAAATGGATTGGAATGATATAAATGTTAATTTTAATAATGAATAGAAAGAATGTTTTATTAATGGAGAATGTATAGGTTCATTATTTGAAATGTATTTTAGATAAGTTTGATTACAGGAATAAGAAATCATTTTTTTGAAATGTATTATAGAAACATAGATTTATTTATAAGGTAGAAATTGATGTAATAAAAGTATGAAACCAAATAAATAAATAAACTGAGAATATAAATCGTAGTTAATGTATACATTTGGCTTGTAAACAAATATTATAAGTTAACTGTTGAATTTGTTGATGGAATTAGAATTGGAAATAAATGTTAATAAAATAAATAAATGTACATTAATGTGAAAGGTAATACAATGGTTAGGAGTTGTTAATATTCGGCAATTGACAAATTATGAATTTGTTAAGATCGTAAAGTTATAGTTGATTGAAATAGTAAGCTGGGTGATAAAATTCAAAGTTACCTGTTTATTTGGTTTAATAATAAGATTTGAAATCAATTTGAGTTAAATGAACCTTAATGTTACATTAATGAGAATTAATGCAATAACTAATTTAGTGCAAATAAATTAATGGAACCAATGGTAAGATCTTAACTGATTGTAATTAATAATTGGGGACAATGTCAAACTTTATTAGTTGAATAAAAGGAATGGAAATTAAGTTTTATCAATGTATTGGAATTTAATTTATGATAAAAGGATTAATTGCAACTAAATGAATTAAATATTTAAAATGGGAATTTAGATGAGTGAGAATATTTATGTAATGGTCTTGAATCCAAGGTTTAATTGTAACAACCCGCATATTTAACGATTATATATTTAAATGTTTTATTTAAATATAGCGTCATTAGTCGGATTTAGGTCCGAAATGTTACTTTTTGCAAACTGTCTATTCGGGATTCGAAACCACTTCCATTGAGTCCAAAATGGCGTTTGCGATCTTTTTGAGTATAAGCTTTGATATTGTTGGAGTAAGTCGAATTTTCGCTACTTTTTCTATTTGGGTTTTGGGTTTGGATTCAGCCCATTGGCTTAACTTAATACCCTAACTCAGCACCTTTCTTCTCCATTCACTCATTTTCATTTCTTAAACACTAGCCCAACTAAAAATGGGGGAAATGAAGAAGAATTAGAAACTCCAAGCCCTAGTTTCCTCTTGCAAACTCAAATTCTTGCTCCATAATCCAAGAGAAGCTATTGGAAAGCCTCCTCTTCATCTTCTCCAACTCTTTCTTCCTTTAATTTCAGAAAGTTTCCTAAACCTAAATTTGGGAAATACTTGTTTTGATCCTAGATTGAAGCTTGTAGAGTTGAAGTGGAGAGTGGTTGGTCTTTTCTTTGCATTTGAGTTTCTCATCCGTTGTTTTGGGTTTAAAGGTTAGATTTTTATTTCACATCTATGTTTACAACAATCTTGGGTTGTCGGAATGAATTCCCAACATGTTTACATGATCATTTGCTTTCGATTTGGATTGATTCAGTGAAATTGCCAATTTATGATTTTTGAAGCCAAATTTATGAAATCCTTACTTCAGATGTCTGAATATTATACTGGAAATTTTCTTTTCCCAGTATTCAGACGTCTGAATCAAAGTTCCAAACGACTGAATTGGTTCGAGTGCAACCAGAAAGGAAATAGGCTTAACATGCCAATTTCAGACGTCTGGAAGGTATGGTTCAGACGTCTGAATAGGATTCTGGAAAACTTTTAATTTTCCAGATTCAGACATCTGAACCATATATTCCAGACATCTGAATCTGCTGTCTTTTGCCAATTTGCCTATTTTGCTTGGTTTTCCCAATTTAATTAATGCGTATTGATTCCAATTAGTTGTTTATGCATATTTGACCTTGATGATTTCTTTTTGACTTCATCCACATGTTTTTATAAAATAATCTTTTAAAATTGTATTAAAAGCTCGTTTCTCCAATTTATAAATTCTATTTAAAACACACACACAATTTCACACTCCGAGCGAAGTAGGAGGAGGATTAAATGATTAGATAAAACGCGTGCTATGAACACGTGCGTTCATCTTTTCAGTTAATTCCCAATCTATTCGTTTGAACGTTTCGACCTTTGGGTCTGGTTTACCGATGAGATGAGGTAAACTTTGTATTGCTTTGAGTGTGAAATTGACTAACGGATAGTAAACCATTTAGTGTGAACGGGTGGTTATGAGACTCACGTTAACACTTTTTGGTTGAGGGTTGTGACACATTCTGCTAGTTAGTGGTGTCCAGTACTGGGCCTTTGCCTCTACGGTTTGTTGCCTTTTTTCTTGCCTTCGGGTATGTTGCCTTCGGGTTTGTACTTTCGGGTTTATTGCCTTTGGGATAGTACCTTCGGGCTGTCTCCTTCTGGCTCATCACCTTCGGGATTGTGTCTTCGGACTGTCTCCTTTGGGTGTTGTCTCTTATGGATCCTTGTTATACAGTACTGAGCTCGAGCATCTTTTGTTTTATTGATATTTATATTCCCTAGGTACCGCCCTTCGGTGTTGGTCTTTTCGAGCTGCACGATATATAGCGGTTACCTTGCGGAACTTGGGTTACCTTCATTGTTATTTGTTATTTGCCTTTTTTGCTTGATCTGGGATATTCATATCCATTGTTTATTTGAGTTGCCGATGATATGAGGCTTGTCTTGATATGACTCAACTTTTGTTAGATGATTGTGTTATCTCTTTAAGGATATTTGCTGTATTTTATGACCTTGCAGGTTCATTATTGTTTAGTTTATCTAACTGATTTGTTTAGCAGGGTCGGAGAAGGGCAATCACTCGTTCTTAAAATAAAACCAGCATTCTTAAGACCAAAGAGTCGGGCGGAAAAAGGGAGAGAGCTCTCTGTTCCTGGTTCTCCTGTAGCTGGATTCTCCGGAACCATAAGAATCCTTAGAATGAATGGGATTCCAACTCAGCACCTTTTGAGATTTTGAGAAGAGTTGCTCTTTGGAGAGCACAGTACGATGAAAGTTGTAAGCTGTGTTTGGGGGGGAGTTATTGTCTATACTCGGGTCAGACCGAGATGTTTCAGGTTAGGTGCTTTTGGACTTAGCCTATTTTGCTTCCGCATGGACTATTCAGCTAGCTCCTTTTTGTTATAGCTTTTTGTGTAGTCCCTTTTTGTTATATCTCAGATATGTATTCTTTTGGATTCGCCTGTATATTGTGGTTTGCTATACCAGTTAACAGTATCAGTATGTATACTCTGTTATGTATTCGTATATGTGTATATGATGATCTACTGTTATGTGATGTTTATTACATTTGAGTTGTTATATTCTGTTCAGATATATCCTCCAGCCACATATGGCTTTGTTTTAAGTATTCATTGGATATGTCGATCAACTTGGTATGACAATTGTCTATGTATTCAATCGATAGTTAAAGCAAGGCTATAGATGGTCGCTTCTATCCAGCTCTATTCCCCGTATTAGCAGACGGTATTATCTATTAATACTCTTTGCTAATGTGGGTCTCGAAGTGGGGCGTCACAGCTTGGTATCAGAGCTGAGTTCAGAACAAAATATCATAAACACAGAATAGAAGCATATATTCTGGTACGTCAAAGTGTATAAGTGTACAAATCTTTGTATCATCATGCCTCTATATTCCTTCTGTGCCTTTGGTGGTAGATAGAATTTGGGAATACGTTTAGGAATGCATTATTATTCCATGGTATTCCACATTTGTATTAACGATATCTACCGTGTGAATAATCTTTATCTTGTCTTAACTTTCAGCTTATGGCTGGAAGAGGCAGGGGACGATGCTCGGATGCTGGGCAATCCAGTGGCTCGCATCCGGACGGTGTTTATATGTCCGCCGATCAGTTTATAGAGTTGTTTAGGAGCGTTCAGCCTCCAGCTCCTACTCGAGTATCTCCTCCTCGCAAGTCTGCCTTTGCACGCCTATGCAGTGATTTTTCTTGTCTTGGAGGAAAGCCGTTTAAAGGCTCCGAGTCTGTTCTTGAGACCCAAGCTTGGATTCGCACGTGCGAGCGTATCTTCTCTCGCATGGATCTTTCTGATCATGATAGAGTTCTTGTAACTAATAGCTTATTACAAGAGCTTTCCCTTGATTGGTACGAGCTTCTTATAGTTGAAATAGATGAGTCTGCTCTTTCTTGGACTCAGTTTCGGGAACGATTCGAACTCAAGTGCGTTCCTGAATCTGAAAAATTTATATTAACCCGTCGCTTCCTTGAGTTGAAGCACGGGAAATCTTCTATTTCTGAGTATGTTGCATCATTCGAGGCTTTATCTAAGTATGGTCTTGAATTCATTAGCACATCTTATAAGAAGAATCTGAAGTTTGTTTCTGGTCTTAAGAAATATCTTAGGAAGACTTTATTGCTCCAGCTTAAGCTTTCTTTTGAGGAGTTGGTAGATTCTGCACTTCATCTCGAAGCTATCAAGAAAGAGTGCGATAGTGGTGCTGATGTTGAGGTACGCAAGAACCCTAACAAAAAGCAGTTTCCATTTCAGAAGTCCAGGACTTTTCCTTCCAAGAAGAAGGAGACTGGCGTTTCTAGCTCTCAGACTCAATTTACTGGAACACCTTCCATTCGGAAGTGTTTCAATTATGGTTCTCCTGATAATATGATTCGAGCTTGTCCTAAGCCTCTCTTCTGCTGCTATTGCGAGAACGAAGGTCATCATGTTTCCACCTGCCCTACCATTCCTGCTGGGGCTAAGTCTAGCAAGCTTTATGCTGCTAAGGCTTCTGAAGGTTCTTCTCAGCCCAAAGGTATATCTCCATCTATTTTGGAAGGTTCTATTTTATTTCATGATCATAGTATTCAAGTTCTTTTCGATACGGGTGCTTCACATTCTTTCGTATCGAAAAAGCTCGTCGATGATTTATCTTTGGATGTTTCTTGTTTGGTTACTTCATTAAGGATTGTGAATCCTATTGGAGGATCTGCGACCCTTAGCATGCTTTGTGATGATGTTGAGATTGTTTTATGTGGCTTTTTTTTCGTGCAAATCTGCAGTTATTTCTTTCGTGGGATTTGATATGATTTTGGGTATGGACTGGCTAGTGAGATACGATGCCAAGATTATTTGTTCAGAGAGGATTTTATATCTTCGACATCCGGATTCGCCTACTCAGCTATCACATGTTCTTCGGGATGTGGATAATTCCGAAATGGCTTTGCATTCTCTTGACTCATGAGATGATGATGATATATCTCGAATTCCTATTGCTTATGACTTTTCTGATGTTTCTGAGCCTGTTTCGGGTTTTCCACCTAAGCGGGCAATTGAGTTAAGCATTGATCTCATTCCAGACGTGCAGCCAGTTAATCGTCCTTCCATGAGGATGTCTACAAAGGAGAATGAGGAACTCAAGAAGCAGCTTTTAGAGCTTGAGTCCAAGTAGTTAATTCAGTCCAGTTTTTCACCGTGGGGAGCCGCGGTCGTCTACTTGAAGAAGTCTGATGGAACTCTTAGGCTTTGCATTGACTATCTCAAGCGTAACGAGTAAACCATCAAGAATAGGTATCCACTGCCTATGATCGATGATATGTTCGATCTATTGAGTGGTGCTAAGGTCTTTTCTCAGCTCGACCTTGCCACAGGTTTTCATCAGTTACGAGTCGCGGAGGATAGCATACCTCTTGCATCTTTTCGCACTCGTTATGGTTCTTTTGAGTGGCTCGTTATGTCGTTCGGCTTGACAAACGCTCTTGCTTTCTTTATTGATCTAATGAATCGAGTATTCTGAGAATATCTTGATAAGTTCGTCCTTGTGTTCATCGACAACATTCTTGTTTATTCTAAGTCTGAAGCCGAGCATGCTAATCACTTGAGAATTGTCTTGAGTACTCTCCTTCACCATCAGCTTAGAGCCAGATTCTCCAAGTGTCATTTTTAGGAGAATAAGGTTAAGTTCTTAGGCCATGTTGTATCTTCCGAAGGCATTTCAGTTGATCCCTCAAAGATAGAAGCCATCCAAAATTGGAAGAGGCCTGAGAATGTTCATGAAATTCGTAGTTTCCTTGGATTGGCGGGGTATTACCGTCGGTTCATTAAGGATTTTTCCCGTGTTATGCTTCCTCTCACCAGCCTTACTCGGAAAGGCATTCGTTATATTTGGTCCGACAAGTGTGAAGCTTCCTTTCAGGCATTAAAGGAACTTCTTACTAATATTCCTATTCTTGTGGTTCCCGAAGGGAATCATGATCTTGTTGTCTACACCGATGCTTGTGGTAGTGGTCTTGGTGCTGTTCTTATGCAGAAGGATCGGGTAGTTGCTTATGCTTCTACGCAACTGCGCCCGAATGAAGTTCGCTATGCCACTCATGATCTTGAGTTAGCTGCCATTGTCCTCGTCTTGAAGATTTGGC
Organism: Allium cepa; assembly: GCA_030765085.1. Classification (NCBI taxonomy): domain Eukaryota; kingdom Viridiplantae; phylum Streptophyta; class Magnoliopsida; order Asparagales; family Amaryllidaceae; genus Allium; species Allium cepa. Next base: position 794,946,632 of record CM060929.1, on the reverse strand, counting down.
GACACTATTTATTAGGCGAGCGCTTCATTCTCTATACCGATCATAAATCCTTGAAGTATTTGTTCACTCAGAAGGAACTCAATATGAGACAACAGCGTTGGCTCGAGTTTCTTGCTTCCTATGACTTTGATATCTAATATACCCCTGGTAAGGGTAATCGTGTTGCTGATGCGCTTAGTCGCAAACATTCGGCTGTTGTTTCTATGATGCTTGCTGAATGGAATATTCTTGAGACTCTATCTTTTTGTGGAATTCATGGTTGAGGTTCATCTTCTGATTCTCCTATTCTATTATTTAGTTTGGGAGCTCGACTCATTTTATAGGATCGTATTGCCGATGTTCAACGGCGTGATCCAAAGTTGTTGCATCTTATTCAGCTTTGTGAGTCTGGATCCTGTGATGAGGCGTCGCAGGATTTCAGTATTGATTCTTATGGGCGTCTTTGCAAGAAGAACCGTCTTTTTGTGCCTTCTTATTTTGCATTTAGGCATGACATTCTAGACGACTGTCACCGTTCTAAGTATACTATTCATCCTGGTAGTAGTAAATATATGCCGATATGCGTCGCCTTTATTATTGGGAAGGCATGAAGCGCGATGTGGCGAGTTATGTGAGTAGTTGCTTAACTTGTCATTCTATTAAGGCCGAACATCAGCGTCCTTCTGGTCTTCTTCAGCCTCTAAAGATTCCATTGTGAAAATGGGATCAGATTTCGATGGATTTCATTGACGGCCTACCTCGTTCGAGATCGGGCCATTCTAGCATTTGGGTTATTGTTGATCGCCTCGCCAAGTCTACTCATTTTATTCCTATTAAGTCTAATAGGACTGCTTCTCATTTGGCTAAGTTGTATGTCAAGGAAATCGTGAGACTTCATGGTGTTTCTAATTTTATTATGAGTGACAGTGATCCCTTATTCACGAGTCATTTTTGGCAAAGTCTTCAGCAAGCTTTGGGAACAAAGCTTAATTTTAGCACAGCTTATCATCCGCAGTCTGACGGACAGATTGAACGGGTAAATGGTATCTTGGAGGATCTCCTCCGTATTTGTATTCTTAATTTCGGTGGTAGTTGGGAAGATTACCTACCTCTTGTAGAGTTCTCCTACAACAATAGTTTTCAGTCCAGTATCGGTATGGCTCCTTTCGAAGCCTTATACTGAAAGCCATGTCGATCACCTTCTTGTTGGTTGGAATCTGGAGAGAAGCTAATTTTTGGCCCAGATTCTGTTCGTGATTCTTTTGAGAAGATTGATCTTATTCGCTTGAGAATGAAAGAGGCACAAAGCCGCCAGAAATCCTACGCGGACAACCGTTGGAAGCCACTCGAATTCTCGATTGGTGTCTTGTTTTTATTCGTGTTTCTCCTTAGAAAGCGTTATGCGCTTCAGTACGACTGGAAAATTGGCTCCTCGCTTTATAGGACTATTTTCTATTACTGAACGTATTGGCCCTATGGCATATAGAGTTTCACTTCCTGCTCATTTATCTAACATTCACGACGTGTTTCACGTCTCTCAACTCCGGAAGTGTCTTCGAGAGTCGGATTCTGTTATCGATTCTCCTGATTTGCAAGAGCTTGAGATCTCACCAGACTTATCTATTGCATAACAACCTATTCGCATGCTTGGCACAGAGGTGCGACACCTTCGAAACAAGGACGTGCAACTTATTAAAGTTCAATGGTCCGATAATCCCAATGACTGTACTAGGAAAACCAAAGAGTTTATCGAGCGATCCTATCCGAGATTTCTATCTTTGCTTTGCAATGGTGAGAATATCTTTTCATCTCAAGCTTATTTCCTTTTCCTTTTGATTTGTAGTATGTAGTTGTTACAAATATCATCCCTATGAATTGCATGGACGCAATTTTGTAAGGAGGGGAGATCTGTAACAACCCGCATATTTAACGATTATATATTTAAATTTTTTATTTAAATATAGCGTCATTAGTCAGATTTAGGTCCGAAATGTTACTTTTTGCAAACTGTCAAATTGGGACTCGAAACCACTTCCATTGAGTCCAAAATGGAGTTTGCGATCTTTTTGAGTATAAGCTTTGAAATGTTTGGAGTAAGTCGAAGTTTTGCTACTTTTTCTATTTGGGTTTTGGGTTTGGGTTCAGCCCATTGGCTAAACTTAATACCCTATCTCAGCACCTTTCTTCTCCATTCACTCATTTTCATTTCTTAAACTCTAGCCCAACTGAAAATGGGGGAAAGGAAGAAGAATTAGAAACTCCAAGCCCTAGTTTCCTCTTGAAAACTCAAATTCTTGCTCCATAATCCAAGAGAAGCTATTGGTAAGCCTCCTCTTCATCTTCTCCAACTCTTTCTTCCTTCAATTGCAGAAAGATTCCTAAACCAAAATTTGGGAAATACTTGTTTTGATCCTAGATTGAAGCTTGTAGAGTTGAAGTGGAGAGTGGTTGGTCATTTCTTTGCATTTGAGCTTCTTATCCGTTGTTTTCGGTTTTAAGGTGAGATTTTTATCTCACATCTATGTTTATAACAATCTTGGGTTGTCGGAATGAATTCCTAACATGTTTACATGATCATTTGCTTTCGATTTGGATTGATTCAGTGAAATTGCCAATTTATGATTTTTGAAGCCAAATCAATGAAATCCTTGCATGGCTGGTGTTTATGTTGTTCGGAGTGTTTGGGTGAGTCGTTAAGGTTGGGTAGTCGTTTAACATAAGCCCCCGTAATCATGCACATCCGATCGCTTTCGATTTTTTTTGCCCATCAATGGCCTAGGTGCAGGAAATGCCTGAACATCAGGTTTCAGACGTCTGAATCCTTATTTCAGACGTCTGAATATTATACTGGGAATTTTCTTTCCCCAGTATTCAGACGTCTGAATCAAAGTTCCAGACGACTGAATTGGTTCGAGTGCAACCAGAAAGGAAATAGGATTAAAATGCCAATTTCAGACGTTTGGAAGTATGGTTCATAAGTTTGAATAGGATTTTGGAAAACTTTTAATTTTCCAGATTCAGACGTCTGAACCATATATTCCAGACGTCTGAATCTGCTGTCTTTTGCCAATTTGCCTATTTTGCTTGGTTTTCCCAATTTAATCGATGCGTGTTGATTCCAATTAGTTGTTTATGCATATTTGACTTTGATGATTCCTTTTTGACTTCATCCATGGATTTTTATAAAATAATCTTTTAAATTTGTATTAAAAGCTCCTTTCTCCAATTTATAAATTCTATTTAAACACACACACAATTTCACACTCCGAGCGAAGTGGGAGGAGAATTAAATGATTAGATAAAACGTGTGCTATGAACACGTGCGTTCATCTTTTCAGTTAATTCCCAATCTATTCATTTGAACGTTTTGACCTTTGGGTCTGGTTTACCGATGAGATGAGGTAAACTTTGTATTGCTTTGAGTGTGAAATTGACTAATGGATAGTAAACCATTTAGTGTGAACGGGTGGTTATGGGACTCACGTTAACACTTTTTGAGTTCCTTTTCGGGGGTTATGACACATTATGCCAGTTAGTGGTGTCCAGTACTGGGCCTTCGCCTCTACGGTATGTTGCCTTCGGGTTTCTTGCCTTCGTGTATGTTGCCTTCGGGTTTGTACTTTCGGGTTTGTTGCCTTTGGGATAGTGTCTTCGGACTGTCTCCTTCTGGCTCATCACCTTCAGGATAGTGTCTTCGGACCGTCTCCTTTGGGTGTTGTCTCTTATGGATCCTTGTTTTATAGTACTGAGCTCGAGCATCTTTTGTTTCATTGATATTTATATTCCCTAGGTACCACCCTTCGGTGTTGGTCTTTTCGAGCCGCACGATATATAGCGGTTACCTTGCGGAACTTGTGTTACCTTTATTGGTATTTGTTATATGCCTTTTTTGGCTTGATCTGGGATATTCATATCCATTGTTTATTTGAGCTGCCGATGGTATGAGGCTTGTCTTGATATGATTCATCTTTTGTTAGATGATTGTGTTATCTCTTTTAGGGATATTTGCTGTATTTTATGACCTTGCAGGTTCATTATTCTTCAGTTTATCTAACTGATTTGTTTAGCGAGACTGACCCGTGTATTTTATACTCGGGTCAGACCGAGATGTTTTAGGTTAGGTGCTTTTGGACTTAGCCTATTTTGCTTCCGCATGGACTATTCAGCTAGCTCCTTTTTGTTATAGCTTTTTGTATAGTCCCTTTTTGTTGTATCTTGGATATGTATTCTTTTGGATTCGCCTGTATATTGTGGTTTGCTATACCACTTGACATGTATCAGTATGTATACTCTATTATGTATCTGTATATGTGTATATGATGATCTACTGTTCTGTGATGTTTATTACATTTGAGTTGTTGTATTCTGTTCTGATAAATCCTCCAGCCACTTATGGATTTGTTTTAAGTATTCATTAGATATGTCGATCTTCTTGGTATGACAATTGTCGATGTATTCAATCGATAGTTAAAGCAAGGCTATAGATGGTTGCTCCTATCCAGCTATATTCTCCGTATTAGCAGGCGGTATTATCTATTAATACTCTTTGCCAATGTGGGTCTCGGAGTGGGGCGTCACATTAATCCATCTATTTGCAGGAATGAATGGAATAATAATTAATTTATTTAATAAATGGATTTCGGAGCTTTATTTTATAATTTCTAAATTTTATAAAATTGAAATTAAATATTGCAATTGAGGTTAATATTGAAATTTATAAATTATTCATCTCTAAATTCACATTTAAATTTGTTTAAATCATTGTAAATGGTTGAAGATCATAAGTGATGAAATTTGTCAATTTTTGAATTGAAATTGGAAATTTGATTTATTAATTAATTTTTAATTTATTTAATTAATATAAAAATAGCCATTTTGGCCACTGCCTCGGATTTCGACGAAACCAGTTTCATCGGATCCGTAACGGTGAATTATTGTAGGATTTCAAGTTTCGTAACGATTGGACTTGTCGTTTGATCGTACGAACGCGAAACGCCTTGAAATCGATTTAATTGAAATCAATTTGGAAAATATTGATTTTAGCATAACTCTTCATACGATGGAATTTGGACTTGAAACTTTTTCCATTGCGATTAAAATATTTTGAAACATCTATATTGATATATGGGTTGACCCAATTTCATTCCGGAGTCGAAATGGGCTTTTTGGGCCACTTTGTCGTAAGCGCGTATATTCAACCCGATCCTTTTCAACCCTACCTATAAATACCCGGTTATAAACCATAGCCTACTCCTATTTCTCATTTGTCTGTATGTATATATTTCAATTATCTCTCCTCCTCAATGGCAGACAAACAAATTCTAGATCCATACACAAATCAAACTTCAATCCAAAGCAAAAAATTCAATCTCCTCAAATACTGTCAAATTTTATATGGATTCGAAACTCTCGAAGAGCGTAACTCAGATCTACAATTTGTCTTTCGATTAGAGTCATTGTTTGGCCAGAAATCCATGGATTTTTTTCGACCGTTCATTGTGGTCGGGGAAATTCAATGGTGGATCTTGATTTTGGCGTCGATCGAGGAGTGTGGATGGAAAGCCAATGTCAAGCAGCACTCAGCGACGTTATTCGCTCGTGCCGGAGGTTGCTAGTTTCGCCACGAACGACATTTAAGTGGAGCGGCGGCTCGATGGTCAGGAGACGACCGGGAGGTGGCGCGCGTAGGGCCAGGATGTGGTTTGTGGAGGGCAGTGCTACGGAGGCGGCCGATCCCGGTAGGGTTGGTCGTGGTGGTCGGAGTATTTGAATATAGGTGGCGGCGCTGCGCCTGTGCGCGAATTTAGGGTTACACGTTTTTTTTCTGAAACGAGATTCTGGAACGAGATGCTAGGTGATGTGGTCTATAATATTTTATTCAATTTAATTTAGTGTTAACTTTAAAATGCTCTAACTTATATATCTTTCGCATACGAGATCAGATTTACGTGCAGTTTCCTCCGCTTGAATCGTATCGGAATTTCTAACATTTTGGCGTTGGTTTGGACGAATTCTGAGGCTGTTTGATTTTTGGGTTTAAATTGAATTTAAATTCAATTCAAATTCAAAAGGTGAGTGTTTTAACCCACTCACAACTTCTAAATTTCTTATGTTTGTTAAATTTAATTTTGTTGTGATTATGCATTTATTTATGACTTTTCGTATATTTTTAATCAATATCTCAATTATTGCATTTATTTAAATTAAATCGTTATTTTATTTATTATTGAATATAACAGCCAGTTAAATACATGTTATATATATTATCAGTTATATATTGATATTGATTGATTGTTTTGTATGATGATTGTGATGGATGTATTATTTTATGATGGATGAATGGATGTTTATTTATGTCATAATAATCTGCAAGTTGTTATGCATTTATTTTGATTCGGGATTGCGGTTTGAAATGATATACGACCGCATTTTTATTCTTAAATTGCAGATTGGAATGATAAATATCCATATCATTTAACCATAGGATAGAAAATTATATACAAGCACCGTGGTATATATATAAAATTATTTTTGAAATGATTTTTATGATTTTGTAAAGAAATATATGGGCTATACAAATATTGATTTTAGATGTTATATAAATGCTATTTTATTATTGATTTAGCTATGTATAAATTTGTTTTGAATTATAAAATAAGCTAAATAATAAAGTTTGAATTTCTTTTATATAATATGGTTAAGTATCTATCTAAATTCTATTGTATATAGAGTTTATAATGACTCAAATGAAATTAAGGTTGGAAGATAAATGTGAATTTTGATTTGAATTTAAGGTTTAAGGATTTTCCTCGAAAGCTTTTATTTGAAATATAAATAAATTGAGATTTAAAAGGTATGATTTTATAACTTGATTTTTGTTTAGAGGATTTAAATGAATATCAAATTGATTTAATTGAATATTATCAAGTTAATGTAATTGAAAGAATATCCAGTTATTTGAAGCCTAAAGGTTTTACTAAAATAATATTTGATTTATTAAGTAAAAATTTCAAATCTAAATAATAGGAGTTGAAATTTATATATATGAAATTATCAAAGAATAAGTTTTGAAAGGGTGGAATAATTAAAGCTTTGAAATATATGAAAATTATATTAGTTTAATTGGGAATTTAGAATCCATATTGGAATTGATTTGTGAAGGTGAAGAAGCTATTTTACTATATAAAGTAATTAAATATTTAAACCATTTAAGTGGTGTAGTATGTTTCAAAGTTATGAAATTCAAAGTTTTATGTTTTGAAAGGCTATATTTCAAGTTTTGGTTTCGAAATATTATAACTTTGAAATGTTATGGTTTTAGAAAAGGGTATATTTGAAATGATAAAATTTGATTTGGTTTCTAAAAAAAGGAAATGATATCGTATTTATATGGATTTGAAATGGATATTTTATTCTGGTTTTAAAAGTATAAACTATTTCAAAAAGACCGTGGTGTTATAATAACGTTCGGTTGTTGAAGAGACTGGGATTAGAAGTTGTCATACTCTCTGCCAACTCCGAAAACTACTTTAACAACCTTGTACGCGGTGGAGTTTCCAGAATGAAGTAGGATGGTAGCGACGTTTCTTTTGAAGTAAATACGTGGACCCGACTCCCATGAGTTGGCATAAGGTTGCTAAAACAGGAGCGATTCTCGGGCCAATGAGGTAGCACCTTTGATCGGACACATCCCTTCGATATTATACTTTGACTTTTGGATTGATTCGGTGGCCACTTTTTATTTTTTATATTTTGGGGGTGTGGCTCAAGGTGGACGGTAGCTGCGTGCTACGCGTTACCACCAGCCCGGATAGCAATTGGTATATCTACCCTGGCATTGCCTAGTTGTGCCGTGTCACCTACCCTAGCGTGCCTTGTACGAGTTTCTATTTGTGTCGTACCTATGGAGTATCCTCTGGTAGCCCCCCGATTAGGAGGTATTACAGTACTGTATAGACTATTGGCATTATTTGTGTTAAGGGGAATATTGGGTCACTCCTTAACGCTATTTAAAAGTAAGTTTATTTTACTATTAGACACTATTATAATAGCGAAATATTACTACGTCGTAAATAGTTTAATGGATCCTTAGGAGATGTGAATCCCGAGCATCTTTTAAGTTACTGCACTCACGTTAGACACTGGATAGGAGATGTCAAACCCTGTAAACATCTCCGACGCCGTTACACTCATATTTATTTCAGTTGATTTAACTTACATATGATCTTTTAGTTCTGACTCGAGTGTTTTGTCATTTCAATTCGCTCGGGTCAGCCTGAGCATTTCAGGATTCGAAGACTTTAGCTCTGGAGGACGAAGATTTATATTATTATTACTTATTGTAGTATTCTACCACATTCATACTGTTTTCGCTGCATAAATTATTATTCTTTTGTATGTGTAACTCTGATATGTGTTGTGTAAGTAAAATCGAATATTTTGTAAACAGCTTCATAAATTGTATATTTGATTATTATATTTTATCGTTCCGGTGCCAGATTCTATTTTGTTTTTTTCTTTCACTGCTTTTTCTTATTTACCCCATAACAATCCGTCCTTTTGTATGGTTTAAGTCTGACGTGTGTGGTTTATCGTCGATTTAAAGCGTGCGTAAAGGCGAGGAGTTACATCTGGTATCAGAGCTTTGGTTTAGCGATAAATCTTAGCTTTGTGGGGTTTGACTCTTTATTAATAGGGTAGTAATACCCTATGATGAGTCGTTGAGCGTGTATACGAGAGAGCGTATTTTTTAGTGTTATAAAAAGGTTTTAACATTGTGTTAATTTGTTCCGTTTTGTATTTATAAATTCTGGTTGATGCATGGGACGCTATGACTTCAATAGGGATTTCTAAACACTTAATAGGATAGACCGACATAATATTTGGTTTTAATATAGGAGAATGAAATAATTTTGCCTATTATATTTTCTATATATATAAAAAAAATTCATAAAGATTATATTTTGGTTGTAATATATTGGTTGTTAGGTAGTGAAATTATAAACATTAGTTGAAATATAAAATAATTGAAGATTTGAAACTTAGAACGCGAGTTCTGGGATTTTTGGAAAATTCTTTTGAATGATTTTGGGATATAATAATAATATTATTATTAGAAGTATTTTCTGATATAAATGTTTCTAAATAATTTGAAAGAATTGGTTTAAAGAAACTTTGAAAAGAAATGATTTCTGTACTCCCCTTTCTGTCCCTGGAAAATAATTTTGGTGATGAGTGCATGCATCATCGGCATTCATTTTCGAGTTTCGAAGTGGGAAGGTCAATGTAGTAATTTTACTGCAGATTTATTTTGATAATCAAGTACAAATTTTAATTTGTTTTGAAAACAATTGGATATATATAAGTTGTAAGTATACACGTTTATCTACTATTTTAAATGATTTGAAAATTAAACCCGGTATTTGAATTCTTAAGTTTCCGTTAATTAATAGTTTCAATTATTGTAGTGAAATGGAACGTAGGTAATTAATAAATTGAAACCTCTAAATGAAATAAGAGATATAATGCTAAGTTATAAATTAAATAAAAAGAAATTTTAAATTTGTAACATATAAAACAAAGGATATTATTTATTGAGGATTTAATTAATTAAAAGAATTAAGAAAAACTTGTGTGATTTTCAATTACATCCTTAAAAACATATATATAACTTACCGAATATTATAAGTTGAAATGTTTAATAAGAAATTGTAATGGAAATTGTACAAGTAAAAGTAGGTAATGAAAGTGTTCAATGAATTTCTTTAATAAATAAGAATTTGATGTTGAAATAGTTATAAACTTAAGTTATAATTGAAATGTAATACTAATTAAAAATAATAGAAGACGGTATTGTAAGTAAGAAATTTCAAACTTAAATAAATAAGTTGAAGTTATTTCTAAATAAAATATGTAAGAAATAAATGTAAATTTAAAAGATAAATTATTATATGAATGAAATTAATTAAAATTAACTTGATTTGGGAATTTGATGTTTGTTTTGGTTTATGGTTGTTTGGGTAAGGATACTTTAAAATTGTTTGGATGTATAAATAATCTATTTAGCTTCATTAGAGACTGTTGAGTAAATGGTGCGCTCAGTAGTTTATTTTTCATTCTATACAATTTAAAGGTTTGAACCCGAACAACTATTTTTTTATTGATGTAAATGAATGATTGATGTGTGTTGATTTATGTGATGGTTGCTTGATTGTTGCAAGTGATGGTCGGTATGTTGAATGTTGTTGTTATTTGAAACAGTTTTAAATATTTCATTTTATATAATTGTTAAAATTTTGGTTATATAAGTGAAATACAGGTTATGGAAGCAATTGTTACTGCTTTTGGTTTCATAATTAAGCGTAATTGCCCGATGAATAGGTACGTTTCGGATTACGGTTTATAGCGTTATTATTTTGTTTTCCCGTGTTGGGATATATATTATTTTGGAAAATATATGTTATATATTGTTATGTTTTAATATTATATTTTCTCCCAAGCCTCTCCGTACAAAGGAGACTCTGCCGAAATTTTTCGTAAATTTTGGACTTAGAAAATATTTTGAAAATGTTTCCAAACCTTATTGATTTGAATGTAAAAGATTTAACTGTTTATAAATCTACATATTTTATTTAAATTATCAAATTCTGTAAACTTATTGTTATGAATATAATAATATATATTGATTTATAAGTTCCTCTTTTCCCTTCTTTTCCTTTTCGGGGACGAAAGGTTTTGAGTGGGGGAGAGTATAACGGCCCGTAAATTTTGATAAATTAATTGGAGAAAAAAATGTATAATTTATATTGTAGTAAATGTTAAGAATAAATAGTAGCATTGGTTATTAAAATTTAAAATTTGACAATTGAAGTGAAATTCCAATAATGTAAAAAGTGTAAATTTTTACACTTGGTTATAAAATAGAAAATGAGTAAATAAAGGTAACTATGAATAAACCAATGCAATAATATATTGCTTAATAGCAACTAAACGTAAATTAAGGAAATAAGGTTATGGTTAGTTGATAAATGACAAATTTAGTGCAATCCCAATTTATTGAAATAATTGTAAGGTTTAATTGATTGGAATTAGTAAATTAGGAAACAAATTCAAAAGTTATATTTACTGATGAAGTAATACGGAATAAATTGAAGATTTATACAATCAATGTTAGAAAAGTAATTTTAATGTTCTTTGTTGCTAATAAACCTTACTTTAATGATTATTAATATAGTAACGGAAGTTGAATGAAAATTTAATAGAAACAATGCTAATTAAAGTTAATGATTAATGAACTTGCATAAAATTCCAATTATAGAAAATAATCTAAATGTTATGTTTGGCTATAAATTGAACATAAGTGAATGAAATTAGTAGTATGAAAATTAATGGCAACATTGATTCGTAAGTAATAAAAGCTTATTTATGTGATTAAAGGGTAACGGTAATGCTTATTGTTTGTTACCTATTGTTAATTGAAATTTGAAATGAATTTTTAATAAATGAAAATTTAATAGAAACATAGATTTATTTATAAGGTAGAAATTGATGTAATAAAAGTATGAAACCAAGTAAATAAATTGATTGAGAATATAAATCGTAGTTAATGTATACATTTGTCTTGTAAACAAATATTGTAAGTTACCTGTTGAATTTGTTGATGGAATTAGAATTGGAAATAAATGTTAATAAAATAAATAAATGTACATTAATATGAAAGGTAATACAATGGTTAGGAGTTGTTAATATTTGGCAATTGACAAATTATGAATTTATTAAGATCGTAAAGTTATAATTGATTGAAATAGTAAGTTGGGTAATAAAATTCATAGTTACCTGTTTATTTGGTTTAATAATAAGATTAGAAATCAATTTGAGTTAAATGAACCTTAATGTTACATTAATGAGAATTAATGCAATAACTAATTTAGTGCAAATAAATTAATGGAACCAATGGTAAGATCTTAACTGATTGTAATTAATAATTGGAGATAATATCAAACTTTATTGGTTGAATAAAAGGAATGGAAATTAAGTTTTATCAATGTATTGGAATTTAATTTATGATAAAAGATTAATTGCAAATAAATGAATTAAATATTTAAAATGGGAATTTAGATGAGTGAGAATATTTATGTAATGGTTTCGAATCCAAGGTTTAATCCATCTATTTGACAGGAATGAATAGAATAATAATTGATTTATTTAATAAATGGATTTTGGAGTTTTATTTTATAATTTCTAAATTTAATAAAATTGAAATAAAATATTGAAATTGAGTTTAATATTGAAATTTATAAATTAATCATCTCTAAATTGACATTCAAATTTGTTTAAATCATTGTAAATGATTGAGGAATCATAAGTGATGAAAATTTTCAATTTTCGAATTGAAATTGGAAATTTTATTTAATTAATTAATTTTTAATTTATCTAATTAATATAAAAATAGCCATTTTGGCCACTGACTCGGATTTCGACGAAACTAGTTTCATCGGATCCGTAACGGTGAATACTGTAGAATTTCAAGTTTCGTAATGATCAGACTTGTCGTTTGATCATACGAACGCGAAACGCCTTGAAATCGATTTAATTGAAATCAATTGAAATCAATTTGAAAAATTGATTTTAGCATAACTTCTTCATACGATGGAATTTGGGCTTGAAACCTTTTCCATTGCGTTTAAAATATTTTAAAACATCTATTTTGATATATGGGTTGACCCAATTTCATTCCAGAGTCGAAACGGGCTTTTTGCGCTACTTTGTCATTAGCGCGTATATTCAACCGATCCATCTATTCTATTTCAACCCTACCTATAAATACCCGGTTATAAACCCTTGCCTACTTCTATTTCTCATTTGTCTGCATGTATATTTCAACAATCTCTCCTCCGCAATGGCAGACAAACAAATTCTAGATCCATACACAAATCAAATTTCAATCCAAAGCAAAAAAATTCAATCTCCTCAAATACTATCAAATTTTATATGGATTCGAAGCTCTCAAAGAGCGTAACTCAGATCTACAATTCGTTTTTCGATTGGAGTCATTGTTTGGCCAAAAATCCATGGAGTTGTTTCGGCTGTTCATTGTGGTCGGGGTGATTCAACGGTGGATCTTGATTCTGGCATCGATCGGGGAGTGTGGATGGAAAGTCGACGTCATGCAGCACTCATCGGCATTATTCGCTCGTGTCGGAGGTTGCTAGTTTCACCACGAACGGAGTTTAAGTGGAGCGGCGGCTCGATGGTCAGGAGACAAGCGGGAGGTGGCGTGTGTAGGACCAGGATGCGGTTTGTGGACGGCAGTGCTACGGAGGCGGCCGATCGAGGTAGGGTTGGTCGTGGTGGTCGGAGTATTTGAATATAGGTGGCGGCGTTGTGCCTGTACGTGAATTTAGGGTTGCTCATTTCTTTTTAAAACGAGATTCTGAAAGGAGATGCTAGGTGATGTGGCCTATAATATTTTATTCAATTTAATTTAGTTTTAACTTTAAAATGCTCTAACTTATATATCTTTCGCATACGAGATCAGATTTACATGCGGTTCCCTCCGCTTGAATTGTATCGGAATTTCTAACATTTTGGCGCTGGTTTGGACGAATTCTAAGGCTGTTTGATTTTTGGGTTTAAATTGAATTTAATTCAATTTAAATTCAAAATGTGAGTGTTTTAACACACTCGCAACTTCTAAATTTCTTATGTTTGTTAAATTTAATTTTGTTGTGATTATGCATTTATTTATGACTTTTCATATATTTTTAATCATCATCTCAGTTATTGCATTTATTTAAATTAAATCGTTATTTAATTTATTATTGAATATAACTGCCAGTTAAATAACTGGTATATATATTATCAGTTATATATTGATATTGATTGATTATTTTGTATGATGATTGTGATGGATGTATGATTTTATGATGGATGAATGGATGTTTATTTATATCGTCATAATCTGCAAGTTGTTATGCATTTATTTTGATTCGGGGTTACGGTTTGAAATGATATAACTGCATTTTTATTTTAAAATTACGGATTGAAATGATAAATATTCGTATCATTTGACCATAGGATTGAAAATTATATACAGGCACCGCGGTATACATAAATATAATTATTTTTGAAATGATTTTTATAGTTTTGTAAAGAAATATATGGTCTATATAGATATTGATTTTAGATGTTATATAAATTCTATTTTATTATTGATTTAGCTATGTATAAATTTGTTTTGAATTATAAAATAAGCTAAATAATAAAGTTTGAATATCTTTTATATAATATGGTTAAGTATCTATTTAAATTCTATTGTATATAGAGTTTATAATGACTCAAATAAAATTAAGGTTGGAAGATAAATGTGAATTTTGATTTGAATTTAAGGTTTAAGGATTTTCCTCGAAAGATTTGATTTGAAATATAAATAAATTGAGATTTAAAAGGTATGATTTTATAACTTGATTTTTGTTTAGAGGATTCAAATGAATATCAAATTGATTTAATTGAATATTATCAAGTTAATGTAATTGAAAGAATATCCAGTTATTTGAAGCCTAAAGGTTTTACTAAAATAATATTTGACTTATTAAGTAAACATTTCAAATCTAAATAATAGGAGTTGAAATTGACATATATGAAATTATCAAAGAATAAGTTTTGAAAGGGTAGAATAATTAAATCTTTGAAATATATGAAAATTTTATTGGTTTATTTGGGAATTTAAAATCCATATTGGAATTGATTTGTGAATGTGAAGAAGCTACTTTACTATATAAAGTAATTAAATATTTAAACCATTTAAGTGGTGTAGTATGTTTCGAAGTTATGAAATTCAAAGTTTTATGTTTTGAAAGGCTATATTTCAAGTTTTGGTTTCTAAATATTATAACTTTGAAATGTTATGGTTTTAGGAAAGGATATATTTGAAATGATAATTTGATTTGGTTTTTAAAAAGAGGAAATGATATCGTATTTATACGGATTTGAAATGGATATTTTATTCTGGTTTAAAAGTATAAACTATTTCAAAAAGACCGCGTTGTTATAATAACGTTTGGTTGTTGAAGAGACCGGGATCGGAAGTTGTCATACTCTCTGCCAACTCCAAAAACCACTTTAACAACCGTGTACGCGGTGGAGTTTTCAGAATGAAGAAGGATGGTGGCAACGTTTCCTTTGAGGTAAATACGTGGACCGGACTCCCGTGAGTTGGCATAAGGTGGCTAAAACAGGAGCGATTCTCGGGCCAATGACGTAGCACCTTTGATCGGACACATCCCTTCGATATTATACTTTGACTTTTGGATTGATTCGGTGTCCACTTTTGATTTTTTTATTTTGGGGGTGTGGCTCGAGGTGGGTGGTAGCTGTGCGCTACGCGTTACCACCAGACCGGATAGCAATTAGTATATCTACCCTGGCATTGCCTAGTTGTGTCGTGTCACCTACCTGGCGCGCCTTGTACGAGTTTCTATTTGTGTCGTACATATGGAGTATCCTCTAGTAGCCTCCCGATCAGGAGGTATTACGGTACTGTATAGACTATTGGCATTATTTGTGTTAAGGGGAATATTGGGTCACTCCTTAACGCTATTTAAAAGTAAGTTTATTTTACTATTAGACACTATTATAATAGTGAAATATTACTACATAGTAAATAGTTTAACGGATCCTTAAGAGATGTGAATCCCGAGCATCTTTTAAGTTACTGCACTCACGTTAGACATTGGATAGGAGATGTCAAACCCCATAAACATCTCTGACGTCGTTACACTCATATTTATTTCAGTTGATTTAACTTACATAAGATCTTTTAGTTCTGACTCGAGTGATTTGTCATTTCAATTCGCTCGGGGTCAGCCTAAGCATTTCAGGATTCGAAGACTTTAGCTTTGGAGGACGAAGACGAAGATTTATATTATTATTACTTATTATAGTATTCCACCACATTCATACTGTTTCCGCTGCATAAATTATTATTCTCTGGTATGTGTAACTTTGATATGTGTTGTATAAGTAAAATCGAATATTTTGTAAACAGCTTCATGAATTGTATATTTGATTATTATATTTATCGTTCCGTCGCAAGATTATATTTTGTTTTTTTCTTTCCCTACTTTTTCTTATTTACCCCATAACAATCCGCCCTTTTGTATGGTTTAAGTCTGACGTGTGTGGTTTATCGTCGATTTAAAGTGTGCGTAAAGGCGGGGCGTTACACATTTCATTACTTAGGAAATGGTTTCAAAGCAATTGCCTTTGACTTAACTGTTTTTAAGACCATTTTTCTATAAGTGAAGTAAAACCTAAATGGTTTTAAAAGAGACAGTTTTAAAAGGTTTCGAACCTGATGCTTTCAACTTTAATGATTTTCTGATCCTTTTGCTCTACTTGAAGGCTGAATCCAAATGGTTTCGGCCAAGATGTTTTTGAATGGTTTCAAAAGGTTTCCACATGTTTTAAATTGAACCCAAAGTGCTTTCGAAAGGTTTGAGTTTGACTATTTCGAAAGATTTTAATGAATGGTTTTGAAAGGGGTGGTTCCCCAAGGTTTCAAAGAGATTAGAAGGAAGGTTTTTCCCATGTTTTCAAAAGTTAATATTTAAAAGGTTTTAAAGGGGCATGTTTGCTATTTTGAAACTTTAGCAGAAAAGAAAGGAAAGGATTTTTCCAATATTTTCGAAAGGCGGTACTTAATGGTCTCGAAAGGGTTTTTCCAATGGTTTCGAAGGGTTTACTATCAAGTGTTTCAAATGGGTGTGTAAACGGTTTTAAATAAAGGTTTCGAATGTAATAAATAGGCAATGCAGCTTAGGTATTTTCATGTTAAAATGGGTTTTGACTTGTTTTGGAAGGATAGTTAATCCTTATTAAATCACTTCGACATTATTTTTAGTAAAGTATATATATAACAAGGCAAAATGGCTTAGAGTAAAGCTAAAGATATTATTTGTACCAAATTTGGGCACAACACTCTTCAGAAGTATTTGAAGAGATAACATGAAGAAAGTAAATGTAAAAAGAGGATTATCTAACAAACACTTTAAAAAATGTTAAGAAAAACGCATAGAAACATAGAGATTTAGGGTAGGTCGACATATGGCCTACGTCCATTATGGAATTGATTATTTTATTGATGTTTGCTTGCTGATTACAACTGACTACAGCGGATTATAGCTGTAAATTTCGAGCACAACAGTGATCTTGGAGTGCAAAAATGATTTCGGCAGAGTCTGGGCGTAGGATAGCTAAAAGTCCCTTTTATGTTGGCTCTAAGATGCTATTTATAGGCGTAGGCTGTAAATATCTTGTTCAGATCTCGGGAGACCTCTTCTCGCACGTGGGTGGGCCCACGTGATCGATCCCACATGATTTGCACTCTGTCTGTGATCGATACGAATGAATTTCGTATTGATCAAGATTTGGTCCAATCGAGTTGAAATTGGGCATGAACAGTCTTTAGGTTGTACGTAAGCTCCTGTGAAAATTTTATAGCATTTGGACTTGTAGATTGCGAGTTATGATCGATGAAAGCTCGAATTTATCTAAGGCTGTTTTCTTCATGTCGATATCTTTCGCATCCCTCTGTTCTTATCGCTTTTTGTGCACGTGCTCACAAGTTGATGTGGCGCTAACTCCTCGGATCGATCCACTTTTCATGCCGAATGACTAAGTCTTTCATTGGAGTGTATCTTGTTCGTATCTATGCATTTCGGCCTTGTTCTTATCGATCAGCTCTGCCTTGTTTGTATCAACTGTCATCATTCTGTTCATGTCGATCGCTTAATGGCTTACTTTGTATTTATAGATGGGACCATTTCGTATTGATCGTTTGATGTTTTGCTTGTATCGATCGTTGATCGATTGAGATGAGCTATACAATTGGCATCGATACGAACTGATTCCAATTGATGGATACGAAGTTGGGTGTACGTGATGGATACAAACATAGACAATTGATGGATACAAACAGATGAAGCTTGATGGATGCGAATTGATGGCTACGAACAGAGGGAGGCGAATAGATGGATACAGACAGATGAAGCTTGGTGGATGCGAATAGATGGAGGCGAACGAATTGATTCCCTTGACTTGCATCGATCATATCTTGAGCATATGACCTCAGAATGACTTGAAATTTGGAATGTAGGTTTTTATAGCTTTGCTTGTCTCATCATATCAATTGTAGCTTGATACTGATTAGGATGAAATTTACCGACATCCATAGTGAACCTGCGTATAATCGATCTTTGGGATGAATTATCTTCGACGTCCAGTTAAGTTCCATGTGCCAGAAGAGGTCTTCTGAGATCTGAGCGAGATATTTGCAGCCTACGCCTATAAATAACATCCCAAAGCCAACAGAAAAGGGACTTTTTAGCTCTTCTACATCCAAACTCCGCCTAAACCATTTTTGCACTCCGAGATCACTATTGTACTCGAAATTTACTGCTATAATCCGCTGTAGTCAGTTGTAACTAGCAAGCAAACATCAATAAAATCATCAATTTCATAGTGGACATAGGCCATACGCCGAACTTATCTAAATCTCTGTGTTTCTATGTGTTTTTCTTATCTGTTTTTGAAGTGTTTGTTAGATAATCCTCTTTTTAGATTTACTTTCTTCATTTTATCTCTTCAAATACTTATGTATATGATTTGAAGGACTAAATCATTTTGAAATGGTTTTCAAGGAAAAATTAAAAGGGTAGTTAATCCTAAGAAAATAATTCGGACAATTAGTCCATTTTGCAGACCGTCTACCTAGATTTCAGACAGATAGTCCAATTTATGGGCAGTTGGCCTAGTTTATGGACAGATAGTCCATTTATAGCATAACGAACCTTGCTATTATATGTGGGAAGATAATTGACATATTACTTGTTTTATGGACAGATAGTCCATTTATTAGCTTAAAGGATATTGCTATTTCAATATAATTAGTTTGATTAACCAGTTTGGTTGCTGGAAATGATTGCAGAATATATATTTTGAAAAGGATATTATTAAGGGGAAACCCTTTCCTCTAAGCGACGTAGTCTCACTTAATATCAGTAAACCGAGATGTAACAGAATTATTCATACTGGGCTTTATGTCTAACTTGAAGTTTTTATTTCCCCTAAAACTATTGGGTACTCAAAACTGATTTGAGTAAGCCGAGGGTTGAGGTTTTGTTTTTTAGCGAATAAGGCATCCGAAGACGAGCAGGTGGCTGATAAATAGCTAATTAGGATTTGTTGTTTCCTTTTGTTTTGATTTCGCTGTGGATATAAGTCAAATATAACTATATTGCTTTGATCAACCATGGGAGCATCGTCATTTGTCACTCTTGGCGTATTTTTGTAATGATATATTCAATCATTGCTTGGGAAATGTTAAGGGACTATGTAACACGGATATGAATAATTGTTTTGAAATGTAATCAGCAAAATTTTGTTTTTGAAATCTATGATTTTTCTCATATTCATGTGCTTCTAATATTATGAATACCATCATCATTGCCGTATTTCAATACCAGAAGTTGATACTATGGATGACTGTAGCATATGTAGCACTTAGCTTTTGGCCTCCAGATAAGAGATGTCACAACTTGGTATCAGAGCATGGTATATGAAAAACTTTAAACTAAAAATTATTTTAAAACATAATCCTAACGAACTAGATTATAATTACATACTTGTATTTGCTATATGTAAGTATAAGCTTTATCTCTTGTCTCCTATCTTTGTTAAGATATTTTTCTATTTCTCATAATGTTTGAATACAAATACGGAAGGAAGAAGAGGAAGAGTCAACCAAAGTGGAGAGGGCATTGGAGGGAATGCCAAGCCTAACGTGAGAAGAGGTCAAGGTTAGGTGCAAGCAGAGAATGTGGGTGCCAAAGTCCCGTAGGTTGGAATGGAAGCTATGTATCAATTTTTCAGGAATATGGTGCAGGTGGGAGTTGTAGCCAGTATGTTAGGACGAAATGGTACAGGAGCAGGGATTCTGAAAGTTCCGATAGTTAACCATTATGAAAAGTTGAGTGGGGATTACACCAAGCTTAGAGGGAAGCTGTTTGTTGGAACGGAAGATGCCATTGAGGTAGAGAATTGGTTATTGCACTGCAAAAGAATTTTTGCAGATCTGGGGCTCAATGATGAAAACAAAAGGAGGTTGGCATTTAGGCATCTTTAGGGAGTAGCTTTATTCTAGTGGAATAGTATGACTGCGACGATGGACGAGGAAACTATGACCTGGGAAGATTTCAAGGGAAGGTTCCAAAAGAGGTTTATGTCAACAATGGCACAGTCTACTTTATTTAGGAAGTTTGCTGAATTAGAGCAAAAGGAGATGTCAGTTCTGGAGTATGCAAGGAAGTTTGTGGAGTTGGCCCAATATGGGTATGCTTTAGTGGACACAATCATGAAGAGGAATGAGAAGTTCATTAGGGGTTTGAAGCCTGAGTTGGCTAGGGCTACATTACCTCATATTAGAGATCCTTCTGACTTTGTTGTAGAGATGGCCTTAAGGCATGTGGAGCTCCTTGATTCTCTAGAAAGGAGAAAGGATAAAGAAGTCATGGTTGGGTAGAATCGGAAAAGGAAGTTCTTTCCAAAGAAAGCTGCTCAAAAGGGTGGAGCAGCTAAGAAGTGGAAGTATGAGATTGTCTGTTTCAAGTATAAGAGGAAGGGGCACTATGCTAATGAGTGTCGTGCCGGGGAGTCTGAGGAAGTGGTAGGGAGGAAGAATGTCAAGTGCTACAACTATGACCAGATTAGCCATTACAAGAGCCAGTGCAAGGATCCTGCTAAAGGATGGAAAAGGCAAGGTGTATGCATTGGAGCCTACTGCTTTTAAGCTGATAACTCAGGAAAAAAATAAAGGAAGTCTTGGGAGGTACGCTTCAGATTCAAGGTATGACTACTAGCATTCAATTTTATACTAGTGCATCACATTCTTTTATCTAGATGTTTGATGGATAAGCTCAACGTAGAGCCCACTTATTTAGTTACTTCCTTACGGGTTGTGAATCCAATAGGAGGGTATGCAACTCTAAGGACGAGATGTGATCAGTTAGAGTTTGACCTGTTAGATCATACTTTTATTTGAAGTTTGCATGTATCTGATTTTGTGGGGTTCGAAATTACTCTTGTGATGGATTAGTTAAGTGAGTACGATGTAAGGATATTTTTCCAGGATATGAAAATATCTCTTAGACACCCAGATTGTGGGGATCAGATAGTTTATACCGTAGAATGTTCTTGCGTAAGATGTATGCCTTGTTGGGTGCTACAGAATTGGATGGTGAGTTGAGTCGAGTTTTCGTGGTTAGAGAATTCGTAAATGTTTTTAAGCCTGTAGATGGATTACCATCGAAACAGGCCATTGAGTTTCGGATAGATTTGGTAACGAGAGCAAAACCAGTGAGTAGACCGCCAAGCGGGATGACCCCTTTAGATATGAGGGAGTTAAAGGTGCAGTTGGTAGATTTAGAAGGCAAGAATTTTACAAGGCTGAGTAGTTCACCTTGGGGAGCAGCCGTAGTGTTTGCTAAGAAGCCGTATGGATCGTTAAGACTATGTATTAATTAGTGTAATTTGAACGAGAAGGCGATAAATAATCGATATCCCTTGCCTACAATTGACGATTTATTCGACCAGTTGAGTGGAGCCAAAGTATTCTTGCAGTTGAATTTTGCGATAGGTTTCCATCAGCTCAGGGTAGTAGAGGATAGCGTACATTTAATGGTGTTTATAACCAGGTATGGATCGTACGAATGGTTAGTCATGCCGTTCGGACTGTCTAATGCGCCAGGTTTCCTTGTAGATTTGATGAACTAGGTTTTCCTAGAGCACTTGGGTAGGTTCATATTGGTTTTCATAGATGTTATTTTGATTTACTTTGAGGATGAAAAAGAGCATGAGATTCATGTTAGATTGGTGCGTGAAACGCCGAGGCAGCACCAACTGAAGGCGAAGGTTTCGAAGTGTCATTTATGTAAGAAAGAAG
The DNA here is from genome assembly GCA_030765085.1 of Allium cepa. Classification (NCBI taxonomy): domain Eukaryota; kingdom Viridiplantae; phylum Streptophyta; class Magnoliopsida; order Asparagales; family Amaryllidaceae; genus Allium; species Allium cepa. Next base: position 794,924,656 of record CM060929.1, on the reverse strand, counting down.
TGAAATTACTTGGTCACGTAGTCTTAGAGGAAGAGTTCTCAGTAGACCCGATTAAGATTGAGGTAGTAACTAGTTAGAAGAGACCTGAGACAGTAACCGAGGTAAAGAGTTTCCTTGGGTTGGCTGGTTATTATCGAAGGTTCATTAAGGATTTTTCGTAGATAGCGGCACTGATGACCAAGCCGACAAGAAAGGATGTGAAGTTTATATGGATCAACAAGTGTGAGGAAGCATTACAGAGTTTGAAACACTTATTGACCCAGACACCGGTGTTAGTTGTACAGGAAGGGAATCAGGATTTGGTGGTTTACACCAACGCGTGTGCAACAGGATTAGGAGTTGTGCTGATGCAGAGGGATTAAGTGATCGCCTATGCTTCAAGATAGCTTAAATCACATGAGGTCAGATATCCGACGCATGATTTAGACTTAGCTGTAGTAATTTTTTTCTTTGAAGGTGTGGAGACATTACCTTTTGGGAGAAAAGTTTGAGCTATATACAGATCATAGGTCGCCAAAGTATTTGTTCACTCAGAAGGACTTGAACATGAGACAACCAAGATGGTTAGAGTTTATCGCTGCTTATGATTTTGGGATTGAGTATACACCAGGGAAAGGCAACAAGGTTGCTAATACACACCAGGCAAAGGTGGTTCCAGAGATCCTTTTGTTCACTTGTGAATTCCGAAAGAGTCTATAGGAAGTTTTAAGAACCAAGCTTCAGATGAGTACCGCTTAACATCCGCATACTAATGGACAAACGGAGAGAGTTAACCGGATTTCAGAAGATTTGTTAAGAGCTTATGTTCTAGATTTTAGGGGATCTTTGGGAGACCATCTGCATTTAGTCGAGTTTTCATATAACAATAGTTAACCGACTAGTATTAGGATGACACCGTTTGAAGCTTTGTATGGAAGGCCATGCAAATCTCCCGTTTGTTGGCTAAGCCTAGGGGTAGGTTGGTTCTTAGTCCAAATTTAGTCTGAGAAGTGGCACACAAGATTGAGGTCATCCCGGCTAGAATGAAGGAGGCTCGGTCTAGGAAGAAAAGTTATGTAGATAAGAGACGGATAGATCTAGATTTCTCAGTTGGAGACCATGTTTTCATCAAAGTGTCACCAATGAAGAGTGTAATAAGGTTTAGGAAATTGGGGAAGTTAGTTCCGAGATTCGTTGGACCTTTTACTATTATTGAGAGGATTGGAAAACTCGCATAGCAGTTTAGCAAGAATCCACGATGTTTTTCACCTTTCTCATCTCAAGAAGTGTGTGAGAGACCCGAAGACTGCTATTGCACCGACTATGTTATATGATTCAGTGGTAGAGTCGGATTTGACCATAGTGAGGAAGCCAGTTCGCATAGTTGCGAGAGATTAGAAGAGGCTTAGAACCAAGACGGTCAGATTAGTCAAATTTCAGTGGAGTGACGATGACAGGGACTATAGTGGGAAGATTGAGAGCATGATTAGAGATACTTATCCTGACTTGTTTGATGGTATGTTTTACCTTCTTGTTCCATTGTTGTGTACCTTATCGCAATTTCGAGGACGAAATTCTTTAAGGAGGGGAGTCTGTAACACCCCAGATTTTTTGTAACATTATTTAGGATATTTAATTAGTTGAATTAAATAAAATAATGTGTTGATTAGGGAATTGAGATTTGATTTTAATTAAGGGTAGCCGTGCCATTTAACAATGAACTAAAGAAGAGTTAAAATGAAATAAAGGAAGGGTAAAATAGGAAAGAGGCGTTCCTATATCCTCCAAACCATGGCCATGTAAAATTTTACACGTTCACTTCATTTGAATTTTTTTATAACTTAAGGCCGGCCACCGTTAACAAGGAAGAGAATAAGAAAAGCTGGGAAGAAGCTAATTCAAATCAAATTTAATCACATCCCAATCTCCTAATCTCTAAAGCTAAGGTGGATAATGTTTAAATCTCAGTTTTGACAGTGTTTTCGGTTTTAATATGAATTCCGAATATTTTGTAATGATTAACCATGTATTTGAATGATGGAATGAATATATACTTGTTGATGAATAATGGTTATGCATATTGAATTTTGGAAACGTTTTAAGGTGAAAACCCTGTACAAAGATATCCAAATGCCTTGCGAATTTTTATGAAGGTCATAAATATTAGTTTGGAGATGTGTTTCAAATTTAGATTTTTCTAAATTTTCGTGGAATTAATATGAATTTTTAAGTAAAGAAAAAGGTATTTTAGGGTTAAAATTATTTAAGGTATGAGACTTAAATGTTTTTGAAATTAATATGAATATGATTTCTGAAATTTTTCTAGATTTTTCCTAAGTGTTTAAATGGTTGTATAAAATTATTTAAGGTATGAGACTTAAATATTTTATATAATTAAAAAGGAGAAGGGCTTTTTGTAAAAGATTTAAATCATAAAATCTTGAAAAGTTGGTAGCACTTTTGACAAAGTGTGGTACTTTTCATTGGTAAAGAAAGAGGCAACCAACCACAATTAGACACATAAGGCAGTTTAGGTGAAAAGAACTATTTGCTACAAGTTTTTCACTGTTTCGTCTCTTTTGACATCAGGTTTCACCCACATGCTATAGCCTACGACATAGTCGAAACCAATGCACATGGTGTCAGTCTACTGGTACGTAGTGAATTGGATGTAGGTGGAAGGTAGGTAGTCGAAACCATGGGTTTCAAAGGGGTTGAGCCATCCTTTGTTTTTAAATAAAATGCTTGCTTTCGACTAAATGGCTTTCGACTAAGTAGCTTTTGATCTAGTCAGATGATTTAAAGGAAATGGTTCTGATTGGATTGCGCCTCTGTTTTTAAATAATTTCTTTCGACTATGTCAAGACTTTTTTTGCTCCTGCCTTTCTTCCTTTCGATCTAGACGGTTTCGAAAGGATTGTTTTGTTTTTCTAAAACTTGGCCAACCCTCCAAGGCTTTCGAATGGATGGTGTCGACACTATCATTTCATTACTTAGAAAATGGTTTCGAAGCAGTCGCCTTCAACTTAAATGTTTTTAAGATCCTTCTTCTATAAGTAAAGTAAAACTCAAATGGTTTAGAAAGAGAGAGTTTTAAAAGGTTTCGAAACTGATGCTTTCGACTTTAATGGTTTTATGATCCTTTTGCTCTACTTGAAGGCAGAATCCAAATGGTTTCGACCAAGACGTTTTTGAATGGTTTCGAAAGGTCTCCACATGTTTTAAATTGAACCCAAAGTGCTTTTGAAAGGATTGAGTTTGACTATGTCAAAATATTTAAATGAATGGTTTCGAAAGGGGTAGCTACAAAGGGTTTCGAAGGGATTGAAAGGAATGTTTTCTTATGTTTTTGAAAGGCAATTTTTAAAAGGTTTTAAAGGGGGATGTCTGTTATTTTAAAGCTTTCGGAGAAAAGAAAGGAAAGGATTTTCCAATATTTCGAAAGGCGGTATTTAATGGTGTCGAAAGGGGTTTTCCAATGGTTTTGAAGGGGATTCCTTTAAGGGTTTCGAAATGGTGTTTAAATGGTTTTAAACAAAGGTTTCAAATGTAATAAGGAATGCAGCCTAAGTATTTTCAAGTTAAAATGGGTTTTGACTTGTTTTGGAAGGATAGGTAATCCTTATTAAATTCCATCAACACTATTTTGAGTAAAGTGTATATATAACATGGTAAATAGCTTAGAGTAAAGTTAAAGATATATTTTCCTTGTATATGTATATGATTTGAAGGACTAAATCATTTTGAAAAGGTTTTCAAGGAAAATTTATATAACGATCCGGTATTTCGAATCATTCGCATCCGCACACGTCGGACTTGAATTGCTCAAAACAGCAGATTGTTAATTTTATATTTGGAAAACTACAACATATACAGTAAATAAATCAATTATAGAATCACAAAACATAGCAATATAATAATAAGTAGCGGAATAGATAAATAGTAGTTCATGAAGCTACTATATAAACATTATAGTTTGAAATAAAATACAACAGAATATCTCAAATACAATGTAGTCTCGAATACAAACAGATGACAAATCTAAACAAAACAACTAGATAGCTGAAAGCTGAATAGATATAGATGGATCTCCAAGTGAAGCTCCAACTCCAAAGGTGAGTCTCAAATGTTGTGACACTCAGTCTGACCCGAGCTTAAGGAAAAACACAAAACACTCGAGTTAGGATTAACATTCTTATAAAAATAAATTAAACTCAAGTGAAATATCAACTAAATACAAGAAACTTAAAGGATTTTTTGGGATACCCATCCTCTAAGGATCCGTAGAACTATCTACTATGTAGTAACATATGCTATTATAATATGTCTATAGTAAAGTAAAACTATTAAAATAGCGTTAAGGCATTACCCATATCCCATTAACACATTTTATATATTCCCGTAGTTTATACAATGCAGTACGCTCCTCCATAAACTGGAGGTTTACTTAGCGGACATCACATAGCTACGGTACAAAACAAACTCGTAGAAGGCGCGATAGGGCATGTGACAAGGCACTCAAGGCAATGCCAGGATAGATATACCATTTGCACTCTCAGACTGGTGGTAACGCATAGCAGGTACTACCACACACCTCGTGACACACTCCCAAATCAATAGGTGCACCCAATCAAATCACAAAAGCAATAGAATGGTATTGAAGAAATGTGTCCGATAGGTGGAATGACCCCACTTGGCCCGCTATAGCTCCTGTTTTAGCCACATCAAGCTGACTCACGAGAATCAGGGCCACGTAAGTACCATATAGAATCGTCACCAACCATCCTACTTCATTCTGGAATCTCCACCACGTACACAGTCGTTAAAGTGGTATTCGTAATTGGTAGAGAGTATGACAATATCTGATCCCGGTCTCTTTAACAACCAAACGCTTATTTCACACCGTGGTCATTCATTTCAAATAGTTTATACTTCATATCAAAATATCATATTTATTTCAAAACCATGTCAATTCGATATCATTATTCACTTTAAATAATATTCATTTTCAAAATCATAACACTTTTTAAAATTTTAACTCTTTTGAAATTATAAAACCTTTGAAATCATAACACTTTGAAATCATAACACTTTCCACCTAAAAGTTTAGATGTTGAAAATAATATACATATTAAAATACTTTATAATTAAAATAGTACATATATATAATTAAATACTTTATATAATAAAATTTGTTTCCCCCAATTTCGCAAACCGATTTAAATCATCTTAAATTCCAAAATCCAGTTTAAATCAATTTTAGTTTTAACCATTTCAATTTAAAGTTCCAAGATTCAAGTTAAATATTCAAGCATTTACAATATAAATTTCAATTATATTTCAACATTTAACTTTAAGTCAATTCAAATTGGAAATTATTCCCTTAACCATTTTTATAACAATTTATTTCAATCCTAATTTACACATTTAAATCAATATTAAATATTCAATCTCAGTTTTATTTAAAATTGAGAATATTCATTTAATCACCTTTTTATCAAATCAAGTTATAAATCATATTTTAAAAATCTCAAACTCAATAAGTTCAAATAAATCCTTATTTATATTGAATTTTAAAATTCCAAGTCAATATTAATTTATCTTCCCACCCTTTATTATTAAAGTTATAAAATCTATTTTTAAAATATTAATATAAATTTAAGTAAATACTAAAACATATTATATACTAATTTGAATTAAATTTTTATTTAATAAAATATTATTATTAAATGTATATTTTATATTAAATATTATTTTTATATATTTTTTAAAATAGTAAAATTTATAAGTAAAATCTTAAAAATTATATTTTCAAAACTAACATAAAATAATTAAATTCCAAAATATATAGAATTTAAAAATCTAAAATTTTCAAAATAAACTATCTTTATATAAATAAAATTCATATATTTCCTTCAAAAGTTCAAAAATCATTTTCAGAATAGACCAATGGTGTCTGTATATAATTTTCTATCCTATGGTAAAGTGATATCGATATTCATCATTTCAATCTGCAAATTAAATATCTATGGGTATATATCATTTCAACTCGCAATCCCAAAATTCAATTTAATGAAAATTGCTTGGGTTTACCATTTCAACCTATAATGATTTTCTCCTCTTCTACAAGATCATTTGGGTATGTATCATTTCAACCCATAGGGAATTCTAAATTAACAGGAAACTTGCAGAGTGAGAACAGTAATGATAATAATATAATATATGAACAACAGGCATATATCATCAATAATAAATAAAATATAAATAACAGATCATGGTGTCAGATGTCATAGGTGAACAGTTACAGATAATGACATATCATATATATAGCAATTAAATAACTAGCAACGGCATATTTAAATTGTCATTTCAAATGAAATCAAATTTAATAAATATAAGAATGTTAATCATGAGTGATTGCTCTCCTTTCGAGGCTAGAGAAATTAGACAACATGATAAACTACAAATTTTTGGATCACGAACTCTGCAACAAATCCAAAGAAAAGCAAAGTGAACACAAATTCGACGAACAAGGCTGATAATAAGGAATTGATGGAAGCAAATAGAATCAGCTTGTAATAATTGAAACGAAGAGTATATTATATTATTATTTTATTACCTCTTTTGTAAAATTAATGTTTGATCAAAACACGTATTTAGAACTAAAATCTATATATATAATTGAAAATCAATATAAATTTTAAAATGCATACATATAAAATTAAAATCTATGTATAATCTCACTTTACTATTATGTATAAGAAATCGGTCCAAGCTACTGTGCAAACTTTTATATATAAAACTTACTTTATTACTATATATATGTATAATAGCAGCAAATTGCACTGAATAAAGTGTACTAACATAACTGCAGCATGAGAATTTGTAGTTCAAGCATTCCCTGGCCTAAGTTTACAAATGCTAAAAATATAATTTACTTTAAAATACGATGATGTACTTTAAACATACGTTTTCTTTTATAATAGGCGTACTACAAACATTCATATACAAATAACAAATGCCATAGGATGAAATAACTATTCTATATAAAGTTTACAAAAGAAAGCAAAAAAAACTGTATGCTTCCTACTATTTACCTTCAGGCACACACACACATATATATATTCATAAGCAAATAGATATATTCATATTTAAATTAATACTAAATCAGTATGTATACTACGCAAATCAAATCAATAATTAAACCTAGTACATTATATGCTTGCTAATATATACTATTATATGTATGCTAATATTACTAAAAAGATATTTATTTACTATTATAAACTGACGTACACTTACATATATACATACTATATAAAAAACTTATTTTATTATAAATTATATACACTATAAAAGATCAAATATAAATTTATATAATCATGTATAAAATTTAAAACTTGAACACATATATATGTACTTATTTAAAATCAACATACACACGTATAATACCTTTATATAAAGAGTGAAGGTGAGGGGAGAAAGTTGCTAACAGGAGGGGTGGCAGAGGCTACGAACTGGAGGGGCTGGGCTTCGCAACGTTTGTTATGGCTCGGAGATGCGGAATGGTTTGCGGAGCAGGTGATGAAGATATGCAACTGGGTCGAGCAAGATTCGAGAAGAGATTGCATGCATGGTGGTCTCGGTCAGGGGGTGGGTGGTCAGGCATTGTTTGATTCGTGCGCAGGCTTGCGGCAGCGGGTGGATAATGTGGCGGATCTTGGTTATGTGGAGTTTCGGGGTCCGGGTGGCTTGCGGTGATAGGAAGGAAGGAAACATCACTTAGGGCTGCCTATAGGCATGGGATGGAGGTTTGGTCAGTAAGCTTCGGTGTTGCTGTTGCAAGGTGATTTGGAGGGATGAAGCGGACTGTGGTGCTCGGGTTGTTGTGTGGTTGCGGTGAAGAAGGTTGTAGGGCTGGCGTAGGAGAGTGGAGGCGGTGAAAGTCGGGGTTGGAGGCAAATGATGTGGAGGGAAGGCCAGCGATGAAGGCGATGGTTGGAGGCCAATGTCGACTGGAAGAATACATGGCGGAGGAAGTGTTGAGGCAAAGCACAGAGGATATAAGGTGGAAGAAGAAGATATAGTCTGGGTTCCACGAACGAGACACTCGGTGCCGTGCAAAGCAACGTGATACCGATATTTGAACTTAGATTATACATACACATACACACAGATATATATATATATATATATATATATATATATATATTAAGAAGAAGAACACAAATGAGAGAAGAGAGGGAGGCATCGACATTTGCTGTCAGTGGAGAGGAGATGAGGGCCCAAGGAAAATGGTACAAGCAGGTGATGGGAAAAAGAGAATGGCACGTTTTCACAAGCGATAATATATATGCTTAGCTGTAAATAATTTATAAACTGAAAAATGAAAAGTGAAAAATGAGCAGACTGTTTCAGAAATATAAAGAGATATGCAAAGTGAATGAACGGGTTATTTTCACAAAATATATGCAACATTTTTGAAAGCAACCGATATTGAATAGCGAAAGCCAGACATGAATTCTGAGGATTAATAAAAGCAAAAGGCTATTGATACTACATGCTGTTGAAGAGACACAGAATTCAAACAGGCTCAAATTAGTACTGATGCCGTTAACTGTTTTTACGAATTTCACAGCGTATTGGACTCAGAAATACACAAATGTATATACTACAGAGATCAGCATGATGAGACGAATAGAATGGTATACAGGTATAAGCGATACAACCATCCTATCAAAAGTCGATATTTGGCTATTAAATTGCTGCAAATTTGTCGAAAATAAGATAAACGGGCTAGAGAAGCCCAATTTTTGTGAAACGAAATATGATGTCTCACTCAGAAGATGATTTACAAATTTATTACATAAAAATATTTAGGTTTCGAAAATATTTTATTTCCATCAATTTTAACTGATTTGAATTGAAATTGAAAATTACACAATAGAATCAACTTTCATATACTCCAATGAAAATTTACCATAATCTATGTCTAAATAGACGCATATCAAATATCATATTTTATTTCCAAATTCATTATTTAATTTCAAGCAAAATTTTAAGTTAATTACGTTATAAAATAATTAATATTACTTGGTCGTTACTCTCTCCCCTACTCAAAACTTTTCGTCCCCGAAAATGAAGGAGATAGGAGAATAGAGACAATTAGAAAGAAAAGATAGATTGAAATATCAAATACAATAATTCATTTAAAACCATATAAACTACGTTTATTTTAAAATTTTCTTATATTAAATTAGTTGATTCCAATTCATTTTATTTAATCAATCATATTTATTGTGCTCACATTTGACGGGTTTCAATTCCCTATAATTTCATTCAATTGATTTGTTTTCAAATTATTAACCTTTACTACAAAAATTTCACAACAAGATTTGTTTATCATTTATTAAATCTATTTGATCAAGCTATAGTAAATTCCACTTCAATATTCAACTTCAACTATCCAAAACCATATAAATTTTAATTTTGAATTAATTAATAATCAACAATTTGGTTTAATCCATTTTATTCAATAAATATTCATTGTATTCACAAAATTTTCATTTCAATTCAGGCTATTTTCATTCAATTTGATTGGTTTCAGTATATTAATATTTGTTACAAAAATTTCCTTCAAAACAAAATTTATTTGATTTAACCCCATTTACTAATCTATTTATCCTCAGTTGAGTTGATTGCACTAAAATTCAATTTCAATTATTCTTTGAAATTACTCTTGTATTACAAGTAGTTTACAAAGATGAGAATTTGTTTATTACCTATTTAGTTTCACAAGCCCATATTTATTTACTTAAATAGCATTCCCTATTTGGTATTCAATCTATTTCACTTACATTTCTCATAATCACAAATTAAACATTTATTATAGCAGCTAAATTTTTATATAAAATTCCTTTAACAAAAATTCATTTTTGAACATCTTGTTACTTGCATTAATATTGTATACTAATCAATTGCTTATTCTCATCAACATTTAACTATTTCTAGGTAAGTTATATATGACGACCCGCAAATCCGTACCCTTTGAATCGACAATAATCCGCACATGTCCGACCCAAAAAGCACAAATTGACGGAAAGTCAAGAGAAAGAAAGGAAGAGAGAAGAAGAGAAGAGAAGAAAGAGAGAAGATAGAACCAAAAAACAATACAGAGTCTCACATCGCAGCGAAAAATATACAGTATCATAATAACGATCTTTACAAAACAGAAACTATATATACACACACATCAATTAGAGTTCAACAATCGATCAATAGTTATCGGCCTGAACAGTTATAATAACCTGTTCTCAAAATTGCTGATAATATAAAACAACAACTAAACACAGCGAATAATTAATAATCAAAACAGATACACGTATATGAAATGAAGATCTCCAGCCCTCCTGTTGAAGCTCCAAAGGCATCAAATCTAGACCTGTAAATATACTCAGTCTGACCCGAGCATTGAAAGGGAAAGAATGCCCGGATCAGTCTGGTAAACCAGCGTGAGAAACACACTCAACTGAATTTATTAAATTACCAAACTTTTCCTTAGTTTTCAAATCAAAAGTATCTCGTAAGACAAGTCCACACATAAACACGGACATGTTTTTACCTTAAGATAACTAAAACATATCATATCAAATCCTCTTATATTATAGTAGTGTTTACTATATACAAATAATATTAATCATAGCCGAAATTATTACGTTGATTACATTCCAGCACATAGCCCAATTGGTAATACAATCAAAATGGAAGGTACGTAGTGGAGTTTGGATTTCCATACAAATGACCCGGTGAAGGGACAACCTTCCGGCAGTACATCTCTAGAAGAATGTACCGAGGACCATCACAAAGGATCCTCTACCAACACAAGACCGGCCCACCTCTATAACTAGAAGATACGAATATATTATCCTCCGGTCGTTACCGACCTTTATCGACCTTTATCGAGGGCCCTCTAGCATACAAACCACAATAATCAGATACACGACGTCATAGCGTGCAAAGATATATCTAGAAGAGGGCGATCATATCCTAATGGGAGCGACCCACTTAGCCCTGCAGCATCTAACCCTGTTTTGGTCATTTCCGGTTGATGAGTCTAAAGGTAACGATTACCTTTCACAATGCACAATCACATCACTTAGAATGCCACACGGCCATATCCGTTGACTACTAATTGCCTTCCAGAAAAATACAACCCTTAAGATTATACATCTCGAGGAGGGTGTTAAGCTAAGAGAAGTTGCCTTCTCCGCCACCACTGATGTACGTTTGTAAAAACCAATGTACGTACTCTATAGAAATGCAATGTCAAACAAACATCCATTCAAGTTGTCCAAGAACAGGACAAACCGAAGGTACTTTCGTACCACATCCTGTCAGGAAAATCCATAGGATTAGTAGCGAATAGTCCTCGCATTGGATATTTCATAATGAAGAGACCACTGCTACTGGATGTATATTGGGATTTTAACCCCAAATGATCAACAAGCAGTCCCCTACTATGAAAATCCGGAATATCAATATCACCACAAAGAAACCTACACAGTCGTCGCATATACGTTGGTCAGAAGAGGTTTTCAGATAAATCTGATCCCACGCACCAACACAAAAGCATTTCTCAACCTCACATAGAAACTAAGTCTCATAGACTTATCACGTTTCTAACTTTCAACTTGTTATCCTTCGGGCCAAGAAGGAAGCTCGATAGATTGGAGTAATACTCCGCCCTATACGAATCAACATCCTCAACACAAATGATAATCAAGCCTGCACAGAAGGCTACATACTAAATGTACGACTAAATAGTCCCACATCAAGTTGAGGAACTAAAGTTTGGCTAATGTTTGGTAGTCGATTCTTCAACTATCAAAACAAGCAAACAAATATTCAGCACCATAACAATCACTGGACCCTTTTAATTAATCTTTTATTAATTAAATCATTTGCCAAATATTCACTTCAAATAATCTTTTAAAAAGATATATTCTCGAAAAACATTTCAATACTTCAAGTTTGGAAAACATTTCCATATACTTATGTAACAATAAGTAATTCACAAATCAATTTATTTCCAACACTTAGAAAATATTTCATATACTTAAATCACGATTGAGTATATATTGTATGCTTTAAGGAAAACATTCTTATTAAACACATTTATTTGGGTCAAAACGAATGTTGCGTAAAACATCGTTACGACAACCCAAAATCACTAGTATAGGGATTCAAAAATTAGATAGATATATAAATCTCAATACTATACAAAATAATTCCTTTCGAAAATCATTTACTATAACAACAGTGTTATAGTCCATCATTTCCTTATTTCTCGAAAATGTTTATTTCAACAATGAATGTTGAAATCTATGTATTCGATATTTAACACATTTTAAAACTACTTTAGACCATTTTATTCCATTTAAAAAATCAATTCCCAAAACATTTATTTATTTTCAAAAGATTATTCACTGTCGAAAATCGTGAATATACTTCTCTAAGCCAAATTCATTATTTCTACACATTTTATTTTAAAGGATAATCCACTGTCCAAAATTGGGGACATATTTCTTTTACCAAATTCATCACTATTGCAATCTTAATTAAAGGATTATCCACTGTCCAAAATCATGGATGTAATTCCTTTAATATACTTTATTATTTAACTTAACAAATTCAATCAATTTCAGATTTATAAAACAATGTTTATAAACACCATTTATATTTTATAAAAACTTCAACTTATAAAATCCCTTTATAAATCAATTACGTTTAATAACTTAATTACATGCCAAAATCCAATTTATAAGTTAATTCCTTATAAATTATTTATTTTACAAATTCATTTTTTTATTACTTCACAATTATAAATCTTATTCACTTATAAACTCCATTTATAACTTCATTTTAATACTTATAAAAACTCCTTTCTAATCCCACTATTTCGATTTATAAAAATTCAATTTTATAAATCTTATTTGTAAACCGTTTATAATAAATTCAAAATCTCCATTTATACTATTTCACAAAATAGTTAACTTCACATTTCAAAAATCCCATTTCAATTATATTTCTCAAATATCATAATTTTTATAACATAAAAATTATAACTTTTATTTATTCAAAATAAATTTATTTACTTAACACTTGAAAATTCAATAAAACGTATATTTTCAAAATCACTTTGAGAATTCTTTTAAATTTGGAAATCATCACTTTAATATTTTTAAATTTCCAAAATATGGCCTAATGCTGCAACAACACTAAATAGATCAATCACGGCATCCAAAACATCATATATCATCTGATAAAAGAATATATAACAATATTTGTAAACAAATCAATACTGGTGAGGAATCTAGTTGGATCCCTCCAACCTGTCACCTGCAATAAATATACATATTAGAATATGTGTACAATGTCTGCTTCGAGGCAGACGCGCGTACAAAGGGTCATCCGCTCATACACGGGAGCGTATAGGGTCATCTGCTCCACTAGGCAGTATATATCCAAATACCAATTAATATATCATATATCATCCAAACAATCATCAATCATCATAAATAATATTTATTCTTAATTATATAAAAATAACAGCGAGTCAAAGGGTGAGTTGTACTCACATTTCTTGTAGTCGCCACGATAGCGATTTATTCCGATTAAAATTAAACAAGCGTTTAATTTCAACCAAAATTCACACTAGCTTCAACCATCTCCGTACCATCTCCATCGCGTAGTATTCGACAATACGAATCCAACACAATTCATTCCGTCATTTTTCGACCTCGTATGAACAAGATACTACATTTTAAATATCGTACGAATATTATATAAAATCAATTTCATTTTATATTTTATTTTAAAACCCTCACTTCATCCAGGCCATCGATTTTGCTTTGGGAATCTGCAGTGCTACTTCTTCCTTCTCCCCCAGGTCTAAAATCACGATCAAAGAACCCATAGTCGTTCGAAATTGTTTGAATTTTCGTGCCACCACAACGATCGAGATGTTGACCAGAGCCTGCCATATCGAACCCCGAGCACCATCAACGCCCAAAGACCACGCCTTCCTAGGTTCACCAGTGCCTCAAAAATCCTGTTTGACCCCGTGTCGTTCAAACTTGATTTGACATCGATTCATCGTGTGAAATCTAATCTTGACCGTTGGATTCGTAGATCGTGTTAAGCTCTACAATTTTCCTTTAGAAATCGAAGCTTGAAAACGTATAGACTTAGAGATTTTGAGGAAAGAAGTATGAAGTTTTCTGGCCATCGAATGCTAATGGCGGCTAGCCCTAGTCTGGCTTACGGTTTTACAAAATAGAAAATAAGTTGTCCTTTCATAGAAAATTTATGCGTACTATTCACTCGAAATTCCTAACTCCAAACGAAGCGTGCCACCCGACGTTTATAATATTTTACCCCCATTCTGAACACCACGGAATATATATCGAGAGCCAATTCGATCATATTTGGAAGATAGGTTTTCAAATCGAATTATTTAAATTTAAAATTCACTTAAACGATTTTCTATGCATTTTAGCTTGCCCGGGACAAACCGTAAAACCGATTGAAACGAAATTTAAAACCATACAATAATATAACATTATGGATCCAATGAAACTAGTTTCGTCAAATTCCGAAATTGTTTGAAAATGGCTATTTTTACACATTAATTAAATATTAAAATATTCAACTTTTAGAATTTAACTTTTAATTCAATTTTAAAAGTTCTGCAACATCATTCTAATTCAAATATGATTTAATACAATGTTATAAAACATTTTATTCATATTAAATCCAATTTCCAATTATTTACACAATTTCAAATATTAAATTAACAATTTAATTATCCAATCAAATCACTATATTCGAAATATAATTTATTCATCTTATAAAATTTACTTGTGCATATTTGAAATCAATTAAATATACGAATTTCAAATGACAAAAATTCTGGGTCGTTACATTATATTATGGTTCTGAGTAAAATTAAATGCTATACAAATTTTTCTTTTATTTACAGCATTTATATTAAGTCAGATTTTAGTTCGAATAATTTATTTCTTAAGTTTTCGTCTTGTATAACCTCTGATTATATATTCACCCTAACCTTTAACTTTTGAATATTTTTGGCAAGTTATATATATTAGAATGCAATTTTGTATTATACAAATATGTTTTTATTCAAATTCAACTATTTTAAGTTGGTTAAATTTCATTTATCAATTTAGATAGTTCAATTATTCAAAAATTTCACCTTTATTTCAATAATTGAAACAATTTCTTAGTATAAAGCTTAAGATTCAAAATTTCGGTTTCGCTTCAAACTATTTTGAAATAATTATATACATATATATTTTATAAATCGAATTATACACTAGGAATTTTAAATCAAACCCTTTTTTCCCAAAACAAAAGTGTAGCAAAACTACTAAGGGGAATCTCCATTTCGAGACTAGAAAATGAATGTCGATGATGCTGCAGTCATCATCAAAATTATTTTCCAGCGACAAATGAGGAGAGTAGCGACTTCCTTCATTTGAAAATTCTTTGTAAACAATTTATAATTGAAGATACTTTCAAATAATATATTCTTTCAAATCATGAAAATTTTGTAAAGCACCGAAAATTAAATTCTTGAATCCTTAATTTAAATTTAATTCATTTTCAAATCTAATTTATAAACTATGTTTTATAAATTCAATTATTTATATCATGTTGCAATAGTCAATGGTTTACAAAACAATAAATGATAATAAAATATTATCATTTCTAACAACCAATTATGTTAACTATTTAATTTAAGAAAAATTTATACTTATATATATATAATATAGTCATACAAATTTATTTCATTTACCAATTTGAATACAATATTGTGTTAGTTTGCTCTGCTCAAGTGTTTTGGAATTCCTATCGATACTTGATCAGACGAATCAATCAAAACCCGAAATTCAAACTTAGCAACTCAAACAACACATTATAAAATATTTTAATATTAATTACAAATACACTCCTTCATTCGATGATTCCAGAATGGATTCCAAATCAAGTATAGAGATTCAGATTTAGAGAGACCCTAATCAAAGAGGATTCTAACTAGAAGATAATCTCAAAATGAAGATAAGATAATCAAATACCAAAGGAGAAAGGATGGATAGACTACATTAATCGCGGGCAACCTTAACCGAGTCAACTGTGACTTCAAGAATAAGATTGATATAGAATTCTGAGACAAATCGACATATGATCACAAGAGATATAATTTGGGCATAGCAAGAGATTGCAGCATCTAAACCGAGGATACATAAATCTCTGGTGAATCATTGCCTTTTGTAAAGAAGTTTCACCCCTTTACAAATCATTTTAAGATTAGCGGGATCGTCGATTCATTATAGAGATCAACTGAAGTGGAGTGATGGCATACTCTAGAATCAAGAAAAACATGAATACGAAGAGACCAGAATAGATTTCAGAACAAAAGTGGAAATTCAAAAATTTCAAAGGAAACTGAATCAAACAGGAAGAGACTCAAGCTCGAACGAAGGTGATCCTGTAATTAAATTTACTCTATATGCCAAGTTTTGCCTAAAACTAGAGCTCTGATACCAACTGTAATGGGACTGCGCCAGTGGAGTAACGCCCACCATAGCATACATTAGTACCTGTGTTCTGTTTTTACGACCAGCCTCTCGACTGCACCAAGCCTACAGGGACATGTAGGAGTAAGAGTCGACCGTTTGCTACCAAATTAAGAAGCGAGAACCCCCTATCATGTTGCACCCACCAAGTGCATAAACAGACGCATATGTCGGACTTGAATTGCTCAAACCAGTAGATTGTTAATTTTATATTTGGAAAAACTCAGCATATGCAATAAATAAATCAATCATAGAATCACAGACACATAATAACAAGCAGCGAAATAGATAAATAGTAGTTCATGTAGCTACTATATAAACATCATAATCTGAAATAAAATACAATAGAATATTTCAAATACAATGTAGTATCGAATACAAATAGATAACAAATCTAAACAAAACAACTGGATAACTGAAAGCTGAATAGATATAGATGGATCTTCAAGTGAAGCTCCTACTTCAAAGGCGAGTCTCAAATCCTGTAACACTCAGTCTGACCCAAGCGTAAAGCAAAACACAAAATACTCAAGTTAGGAATAATATTCTTATATCAATAAATTAAACTCAAGTGAAATATCAACTAAAATACAAGTAACTTAAAGGATGTTTGGGATACCCATCCTCTAAGGATCCATGGAACTATCTACTATGTAGTAATATACGCTATTATAATATAGTAAAGTAAAACTATTAAAATAGCGCTAAGGCGTTACCCATATCCCTTTAACACATTTTATATATTCCCGTAGTCTATACAATGCCGTACGCTCCTCCGTAAACTTAAGGATTACCCAGAGGACATCACATAGGTACAGTACAAAACAAACTCATAGAAGGCGCGATAGGGTATGCGACAAGGCAGTCGAGGCAATGACAGGGTAGATATTCCATTTGCACTCCTGGACTGGTAGTAATGCATAGCAGCTACTACCGCCCACCTTGTGACACACTCCCAAATCAAAAGGTTCACCCAATCAAATCACAAAAGCAATGGAATGGTATCGATGAAATGTGTCTGATAGGGGGAATGACCCCACTTGGCCCGGTATAGCTCCTGTATTAGCCACATCAAGCTGACTCACGGGTGTCAGGGCTACGTAAATACCATAGAGAATCGTCACCAACCATCCAACTTCCTTCTGGAATCTCCACCATGTACACAGTTGTTAAAATGGTTTTCGGAATTAGTAGAGAGTATGACAATATCCGATCTCGGTCTCTTTAACAACCAAACGCTTATTTCACACCGTGGTCATTCAGTTCGAATGGTTTGTACTTCATATCAAAATATCATATTTGTTTCAAAATCATATCAATTCGATGTCATTATTCACTTTAAATAATATTCATTTTCAAAATCATAACACTTTCCAAAATTTTAACTCTTTTGAAATTATAAAACCTTTAAAATCATAGCATTTTGAAATCATAACACCCTGAAATCATAACACTTTCCACCTAAATTGTTTAGATGTTGAAAATAATATACAGATTAAAATACTTTATAAATTAAAATAGTTCACATATATAATAAAATACTTTATATAATAAAATTTGTTTCCTACAATTTCGCAAATCGATTTAAATCATCTTAAATTCCAAAATCCAATTTAAATCAATTCTAGTTTTAACCATTTCAATTTACAGTTTCAAGATTCAAGTTAAATATTCAAACATTTACAATATAATATATTTCAACATTTAAACTTTAAGTTTTTTCAAATTGGAAATTATTCCCTTAACCATTTTTTTTAAAATCCCAATTTGTATATTTAAATCAATAGTAAATATTATTTCTTAATTTTATTTAAAATTGAGAATATTCATTTAATCGCCTTTTTATCAAATCAAGTTATAAATCATATTTTTAAATTCTCAAAATCAATAAGTTCAAATAAATCCTTATTTAACTTAAATTTTAAAATTTCAAGTCAACATTAATTCATCTTCCCGCCCTTTATTATTAAAGTTATAAAATCTATTTTTAAAATATTAATATATATTTAAGTAAATACTTAAACATACTATATTCTAATTTAAATTAATTTATACATAATCAATATATTTTAACAAAAATTCGTTCTTTTGCTAGAATGGCGTCTGTGTTCAGTGATATGAGATTTGGCAAATTGTAATTTTCTTCCTTGTTTTGCTGTTGTCTATCGTCGGCCTTTGTCTCCGTCACTATGTCGAAGAGGAAATCGGCTCTATCTTCCCCTCTCTCGAGTGGTGCAGGTGCCGTTGTCAATTCTTCTGCTGTTCCTCGTGATGCATCGTTGCGTGATGGGTGTGATTCTGTCGTCGCCTCTGCCAGTGATAACCCCATGGCCAACCTTATGGTTGATTTAGCCACTTCGCTGCCTCCAGCTGTTCTTCTTGATCCTGTCTGCCCTTTCGTTTCTACCCCTCTAACGCCGATGCTTTCGAATCGAGGTAAGTTGTCTTGGTCTGTAACTGAGCATGGGCCGGAAATTAGTGTTGTGCAGTCTGGTATTGCACTTGAATCTGGTAGTGATGTGGAAGCAGCGCTAAGTGTATGCCTGAATGATGCAAGTGTTCTATCCAAAGCTTCTATTGGGGTTACTGTCGGATGCACATCTGGTGTTTGTGGAAATGCCTCAGTCAATATTCCTCTGTCTGCTGTATCCAATGCTAATTTGTTGGTTCCTCCTCCGCCTCGGCCTGTCCCAAAGTGGACATCCTTGTTTTCCAAGCTACCTAATAATGCCGGTAAGCATACGCCGCATATCTTTGATATAGTTGAGCATGAGGGTGTGATGATCCCGCCTTCAGAAGTTATCGTTTTTGGAAAGACCACTTGGTGGGTTTCTTTCTTGACTCCAATCCTCCCTATCATCTTGTTAAGGCGAGGTGCAGCACCGTGTGGAAGCCTAGAGGTGGTCTGAGTGTTCACTTTGATAACAAAATGTTCTATTTTAAATTATCGCATAGTGATGAAAGACAACGAATTCTCGAGGCTGACCCCATTCTTATTGATGGGAAGCCTTTCATTATTACCACTTGGAGTCCTTCTGTGGATCGTGCGAAGGAGCAAGTTCTTTCTATTCCTGTTTGGGCCCACTTTTCTCATATCCCATCTGTTCTCCAGCCTCTTATCGAAATTGACTGGCTAGCTGGTCTTGTGGGCAAGGTGATATGTTATGATGCTAATACTGTTGCCAGAAAGAAGCTAGTCTATGCCAAAGCTCTAATCGAGATTACTCCTGACAAACCACTTCCTAACGTTTTATTGGTCAGATTAGATGAGAGCCATGTTGCTAAGGTCAGAGTTTGCTATAGTTGGAAACCTGAGATTTATTCGTCTTGTCAGTCCTTTGGCCACCTTGCAGATTCTTGTTCTTCTTCGGTTGTTCCCCTTGTTGACCGGTTTCCTCTTCCTCGTCCTCCTCTTCGGAAGTGGGTTCCGAAGGTCACTCCTGTTGTTCCCTCAGTTGTTGCTCCGGTGCCTCCCGTTGCTAATGCTCCCACTGTGGATCCTCCTATTGTTGCTCTGGTTATTGTAGCTCCTTCTTCTTCTTCACCAGTGAAAGCTCCATCTATTATTTCTCCTCCTTCGGCCTTGGAGGAGACCCCTTCTGATCCCTCGTCTGATATTATTTCCTGAAATTCTGTTGAGCGTGCTTGAATTCATGCTCCTTCTGATATGAGATATTCCCCTGAGAGAGATATCTTTTATGCTTTTATTAGTGAGATTGAGGGTGAGAGTCGGTGTCTTATATACCATATTGAGGGAGATGGTTTGTACCTTACTAGGAATGGTGTGATTGGTGAGGAGAATAAAAGTAAGTTTTATGATGTCACTTGGGATAGGAAATTTATCTACTCTCCTGACTCTGTGGGTTATGATCCTCATCTCGCTGCTCTATTTCGGGATTTTCTCTTGTTACTGGTCCATCTTTGGATTATGATCGTGATTGTTCTCCCTCTTCTGAATAAACTTAGTCATGTTGTGACAGTAGTTTAGGCATCTTTTTCTAGCTCCTGTGCTTTTTTTTTCTGTTTTGGGCTTCCTGCCCTTTTAGTTGTTCTGTGCATGTGTAGAGCACCTGTTTTGTTCTTTTTATATACAGTGGCACGACCCACTTTAAAGTCGGCTAGCTTTGCTAAAAAAATATTAAATTTTTATTTAATAAAATCTTATCATTAAATTTATACTTTATATTAAATATTATTGTTCTACATTTTAAAATAGTAAATTTATAAGTAAAATCTTAAAAATTATATTTTCAAAATTAACTTATAAATTTGAAATTTCCAAAACATATAAAATTTCAAATCTAAATGTTTAAAAATAAAATATCTTTACATAAATAAAATCCATACATTTCCTTCCAAAATTCAAAGATCATTTTCAAAATGGACCAACGGTGTCTGTATATAATTTTCTTTCCTTTGGTCAAATGAAATAGATATTTATCGTTTCAATTTGCAAATTAAATATCTTTGGGTATATATCATTTCAACCCGCAATCCCAAAATTAAATTCAATGAAAATTGCTTGGGTTTACAATTTCAACCCATAACGATTTTCTTCTATTCTATAAGATCGTTTGGGTATGTATCATTTAACCTCATAGGGAATTCTAAATTAACAGGGAACTTGCAAAGTGAGAACAGGCATATATCATCAATAGCAGATAAAATATAAATAATAGATCATGCTGTCAGATGTCACAGGTGAACAGTTACAGATAATGCCATATCATATATATAGCAATTAAATAACTAGCAACAACATATTTCAATTTCGTTTCAAATGAAATTAAATTTAACAAATATAAGAACGTTAATCATGAGTGATTGCTCACCTTTCGAGGCTAAGTGAAACGATCCCGACTCGACCTTCGAAAATCGGCACCGAATACGATACTCGTATTCAAATGTCGCAGATCCAAACGTCGATCTGGTTCGCCGGAGCTTATAACACAATTAAGTACAACACATATCAAATATATCAATCCATCACATAACATTCAAAACGATCAAATATCTTTGATTAAGGTGAATAAATCGCGTGGTTTTAAATTTATTACTCACATAATTACTTTCATTAGTAATATTTAAATCAATGATTTATTACTATTAACTACAATTGATTTAAAAAAACACATGGTTTCAGGTTCCTGGCGATGGCGGCTTCCCCTTCGTTTTTCTACCTAGCCTTTCTTCGTGTCTCACGCATCTCTTCATGTCCTCTCCTCATTCCCTTCTCAATCGACCGCGTCTACTCTCCCCATCCTCTACTCGTTCTGGCCGTCGCTTTGGTTCTATGGTTTCAGATAGCGTCCCCCGTCCAGATCTCCAATCGCCCCATGATTTTCCGCCGCTATGTGCTCCCAATCTGCCTGCGCTAGTTACTTCTGATCGACCATGTATGATTGAAGCTAATGTTGCTGGAAACGCTGCTGTGTGTACGACATTGGATGCTTCAGGTACGCAACTATCTACTGTTGGAGCCAACGTGGAGTTCGTTGTGTCTCCCCGTAACGTTATTCGTGAGCAAGTGAGTGGAACTATGGCATTACAGTGTGATCTTGGTGGTCTGACTTGTGATGGTATTGGTATAGCCGAGACTGCTGTGCAAGATTGTTGCATGGCAAATGTTTGTAATAATGACAAAGAGGGAGCTGTTCCAATTAGCAATGCTTTTGATTTGAATAACCCTCTGAGTGTAACTATTCCTTGCCTGACATCTGTTGAAGTCTGTCCTGTGCCACCATTCAATGGTTTTGTTGGTGGCTCTTCGATTTCAAGCCCCAAATCTGGTTTTGCTTGCGGCTCTACGGTCAATGCCGATGTTAACTCAGTGCAATTACCTGGTGAGTCTACATTTCTTGTAGCATCTACTGGTTTGGTGAATTGTCGTGTTCCTGGCCCAACGGTTCCCAAATCTTGGTCTTCACTTTTTACATCCTTGCCACGTAATGCGGGAGTATATGAACCAGTTGAGTTCGACATCCTTGAGGAAAACGGGGTAATGATCCCTCCCCCCAGTGTTATCCAAGCCGGTTTGGACTTTTGGTCTGAATATGTAGTCGGATTTTTTTTGGACCCTAATCATCGTCTTCATGATGTGGCTGCGGTTTGTCGTAGGGCCTGGAGACTTCATGGTAGTCTTAAAGTCAAGTTGGTCGATTCGTTGTATTACATATTGTTCTCCTCCACTGAGGAACGTACTCGAGTTCTTGAGAACGAGCCTTCTTTCTTTGATGGACAGCCATTTATTATTACCCCTTGGTCGCCGACTGTGGCTAGAGCACGTGAACAGGTTCTTTCTATCCCTATCTGGGTTTATTTCTCTCAAATTCCTTCTGCTCTTCAACCTCTGCTTGGATTGAATTGGCTTGCTTGCAATGTTGGAAAATTGAAGTGTTTTGACTCCAGCACTGTTGCGCGTGATAAGCTTGTATACGCCAAGGCCCTGATTGAGATTACTCCCCATAAGCCTCTTCCTACATCTATTCCTGTCCAGCTTGCTGTTGGACATGTGGAGGATGTGCGTGTTCGGTATGGTTGGGTCCCTGACATATGTACCACCTGTCACTCTTTTGGCCATATTGCCTCAGCCTGCACACATTCGGTTACATCTGCTACTGCTCCTAAGATCCCATTGCCTAGGCCTCCGCTTAGGAAGTGGGTTCCCAAGGCCTCTCTGGTTGCTGCTCAGTCTTCTGACCCCGATCCCTCCCTCTCCTCAGCTCGGCCTGCTTCACCTGATCCTGGTGCTTCTCCTGCTCTGCAGAATCGTGTTGTTTGGGCTGATTCTGAACATAGTTGGGTTGATCTACGTTCTGACTTGAGGTTCAACCCTGTGGATGTCTCCTATTTCAGATATGTCTCTGATGATCTTCTGGACCTACGATGCCTTCATTACAGGATTTCTGGTGATTCCTTGGTACCTGATCTGGATGGTCCGCATGCTCAGTCTAATGCTATTCTTCTAGCTGATACTTCCTGGGCTCGATCTTTTATCTATACATCTGGTGTTGATGATTATGATCCTTCTCTTGCTGTTCTTTTTCGCCCATATTTTGGTTTCCTTGGTGATGGTACTCTGGTTTCTGACCGGGTTGTTGTAGGTGATAGTGATTCTTCCTCTGCGGAGGAGAACTAGTCTAGTATTTTTACTTAGTAGTTATGACTTGTCTGTCATACTCCTGTGCTGTTATTTTTAGTTCTTTTTTTACGTAGTAGTTAAGGTATCTCTACCTTACTCCTGTACTTCAATCTTTATTACATCCGTAATAAAAGTGGTCGGTCCACTATAAAACCGTCGGCCTTGCCAAAAAACTACAATTGATTTAGTCTTAACGACCTTCATTAATTAATCATTTCTTTAATTAATTATCTTGATTAAATTAACCCTTAATTGTAATTAATTAAATTCTTAATAAATTATCCCTTAATTAATAATGATTTCTTAATCATTTTAAATTAATTAACCTCTAATTAATTATTATTAATTTAGTTACCTTTATTAATTAATCACATTAATTAATTATTATTCCTTAAATTACTTATTCTCTGATCACTTGGTTAATCAACCTTTAATGATAAATTAATTACTTTTAATTAAGTAATTACCTCTGAGCAATTAATTACCCTAATTACTTAATTAACAATTAATTACCTTTAATTGCTTAATTAATAATTAATTACCTTTAATTGCTTAATTAACAATTAATTACCTTTATTAATAAATCATTCCTTAAATACTTTCGTTAATTAATTAATTAATTAATTAGTCTTTAAATCATTATTTGATTAACCTTAATCGTTTAATTGTTTTACCTTAGTTCTTGATTGATTAACAAAATTAAATCAATCACCTTGATTTGAAACAAATAATCCTTTAATTAATCATATTGATAAATTAATAACCTACCTTAATAATTAATTATAAAATTCCATTTGAAAGCGTTAGAAAAATTAAATAAACAAATCAATTTTAAATATCCAACATAAAAATTTAAAATTTTGAAACTTTAAATTTATACTTCCTACTCAATAAATAAATCATCATTTATCAAAAAGAATAATTCCAGAAATTCCTTTAACTAATCCAGTAAAGTTTAAAACTGGAAATATTACAATCCCCAGGCTAACCCGAGTGTTTCCCCGAGCTAAACCCCCACGAACTCGAGCTCTACTTCGAGTTTTCCCAAATTTTTACCTGAGTGCCCCAAAATTTCAATCTAAAAATTTTTCTAAGTGTTTTTATTTCACATCAAAATCTTGCTTCGAGTTATAACTCGAGCCACCCCACGTCCAACCCGAGCTCATCTCCGAGTCGCACCTGATTAACACCTCGTCTTCCCCAAAATAAGAAATCCATTGATACCATTGATGCACATATACGTGCACAACCATGATTTTCGTCGCCGATCGATGATGAACTCACCAGAGCGTCTCCCACGATCCCTAGCCTCGATTCGAACGACCCAATGCACCCATGTATCTCGAACTCGAAAATCAAGCTTCCAGCTCCATCCAGAATCATACCCTTACGAAAAAACGCGATCGCCACAACGAACAATATGATCAGGAACCACGCCCCTCTGACCATAACATCTCCTCCCATCCATGCAGCGGTTCCCCCAGTCGCGGTGACCTCCGATCCACTTGTCACTATGCCATTGCCCCGTGAACCTCGACCACCAAAACATCCCACAAACCCTAAATTGACTTCGTTCCCCAAATTCACGCAATAGAAATTTTTTCTAACATTTTCCCGACTTCGTAAACCATTAAGCTAGCTTCAAAACCAATTTCAAAGTCCAAGATTTGTTTAATCATCAGGAATTGACAAAAAAGCATTTTTGGTTCATCTCGAAACTGCATCTTAAACACCTAACTAAAAATCATCATACTTGTTTTAAAAATCCTATCTTCTAATGCCAGTTCATATTATGTAATTGAATCAATAAATCGTGACATTCGAATTTATTCAAAAATTGAATTTTCTCTGTAAAAACCCAATTTTTACATACTGTATATTCTTATTCTTCTTGAAACTATTTTAAATTATAATTCATACTTAAAATCACCTATTTTATTTTGAAACCCAAACCTGATAATGATTAGAAAAGAAGAGATTGAATTTCTTAAGGGTTTCCACCCTGTGACTCAGAAGGCAGGGAAGCACAAAGAATTCAACATGGTCACATATGAATATATACATATGCAGAGCTTTATTCTTACAAATCACTATATATCTATACAAAGACTAAATAGTACTTGAGTATCATAAGATTGTTTACTCATAGATTCTCAAGCACTGTATTCAAGGAAATGGCTTTAGAAATTAAAGTTGCTCACCTGTAGGTATTGAAACAGAGATTGAAACTTGGATTTGAACTGTTGTTGATTTGTACTCGAGTTGAAACTGAACTTGACTCCGATTCACTTGAGTATGAATCTGATCTAGAAGTAGTTGCTCAGGTTTTAAAGACTTGAAACAGATGTTGATTTTCTTTTGAATCCCGATTAAAGATTTGTTTCCCAAGTTTCTTAGATCAAATGCAGTTTGACTTCTTGAAATTTGTTTATTCTGGTTTGATTGCTGTTTCTACTTTGATTTTACAGTTGCCTTGCTTGATCTCTGAGTTGCTTGTGAATCAGGTTTTCATTGCTTCAGATTTTAAACTTCATCAATTTGTTGATTGGGATACACTTTGATTCAGTTTTGATTTCTTTGGTTTTAATTTCCATTCATTTTTTTTTCTTTGATCAGGCTTCTGGTTTACAAGTATTGAAATGAGAAGAACTGAAATTGTCTTCTCTTTTAATATATTTTAATTAATTTTTTTAAAATAAACATCCATTTGCCACTTGTTTTATTCATTTTACACTTGTTAACCTATATTACTACTTGTTAAACATTTGTCCAATTTAAACAAATTTATGTCAAGACCTTTCCTTGAGTTTATTTGCAAATTAAAATTTAAACCTTACTTCATTTAAATTTATAAATTTTGTTTAAACCCCTTTATTCAATTTGATTTTACATATGTATATTGTGTAGTTTTAAATATTATACTTTTTTAAAAAAAAATCTCTTTATGTCAAAGCTTGAATACATATAAAACTAACTATCTTATTAAATCTTTTTTATATTTTTAATTTTAAATCCTTACTCTATCATAATTA
This sequence comes from Allium cepa, assembly GCA_030765085.1. NCBI lineage: Eukaryota > Viridiplantae > Streptophyta > Magnoliopsida > Asparagales > Amaryllidaceae > Allium > Allium cepa. The sequence continues at coordinate 794,897,846 of CM060929.1, read as the reverse complement.
TGTGATATGTTTGTCTATTTTGTTTCCTTACATTCTATTTTGTACTAATATAATTTAAAACAAATGATTTGAAAAGTTATTCATTACAAATAAGTATTTATAAGTTAGTTAATACAGTTTTTATTTTAATACATTTATATTTATAAACTTAGGATATTAAATTTATTAACACATACTTATTTAAAATTTTCATCTTAAACTTAAGTAATCATACTTATTATATTTTTGTTTCAATTTTTTTTTCTTTAAGTCCAATTAAATTCCAATATATTACATTTAAATTTCAAATACACATTTTCAAATTGTAATCTATTTATAAAATATTCACTTTTGAACTTCAAATCAAAAATATTTATTTGATAAAATTTGGAAAACAAATCTTTATTAATTGAAAATATATTGTTTTCAAACCCAATATATTTATAAGATTTTTAATTTTGAATTTTAACTCCAAGATTTAATTTAAACTAAATTTATAAATATAAATAAATAACAGAACATATCTTTTATAAATCTTTAAACTTTCAAATTCTATTCATAATCCAAACATTTTATTTATTCTAAAAATTTTCTAATTATTTCATAATTAAATTCACAACTTAATTTCAAGATTCAAATTAATTATCAATTTATTTTAACTAAAATTTCAGGGATGTTACACTAAGAAATTGGACAACATGATAAACTACGAATTTTTGAATCACGAATTGTACGACAAATCCAAAGCAAAGCAAAGTGAACAAAAATTCGACGAATAAGGCTGATAATAAGGAATTGATGAAAGCAAACAGAATCAGCTTGTTATAATTGAAACAAAGAGTATAGTATATTATTATTTTATTACCTCTTTCGTAAAATCAATGTTTAATCAAAACACATATTTAGAACTAAAATCTATGTATATAATTGAAAATCAATATAAATTTTAAAACGCATACATATAAAATCAAAACTATATATAATCTAACTTTACTATTATGTATAAGAAATCAGTCAAAGCTACATGCAAGCTTTTATATATAAAACTTACTTTATTACTATACATACATACATACATACATACATACATATATATATATATATATAATAGTAGCAAATTGCACTGGATAAAGTGTACTAACATAACTATAGCATGAGAATTTGTAGTTCAAGCGTTCCCTGGCCTAAGTTTACAAATGCTAAAAATATAACTTTCTTTAAAATATGATGATATACTGTAAACATATATTTTCTTTTATAATAGACGTACTACAAACATTCATGTACAAACAGCAAGTGCCACAAGATAAAATAACTTTTCTATATAAAGTTTACAAAAGAAAGCAAAGAAACTATATGCTCCCTACTTTTTACCTTCAGGCACATACATATATTCATAAGCAAATAGATATGTTCATATTTAAATTAATACTAAATCAGTATGTATACTATGCAAATCAAATCAATAATTAAAACTAATACATTATATGCTTACTAATATATACTACTATATGTATTCTAATATTACTAGAAAGATATATATATATATATATACACACACACACACACACACTATTATAAACTGACGTACACTTACACATATACATACTATATGAAAATTTTACTTTATTATAAATTATATACACTACGCGTCTCCTGTTTTAGCTTTTGCGATTCCCTCTTCTCCTATTCTGTTGCTCTTATTTTCTCTTCTCGTATTTCTGAAATTACTCTGCGGATCTAGCGTTCCTATACATCTTGTTTGATGGAACCGTTGTCGCTCTCGAATGTGGGAGAGTTCCTCCTTTCCGGCTCTTTTGTGTGTAACTGTCCGTCGTTCGAAGCAATTGGCACCGCCTTATCGGCTTTGGTTTCTGGCCCTTGCTCGGTGATCTTTTCCGGTGTTAAGTCGATCGAGGTTAGGGTTTTTTGCTTGGTTGATTTTTGGGAACTGTGTAGATCTCGTTTTGTGTGGGTCGATTATTGCTTTTTGGAGCTTTTACCCATTTGGGGTGATGGTCTGCAAACTCAATTGCCGCCCCGACATCGCCTCGGTGAGGCTGGTGGTCGGCCGGTGGATCCGTGGTTTCCTTCTGAGATGGATGTGGTTTCGACAAGGGATTTCATCCCCCTTTTCAAACCGATGTTATTCTTCTCTGAATCTTGTGAGCTGTTGCCTCGGGGTGAGATGTCCTTGTTGGTGGGGTCGGTGAACTGTGGCTCTGCTGAATTGGGTATCTTTGAGACTGAAGAGGAGCTCACCACCTCTTCGTGTCCTCATGACGTGATTGTCGGTTCTGAGTCTGCCATGGTGGTTTGCGGTACTCTAAGGGGGTTGCTTGATGTGGATTTGTGTTGCCCTGTTCTTAAGGCTGTTGGTTGGGGCGATATGCTGAGTAGCTCAGTGCAGGTGCTTGGCCCTGAAGCTTTTTCGGCAGTATCTTTGACAGAAGGGGATTTCACCACCTCTTCCAGTCATATTGAGTTGGGTTGCTTATCGGTTCCCGAGCAGTTGTTTTGCTTTTCTCGGCATTGGTTCTTTGATGTGGATGTGGGTTGTTCTGTTCCGGTGCATTGGTTATGGGATGTTGCTTTGCGTGGCTTTGATAGGGAGTTGTCTTCTTGTGTGACTGATCTGATATTTGTATTGTCTGCTATGCAAATTACGGGGGCTTGCCAGATTTATCCATTTGCTTTGATTCAGCAAGCAAGTGGTTATTTGGTATGTCAGGCTTTGGTGGGCTGTTCGTTTGTTTACCTCGTCGCTCAGCTGCAGGTAAGTGCTTTGGTGGCCGGCCAGGTGAGTTTTTTGGTTGTGCATATCATGTTTGTGGTTGATTTTGGGACTTTGGTTCCTTGTCGACTTGCATCAGTTGGTTTATTCTGTATGGTTATGAGCCATGACGCGCTTCGGCGTGTGCTCCCTGATATTGTTACCATTCTGTTGTTTGGTGACGTATCAGGTCACTTTGGCATTGTGATCTCCGTTTGGAGCATGCAGTGTTGGTATATTTGTCTTAGCCATAGCGAGGCCTGGTCTGTGTCGTTTGTGGCTTATCGTCTCCCTATTCTGATTGGTTCCCATAGGTCTCTACGGAGAAAGTATCCTGTTGGGGTCGATTGGCTCTGGCGGTGTACCATTTCTGATTGCATAGTGCACCCTGTTGCGGTCCACTATGCGGTCAGAAGGGAATATTACCAGTCAGTTGTGACCCGATCGGGTGATTTTTCTGCTAGGACCACCCTGCGAACCTCTCCTATCTCGCGGGGCTGCCTTTCCTATGGCAGTCCGGCTTGGGTTAGGTTCCTACAGCATCATGGGATGCGATTTTTCAGCTCCCCTTCATATCATCGATATCCTCTCTCTGTACCGAATCCTTCTGTTTCTTCGTCTTTTTGCTTTTCATCCCGTTGTTCTCTTCCTTCGTCTCCTTGTGCCTTATCGATCGTCATTCCGATGCTTTCTGTAGAGGAAATTGCGTTGATTAATGAGCGGCTGTCTCGTTTAACCGAGAATTCTCTCCCATCCAGATCATCTTCTCCTCTGTCTGATTCGACGGCGAGATTAGGTGAGTCTTTGGTGTCCGCTTCTTTGCGTCAGCCTCTGCGCAGAGCCTCCAGACGTAGATCGCGTGACGCCTCGGTCATCCCTCGCACTATTCGTACTCGCTCTATAGCGGCGAGAGACCAGATTGATAGATCAGCTCTATCCTCCGTGTATCTTATCTGATCGCCGGCTGAGTGGTTTCTTTTGCTTTTCTTCTTGTCTCTATCTGTTGTTGGCTTCATGTCGAACTTTCTTTTCTTGAATATTCGAGGTATTGGAAACGAAGCTTCTTCTGCTAGGCTTAAGCGGATTGTCCGTAAGCATTCCATCGGATTAGTGGCTATTTGTGAACCTTTTGTGGGTCCCGGGGAGATCACAAAGGCCGTGTTGTCGTTAGGTTTCGGTGGTGCTTTATCTAATGTTTCGGGTAAAATATGGATTCTTTGGTCCAAAGATTGCAATATTAGCCTAATTTTTGACTCGTCTCAACTTTTATCTATCTTGTGTTATTCCTCCTTCTCCCCGCAACCGTTCATTTTTTCGGCGGTATACGCCAAGTGTGACCGGTTAGAAAGATTATCTCTCTGGGATGACATTTTGTCTCTTGCTGATTTCGGTTGCTCGCTTTCAGTAGTGGGTGGCGATTTCAATGTTGTCGCTAGTCAGGCTGAAAAATTGGGTGGGGTAGCCGTCAATCGTCTCTCGGCTTCAGATTTCCATTTTTTCATTGCGAGATCTGGGTTATCTGAAATTCCTTTCGTTGGCTCTGCTTTTACTTGGTCTAACAATCAGGAAGGTCCGAACCGGATCCTCTCCAGGCTGGATAGGATTTTTGGATCTGCTGATTGGTTCAACCTTCCTTATTCTTTCTCTATTTCTCATCTTCATCGGTCTTGCTCTGGTCATGCACCTCTTGTTTTACGGTGCGCTTCGCGATCTTTATCGGGGCCTTCTTCTTTCCGTTATCTTAGCATGTGGAGTTCCCATCATAGTTTTCTTCAGGTCGTTGAGGAGTCGTGGTCCATTCCCATTGTGGCTGCTCCCATGGGGGCTTTTTCTGGGAAACTGAGGCGTCTAAAGGCTTGTCTTAAGACGTGGAATTCCCTTGTTTTTCGGAATATTTTCGACCGGGTGCGAGCGGCAGAAGAGTCTCTGATTCTTGCCGAAGCATTGTTCGACGAGAGTCCTTCGGCGGAAAACAAGGAGCTTTGGGCTTGCGCTCATCTGTCCTTCTCTTCAGAACTTTGTATTAAGAACTCCTATCTTCGTCAAAAGGCGAGGATCAAGTGGGTGGTCGAAGGTGATACGAACTCCAAATTCTTCCACTCTTCTATTCGAAAGAAAGCTAATTTGCTTTCTATTTGCGAGATTGTGAGATCGGACCAATCTGTGGCTTCGACTCCTTCTGAAGTCAAAGAGGTTTTAGTCTCCCATTTTCAATCTTATCTGGGATCTCCATCGGTGTCCGATCCGGCTTCGGACATCCTGTCTTTCATTCCTCGGCTTGTTCCTGCAGTGGGAAGTGAAGATTTGGCTTACCCGCCATCGTCAGATGAGGTTCATGCCTGTGTCTTTGCTCTTAGTAAGGATAGTGCCAGTGGACCGGATGGTTTTAATGGTTCCTTCTTTCGTTCTACTTGGAATATCATCCAAGCTGATTTCTGCCTGGCAATTCAGAATTTCTTTTCCGGGGCCGCTCTTCCAATTAGTTGGTCTTCCACTAATTTGGTCCTGATTCCTAAGTGTGATAATCCAAGGGCGTGTTCGGAGTTTCGCCCTATCAGCCTTTGTAACTTTGCTAACAAGGTTATTTCCAAGGTTTTGGCCACTCGTTTGGCTCCTTACCTTGATCGCATTATTTCTTCTTCTCAAGCGGGTTTTGTAAAAGGTCGTTTGATCACTGATAACGTCCTTTTAGCCCAAGAACTTGTTTCTCAGATTGACCGTAAGGTCAGGGGTTCTAACATCTTTTTCAAACTTGATATGGAAAAGGCATATGACCGTATGTCCTGATTTTTCATCATCAAGGTTCTTCGTGCTTTCGGATTTCCTATAACCCTTATTGATTTGGTTTGGAGACTCATTTCCAACTGTTGGTATTCTGTACTCATAAACGGATCGGCCAATGGCTTTTTCAAGGCTGGTAGAGGAATCCGTCAAGGCGATCCTCTATCTCCTTCTCTTTTCGTGATCGCGGCCGAGGCCTTCATACGTGGCATCCACACTTTGACGTTTTTTGGTCAAATTCAGCGATTCGGTATTCCAAGCGGGTGTCCGCTTGTCTCCTCTCTGTCATTTGCGGATGACATTGTTATTTTCTCCAATGGAACTCGGTCCTCTGTTCGACGCCTTATTCGGTTCATTAATCTGTACGAGAGGTGTTCGGGACAATTGGTCAACTCTGCGAAGAGTTGCTTCGTTCACGCGAAGGACATGGACCATGTGCGAGTTTCTTGGGTCGAATCTTTTACTGGTTTCAAGGCTGCTTCCCTTCCCCTTCCTTATTTAGGTATAGTTCTTTACCGTGGAAGGAAACTTAACGCCATTTTCGATCCTCTTACGGATAAGGTTAGGGGTAAGATTATCCGTTGGAATGCGTCCCTTCTGTCTCAAGCTGGTAGATTAGTGCTTATTCAATCGGTCCTGAGCTCTATGGGTTCTCATATCTTCGCCACTATGACCCCTACTGTCTCTTTCTTTCGTTCGTTCCAATCTTTGGCATCCTCCTTCTTCTGGGGTTCGAAGGGTGACAATCGCCGACACCACTGGGTGTCTTGGACTTTTATATGCTGTCCTAAGAGTGAGGGTGGATTAGGTTTGCGTAATCCGAAGGACATTTGCTCGGCTTTCGCTTGTAAGTTATGGTCCAGATTTGGGTCTAACGATTCCTTATGGGCCAAATTCCTCCATGCTAAGTATCGGAGACTGGCATCCTCTGATTATGCAGGCTCTCCTTGTTACGCCAGTGAGACTTGGAAGCATATGAAATCGGTCAAATCGCTCGTTGATTCTCATAGCGGCCTCTCCGGTTGGGATGGTGGTCCGTTCTCTATTCTGAAGGCCTGGAGCTCCTCTCGTTCACCATCTCCGGTCCTTCCTCTTTTCTCCTTCATTTGGCACGCTCGAATTCCTCCGAAAGTCTCTCTCCTGATGTGGCGAATTTTCCACTCTGGGTTACCGGTCGATGTGAACCTCCAGCAAATTGGCATTCCGTTTGTTTCCCGATGCAGATGCTGTGGCAACGGGGAAACTGAATCGATTAATCATTTGATTTTCGGTGGATGGTGTGCTAGATCCACCTGGAATTTTTTCGGTAATTTTTTGGGAGTTCGTGGCATCATCTCCTCGCCAAATGATTTGCTGACTTCTTGGTGGGTTGATTGCAATGGGAAATCTCTTCGCTCTATCATCTTTCATTTGATTCCTTGTCTGATCTGTTGGCATGTCTGGTGTGCGCGGAATAAGGCTATCTTTGAAGAAGTTCCAATGGATCCTCTTTCCGTAGTTCGGCGGGTAAGAGATGATGTTTTCTTAGCTTTTCGGAGCCGACCCTTCAGAGGTTCGGCCAGTGCTCGCCCTGGTCCCTTAGTGAACCTATTATCTATAAACTGCTCTCAATCTTCTACTAGAGCAGGTATAGGATGATTGCCGTTATGGGGACTGCTAATTCTGGCTTAGTAGACCCCTTCTGGTCCGTCTTCCCTCATCATTCCCCCTCCCCTCCCCCCCCCCCCCCCCCCCCGTTTTTCTAACAGTGTGATTATTGCTTTCAGGCTCTTGATTATCTGGGGTGATTCTTTTCTTGATTTTCATATGCTGTTTGGAGTTTGCTTCTAGGAAGTCTTTATCCTCTTCATTCTGTCGGTCTTTCAGCTTTGGTGGTATTGGCCGTTTCTTCCGGTTATCTTGGAGGGGCGGTGGTTGAGCTTGCTTTTCTTTGATGGTTGGACCCTCAACATCGTAGTAGGGCGGTGGCCTTGCCTGAGCTCGAGTACGATTTTGGATGGGTGGTGGTTTACAGCAGCTCATTGGGTGAGTTGAGTGGCTAGGCCGGAGTTTTTGCCTCTGCTTCTCGTTAGTATATATTGGTTCCTTTTTGGTTGTTTCGTTTTATCCTATGTTTTGGGTTTTTTGGTGGTATTTCCTTTTGGTTTTTAGATTTGGTTACCTGTCAGGCATGTTGACAGCTTTTGGTTGAGTTTATATAGAAAGTTTTATTAAAAAAAAAAAAGTTAAGTTGTAGGAGTGTTTTGATATACGTTTACCTTTAGAATGGAGAAGACTACGATGATTTGACCAAGTTGCTGGAGGAGGACGCTTTTTAGAACTTGGCCACTAGATGGGATGTTTTTCTCATTTTCTTCACTCTTTGGATGAAGACGGGAACCATCCATTTAGTATGCTAATAGCTCGTATATTCCTGATAATACCCAGTATACTACGATGGGTACAAAGGTGCTTAAAACTTCATTTGACAGCTCTATAGCCATTTGTTATGTCTTTGTTGTTGTATTGGAGAAAATAGTTTAGCACGTTTGATACATATGGTTTCTATGGATTGACATCTATTTATACTGATGAACTATTGGTAGGTTTTATTTGCACTTGGTATGATTCGATGGTTGGCCATATTAACACATTGTAGAATTGCATATTTGTGGTTGATAATGTTTCAAATGTACATACTATTCATATTTAAAAAAAATAAATAAATAAATAAATTATATACACTACAACGGATCAAATATAAATTCATATAAACATATATAAAATTAAAAAATTGTACACATATATATGTACTTATTTAAAATATAAAAACATGTATAATACCTTTGTATAAAGGAGAGAAGGTGAGGGGAGAAAGTTGCTAACAAGAGGGGTGGCAAAGGCTGCGAACTAGAGGTGCTGGGCTTGGCAACAGTTGTCGAGGCTCGAAAATGCAGAATGGTTTGCGGAGCAGGTGATGGAGATAGGCGACTAGGTCGAGCAAGCTTCAAGAAGAGGCTACATGCATGGTGGTCACGACAAGGGGGAGTGGGTGGTCAGGTGCTGTTTGATTCATGTGGAGGCTTGCGGCTACGGGTGGATAATGTGGCGGATCTTGGTTAGGTGGAGTTTCTGGGTCCGGGTGGCTTGCGGTGATGCGAAGAAGGGAAATGGTGCTTAGGGTTGCCTATAGGTGTAGGATGGAGGTCCGGTCAGTAAGCTTCAGTGTTGTTGTTGTGAGGTGATTTGGAGGGATGAAGTGGGCTATGGTGCTCGCGTTGTTGTGTGGTTGCGGTGAAGAAGGTTCACAGGGCTGGCGATAGGAGAGTGGAGGCGGTGAGAGTCGGGATTGGAGGCAAATGACGTGGAGGGAAGGTCAGCAGTGAAGGCGATGGTTGGAGGCCAATGTCGACTTGAAGAATACAGGGCGGAGGAAGTGTTGAGGCAAAGCACGGAGGATATAAGGTAGAAGAATAAGATATAGTCTGGGTTCCACGAATGAGACATTCGGTGCCATGCAAAGCAATGTGATACAGATATTGAACTCAGATTATACATATACATACATACATGTGTGTGTGTGTGTGTGTGTGTGTGTGTATTAAGAAGAAGAACCCAAATGCTAGAAGAGAGGGAGGCGGCGGCATTTCTGTCAGTGGAGGAGAGATAAGGGCCAAAGGAAAATGGTACAAGCAGGTGATGGGAAGAAGGGAATGGCACGGTTTCACAAGCGATAATATATTTGCTTAGCTGTAAATAATTTATAAACTGAAAAATGTAAAGGGAAAAATGGGCATACTGTTTCAGAAATATAAAGAGACGTGCAAAGTGAACGAACGTGTTGTTTTCACAAAATATATGCAACATTTTTGAAACAACTGATATTGAATTGAAAAAGCCAGGCACAAATTATGAGCATTAATAAAAGCAAAAGGCTACACGCTGAATAGTTGAAGAGACAAAGAATTCAAACAGGCTTAAGTTAGTACTGATATCGTTAACTGTCTTTATGGATTTTATAGCGTACCGGACTTCGAAATACACAAAGGAATATGCTATGGAGATCAGCATGACAGAACGAATAGAATGGTACACAAGTATCAGCGATATGACCATCCTATCAAAAGTCGATATTTCGCTGCTAAATTGCTGCAAATTTATCGATAATAAGATAAATAGGCTAGAGAAGTCCAATTTTGGTGAAACCAAATATGACGTCTCACTCAGAAGATGATTTACAAATTTATTATATAAAAATATTCAGCTTTCGAAAATATTTTATTTACATCAATTTTAACTGATTTGAATTGAAAATTACACAATAGAATTAACTTTCATATTCTCCAATGAAAATTTACCATTAGCTATGTCTAAATAGACGCATACCAAATATCAAATTTTATTTTCAAATTCAATTATTAAATTTCAAGCAAAATTTTCAGTTAATTACGTTATAATAATCATTAAAATTATTGGGTCATTACAATGTAAAGGGTAGTTAACCCTAAGAAAATAATTCGGACAGTTCGTCCATTTTGCTGGTAATCAGTTAGATTTCGAACAGTTATTCCAGTTTGTGGGCAGTCAGCCCAGTTGTATGGATAGATACTCCATTTGTAGCATAACATACCTTGCTATTATATGTTGGCAGATAGTCCACATATTACTTATTTTACAAACAGATAGTCCATTTATTAGCTTAAAGGATATTGCTACTATGATATAATCAGCTTGATTAACCAGTTTGGTTGCAGAAAAGGACTACAAAAAAGTATTTTGAAAAGGGTCTTATTTAGGGGAAATCCGTTCTCCTAAGAGGCGTGGTCTCACTTAATGTCAGTAAATCGAAATGTAATAGAATTATTCACACCAAGCTTTATATCTGACTCGAAGTGTTTGTTTCCCCTTAAACTCTTGGATACTCAAAATTGATTTGAGTAGGCTGAGGGTTGAGATTTTCAGGTTTTGTCATTTGGTGAGTAAAGCATCTGAAAACGAGCACGTAGCTAACGGATAGCTAATTAGGATTTTCCATTTCTTTTCTTTTTTTGATTCCGCTGTGTATATAAGTCAGATATGACTATATTGCTTTGATCAACCAAAGAGGCATCGTCTATGTCGCTCTTGGCATATTTTTGTAATGATATATTTAATTATCGCCTGGGAAACATTAAGAAATTATGTAACATGGATATTAAATACCGTTTTGAAATGTAATCAGCAAAATATTATCATTGAAATCTGTGATTTTGCGCATATTCACGTGCTTCTGATATTATGAATACCATTATCATTGCCGTATTTCGTCACCAGAATTTGGATGACTACAACATCTATAGCGCTTAGCTTTTGGCCTTCTAATACGAGGTGTTACAGGTAAGGTTCTTGATCAATTTTGATAATATGCATTTGTAGCTATGTTTGAATGTTGAACCATGCTTCCTGGCTATAACTAATAATATATATATTTGTGTGTATCTAAATTATCAATTAATGATATTATTTTGAATTATAATTATAATCGATGACATTGAATGGTATGATAATTATAATTATTGATATTGATTTGAATAATAATTAATGACCTTAGTCGGGGTGGAATAATTATTATTTTCCTTATTTCTTTAATAAAGTAAAGGAAGGGGAAATTTTTTCTATATATGTAAGGATTAGGGATACGAGTAAAGTAGTAATTTATTAATCCCAGACTTCACATAACATCAACATATCAATACTTTTGTAAGCGTTGTTGTATAGATTAGAAATTTTTGTTTCAAAAAGTGAAAAGTTAATGGTGTTTGTGAAAATGGTAGACATTTCAAACTGAAAAAAGGATTAAATAATAACTTAAGTAAGAAAATTTAATTTTATCTAAAATTGTAAATTCTACATTCTTCGTTTTACATGGAGTTTAACATTTCTTTCTAATTTGACCTTGTACTTACGACGTAGAATTTAGGTTTAAAATTCGGTTTTGGGCATTTTAATTATGATTAGAAATGTATAAACATAATTAAATATATATCTATTATCTTTGGAAACATTACAAAATCATATCTTTTGGATTGACATATCATTGATTCGCTCTCCCTTTATTCCCTTTTTTACCATTATAAATATCATTCCATTCTTGCCTCTGAGAACCTAAATCTCATTCTCGGTATAAACTCTGCTAAATCCCTAAAACCTAACCACATTTTTGGGCTACCGCCTTCTTCTCTAATTCATGGCCGCCCTTTTCAAAAAAAACCGTAGCCTCCATTCTAACATTCTTCCTCAAATCTAAAACTAACCAAACTTCTCTATCTCCTCCAAATGAAAGGAGAAAGAGAAGCGCATCAACAAACTAGATAAAGGAAGGGAGTTGTGGACCCAAACCTAATTGGAAGTGAAAAAATGGTTAGTTTTATAATTCACGACCTATATTTGCTTATGTGATTAAATTTAAATCTGGTTTGATTGAATTTAATGAAAACTGAATGTTATTGTCATCTTTTGGTAATTTAATTAAATTTGTAATTTATATTGACATCACGCTATTGAATTGAATTAAATTAAATTGAATATTGATATTATAGTATTGAATTGGAATGAAAGTTAATGGCCATAACCTGAAATCTATTATTTGGAATAATATTTGAATTTAGCTTTTTGTATAAAAATGAAGTTGGAAATATGTAAATAAGATAAAATTTCATTGTTTGGAGTTTGAATATGAAATTTACATTGATGGTTTTAAATAATTATTGTTGTAAATGTCTATTATTATAGATGTTAGTTTAATTGACTTTGTTGTTAAATATTGATTGTTGTAAATGTCGATTGTTATAGGTGTTATTTTGATTGACTTTGTTGTTAAACATTGATATGGTGGTATTGTGATGTTTTGGATCTACTAAATTTATGACATTCAAATTAGTTGATTATTATGACACTCTATTAACAATGTATTACACCCTATCACCATTGATTGTTCATGGATGTTATGTTAATTAACTATATACCTAAATAATAAAACTCCAATACCATTGACATTTGGTATTGAAATAAAATGATTGAAAACTGAAATTTTACTGTATTGGCTATTGGAATAGAAAATCTAATTTAAACGCTATTTTGTCCTTATGTGATTTTTTTTCACAAATGTATGTGTTTAATTCTAAAATTTTAATATGTTAAAATAAATGATATTCTGAATAGGATAGTCTGAAATGAGGTTGGAAGTTTACTTGTAGATCTTTTTGAAGAAAATATTTGATTAAATATGCATAAATAGGTGATTTCTAAAATGTTTCATTTTTTCTTGGAATTTTTTTGTAACTCCACTATAGAAAAAGAAAACTATTTTGTAACAGAACTTGTACCAAATTCTATGATCTAATAAATTTTATATTTTATTCTTTGAAAATAGGGTTATTGAAATTTTAAAATTTTGTAAAATATGAAAATGGCCTGAAACTTTTTATATAGCTCCTTAATATTATTCAGAGAATATTTAATAAAAGGACATATATTTATTTCAGCCATTTAATAATGTGAAGAATCTCATTTTTGAAATTAGTCTTTTGAAAATATGGGAAAATTATTAAACAGATTTGGAAAAAGCCAAAACTTTATTGGAAATTCTAAAAAGGTTTTATAAGAACATTGATATTTAATATGGAATTGTTCTGCAAATTTTAAGTTTAATAGTTAGTGCGAAATCAAATATATTTTGACTATGAAAAATAATAAATATTTTTGAAAAATTCTAAAACTTTTTGTATGGATTCCTAAAGTAAAAAATATTTTTTTTATGTTGAACACTTTTTGTAATTCTGCACTAATTTTTCTGTAAAATAAAAATACACAAAATGGCTTACTTTTATAAAATGAACAATTGGTTATTAAAGAGACCGGGGTTGGATATTGGTGTACTCTCCGTCAATACTGGATTATTAACTATGTACACGGTGGATGTTACTTAGAATGTAGAATTTGATTGGCGAACGTTTGCTGGAACGAAGTAAGAGAACGATAATGGATGACTTCAACACTTGTGTCAACTTGAAACGACTAAAACAGGAGTCGTACCTAGCCACAGAGGTTAGCTAACTCTTGCGAACATCTTTCCCTCCATTAATATTTTGATTTTGAACTCGATTGGCGCATCTTGATCTTGGATTAATGGATGTGGTTGGCCGTTAGGGGTTACGACCTGTCAGGGAACGCAAAACGATAGTATGTTACCTTGGTCATTGGCTCACGTGCTGTAATGACCCGTAATTTTTGATATTTAAATTTTATTAATTTAATAAGTGTTGGTAATTTAATTCGGAAAGAAAATGAAAAAAATCTATAATTTATTAATGAAATCACTAAAATAAAGGTAATAATGTTATGCAAGTTAATAAATAACTAAATTAGTGTAATCCCAATTAATTGAAATAGTTGTAAGGTTATAATTGATTGTATTTAGTAAATTGGAAAATAAATTTCAATAAGTTTAGTTAAATATTATGTTAATGTAAATTAAGGTAATATTTGAAAATAATGTCAATTCCATTTATAATATGACAATTGGTTGATAAAAAAGAATGTAAAATCAAGATTTATTAATTTATTGGAATTTAAATTTAATAATTGGATTAATTGCAAATAAATGGAATTTAATATTTAAATATTATGTTAATGGAAATTAAATTGAAATTTGAGAATATTATGTAATAAATCAGGAATCCAATGTTAGTTCATCCATTTGACAGCAACGAATTGAATAATAGAATGAAAAGTAAATTAAATGGAATTATTGAAAATTAAATTTGTAATTTCTGAATTTAATGAGATTGAGGTAACACTGAAATTTATAAATTTATCAACTCTAAATTGACATCTAGATTTGTTTAAATTAGTGTAAATGATTAAGAAATTTAAAAACGATAAAATTTGTCGACTATAGAATTGAAATTGAAAATTTGATTTACTTAATTAAGTATTAATTTATTAAATTAATGTAAAAAAGCCATTTTTGCCACTGACTCAGATTTTGACGAAACCAGTTTCATCGGATCTGTAACGGTGAATTATTGTAGGATATCAAGTTTCTTAGCAATCGGACTTGTCGTTTGATAGCATATACTCGAAACGCCTATAAATCAATTAAATTGAAATCAATTTGAAATAAGCCGAGTTTGGCATAACTCTTCATACAATGAAATTTGGACTTGAATCCTGTTCCATTCTGTTTAAAATATTGAAAAACATCTATTTTGATATATGGGTTGACCCGATTTCGTTCCGGAGTCAGAACGGGCTTTTTAGGCCATTTATCGTTCAAAGGTCCAAACCAATCGTATTTGTTCCTCTATTTCTCAGCGCTACCTATATATATCCTGTTATAAAACCTAGCCTATTACTTATATTCATTTTTCTGTACGTATAATTCTAATTGCTCCTCTTCCTTAATGGCAGACAGAACCCTAAATCCAAAATGCAATTTCAAATCAAATTCAAAGCCAAAAATTAAATCTCCTCAAACTATATCGAATTATATATGGATTTGAAGCTCTCGACAAGCGCAAGTCAAATATATGATTCGATTTTCAATTTGGATTTCTGTATGTTTGAAATTAGAAGAATGATTTTCGGTCGTCCATTGATCGTAGATGACTTCGTCTGATCGTCAAATCAGTGACGCGGGGATGTAGAGGGGGTCATGGCGAGTGCATCTAGATAGGTAGCGCGGCGAAGCAACGGTTAGATCGTCGCCAAAAATTTAATTAGTGTTTTGTGTGGGTGGCGGCGGATGTCCAATTTTTGCCACGATCAAAGCATGGCCGTGGTCGAGGTGGCGTAAGCGTGGGTCGGCGAGCCTGGAGGCGGGGTTATCCTAGGTCGTGGCGGTGTCAGGGCCGATTGGTGGTCGATTTTAGGGTGGCGGCTGCGAGCGACATGCAGTAGTTTTCGGTAGTGATGAATTAGGGTTGGCCGTGAAATGGGGCAACGTGGCACTTGAGGATGGGTTGGTGTTGCTTTGTTTTCTTTTATTTTAATTTTAATTTCATTCATTCTAATCGTAATAGCTTTTGCATACCAGGTCGAAATTTAGTGCGGTTTTCTCCATTGGGATCGTAATAAAATTCCAGACATTTTGACGCTTGTTTTGACGAATTCTGAGACTGTCCATTTTTTGGGTTTAAATTGGATTTAAATTGAATTTAAATTCGAAAGGTGAGTGTTTTAACCCACTCACAACTTCTAAAATTTCTTATGTGTATTTAATTTCTGACGTGATTAGAAATTTATTTATGACTGTTTGGCATATTTTTAATCATCATCCCAGTTAAATTGAAATTATTGCATTAAATAGTTATTTAATTTATTATTGCATATAAACTGCCAGTTAAATTGTTATTTAATTTATTATTGCATATAAACCGCCAGTTAAATTGTATTTAATTCATCATTGAATATAAACTGCCAGTAAACACCTGTTATTTATTATCTTTTCTATATTGATGTTATTGATCAAATTGGTTGATGATTGTGATAAATGTTTGATGATTGATATTGGATGAATGGATGTTGTATTTTATATTGTTATAACTACAAGTTGTTATGGATTTTATTTCATTCGGGATTGCAGTTTGAAATGATATATAACCGTATTTATGTTTTAAATTACAGATTGAAATGATAAATATCCATATTACTTGACCATAGGATGGAAAATTATATACAGACACCACGGTCTATATATAAAAATATTTTGAAATGATTTTTATGGTTTTGTAAAGAAATATATAGGTTATATAAATATTGGTTTCTGATGTTATATATAAATGTTATCTATTATTGACTTTTAGCTATGTGTAAATTTGTTTGGAAATATAAAATAAGCCAAATAATAAAGTTTGATTGTTTTTATATAATATGGTTAAGTACCTGTTTAAGTTATATTGCATATATAGAGTTTATAACGACTTAAATAAAATCAAGGTTAGAAGAAAAATATGAAATTGGTTTGAATTAAATTATTTAAGAACTATATTCGAATAAATTTGATTTTAAATTTAAATAAAATTAAGGCTTTAAAGGGTATGATTCTTATAACTTGATTTTGGTTTAGAGTGATTTGAATGAATATTTCAAGTATAATTAAATTTAAGGAAATATTCAGTTATTTGAAATTTGGGTTATAGTTAAATTATAATGGATTTATTAAGTAAAATATTTCAAAACTAAATAATAGAAAATTGAATTGCTGAATTGTAATTATCAAACTTAGTTATGAAATTGTTGAATACTTAAAGCTTGAAATATACTGAATTTGAAAGGGTTTATTTTCTGGATCAATCGGCTATGAAATTAATATAATATGGAATAGTTTATTTGGAAACTGAATTTGTATCGAAATTTACGATTTGGGATTTGGTTTAAATATAAAATTTTGGAATTCGAGTTGTTTTGGAATTTATTTACGAAATTGAAGAATGTATTTATTATATAAAGTATTTTAATATTTGAACCATTTAAGTGATGGAAGTTATGTTTCAAAGTTACAAATTTCAAAGTATTATAATTTAAGAATGTTATAATTTCAAGTATTTGGTTTCGAAGTGTTATAATATTGAAAGTGTTATGATTTTGGGAAAGTGGAAATATTTGAAATAAAAATGATATTATATTGATTTGGGTTTTATAAAAATGATATCATATTGATTTGGGTTTTAAAACAGAAATGACATTGTATTTATATGGGTTTGAAATGGATATTATATTCTGTTTTTAAAGGTATAAACTATTTTGAAAAGACCGCGGTGTTATAATAACGTTTGGTTGTTAAAAAGACCGGGATCGGAAGTTGTCATACTCTCTGCTAATTCCAAAAACCACTTTAACAACCGCGTACACGGTGGAGATTCCAGAATGAAGTAGGATGGTGGCAGCGTTTCCCTGAGGTATATACGTGGACCTGACTCCCGTGAGTTGGCATAAGGTGGCTAAAACAGGAGCGCTTACGGGCCAGTGAGGTAGCCCCTATTATCGGACACATCCCTTCGATATTATACTCTGACTTTTGGATTGATTGGGGCCCTTTGATTTTTTTGTTGGGTGTGGCTCGAGGTGGGTGGTAGCTGCGCACTATGCGTCACCATCAGTCCGGATGCATAATTGGTATATCTACCCTGACGTTGCCTAGTTGTGTCGTGTCACCTACCCCAGCGAGCCTTGTACGAGTTTGATTTGTGTCATACCTATGGAACATCTTCTCGTAGTCTCCTGATTAGAAGATATGCAGGTACTCTATGGACTACTGGCACTATTACGTGCTAAGGTTGAAAATGTAAAGCCTTAACTCTATTTAAAAGTAAGTTTATTTTACTTATAGACATTATTATAATAGCGTATATTACTACATAGTAAATAGTTTAACGGATCCTTAGGAGATGTGAATCCCAAGCATCTCTTAAGTTACTGCACTCACGTTTGACACTAGATAGGAGACGTCAAATCCCATAAACTTCTCTTGTGCCGTTCCACTCATATTATTTACCATTGATTTAACTTACATAATATCTTTTAGTTCTGACTCGAGTGTTTTTTCTTTTCAATTCGCTCGGGTCAGCTAGGGCATTTCAGGGTTTGAAGACTTTATTTCAGGAGGACAAAGACGAAGATTGTATTATTATTATTTATTATACTATTCCACTACATTCACACTGTTCTGCTACGTTATTTATTATTCTCTGGTATGTGTAACTCTGATATGTGTTGTATAAGTAAAATCAAATGTTGTAAAACAGCTTCATGAATTGTTTATTTGATTTTATATTTTGTTGTTACGCTGCAAGATTTTGTTTTGTTTTTCTTTCTCTGTTTTTTCTTATTTACACCAATAACAATCCACTCTTTTGTATGGTTTGAGTCTGAGTGTGTGGTTTATTGCCGATTTAAAGCATACAAAAAAGTAGGATGTTACATCTGGTATCAGAGCTCTGGTTTAGCGATAAACCTTAGCTTTGTGGGGTCTGACTCTTTATTAATAGGGTAGTAATACCCTATGATGAGTCACTGAGTGTATATATATGAGAGAGCGTATTTTTTAGTGTTATAAAAAGGTTTTAATGTTGTGTTAGTTTATTCCGTTTCTATTTATAAACTCCGGTTGGTGCGTGGGACACTATGACATCAATAGGGATTTCTAAACACTTAATAGGATAGAACGACACAATATTTGTTTTGAATATAGGTAAGTGAAATAATTTTGTCCATTATATTTTTGTATATAAAGTAATAAATTTTATCCATTAGGTAGTGAAATTTATAAATATTGGCTAGAAATAAGATTTTAAAATAAAAGAAATGAAAATTGGAAATTTTAGAACTTAAGTTCCGAGATTTTTTGAAATTTGCTTTCAAAGGATTTTAGAATATAATAATATTATTTATAAGTACTTTCTGATATAAATATTTCAATATAATTTGAAAGAATTGCTTTAAAGAAATTTAAAAAAAAAGTTCTGTACTCCCCTCTCTGTCGTTGGAAAATAATTTCGGTGATGAGTGCACGCATCATCGACATTCATTTTCGAGTTTCGAAGTGGCAAGGCCACTGTAGTAGTTTTACTGCAGATTTATTTTGATAAACAAATACAAATTTTAAATTGTTTTAAATATAATTGGATATATAAACTGTAAGTATATACATTTATCTATAATTTTAAAATGATTTGAAATTAAACCCGATATTTAGTTCTTAAGTTTTTGATAACAATAGTTTCAATTATTGTAGTGAAATGGGTTGTAACTAATTAATAATTAGAACCTTTAATTAAAATAAGAGATTAAATGCTAGGTTATAAATGAAATTTCTAAGAAGTTGAAATTGTAATCTATAAAAAAACGATATGATTATTGAACAGTAAATTAATTAAAAGAAATGAGAAAACTTGTATAACTTTCAATTACATTCTTAAAGCATATATATATAACTTACCAAATATTAAAGGTTGTAATGTTTAATAAGAAATGTAATGAAATACAAATAAAATTATGTAACGGAAGTGTTTAATAGATCGGTTTTATAAATAAGTATTGATGTTATAGAGTTATAAACTTAAGTTACAATTGAAATGTTACTATAATTAAATATAATAGAAAGGTAAGTATTGTAAATAAATGATTATAAACTTAAATAAATAAATTGAAATGCTAAGAAACTGAATAATTGTAAGTAATGAATGAAAATAAATGAAATAAACACTGAATGAGTGAATGGAAATAAAAGTTTGTAAGAAATAAATGTAAATTAAAGGATGAATCACTGTATAATGAAAAGAAAATCAAACAACAAATGTTATGAAATGAAATTTGATAATAAGTAAACTTGATCTATGGCTTGGAATTGTTGTTTAGTATATGGTTGTTTGGACAAGGACACTTTACAATTGTTTGGATGAATGAATAATCTATTTAGTTCCGTCGAAGACTATTGAGTAAATGGTGCACTTAGTAGTTTATTTTTCATTCTGTACAATTTAAAGTTTCAAACTCGAACAACTATTTGTGTTGGTTGATATGATTGGATAATTGATTTGTTTTGATTTCATATGATGAATGTATGTTGGTTGCAAATGATGGTTGTTTATATTGATTTGGTTGTTAGTGGTTGAAACAAGTTAAACATTCCATTTTATATGATTATTAACTCCTGTTGGATTATATAAGTGAAATATAGATTATGGAAGCAATTGCCACTGCTTCTGGTTTCATAATTAAGCGTTAATTGCCCGATAAATAGTTACGTTTTCAGATTACGGTTTATAGTGTTATTATATTGTTTTTCCCGTGTCGTGATATATATTATTTTGGAAAATATATGTTGTATATTGTTATATTTGATATTATATTTTCTCCCGAGCCTCTCCGTACAAAGGAGACTCTGCCGAAATTTTCCGTAAATTTTGGACTTAGAAATTTTTTCAAAATGTTTTCCAAACTTTATTTATTTGAGTATAAAAAGATTTAATGGTTATAAATTAGTATCTTTTATTTAAATTGTTAAATTTTGTAAATTTATTTGTTTATAAAGTTAATATTTTGAATAAGATGTATTGTTTACTCAATTCTTTCTTTTCCCTTCTTTTTCCTTTTCGAGGACGAAAGCTTTTGAGTGGGGGAGAGTGTAACGACCCGTAATTTTCGATAATTAAAATTTGTTAAGTTAATAAGTTTTGGCAATTTATTTGGGAAAGAAAATAAAAAAATCTATAATTTAATAATGAAATCATTAAAATAAAGGTAATAATGTTATGCAGGTTAATAAATAACTTAATTAGTGCAATCTCAATTAATTGAAATAGTTGTAAGGTTATAATTGATTATATTTAGTAAATTATGAAATAAATTTCAATAAGTGTAGTTAAATATTATGTTCATGTAAATTGAGATAATATTTGAAAATAATGTCAATTCCATTTATAATATGACAATTGGTTGGTAAAAAAAGAATGGAAAATCAAGATTTATTAATTTATTGGAATTTAAATTTAATTATTGGATTAATTGCAAATAAATGGAATTTAATATTTAAATATTACGTTAGTGGAAAATAAGTTGAAATTTGAGAATATTATGTAATAAATCAGGAATCCAATGTTAATTTTATCCATTTGACAGCAATGAATTGAATAATAGAATGAAAAGTAAATTAAATGGAATTATTGGAAATTAAATTTATAATTTCTGGATTTAATGAAATTGAGGTTAACGGTGAAATTTATAAATTTATCAACTCTAAATTGACATCTATATTTGTTTAAATTAGTGTAAATGATTAAGAAATTTAAAAACGATAAAATTTGTCAATTATAGAATTGAAATTGAAAATTTGATTTAATTAATTAAGTATTAATTTATTTAATTAATGTAAAAATAGCCATTTTTGCCACTGACTCGGATTTCGACGAAATCAGTTTCGTCGGATCTGTAACGGTGAATTATTGTTGGATCTAAAGTTTCATAGCGATCAGACTTGTCGTTTGATCGTACGGACTCGAACGCCTAGAAATCAATTAAATTGAAATCAATTTGAAATAAGCTAATTTTGGCCTAACTTCTTCATACGATGGAATTTGGACTTGAAATATGTTCCATTGTGTTTAAAATACTCAAAAACATCTATTTTGATATATGGGTTGACCGAATTTCGTTTTGGAGTCAGAACCGGCTTTTCAGGCCATTTATCGTTCAACGGTCCAAACCAATCGTATCCGTTCCTCTATTTCTCAGCTCTACCTATATATATCCTGTTATAAACCCTAGCCAATTTATTATATTCATTTTTTCTGTACGTACAATTTCAATTGCTCATCTTTCTCAATGACAGACAGAACCCTAAATCCCAAAATGCAATTTCAAATCAAATTCAAAGCCAAAAATTAAATCTCCTCAACCTATATCGAATTATATATGGATTTGAAGCTCTCGATGAGTACAAGTCAAATATATGATTCGTTTTTCAATTTGGGTTTTTGTATGTCCAAAATTGGAAGAATGATTTTCGGTCGTCCATTGATCGTCGATCGACTTCGTCTGATCGTAAATCAGCGACGCAGGGTTGTAGAGGGGGTCATGGCGAGTGCATCTTGGTAGGTAGCGCGGTAAAGCAACGGTCAGATCGTTGCCAAAAATTCGATAAGGGTTCCGTGTGGGTGGCGGCAGCTGTCCAATTTTGGCCGCGATCGAAGCATGGCCGTGGGCGAGGTGGCTTAGGCACGGGTTGGCGAGCCTGGAGGTGAGGTTTCCCTAGGTCATGACGGTGTCAGGGACGGTCGGTGGCCGATTTTAGGGCCGCGGCTGTGAGCGACATGCAGCGATTTTCGGTAGTGATGAATTAGGATTGGCCGTGAAATGAGGCAACGTGGCACTTGAGGATGGGTTAGTGTTGCTTTGTTTTCTTTCATTTTAATTTCATTTTCATTCGTTCCGATCGCAATAACTTTTGCATACCAGGTCAAAATTTCGCGAGGTTTTCTCCACTGGAATCGTAATAAAATTCCGAACATTTTGGTACTGGTTTGGATAAATTCTAAGATTGTCCAATTTTTGGGTTTAAATTGTATTTAAATTCAAAAAGTGAGTGTTTTAACCCACTAACAACTTCTAAAATTTCTTATGCGTGTTAAATTAATTTCTGATGTGATTAGAAGTTTATTTATGACTGTTTGGCATATTTTTAATCGCCATCCCAGTTAAATTGAAATTATTGAATTATTTTGTTATTTAATTTATTATTGCATATAAACTGCCAGTTAAATTGTTATTTAATTTATTATTGCATATAAACCGCTAGTTAAATTGTATTTAATTTATTATTGAATATAAACTGCACGTAAATACCTGTTATTTTTTATCTGTTTATATTGAAGTTATTGATTAAATTGGATGATGTTTGTGATAAATGTTTGATGATTGATATTGGATGAATGGATGTTGTATTTTATATTGTAATAAACTGCAAGTTGTTATGGATTTTATTTCATTTAGGATTGCAGTTTGAAATGATATATAACCGTATTTATGTTTTAATTATGGATTGAAATGATAAATATCCGTATCACTTGACCATAGGATAGAAAATTATATACACACACCATGGTCTATATATAAAAATATTTTGAAATGATTATTATGGTTTTGTAAAGAAACATACGGGTTATATAAATATTGATTTCAGATGTTATATATAAATGTTATTTATTATTGATTGTTAGCTATGTGTAAATTCATTTGGAAATATAAAATAAGCCAAATAATAAAGTTTGATTGTTTTTAAATAATATGGTTAAGTACCTGTTTAAGTTATATTGTATATATAGAGTTTATAACGACTTAAATAAAATTAAGGTTGGAAGAAAAATATGAAATTGGTTTGAATTAAATTATTTAAGAACTATATTTGAATAAATTTGATTTAAAATTTAAATAAAATTAAGGCTTTAAAGGGTATGATTCTTATAACTTGATTTTGGTTTAGAGTGATTTGAATGAATATTTCAAGTATATTTAAATTTAAGGAAATATTCAGTCATTTGAAATTTGGGTTATAGTTAAATTATAATGGATTTATTAAGTAAAATATTTAAAAACTAAATAATAGAAAATTGAATTGCTGAATTGTAATTATCAAACTTAATTTTGAAATTGTTGAAACTTAAGGCTTGAAATATACTGAATTTGAAAGGGTTTATTTTGTGGATCAATCGGTTGTGAAAATAATATAATTTTGAATAGTTTATTTAGAAACTGGATTTGTATCGAAATTTAAGATTTGGGGTTTGGTTTAAATATAAAATTTTGGAATTCGAGTTGTTTTGGAATTGATTTGCGAAATTGAAGAAGGTATTTATTATATAAAGTATTTTAATATTTGAACCATTTAAGTGATGGAAGTTATGTTTCAAAGTTACGAATTTCAAAGTATTATGATTTAAGAATGTTATAATTTCAAATGTTTGGTTTCGAAGTGTTATAACAATGAAAGTGCTATGATTTTGAGAAAGAGGATATATTTGAAATAAAAATGATATTATATTATTTTGCGTTTTATGAAAATGATATCATATTGATATGGGTTTTAAAATGGAAATGATATCATATTTATATGGGTTTGAAATGGATATTATATTCTAGTTTTAAAGGTATAAACTATTTTGAAAAGACCGCGGTGTTATAATAACGTTTGGTTGTTAAAGAGACCGGGATCGGAAGTTGTCATACTCTCTGCCAACTCTGAAAACCACTTTAACAACAGTGTACGCGGTGGAGATTCCAGAATGAGGTAGGATGGCAGCGGCGTTTCCTTGAGGTATATACGTAGACCCGACTCCCGTGAGTTGGCATAAGGTGGCTAAAACAGAGCGCTTATGGGCCAGTAAGGTAGCCCCTCTTATCGGACACATCCCTTCGATATTATACTCTAACTTTTGAATTGATGGGGCCCTTAGGTTTTTTGGAGGTGTGCCTCGAGGTGGGCGGTAGCTGCGCACTATTCGCACCTTCAATCCGGACGTGTAATTGGTATATCTACCCTGGAATTGCCTAGTTGTGTCGTGTCACCTACCCTAACAAGCCTTGTACGAGTTTGATTTGTGTCGTACCTATAGAGTATCTTCTCGTAGTCTCCTGATAAGGAGATATGCAGGTACTTTATAGACTACTGGCACTATTACGTGTTAAGGTGGAAAATGTAAAGCCTTAACGCTATTTAAAAGTAAGTTTATTTTACTAATAGACATTATTATAATAGCCTATATTACTTCATAGTAAATAGTTTAACGGATCCTTAGGAGATGTGAATCTCGAGCATCTCTTAAGTTACTGCACTCACGTTTGACACTGGATAGGAGATGTCAAATCTCGTAAGCATCTCTAATGCCGTTCCACTCATATTATTTACCATTGATTTAAATTACATAAGATATTTTAGTTTTGACTCGAGTGTTTTGTCTTTTCAATTCGCTTGGGTCAGCCTGAGCATTTCAGGGTTTGAAGACTTTATTTCTGGAGGACGAAGACGAAGATTGTACTATTATTATTTCTTATATTATTCCACTACATTCACACTGTTCCGCTACATTATTTATTAGTCTCTGGTATGTGTAACTATGATATGTGTTGTATAAGTAAAATCAAATGTTGTAAAACAGCTTCATGAACTGTTTATTTGATTATTATATTTTATCGTTCCGCTACAAGATTCTGTTTTGTTTTTCTTTCTCTGCTTTTTCTTATTTACCCCAATAATAATCCGCTCTTTTGTATTATTTGAGTCTGACGTGTGCGGTTTATCGTTGATTTAAAGCATACAAAAAGGCGGGATGTTACACATGCTCAGTCGTATGATTATCCCTATGCAAGACCACTATCATTTTGCTTTAATAATGTACATATAGGGGACTCACTTGCTACTGATGTTACTGGTTGTGTTACAGGACCTGCATAGACCATATGCTTAAAAATGTGCTAAGAGTGATCAATGTAAAGCCTAAACGCTATTTTAGTACTTTATATTACTGATAGACATTACATATATAGCATATCTTACTAAATATAGATAGCTTAATGAATCCTTAGGAGGTCGAAAATCCATAACGTCTCTTAAGTTATTGTACCCTTATTTCTTAATTGGATTACTTCCATAAGAATGTATAATCCTGACTCGAGTGCATTGTTTTTCTTTATGTTCGGGTTAGCCTGAGTTGTTCAGTGTTTCAAAGACATTTGTTTTGAATATATTGGCCGAGTTGGAAGACCGTATTTATTAGTATTCTTCCGCTGCATTATTTTTTCGTGTTTCTTAAATATGTAAGTATAGTTATATTGTAAAAGAAAATCAAATGTATATTGTAAAACAACTTCATGAACTATTTATGTAACTACTATATTTTGTCATTCTACTATGAGATTCTGTGTATTATTCTCTTCTCTTCTTATATTCTTAAACAAAACCAATTGGCAATTTTTCTTTTGGACTATTTAAGTCGGACATGTGTGGTTTATTGTTGACTTGAATCATCCAAAAATGGCAGGTCGTTATAGCTCCATAACACCAATGTCAACCTAGAAAAACTCGGCTTGATCCGAGCATTATAATAAAACAACACCCAGGTCGGTTTGGAAAATCAGTATAAGAAAACTCAAGGGGTATGGGAAACATAAAATAATATATGGGACCACGTTGCAAAACACTAAACAGGGTTTCACCATACAAGAACAGCCTCCATACATAAGAGAATGGACAAATAACAGAAACAATGCAAACATAAAGGATGGACACAAGTAAGGACAAATCCCATACTTGAAGAATATTACAAAATCCAAAATTGAAGAAAGGAAAAAAATAATTGAACACAGAGAAGAACATAAGGCACTTCTCGATACAAAAAAGCAACTCCAAGGTTAGAGTTGAAACAAGGAGAATGAATTTACCCAACATAACTAGGAGGGTGTGCCACCCTACATCGAAAGTATACCATTAGATAAAATATACTTTAAAGCCCATGCCAAACACGCAACACTCTCGGGAACTTCCAAGCTGGACCCCATACGACTTAATGTAGATACCCAAATATAATCTTTCCACCGCAGCATGCTACCAACAAATCTATAGATTAATGTAAATATACCCTAATGGGTGCGACCCACATGGCTTGGCTCCCACTCACTATTTGGTTTTAGTCCAACATGATGTTGGATGCCAATGCTCAAAATGAAGAACAACTTTTCTAATATCGAGGAATCACGAGAAGGATGTTAAAATCGATAGTCAATAAATCAACTATTGAAAACAAACTAGTGCAACTCGAGGAAAACAATGAAGCCAGATAAGCTAGTGCAGTGTTGCTATCTGTCTTGATATGACAACATTCTTAACATTAAGAATAGCAAGATTTTTAATGCTTCAAATGAGCAAATAAATCGTCTTAAATCAGTGAAACACAAAGAAGGATATCGAAATCGATAGTTCAGAAATCAACTATCAGGAATAAACGAATGGTGCATATGGGAATTAAATCAGCATACACTTACCACCAATAAATTAATCAAGCTCTTAGAACATTTGATTCTCACTTGTGCTTGATTTTCACATCACAAATACTTACAAAACACTTTAAATACACTCTTTAAAAATACTCTTTTAAAAGGCAAATTACATTTCAAGCGTAATAAAAAGAAGGGTCAAACAAATATTATTAAAATATTGTTTACTCTAAACCCATAACAAATTACACATAGCTTGATTTTTACACATTCCTTTTTGCAGATTTACCACACTTATAAACATAAAAAAACATTTATTATCCCGAAAGATAATAAATAAATTTAAATAATATTATTAATTTTTTAACAATGTTAATCATCTTGAAAAATAATTGATATAATTCTTTTATAATTTTTAGAACCATATTAATTATCCCAAATGATAATGGATAAAATTATAAAATTTGTATACATTTAAAACATCATTAATTATACCGAAGGATAATAAATCAAATTTATAAACTTTTTATAAATTTAAAACAACATTAATTATCCCAAAAAATAATTAATCAAATTTATTTTTTTGAGAAATGTGTGATCCTCTATAAAAAGTGGAGAGCACACATGCAACTATATATATCACAAAAATAAGGCGCTGCCAACATTCCTGGCAAGTAACAAAACTAGATACGAGTATCAAAAAAGCTCAGGTATCCCTAAGATGAATTCCGGCAAGGCCACCACCCATCACACCTTGATATCGAGCTCCGGCATGGCCACCGCCTGATATTAACGTGTTAGAAGTACCTAAAAACTAAAGAAAATCCAATAATACTATATGTCGTCGCAAACTAAGAAGGAAGCTCGATGCATCTGGATCAGAAGGAATGGAGAAGCATCTACTCTAAAGTGGAACTAAATACGACATTGAATGGAAAATCCACTCTAGAGACTCTGTACAAAGGAAGAAGTGCCAAGTAGAAGAGTAGATCCTCTTGAAAATAGTATGCCACAATAGAGATCAAAGTATCTTGTATCTGTGGTGAAACTGAAAGTAATCCAGAGTGGAAAACTCTGCTCTGGTGACCTCTCTACAATATGAAATCCTTCAATCTGAAGACATGAGTACCTGCAAAATGAACTTGACACCCTATCACCCATATACCTATGTCTGAAGGATGACTAAGGAAGAAGTTAGGATGATACGTATATATGTATATTTATATAGTTTATATACATATATATGTATAGATGAGGTAGGAAATAGCGACCTAAATAAGACTAATTGGACAAATGCAATAGAATTAAATTACCTATAAACTAATACCAACAATGACAAGAATAATTGAAACAAATCCTAAAAGATTCTTATGAACCTTTAATCATAAGTAAATTATGATTAACAGTGAGATCATCATATAAATATGAAAAATATATTAATACTATTATCGTTAATGTTAAATATATTATTGTTGTGTTTAAATAAGTTAATATTACAACTAATCTTATTAAGATACCTTGTAAATAGATTATTTTTAGCAAATTTATATTTGGGTTAGAAATCCAATTAAAAAAATAAAGAAAATGTAAAAATCAATTTGTTAAAATGACTATTTTTTTTATTTCTTTCAAAATATACCTAATAATGAATAAAGGGTCTAGTAAAAATCTAATATTCTTTCTGAACCTAAATCTAAAATTATTCCAGTAGAAGTCGCAATTCGAAATTTTACTTATTTATATAAATTTATAGTCATTTATATAAATTTTAGTTATTATATAAATACCAGTAAAAATATGAAATTAATCAAATTTATAGCCATTTATAAATTTAAAACAACTTTAATTAACCTGAAAGATAATTAATCAAATTTATAACTTCTTTATTAATTACAATCAACACTTAACCTTTATTTTCAAAATTCTTGAAGTATTTGAAAATAAATTTTAAACAACTTTCATAGTGTAAAAACGCGATCAAACATTCATTTTGTAAAAATACAAGCACAAGTTCAACACATTTACATGATTCAAACAGTATGTCACAAATATTTCAACCAAACATACATATGAGCAATATAAGAATGTAAATAAATCATATTGGCGAGAAACCCCTTAGGATCTCTCTACAAAAATCCCTTGTAAATCATATATATATATATATATATATATATATATATATGCACTTTAAAGTGTCTCGCAGCATCCTATTCACTACGAAAAAATTCCGATTTATTCTTTTTGTCTCTTGCAACACAATGGTTATTTTTGTCATTCGTAATCAAGTGGGATCAAACATGATATACAGTCATATGGGTTCCCTGTAATCATACAATGCGTCATCTGCTTTCCAAAGAGGGAACCCAAACAATTCAAACAACCAATAATAAACTATCGTCCAAGCATTCAACAATAATCTATAATAACGCAAATATCATAGTCTATTTAAAGGTGAACTAATTCCCAAAATTCTAGTTAACGCTTTTGTGTTCTGTTTCGATCTAAAATTGAACAAAGTTCGATTTTTGCTTAAAATTACACTTGCTCCAAATTCAAAAAAAATCTAATTCTAATGTAAAGATAAAAATCTCACGAGTACAACGTAACCAACCATGATGAAATCTGACCTCATATGAGCAAGATATTAGTTTTATTAGTTTTTGAGATTAAATAATTAATTAATTACTCAAACAATTAGTTAATCCCTAATCACCTAATCAATTTTCAAATCCTTCTTCCCTAAAATAAGATTCCAGCTCCTATGCACATGTACACATCTGTACACCCATTAATGTCGATCTTCCCATGCCATTTTTATAAAATCTCGTAATTTGGCATTAGTTATTTAATTACTCGGTTAATTAATTAGGCTACAAAATAGAATTTGCACAAACAATGAAAATTGAACACAAAACTTGAACCATTATGCTCATGGCGAAATTCTAAGCAACTATCATATTTAGGGTTTTGCAATCGAAGTCCAAAAGAAGAAGTTAGGACGAAAATGAATTCGAAGCTAAAATAAATAAATAAGAAAAATTGACATTTTTAATTATTTAGCTGGGGCCTATAGGTCAACTCGCATATTAGAGCGGTCGACCCCTAGGAAGGGGGCGGTCGACCGCTTCATGCGTAGCGGCTCTAGTAAATCTAGGGCATGTATGGTTTGGATTTAATATTTTAAATCGAACTGTTGAGGTTGATTCTAACGCCTATAAATTCAAGTATAACCCTCCCTTTTCTTCTCATATTTTCCTAGAAGCAATAGCAAAGCTCTGTCGTTTCTCCTCTTTACTTTCTTTCTAAATTATGAAAATAAGATACACACACACACACACACACACACACATATTCATACAAATTGGAGAAGAATGGAAATCTAATAAAAAAGGATAAGAGAAGAGAATCATTATATGCCTATTTGGGGTAATTTATTTATATTTGTATATTCATATCTATTTTCTCTCTCAATCCGAATCTCTTCCCAGATTTGTAATTCTGATGAATGTATACATCATTTTATACATATCTCTTGATTAAAGAGGATTTGGATATGAACCAAAGGTTCTACTTTGGATTTGGAGTTTTGGATCGCTTTTAAAAAGTGAGTGGAAAAATTTATAGATTGTTACAATATAAAAATTATCCCATTAGTGTTTATTTGATTTTTATGCCTAATTGGATAATTGTATATAAGCTGTAGGAAACAAATTGAATATAATATGAATAAAATAAGTATCGCCTACATATTCTTGTTTATGAATTGATTTAAAATTATTTACAATTGATCCAGAAATCAGTCTCAAAAGTATGGATTTAGAATTTTGATTTCAATGAAATTTATTCCAGGTCTGAAATAGGTTGTATAATAATGTTATTAATTTGGATTATTACGCTAATCTTATTGGAATATAAACTTTCCTACGTTTGGAATTGTCGGAATTTAGAACCATTTAATATTTGTAAATTAGTTTAATTTCTTTCCCTTTTTGGAAAAGTATAGCATTTGGTCTAGCATGGAATATATGCAAATAAAAAGAGAAAGAGACGTGTAAAGTATGAAATCATTATAGTTTACACTGTCTTTTTCGGTAACAAAAGGAGATCTTTATAATTTCAAACTACTAATCTTTGCTAATCTTTGTTTTGGACTAATTTATGGAAACTATAGCGGATAATCTTTTTAGATATGATTCCAACAATCGAACATGGAAAAGAATATTTAGTGAAGACATATCACTAAAATATACATAATAAAATTAGATATTTGTATGCAATTTACTGCGCTTGTAATAATTAACTACAAAGCTAATAACGAGCTTACATGCAATATTCATGTAGGATAATTAATTAATGACAAAGGAATTTAAAAGGTTGTAACTCCAATAAATGGTAATAAATATGGGAGTTGCAATAACTTGATAGGGTAAGTGGATTTATGGGACTGGTAAATAAAGAAGTTGAATTAATAACTATGGAATAGATATAAAAGGCTACTAATTTGAAATTAGTAATCATATATAAATGTTTTAGGAAATGTCCATTAGGATTTTATGGAAAATTTGACATTTATGAGCATTAAAAGAGGATTTATGGGTAGATAAGTATTTAAGGTAAACCTTATTGCCTTAAATAAAAATATGAAATTAGCAAGCTAAGTCCAATATCTACCTAAGATAATATAAGTAAACACTTAGGACGATTAATTAAACTTAGTAGGTTAGTGATGCGAGGTCCGTAAAGTCACTCGACGAAAGACAGCTCTTCACTATAAGGCTACCAGTAGTCGGGTGCACTTACTACTGATGTGAGATATCACTAATCCTAGGAACTGTGACGACATGAGAGATTGGGCTTGCTTTCTTAATTGGAAAGTATTAAATGGTCCAAATTAGGAATTATAAGCGGTGAGGGATATCTCCATAGGGATTCGCTTCTGGTTTAAGGTATTAAATGGCTGTAAGATCCACCTCTCTTCAAGAAGGAAGTACAAGTAACTGTTGAAACCTCGCTTACGACGTTTCATACTTATGATATTTTGACTACGACAACTATATACGTTGATTTTCTATACTTGCTTGTGGTTGCAGGAATATCTATAAGACCGGATTCAAATGAACTTCATGCTGCATATATGTTGTATTGAGTTGTTGTTTAGAATTGAAATAATGTTAAAATCTCTCCTTTAGATATATATATATATATCGACACGTACACATACACACATGCATAAGAGCAAAATTGTATTTTCAGGTCAAATTCAGATGTCTGAATTGACCATTTCAGACGTCTGAAACTGTAATCTAATTTAAATTTTCATACAATATTCAGATGTTTGAATTGTAAATTTCAGACGTCTGAATCTGGTCAAAAATGACCTATTTCCTATCTGGATTGCACGTTACCAATTTTAGAAATCTGAATTATTATTTTCAGACATCTGAATTCCTACAACGGCTATATTTTTGAATAGTCATTTCTCTTCCATGAAGAGATACAACTTTTTATTAATAGATATGTCCATACTCTTTCATGATAACTATTCACGAAAGATTACACCTCTTTATACTCTATATAAACATGTTAGAATCATCAGTTTTATTCACCTAATCGATCTAACTCTTTCTATTCTTATATCACTTTGATTCTAACTCTCTTGTGCATTCAAGTTCATGTAAAATCATTCATCTACTTCCATACTCTTCACATACATACATATATATACATATACATACATACATATATATATATATATATATATCAAAAGGAGAAGATTATAGGAAGGTTGTACTATCAAAAGACAAATTCGTGTTATTGAGAACACACTGTGTCAAATACTCTTTGTATAAGTCGAAGTCCTGTTCTGCTGTTTAGGCCAAAGTCCTCTTCGGCTGTTGAGTCATCGAAATCCTGTTCTATTGTTCAGGTGTTGTAAACCTATTCCTCCGGGTTAAGTGATGATTATTATTAATAAAATTCCACAAGGAGTCTAGGACTGGACGTAGAACGAGAAATTCGAACCAGTATAAAAATTCATGGTGTGCTCATTTTTCATTTACTTTGCTATTGTCATTTATTCCCGCATTTAGATTTAATTATATTCCATATTACACGATCCTAAGCTACAGCTAGCCACGCAGTAGTCACTTTCATTTGGTATCAGAGCCTGGCATCTTATAACCGTTACATAGCTATCTGATATCTTGCTAATATGGAAAACAACACCAGCACTACCACTAACACTAGTTTTATTGAAGGTCAATCTACTGCACGACCTCCACTATTCAATGGCATGAATTACAACTATTGGGCAACACGAATGCGTATTTATATGCAAGCCTGTAGTTTTGATGCATGGAATGTTACAAAAGCAGAATATACTGCACCTACTACTGAATATACTACATGGACAACTGAACAAAAACAAGATGCTTCTGCTAATGCTAAAGCAATGAATATGTTGTTTTGTGCATTAGATAAAAATGAATTTAACCAAGTTAGCATATGTAACACTGCATATGAAATATGGAGGATGCTAAAAGTCACTCATGAAGGTACTAACAAGGTTAAACAAAGTAAAATATCTATGCTTAAGAATCAATTTCAAAATTTTAGGATGAAACAAGATGAAACTATAAATGATATGTACTCCAGATCTCAAGATATTCATCATTCTTTACTAGGACTAGGAGAAATATACTTCGATTTTGATATTGTTTCAAAAATCCTTAATTCTTTAACGGATTAATGGGAAAGAAAAGTCTTAGCTATTGCAGAAACTAATGATCTCTCTACCATGAAACCAGAAGAGTTAATAGGAAATCTAGTGTCCTATGAAGTGAATTTGCAGGCTTAAAGAGTACAAGCTCAAGACAAAAAGAATATGACATTTCATGCATAAGAAGAAGAATCAAACTCGGATGAAAGAAGACTTAGCATTCATTGCTAAAAACTTTAAAAAAATTCTGAAGAACAGAAAAGGAAATCGAAACAAAGGAAAAGAAACTTCAACAACAACACAAATAAGCCATCTTCATCTGTACTAGAATGCTTTAACTGCCACAAGAAGGGGCACATGCAAAAAGATTGTCCAGAACAAAAGAAAACATATCATAATAAAAATCGAAAGGACAAGTTTAAAAGAAAAGCATTTTCAGTAACATGGGATGATTCAGATTCTTCCTCTTCAGAAAGCAACAGTGACAGTGAAAATGAACAAGCAGATGTTTGTTTCATGGCTATAGAGAATAAGGTAAATGATCTTACTTTTGATGATATGATTGAAATTAATTCAAAACTTCTTGATACCTTAAAAAGTATCAAAATAAAATATAAAGAGACTCTAGAAAATCAGAGAAAAGCAGAATTCGAGAGAGATATGCTTAATGATAAAAAGAAAATATTAGAAGAAGAACTTGGAAAACTTCAAGATACCTTCTCTAATGATAACTCTCAACTTACTTTATTGAGTCAAGAAATTGAAACTCAAAAAGAAAAGAATGATTCTCTTGTCTCTAAAAACTATGAGCTAAAAACAAAGATCAAAATGATAGAATTAAATAATACTTGTCTTAAAACCAAGTTAGAAAATATTTCTAGAAATGTTTCTAACTTTAATAAATGTGGAGAAACTCTATCCAATATTCTTGAAAACTCTCAATCCACTTCTAATAAAAAGGGTTTACGATATTCTAAGAAATTAAAGACTCCATCTAAAAAGGAAATTAGGAGAAATATTTCTAATAGTACTACTCGTCCAAAGAGGAACAATAATTTAAAAATCATAAAAATATGGGTTCCTAAAACAAACAATAGTTTGATTAGGAATAAATATATAAATACCTTTTTGGAAACTGTTCATAGAAATATAAATTATATTTTTTAAAGGGGATACTGAACCCACTTGGGTTTGGTTCCCTAAGACCTAACTCTTAGGACCTTATCACAAAGTGGGTACCAATGTTATTATTATTTTTGCAGGGCCCACTTAAAAAGAGAGGAAAATGGATACTCGACGGCGGTTGCTCAAAACATATGACTGGAGACAAAAATATGCTATCAAACATTACTTACTCAAATGGAGGCTCTGTCACTTTTGAAGACAATTCCAAAGTCTATATCATTAGAAAAGGCGACGTCAGCAATGTCGGTACATCTAATTTACCTCTTATTTCCAATGTTTTACTAGTCAAAAATTTAAAATACAATCTTTTAAGTATCAGCCAGTTGTGTGACAAAGGATTCAAAATCTCTTTTGCTGAAGATAAATGTAGCATTTTTGATAAAAATCAAAATCTTATATTTGAAGGAAATAGAGAAATAGAGACAGAAATATCTATACTCTGAATATGAAAATCAATCACACTTCAGATATGTGTATAATAGCTTATGAAAATGATCCTTGGCTATGGCACAAAATATTCTATCATATCAACTTCAAAACTATAAACAATCTTCCTAAAAATGATTTAGCCAGAGTTTTACAAAAAATGAACTTCAAAATCAATAATATTTATGATGCATGTCAATTAGGAAAATTAACCAAATCATCTTTTAAATCTAAGAAAGTTATTTCTACATTACAACCACTTGAATTACTACACATGGATCTGTTTGGGCCAACCCAAGTTCAATCCTTAAACCACAATAGATATGTGTTTGTAATCGTAGATGATTTTTCTAGATATATTTGGACCATTTTTATGAAAAATGAAAGCGATACGTTTGAGCTTTTTAAAATTTTTGTCAAATGAATCCAAAATTTAAAAGGCTTAAAAATAAAAAACATAAGAAGTGATCATGGAGGAGAATTTGAAAATGAAGTTTTTGACCATTTTTGTAAAAAGAAAGGAATTTCTCATAATTTTTCGTTCCCTAGAACTCCACAACAAAATGGAGTTGTAGAACGTAAAAACAGAACTTTACAAGAATGTGCACGAACCTTGTTAAATGGAAGCACTCTTCCAAAACATTTTTGGGCAGAAGCTGTTGCAACTACTTGTTATGTTTTGAATCGTGTTTCTATTCGACCTCTCACAAAAAATATTTCTTATGAACTTTTTACTGGAAGAAAACCAAAGATTTCTTATTTCAAAGTTTTTGGTTCAAAATGTTTTATATTAAATACAAAAGATCAGCTTGGAAAATTCGATGCGAAATCCGACGAAGGAATCTTTCTAGGATATTCATATCGTAGAAAAGCTTATCGTGTATTTAATGAAAGATCAAATACCATTGAAGAAACATTACACGTATCTTTCGTTGAAAATTTTCAACAAAAACCAAGTATAAAAGATGATGAAGATTTTCCGGATAACATCACAAATACAGAAACTACAAATCTTGAAAATGATGAAAACATTGTTTATAATAATAATGATGAATTAGGATCTCCATCAAAAATATTACGGGATCATCACGTTCAAAATGTTATCGAAGAAATTAATTCAAACGTACGAACTAGAAGTCAACTAAATAAAATGGGCCATGTAGCATTCCTTTTAAATATCGAAACAAAGAATCCCAAACCACAGACGACTACTGGATAATTGCAATTGAGGAAGAACTAAATCAGTTTGAACGCAATGAAGTTTGGGAATTAGTTCTTAGACCAAGTGACCAAACTATTATTGGAACAAAATGGATCTACAATAACAAAGTAGATGAACAAGGAAACATTACTAGAAATAAAGCAAGGTTAGTTGCATAAGGATACAATCAAGAAGAAGGAATTGACTATGAAGAAACTTTTGCTGTTGCAAGACTAGAAGCAATACGGATCTTAATGGCCTGTGCATGTTTTCACAATTTCAAACTTTATCAAATGGACGTTAAAAGTGCTTTTCTGAATGGTTATATAAAAGAAAATGTGTGTATTGAACAACCTCCCTTATTTATTCATGAGAAATTTCCATATCATGTCTACGAACTTAAGAAAGCCCTATATGGTTTAAAACAAGTACCACGTGCTTGGTATGATCGACTAAAGACATATCTAATTTCTTTGGGATTTCAAATTAGGAAAGTTGATCAAACACTTTTTATTAAACATTTGAAAAAGGATATTTTAATAGTTCAAATTTATGCTGATGATATCATTTTTGGTTCTACCAATGACAAGTTGTGTCAGGACTTCTCCAAAATAATGACCAAGGAATCTGAAATGTCTCACATGGGAGAACTAGCATATTTTCTTGATTTACAAATTAAACCACTTCAAAATGGGATTTTCATTTATCAAGAAAAATATTATGATAACTTAATCAAACGATTCAGAATAGAAAATACTTCTGCCAAACCAACTCCGGTGAGTACAACAACACATCTTGAAAAAGATGATAGTGGCAAAAGTGTTGACCAAAAATTGTACCGAAGTATGATTGGATCATTACTATATTTAACGGCAAGTCGACCTGACATAATGATGAGTGTATGTTTGTGTGTTATATTTCAGGCCAACCTAAAGGAATCACATTTAAGAGCCATGAAACATATATTTCGTTATCTCACGAACACCAAGGATTTCGGTCCGTTCTATCCTAAAGAATGTCCATTCGAGTTAGTTTCATATAGTGATACTGACTTTGGTGGTTCTCGAACAGAACGAAAAAGCACAAGTGGTACGTGCCATTTTATTGGAAAATCACTCGTATCTTTGTTTACTAAGAAACAAAAATGTGTTTCTCTTTCGACATGTGAAGTAGAATATATTTCTGCTGCTTTGGCTTGTGCTCAAGTAATATATATGCAACAGACACTTAAAGACTTCAATATAAATTTAACAAATTCACTATATATTGTGACAAATCTAATGCTATTAACTTGTCTAAAAATCCTATCAATCATTCACGAATAAAACATATTGACATTCGTCATAATTTTCTTCGTGATAATGTTGAAAGGGGAACAATAAATTTGGATTTTGTTTCTTCTGAAAATTAGTTGGCTGACATTTTTACAAAACCTCTTTTGGAAAATGTTTTTATCAAACTCAGACGAGAGCTTGGTATCGTCTCTGTTAAACTTTTTTTTTTGGCAAAGCCAGCCTGTTTTTATAGTGGACAGTCCACTTTCATTAATCCGTAATCAACATACAAATAAAAGATACAAAACACAGAACAGAGAAACTACCCACTAACATATTTTATAACGCGACAACAACAGGGATAATTTTCAAAATAAGTTGAGAGAGAGAAGACGATGACCGCGCAAATCTTCTCGAGTTCCTTTCCTCCCATATCACTGCTATCGATAGCTTGAGGTAATAGAGAAACCGCTTGGTCGACATGGTTTTCCACCTGGTTAAATGGAAAATCCTAATCCATTCCAACTTGAAATCACGATGCGGTGGCTTCTCATGTATTCGATGAAGAACTTCCTTCCATAAATGAAAAGAAAATTGGCAATTGAAGAATAAATGTCCAACATTTTCCGCATCCCAGTTGCAAAGTATGCACACTAAATGTTCGATTAATTTCCTTCTAACAAGATTGTCTTGAGTGTGAATAGCGTTCATCAGACATTTCCAAAGCAGCAAATTATGTTTTTGTTTCGATCCAGACTTCCATA
Organism: Allium cepa; assembly: GCA_030765085.1. NCBI lineage: Eukaryota > Viridiplantae > Streptophyta > Magnoliopsida > Asparagales > Amaryllidaceae > Allium > Allium cepa. The sequence continues at coordinate 794,859,241 of CM060929.1, read as the reverse complement.
TACGAGCGTGCCAAGGAAATGAAGAATAGTATTGATTTTGTATTATAGTTCTGTAAACTATGGCGATGCTGTGAAGTTTTCCATTCCAGCTGAGCCCAACATGATCCATATGCTTATAAGAATCAGTAATTGAAGACCATAGATTGTTCAGCACAGGCGAACTGACATGAGGTAAATGCAGAACATCATTGATAAAAAAACATTAGCATTAGCATTAATGGGAATACCAGAGTTAAGTAAAAGATTATAATCATTATGATGAGAGAGAATCATTCCTGGAGCACACCAGGGGGAGTACCAAAAGGAGTTCACAGTGTTGCATTGAACCATAGGCAAGTAATATCTTCTATTAGCCAGAAGTCTTTTCCATAAAAAGCTATTAGAATTGTTAGCTTCCATAGTCCAAAAATTGCTACCCTTAAGATTGTATTGCCTATTCCAAATTTCCCACATCCCCATGCTATTACTGAGTAATTTGTTAACAAGATGGGATGTAGTAGCAATATTCCAATATTTTAGATTAATGATACCCAGGCCTCCCTTATTTAAAGGAGCAATAATTTTCTTATAAGCAATTGGTATGAGTTTAGAGGAGAAAATATTTTCATGCCAAAGGAAATGATTAAATGCTCTATTTAGCATATTAATAAGTTTATAAGGAATGATGAAAAGTTTAAAAAAATATGCACACATAGCAGAGGCAACACTCTAAATGATGACAAGCCTACCAGCTTGCGAAATTTTAGTACAATTATAATTATTGAGCTTATTAGTAATTTTTTCATATAAAGGAAGGCATTGAGCATTGGTAATTCTAGCCTTACACATAGGAGCACCAAGGTGCATAGCATTTTGATCAATTGCTTGAAGACCAGAAACCAGAAGGATATTCTGGTAAGTGATATTAGATACCCCAGCAATATTAATTTGAGATTTACTTTTATTTATATTTAGGCCTGTCATTTTGTTAAATTTTTGAAAGATAGTAAACACATTAGTGATGGATTTAATGTTTGGTTTAGTGAAAAGCAGGAGATCATCAGCAAACATTAAAGTAGATATATGATGTTTCTGACACTTTGGGTGATAATCAAAAATTTTTTTATGGCATTCAACACCAATTAATTGGGTAAGCACCTCTATAACTAAAATGAATAAGGAAGAGGAGATAGGATCCCCTTGCCTTATTCCTTTTTGAGTTTTGAAATAACCAAATGACTCACCATTTATAGATAAGGAGACATGCACAGTAGATATGCATGTATATATCCAAGCTAAGAAAGGTAAAGGAAAGTTCATCTTGGACATAATGGATATGATAGCCTCCCAACTAACAGAATCATAGGCTTTATGAATATCCAGCTTCATAAAACATCTAGGAGAAATGTTTTTCCTATTGTATCCTTTAATCAGCTCTTGGGAGAGTAATATATTATCAATAATAGATCTACCAGTAACAAAACCATTTTGGTCAGGAGATATTAGCTCGGCAAGGCAATTTTTCATTCTAGAGGATAATATTTTTGCAATACATTTATATATGACATTACAACAGGCAATGGGCCTGAACTCAGTAACAGATTGATATCTTTTATGATATCTTTTATATTAATGTTTCTGCTTATCTTTGCATTTCAAAACTCTTATCTCTCAGGTAACTAAAACTAACTTCCGTTTGCAACCACTTATTTTATTTGCCTTTAAATATGTGTATATTACTGATTTAAACTTTTTAGCCACAATTTATTTGAACTAAAATTCTATTTTTAAACTTTTTACTTTCTTTTATACGCACAAATTCTATTCTTCTTTTTACCAAAAGAATTATCACAATGGAGTTCAACATGATTTTTCCCCTTCTCTCTATGGCATCAAACAACAATTCTGACTCTGACAACTCACCCTTATCCTTCATACGAACCATCTGGTTATAATCCAAAAAATAAGAAATCTCGACGATTTCTTTTCTTTGGTTCTCCATCCACAAAATAAAAAATAGCTGAGATTCATCATTACCAGAAAGAACATTTGGATTTGTAACGAGAGATGTATTACGAACAGAAAGTTAATGCCAAACGGCTTAGTTTCATTGAACAAGTGGCATTAAAATTCTATGGTACATCTCCAAAGAAAGATGTAGTTCAACCTTCTACTTCGAATCCATAGGAGCCTAGTCCACAACGTCCTCCGGTTTCACCAAACTCTTGGGAACATCTACCATATTGGTCTCCATTGCGACCATACACAGAGATAACCAAGATTGAACCGAAAGAGTGCAAGACTTCAACTGATTCGGACTAATGATTTCATTTATCTATATTTGTTGTTAAGTGATCATATTTGTATACTAAATCATTCAAATATTAACTTAATCTATTTCTTTTTTTTCCATTTTTTCAAAGGTCTGAAATATATTTTCATAAATATTTCAGGCGTCTGAAATAGAGGTTTCAGACTTCTGAATATTGTAGTAGAAGAATTTTTTCTTCAGATTCAGATGTCTGAATCCAAAATTTCAGACGTCCGAATATAGCCTAAAATGCACTATTTTCTTTCTGACTCGATTTTCTTCGATTTAGACGTCTGAATTGTATATTTCAGACGTTTGAAAAATCTATTGGCTTTTCAAAATTGAATTGCTTTTGCACGTTTCTCAAGGTAACTACCCCTTTATTCATCCCCTACCTTTCTTTTATCTTCATTCCTCATCTTCTTTTTCAGTCTTTCCCCATTAAAAATCAAATCTTTCTTCCTCATATTCACAAATGGCTCCAAAATCAAAATGATCAAGGCCATCTACTTCATCATCTACCCCAAACATCGATCAGTGGCTATGGAATGAGCAAGCAAGACAACGTTTTGCTCAAATGAGTAGATCTAATTTCTTTCCAGGCGCTTTCATAAAATTTAAAGAATTTGAAGCTTATTGGATTCAAAAAGTTGTAAGAGCAAATGGGTTAGAATCTCTTGTCTCTTTTGCTGTGAACGGTATCAAAATTAATCATCTTTTGGTTAAATTGTTCTATGCTAATATGAATTTGGATGATCATACTCCTCAGAATCGCAACGATTGTATTTGGACATTAGTTTGTGGAGTTAAAATCTATCTACCACTTACTAGACTTGGTGAAATTCTTCAATGTCCATCAACGGGGACTGATTTGGATGTGATTGACATTTCTTTAAACTTGGATGATAGAGACGAGGTCTCCCATCAATTCTTGAATGATGACATTACTAGACTTACTTCCATTCAACTCTGCCCATAAGCTCGTATTCTCCACATAGCTTTGATTCGATCCGTTATTCCACAGACAGGAAGTTATCAAGTTGTTAATAAAAATAAACTTCCAAGCCCTCTATGCTATGTACTCCGGTCAACCCATCAATTGGGCTCAAATGATTTTGGAAGAATTCATGGTTGTTAATCGACGAAGACGATATAAGACCTTTAATTATGATGCTTATATAATGAAGATTCTCCAAAATTTTAACATTCCTTTTCCTAATTCCGAATTCACATCAATCAAAGAACTTGGGTCAAAGACATTGGGGCTTATGGGTTTTCCAAAACGACCGGCAAGTTTGGCATACATCTTTTTTCAAGAATGCGTTGCCAACCGTGATCAAAACCAACCCAACCTCGTCATCAAATTCCACATGCTCAACCAATTGCTCCTCCCTCAGAAGACGAAGACGATGATGAAATAGTTATTCTTTCTCTCTCTAGCTCATGAAATGCTTTAGTAGCTCTTTCCCAAAACTAAGAAAGCTTAAAACCCGAATGGTACATCTTGAAAAGAAAACTGAAAAACGTTTTGATTTCATTCGCGGCTTTCTAAACAAAATTTAGGAACGTATTGGTTGCTCCACCTCATCATCTACCAAAGTTTTCAACCCCGCTCTATTTCAATGGTCATCAAGCTCGGGGAACAACAATGGTGAAGATGAAGATGATGATGATGATGATGTAGGAAGTGATTCAAGTCCTAGATTTTAAATTCCTTAGATGTTATTCAGTTTGTTTTGAACTATTTTATTGTTTCTTATTTCTATCTTCTATCATGAACTCCTTAATTATTTGCTGGTTTGTAGTATGCTTTGAATACTCCAATTTTCTTTATCTATTGTTCATTTTTTCCTTTTGCGACGCCAAAGGGGGAGAAGGTGTTGATATGATCTACATATTGTTTATCTATTCTAACTTGCTTTTTGGCAGGGGAGCTTTTAAATAGGGGGAGTATATGTGTGTGTGTATATATATATATCTCGTGTTATATAGTTGCCATCGTCAAAAAGGGGGATAATGTTGAAACCTCATTTATGACGTTTCATACTTATGATATTTTGACTACGGCAACTATATACGTTGATTTTCTATACTAACTTATTGTTGCAGGAATATCTACAAGACCGGATTCAAATGAACTTCATGTTGCATAAACGTTGTATTGAGTCGTTGTTTAGAATTAAAATAATGTTAAAATCTCTCCTTTAGATATATATATTGACACGTACACATATGCACAAGAGCAAAACTGTATTTTCAGGTCAAATTCAGACATCTGAATTGACCGTTTCAGACGTCTGAAACTGTAATCTAATTTAAATTTTCATATAATATTCAGATGTCTGAATTGAAAATTTCAGACGTCTGAATCTGGTCAAAAATGACCTATTTCCTTTCTGGATTGCATGTTACCAATTTCAGAAGTCTGAATTCTTATTTTCTGACGTCTGAAATCCTACAACAGCTATATTTTTAAATAGACAGTTCTCTTCCATGAAGAGATACAACTTTTTATTAATAGATATGTCCATACTCTTTCATGATAACTATTCATGAATGATTACACCTCTTTGTACTATATATAAACATGTTAGAATCGTCAATTTTATTCACCTAATCGATCTAACTCTTTCTAATCTTATATTACATTGATTCTAACTCTCTTGTGCATTCAAGTTCATATAAAATCATTCATCTACTTCCATACTCTTCACATACATACATACATACATACGTACGTACATACATACATACATACATACATACATATATATATATATCAAAAGGAGAAGATTATAGGAAGGTTGTACTATTAAGAGACAAATTCGTGTTATTGAGAACACACTGTGTCAAATACTCTTTGTATAAGTTGAAGTCCAATTCTGCTGTTCAAGCAAGTAAAGTCCTCTTCGGCTGTTGAGGCATTGAAATCCTGTTATGTTGTTCAGGTATTGTAAACCTGTTCCTCCAGGTTAAGTGAGGATTATTGTTAGTGAAATTCCAGAAGGAGTCTGGGACTGGACGTAGAACGGGAAGTTCGAACCAGTAAAAAAATTCCTAATGTGCTCATTTTTCATTTACTTTGCTATTATCATCTATTTCCATATTTAGATTTAATTATATTCCATATTACACGATCCTAAGTGATAGCTAGCCACATAGTAGTTACTTTCAGTAACCTAGTGAGATTCTAAATAAACAAGGATGTCTTTAAAAAGGTTTGCTTGGATGCTGAGGTATTAGGCGACTATAGGGCCCGCCTCCTTACTTATAGAAGTAACCTGATGAGACCTCATATATATAATTAAGAGTGACAATGAATATCTCAGGAATTGTTTGTTTAAGTTCTGGGGTATTAACTGACTGATGGGTTTGCCTCTTTCTTATAAAAGAAGTATTAAGTAGCTGACTGAGATTTCTAAGCAATGTCAGCTAGATAGTACTAGTGAGGAATCTGCCTTGGGGTTTAGTATTAAATGACAAAGGCCTACCTATAAATAAGTGTTAAATGGTCAGGGGTCTTCCTAATCCTTATTAATAAGGTATTAAGTGGGTTGGGTATAGCCTCTCACATTGCTAAGGCCATAATAGCGATAGTATCAATGAGGAGCACGCTTTGAAAATAGATATTAAATGATGTCGTCTACCTTAATTAAGGTATTAAATGACCATTCTGCCTATTTTCCAATAAAAGGTACTGAGTGGCTTAGGTATTGTTTATTGCATGGCTATGATTTTATCGGCGATAGATGCGGTAATAATTGGACATTAATTGTTGGAAGCCTGAAATAGTGGTTAGAGGTCTTTCTAACTAGGATCCATCTACCATTAACAACATTGTTAGCAAACCACCATGAGAAAAGGTCTAAAATGATGGGGTCTACCTTGATTGAGGTCTTATATAGCAGAGTTAGCCTATTTCTCTTTTAGATATATGATAGAAGCCCGGTTCATATCTGTAAGTATTAAGTGGCAAATGGGTTTGGAAGTATTGCGTGGTTGATATATTTTGTCTCTTGGGAAGGGTAGGTAAGTAATTGTGCATGCTATGTAAGGTTAGATTAGAATTTCTAACCTTAGTGGACAAAACAATTAAATGAAAACCAATCGGTATAAGCTTATGTTATGCACAGTTTATATTTCTAGTCACTAGAACGTTATTCTGACCCCTTCCTCATGACAACCCATAGATAGAATTGGAGGAACAGGTCTATAACAACCCAAAATTTAAGTTGTAATAATTAATTAACAAATTAGTCAAATGATAAAATAAGTTTGTGAAATTGTCAGAATTGGGCCAAGGGAGTTGCACCATTGTGTCTGTGACAATTTTTTGATCAATTTCCATATATAATTTGTCAAAATCTGATTTAGTATGAAGAAGATACAAAATAAACAAGAAATCAAGAAAATAAAAAAAAGGCTAGGTCAACCCAAGCCCATGGTCAGGTCGACCCCCAAGACCTAGGTCGACACCCAGGTTGATGCACCTATGTATTTGGACGAGCATTTATCCAAGTTAAACGATGACGTGTTTTGCAATTTTCTTTCAATCCCGTGCATTTGTGCTTCCATCCGATGGTTCCCAATGAGTCTATGACGTGGTTGCACCAGATTTAATCTTCAAATCCAATGGTCTGAGATCCTAAGCTATGCTATATATAAGACCCTAAGCCTAGCTATTTTTCTCACTCGGATTTTCTCCTATTTGGGTTCATTGCCAGAGGCTGGACCCTAAATAGAAATTTTTTCTAAGGAGGAAATCTTTTTGATAGAAATATTCTATGCTATAGAAGTGGATCAAGGAAGAGCAAGGATTAAAGCTAAGGACCACAAGTGAGTGTTTTGTAATTATCTAGATTTATAAGTAATTTAAAATAATATGGTTCTCAATAGTTGTATTTTTTCTGCAATTTTGAGACTGTTTTTATATAAGCTGTTTACAATTAACTTTTAAGTAATTTTCATAAGTTCTTTTCTGTCTATTTTATTTAGCTATTTTATTTAGTTATTTATAGTTATTTACAGTTATTTACATTTATTTACATCTAATTTAAGTTGGAATTTAGCCTGTAAATGTTAGTTTCTTTTTATTACTTTTTACGTGCATAACATATTAAAAAGAGAAGAATTCGCTAAGAAGGACTAAAATATAATAATGCTAAATTTAAAAAAAATAGATGTAAAATAAGAAGAACTGTAATGGAAAGAAGGTGGACTGAAATAGGAAAATTTGAGATATTTGCAAGCACAATTATAATAAGTGATTATAACTAAAAAGAGGAAATAAAAGAGCAACAAAAGAGGCTTAGTTTATAACTTAGATCTTGAAATAAGTTAATAAGCAAAAAAACAGTTATATTACATAAAAGAAAGAAATAACAGAAGAGGCTTATTTTAAAACTTACACTAAGTTAATAAGCAAATATAGAAGAAGGGTCTATACCAACAGCATTCCCTTTCAATCAGGAATTGATGGTCTCACAATAGTTAGGTGAGGCTGGGACACGCTTATGCTGATTAGGGTAAAAAAGTGGCCAATAGATAGAAGCTCAAATCTAGCGATTTGGGCATGGGGAGCAACTAGAATTTGTTTGTTTGGACCAGTATCGGCAGCATTCCCTTTTAGTCTAGGTGTGATGGTCTCACAACACTTAGGTGAGGCTGGGTAGCATTCCCTTTCAGGTCTAGGTATGATGGTTTCACAATAGATTAGGTAAGGCTGGGCATGCTTATGCTGATCAGGGTAAATAAGAGGTCACAAGAGGGGGCGACAGCGTGTACGGACGATGACCGAGCATGCAGCATTAATTAGGGTAAATAATTCGCTACTGCGTTCCAAGCGTTAAACAACTATCTTTTGTTATGGGACAAACAGGATAGGACCAGCTCATAGTGGTACAACAGAGAGGGAAGGCCGATCAAAGAGTAGAATTAGGATTTCAGCCTAATCAAGATACAATTGAGATAGGGTTAGGGTTTCAACCTAACCACAACAGTTTAAGAAAAGTGCAAACAATCAATTCAATCAATCACGATTAAAGCAAACGGTCAAATAGGATCAGAAATGGTATTTTATCCCACTTTTATCTTTTCTGTATTCTCCTTTCATACTAGAACTATTTCTTACTATATTATCTTTTTTTTGGCCAAAGCCAGCGGGGTTGACTGGACCCCTACTAGATTTTATTGCAAACAACAACAAAAAAATGATTCAAAACAAGCTTTGAATCAAACATGAAAGGGAAAACAGAGAAGAAAAATAGCACACAAGTCAATGTACCCAACCACCAGCAATGAAATCAGTGAAATGGCAAACACTCCTTTTCAATTGCATGAATATTCTTTCCCTAACCTCATTCCATAGAGAAGCAAGATTCTTTCTCTGGTTATCAAACACAATTGCATTTCTTTCTCTCCAAATCACATCCATATAAATGTTAATGCAAACAACCAATTCTCTTGACTTGTCATTCCTTCTCCTTGTAGCTTTATAAATTATGTTCAGTCAATCTTAGAATTTGCAGTGGTATCAATACTTCCAGTTTTGCAACCAATTCTTTCCTCTAAGACATATAAAGCTGGGTAATCAAAAAACAGGTGCTCAACAGTTTCCTCATGCTGCTCACAAAACACACACTCAGGGCTATAGTACATACCATACCTATTCAAAACACTTCTTGTTAACAGTGCACAACTTACAACCTTCCACTTTGTCTTGCTTAAAAATACTAGTAGTTACTTTCACTCACCAGACTTTTAGTCCGATCCACTTCTCTATTTCCCCTTTTCCCCCATAGGCCTGCAGAGGCAAGGACAGTAGATTCAAATTTCTTGGAGATTCATTCTCGGAGTTCTTTATGTAATCTTCTTCTTTTCAGTTTTGTTTCATTTGGCTTTTGATGTACCGGTACTTATAAGAGGGATGATTATTTTTATTGTACTCTAATTTTATGAGGCTGAGATGCATTTCTTGTAAGACATGCGTATTTGGTATTTGAGATATGTGATGTTTTTCAGACTTATTTATGAAGTTTAATTTTGAATAATAAGTTGTCATTTAAATGTTTCCACTGTTTTTACTTATTTATCTTGTGAATCTTAGTCTCTATAATGTTTTAGCTTATACCTATACCGTGCCTTATCCTTTAGTGTGCCCTTTCTGGCTATACTTAGGGGTGTGGGATGTTTCAAGGTCTCTGAAGCTGGTGTTCTCTCTTGTTGGAGAAGTCTTCTTTTCTCTCATGCTCGATGCTGATGTGATAATCTATTATCCAAAGAATACCATTAATTCCAAGGTAGTAGTCATAATCAGTATCCTTATCCTATTATTGTTTCCGTTGTGAGTTTAGATTTCTATCATTTTCTATTAATGCTCATGCTTATTTGTAGGTACGAAATCCAAAATTCTATGCTATGATGGACTTGGGTTTCGATTGTTGTCAAAATTTGGCTCATTAAGGTATGGGTTATTACATTTGATATTAGAGCCTAGGTTAGTAGGTCAGAGAAATTAGGATAAAGTGAGAGAATGTCGTACTTTCCTATCCAGTAATATTATATATTTACACTAGATTCTTAGAGTTCTGAATATAAATGTAGTTGTAGTTCCACTCCGAGGGAATGGGCTAAGCAAATATGGGTTGGAAATATCTCAAAGTTAAGATTTCCACGCCGACTCCAAAGTACCCCACGAAGTGCTGGCGAGGCGTAAAGTGCTGTTGATGTAGAGCACAAGTGCAATGAACGCCTTTTCGACCCCCAAATGTCGACACTAATACATTCACAGTATTCACATGCCGAGAACCCAAGTGTCGGAATGGCAGAACGTTAGGATAATATAAAAGAAGAAAAGAAAAGGAAAAAGAATTAGAAAGAAGAAAACACAATATTAGAATCTCATAATGGAACGATAACATATAATATCAAAATGATACTTTTACAAAGGAAAACTGTATAGATACAATAATCAGAGTAAATTAAATTTTCATCATCCTGGACAGTTATAAGAACTTGTCCTCATAATTGTTGATATAAAAATAAACAAAGTAATGCAGTGGAAATACAATCTATGATAGATAATCATCCAGCTCCTCTCTCCAAGCGCTCTAATGATCATCAATGAAATCTGTAAATATACATGGTGCTCACTCAAGCATTATAAGAACAAAAACACCCCACTCAATCTAGTAAACCAGTGTAAGAAAACTCAAGTAATTTGAATTACTATATTTGTAAAACCCTTTGAAGAATAAAGATATCTCGTAAGACCATGCCGCAAATAAACATGGACGTGTTTTTTACCTTATAATAACGAAATCATTTTATAAGAATTAATTGATATTATAATAATGTGTAGGGTGTACAATATAAATATGAATCATAGCTGAAATGGTTACATTGGTTACATTTAACATCATATTTAGGTATACAAACAAAAACCACTAAGGTACGTTCGTATGAATGGATTTTTCTATTGGAGGGTTCTCAGTACCTCGAGCTCCTGGTTAGGGTCAGAAAGTACCTTCCGAGCACCGTATATCTCTAGATAAAATATACCAAATAAGGAAGTCATAGCCGATTCACACAGAGAACGTGTACCGAATACGATCAACTCCCGCTAGAAAAATCGATGAGTATACACTAGATAATAGAGTTGATCAGTACCCTATGAGGTTAGCTAAACCACGTTGGTTAAGGGCCCACTCAATTTTTAGCCATTTCCGATGTCGAGGTCATGTTCGGCTTCATCACACTATTTTTCAATATAACTCGATCATATAATGGATCACACATGGATTCTATCATCTCAACAGATTTTGGAACCACACATGGTTTCCGTCATTTACTTCGAAAACAAATAACCTATAGCTCACCCTTGAAGTGGTTTTTGATAAATAGAACACTTACCGATCCCTATCCCTTCAAGTCTGAGTCGATGTCGCATATAGAAACTAAGTTCAGAATACTTTCTTATAAGCAAAGGAACATTTCGGCACTATCATTTCATGCATGACAAGGTCAAGTCACATAAACGAATTTTTAATCCTTTTCTAATTAATTTATCCTTTATTAATTAAATCCCTTTTAATTAGTAAAACATCTTTTTAACAAATAAAACTTCTCTTTAATAAATCAAGACTTCGTTTATTCATCGGTATTTTATTATTAATGAAACTCCCTTTATATAGTTGTATATATTGTTTAAATATTTTTCACTTATACCCTTTTCAATACTTAAAAAGAATTCGTATACTTATTCCAATGGTACAAGTATATTCACAAATTACTTAACAAGTTTTATTTACTTTAAAAATAAGGAAAGAGATTAAAACAATTACTACCAAAATATTATTATAATAAGCTCCTTTTCTTTTATAAATTAAACATATATCATTTTCAATCTCTTTATAAAAGATTTCAATACTTTTTATTATCTTTAAAATTTCATTGTTAATGATTTATAATATTTCTTCCAAAATATAATTCAAGGGTTTAAAAACAAATGCTGCTAAAACATTGTTTACTACAAACCCAAAACCATTCCATTTAATCATTATCTTTACAACACTCCTTTTAAAGGTTTAATTACATTTAAGGGTTAAAGGCAAGTGTTACTCAAAACAATTGTCACAACAAACCCGAACATTTTGTACTTTAAAAACATTCCTTTTTAAAACTCCTTTCTTAAAGATTTATTTATATTTAAGGGTTAAAGTCAAGTGTTGCCCAAAAAATTTGCCACAGCAAACCCAAACCATTAACGTAAATTTTTCTAATAAATATCTATTAGTAAATATCTAATTATATTTCCATGTATAATTAATAATAAGGGCTGAAAATAAGTTGCTAAAAAAGCTGCTTACAACAACCCAAAACTATGTACTTATCCATTAATAACTTTAAACATTTATTTAAAGATCAAAGCATATCCACACTTATCAACTAAGGCAATACACTTTTAGTTGATTCCATAAAACAATTTATTTTAACTTAAGTGTTAAAATCCAAGCTCCCTTTATTATATTTATAAAATACTTAATTTAATATTTATAACTTATATATATAGAAATATCTTTAAATTACTTATTAATATATTAAAATAATTTTAAAACTACTTATAATGTATGATAATTATTTATATAGAATATTATGTAAAAATAAGGAATTTTCTAATAAAATAGAAAACCAAGTAATAATTTTAAAAGCTACTTAGCTTAGAAATTCATAATTAATTGTTAAAAATATATTTAAACATAAAACTAATTTTGAAACTCTCTATTATAAGTCAGAAAACAATCCTAAAATGATTAAAGAAAAATACATAATTTAAATAATATTTTTAAACAAATTATTGTTTCAAACAGCAAAGATAGAATTTCTGCAAATGCTAGAAAAATAATTCACAACAGCTCAAAATTGTCTCAGAAGTAAAGGCAGCACTTCAGAAGTACTACCAAAAGTCCTGGGCAGTCGTTTAATGTGAATTTGCTACAACTTTAGGCTTAGATTTTGATGTTTTAACAAATGATTTTTAATCCATTATTTTTATCATAGTTAACATACTTTGGATGCTTGAATCCCATAGAGAAAAATTCCAAAAAATATCTTTTTATTATTTTAGAGAATTTTCCGAAAACAGGATATTTTACCAAACTGCACTTATAGCGCCGTAACTTTTTGCACTTTGTTCAACTAGCAATCAAATGAATTAGACTTCTAAACTTTCACAATAAGAATAATATTTTTTGATGAATTGATTTCTAAAGAAACCCCTAAGAAAGTTTCTACAAAATGCATGCTATTTTCCAAAAACAAGTAATTTAAAAGTGTCGATATAGTGACCTTTTAACTTCAAGCACTCTTAGATTTGTTTATATTTTCTATAACTTTTCATAACATATAGTTTACTTTTCCTGACACTTATATAGTGTATGAATCAACCAAAACAAGTTATATAGAAATATGTTCTTAAATCGCCACTTTTCAAAAATTAAATTTAAGGGATTTCAAAGTGCGTTTATAGGGACTATCGCTATACAGACAATTCCATATTCAGTTCAATATTTGGTGTCATGTTATTTTATACACATATATGATTCTAAATTCAAACCATATCACTACTAAGCATGCATTAAAATATATACTAATAATCATGTCCATTTTTATGTTTAATGTGCTTAATTTAAACAACATAATTCCCTTCTCTTTAAGGCAACTACTTTAACAAATAATATACTTTTGGAAGCATATAATAAAAGGTTATAACCTTAAGTAGTTATTGTCTATTAGTATAATAGCAAGCAATTTCAACAAGTATTAATATCAAGCAGTTAACTTCATTCAAAGATAGAATAACTCACTTTTATTCAACCCATACACTTCCTACCAACAAACAATCATCCTAACACTTCCTACTTCCACCAAAACTCACTTCAATTGTCTCCTCCTCGTACCTTATGAACACGGCCATTATTTCCTCCTTCCTCATCATGTTGTTAGCTATGGGCCTTACTCCCCATTGCTCCAACATTCTTTGACTTTTTAGAGGCTATACCATGTTCTAATGATGATATAATAACTATGGCAAAGTTTGGTGGTGATTCGATGGGATTTGCATAGTTTTTTAGAAAATTTATGAGGAGATAAGAAAGTGAAGACATTAGTTTAGATATGAATTTGTTGTAGAGAATGAAGCGGAACCTCTCATCTATTTATAGACTTATGAAATGAGTGAAAAATATTACTAAAACCCCTCCATAGCCATGAAGTAAAGAGGACTCAGGCACGTAAGGCTATACCCTTGTACAAGCATGCTTTCCTTGATTTGTGCCTTGATTTAGGGGTCCTTTTTATACAAAATGTTCCCATAATTAATATGCTTACTTTAGTTAATTTGTGGTTAACTATATGTGTTTAGTTCTTGATATGTGCATTTGTTACTATGTAAGATGCAAAATATTATACAACCTCTATTGTATAAAAAGTTGATTTTTAACAAATTGTTTCCTGATCACATTTTCAGTTTTATCCTAAGTGAATATTTTTTAAAGACATTTCAGAAATAATTTTTCTAACATTAAGTAATTAAAGAGTATTTAATAAGGTTATAAAATCATATTTAATCACATTAAATCTTGGATTAAAATATTAAATAATTCATATATTTAAATACGAAGTGCTTTAAATTTTGGGTCATTACAATGAGTACAACATATGGCAGGATCCCAGAGACTGGAGGTGTTCGACTCGATGGTTGAGATTCTAGCTACCTTGTTATTGAAAATGGTTGGAAATTAGAGTTTGTATATCACAATTATCTGCAAGCAAGTTTTTATCAGGGTGCATTTATTAATTACCTCTTTGATAGCAAACCGGATTTTTGTTTAGATTATTTATGTCAATTCCTTAGTCTAAAATTTGTGAGAGAATTTTTGCAAGTATATTTTGGAAATGCCTTAGATTTTGGAAAAAGGGTTTCTAAGGATTTATTTTGAAAATTTTGTTTTGGGAAAGTTTTGAAGTTTTAATTTATAAAAAAACACGTATTCCCTTAAGTTGGTCATGATAAGGAATTTTTAGTTTATAAAAGATTAATTTTTGAAATTCTTAAATATTTATATGTATATATCACTAAAGGCTTGATTTTGATTTTGGAAAGAAATATTTTCCAATTTGGAAAATTTGTATTTTAAAAAGGTTTTTGAAAACCTTGAAATATTTATTTATATAAGCTTGATTTTTAAAGAAAAGCTTTGGTATGAAATAGTTTCTATTATTTTGAAACCAGGATAAAGAAGCATATATTTAGCTTTGTGATTTTTGGGTTTATAAAATCAAGATTTTTAGACATTTTCACTTTAAGGTATGGAAAAAATAGAAATGACATTCAATTTTATGCGGGTATGTAGTTTGAAGTATTATTGTACCTACCAGCTATTGGGAGAAATATTTCTGTGTCAAGTAGGTAGGAAATAGCGGTTGGAATATCTTTGGATTTTTGGAATTGTTGTTGGTCACAGAATTTTTGTTGAG
Organism: Allium cepa; assembly: GCA_030765085.1. Taxonomy (NCBI): domain Eukaryota; kingdom Viridiplantae; phylum Streptophyta; class Magnoliopsida; order Asparagales; family Amaryllidaceae; genus Allium; species Allium cepa. Next base: position 794,843,916 of record CM060929.1, on the reverse strand, counting down.
ACTACTGTGAATTGCTGGAGCATGATTTGGGACTAGGCAATAGGCTCTGACACCACTGTATGAGGTCGAGAATTTTTCGGATCACGTCGAATCGAAAGAGATGGCGCAAAAAGCTTATTATTATTTAATCCGAACCTAATCGGATTTAGGCTCAATAAATTCCCAGAGCCCGTCTAACTGTTAACCACCTAGCAGTAAACCTAGAATGATCTACCAGGTAATGAGTTTTGGCACAATTGAATCGAGAATGGGACTATAAAAGTCATGTATGAATTTTATTAGTTGCCTTCTTTCGTTCCTCCTTCCTCAACGAGCCAAACCCAATCTTCATCCTCCTCCTCATCCAAGAATTGGCCTCTGTCTTCCACTCCTCCCCTAGGCAATGTCATTTTTTCCTAGTACTAGCAGCCTCGACTCTACCTTGTGTTAGTTTTGCACGTCAGATAACGCCTCACCATTACTCCAGATCTAAACCCTATTTCCTTCCTTCCAATACTTCTTAGCCTAAGACACCTATCCCCATTGTCGGTTTTTCCTCGCACCATTATGGTCTTAACCCTCAAGAGGCGACTTGGCAGGACCGAAATTAGAAGAAGGTTTCCTGCTTATGGGCTGGAAGAGATATTCTTTACAGTAAGATTTTCACCGATCCTCTACTTCGAGACTTTTAAGAGGGAATGTTACCCATGCTGCACCTACCTTTTCAATGGAGGTAACCGATTGTTTGGAGGTGAAAGTTATCTTGATTGAGCTATTTGATGATGATCTCGCTAAGATTTGGGAGGCCTCCGCGAAGGATGCGAATTTGGATGATTTTGAAGTAACCAACGCAAATATTTTACAGCAGATCTTTTCTCAAGATGTTGGTGTTTGGAAGACGGATGATCTACATTTGACTGCCCATCTGATTATGTGCATCATTTGGCACAACATCATCCCTAAAATGGGAAGTTACCATCGAATTTATCCCTTGGTGCGGAAGATCATCTATATTAGGATTAGCTGCATCGCCATCAATTGTACTCACACGCTTTTAATTCACTTTGTTGATCAAGGATTAGCACTCCAAAGAGTCACTTTCTATATTTTCACTTATCCACTTTCATCTTTAGATATCATGGGTGAACCTTCATGGAGAGGTAGTTTAGTAGAAGGTTCCTTCTGCTATCATTAGATCCTTCCTTAGGAAGATGGCAATTCCGGAGCCGTAAGCAATACCAGCAAAACCAACGACATGAGATTGGGTGTATAACCGCCACGCTGCGATCGTTTAAGGGTCGAAGTAATAGATCGAGCTCCAGCCGTAGAGCAAAGCATCTCTTAGTATATAGGCATTGTTTTGGGAGTTATGGTATTATTGTCTTTTCCTTCCCAGCATTTATCTTTTTTTTCGGTTGTTTGGATTACAACTGTTAGTCAACTCTTGTAAAAGGTAGGCACGATATTATGAGTTTCAATTTACTGTAATGACTCGTAAATTTTAATGGTTTAAATAACATAATTAACCGAAATTTTTCTTGAAATTAAATAGTAAATTCGAAATTTTGATATTTGGAATACGTCTATTTAAACATTGCAAATGGTAAATTTTCATCAAAAGATATGAAAGTTAGTTTTATTGTGTAATTTTCAATTTCAATTTAAATCAGTTAAAATGGATGGAAATAAAATGTTTCAAAAATCTGAATATTTTTATATAATAAAAATGTAAACCATTTTCTGAGTGAGCGTCGTATTTTTTTTGTCAAACTTGGACTTCTCTTGCCCTATTTATCTTATTTTTGGCGAATTGGTAGCAGTTTGGCAGCGAATATCAACTTTTGATAGGATTGTCGTATCGCTGATATCTGTATACCATTCTGTTCGTCTCGCAGCGTTGATCTCCATGGTATATTCAATTGTGTATTTTGACGTCCGATACATAGCGGAAAGCGCGAAACGATTTGATGTATCGGGTCTGCATTTGAGGCCTTTTGTTTTCCTATGTCCTTTCATTGTTACTGGTTGAATATAAACAGCCTTTTTATTTTAATATTTCCATTGATTTAGAATTTGGCTTTTGTTATTCCACCATATTCAGTAAGTTCTGGTTCATGATTTATTCCCTCTTTCCCTTTTATTGTCATGTGCTTCATTTGAGAAATGATAAATTATATAATATTAGTTTATATAATTCAAGCCTATTCATATTTTCTTTACACATTTCGCCTCAAAACCGCTGCATCCCTTACCTTCCTAGCCACTCAAAAAAGAAAATAAAAATAATATGAAAAGGCACACATATATTTATATATAGGTTATGAGGCTGCTCATTGCTTTTCCATCTGTTCATTGAATAGAAGAAAAAATAATAAACATATCTATATTGAGACCGTTTGCCGTTCCTCCCCATCCCTTCGTTCCCGTAACCCCACGCCACCAAAATGCATCCACCTACTTGCCCTACATCATCACTTATCCCATGCTCCCCTCCACTTTTGTCAAACTCCTCCACTTCCTGACTAGATCCGGCCCCACCAAGAGCAGCCGTCCTCTCCACCACATGAGCACGCAATCACCTGCCTTCTAACAACCAATAGCATGCAGGCCCTCCACCTTCATGATTCGTTGACCCACTCTCCACCTAAACCGAGCATCACCATCTCCTTGCCTTTCCAACCAACCCATAAAATTGCAACAGCCCCTCCATTCCATCCACACTGCTTGCCTTGTTCGCCATCACCCCAAACCTGCCAACCGTCTAAAGCCTCCCTAGCAACCTCGAAGGGCAAGTAACCACCCATCCTCGTTCCTCCGCAGACCACTCTGCGTCGTCAACCATCGCCGTATGCCTCACCATTTGCCCCAAACCTCTCACTACCTTTTCCTTTACTTCTCCACCCATGTCGCATCACATAGTAGCTTCTCTTGTTGTATGTAATGTATGTATATAGTATACGTTATATGCATGAGCTGTTTATATATTTGAGTTCTTCGCTTTATATTTTTCTCATTCACAATTTTATATTTTTTTTGTTTTACAGTTTATATATGTTAACCCGCCTTTTGACAAGGCCGTGGACATGCAGATTTAACTAAAATGACTGCTCGTTTGTCAAGACTGGAATACGATGGGTTTAAGCCAGCTGGATGGATAGACGATCAGTCATGAATGGTTTGGTGCATATGGCTCGGCCTAAGTGGATCGACAGGTGCCGCTCGGTCAAGGAGGAAAGCTCGTGCATAGGTCGGCTTAGGTGGGTCGGCAGGTGCCGCTTGGTCGAGGATGGGAGCTCATGCATGGATCGACATTGGTCGTTCAGCCTGGGAGGTATGGATCAATCAAGGAAAGGAGGTCATGTGTAGGTCGGAATATTTGATGCTAGCTCGACCGAAGTTTCTCGGCATTAGGGTATAGGCTTGTTGGTTCGGCCAAAATGATCAAGGCAAGGTGGTTCGGTCGATAAGGTTTCGAACCTAGTGGGTTGGTGTGGATTTGGTTTGGCCCTAGTCATTCGGCCAATGGTGGTTTGTCTTTAAAGGTACTGAGGTATGTATTGCTCGGCTAGGGAAGGAAATGCCGGATAGTTTAGTCTGGATGATTCGGCGTTTGACATTCGGCTTAGACAGGTTAGCAGGCATCGTTCGGTCGTGAGTTGGAAGCCAATGTCATTCGGTAAGGACTGGTTCAGCCATGTGTGGGTCGGCCATGATGGTTAGACTGAGGTGGTTCGAAAATCCTAGATCTTTGGGTAGGCTGTAGGAAAACGAAAGCAGATCGGCTGTAGAGATTGTGATTGGAGTCATACAACATGCTGCTTCGAGTCAATGAGGCTATCACTTTAGGCCAATGAAGGGTTTACTCTGGGTCGGCAGAAACAATAAGGAGTTGGCATATTGAAGGAAGGGGCTGAGTCTTGGTGGACCCGTATCACTTAAGAAGCCCAATAACTCAGGTTTTGCCTATAAATACAGCATGTAGGGCTTCAGATAAGAGGATCTTTATTATGCTTCCCTTCTTCTTTCCTATTAAGGCTACTCTGCCATTATTGTTTTGAAGACTCTAGATTGTAACTGTAATTGTTCTAACATTAATAAAAAGGAAATTTCTGGAGTAGACGTAGGCCGGAGTTAGCCAAACCACTATAAATCCTCTGTTCTTACTGATTTCTTTTTAATTTTTACCGTTCTTCATATTTATACTCTCTACATATATTCTATCTATTATCTGTGACTGTTGGTTGGTGCTTTCATTTGGACTTAGGTTTTAGTGACCAATTTTGGCGCTAACATTTTGGTGCTTTCACTGAGAAAGCTAGCACTCAGGGATTCAGAAGCTTGGATTTTCGATTTAAAGGCTTAGAAACTTGAATTTTGAAGACTATGGCAAAGCAATCAACTAGGAGACAGAGGATGGAAAGATGTCAGCACGAAGGGAGTAAGGAGGCTTCCTCAGGAGCAAATCAGACCTCAGTTTTCATTACCAGGGATGAGATGGAGATGATGATGGGAACTATGCAGGAAGAATTGTTGAAAAGACAGGAGGAGATAGTGCAGAACCTACTTCAACAACTTGGACAAGCTAGAGCACAAAGTTAAGGGAATGGACCAACTGCGGCTGCCGGCAATGTAGAACAAGGAATCAGAGCCATAGAAGTTTCTAGGGGTCAAAACTAGAACTAGACCGAAGGGTTTGAAGGAATTCAGCAAAGGCCTAGGGGCAGACCCCCGATATTGGATACTATGAGAGCTATGAATGAAGCTCAGCGAGCGGGGACCAACACGAACATGAATGGCCAACACAAAGATTACTACCCAGAGTACCCTCCAGGACATGTGGAGCATGGTGGAGATGCGAATAGAGGATAACCTCCTGATGGAGATGAGATGATGTCTGGATTAATAAGAAGGATTATGAGAGGAGGACTACCGAGCAGAGGCTTGGAGGAAGTCGGTCGGAGTCCGTTCATTGTGGATATCAGGAATGCAAGGAACCCTCTAGAATTCAAACTGCCAACAACGGAGGCCTATGATGGAAAATCAGATCCAACTATGCATGTAACTAGATACATCAGACATATGGAAGTGCCGGGGGTATCTAAGGAGGTGATGGGAAGATGTTTCCCTTTATACTTGATGGATTTGGCTGCGCTTTAGTTCAGGCAGTTGGAGAATGGATCGATTAGGACATGGCGCGAGCTAGTGGACGCTTCAGGAGGCAGTTCAGGGTCCACGTGACACGATCCAAGAATGTACTGACACTGACATCGATGAAGCAGAGGACAGGAGAGTCTGTAAGAGGTTTTCTAATGTGATTTAAAGCAACTGTGGCCTCGGTAGATCGCCCGGATCCATCAATGATTTTGATGGCGGCGGTAGCAGGGATTGCGGAAGACACGAAACTCAAGGATTCATTAGCACGGGATCCACCATCAGATCTTGGAAAGTTCTATCATGAGGTGGAAAGATTCATTCGGTTAGAGGATTCATTGGCTGAAAGGAAGGAGACAAACACCGTGCGAGGTGAAGCAACGTCTGATGTAGGACGAAGACTGGATAAAGGAAAGCGTAATCTGGGCGATGGACCTGGTGTTCAGACAAACGAAAGAGAGATCGAGAATCCAAATTCATGACGTATGAAGATTTAATAGATAATTTTGAATGGATTTACTTGGACACCCGGGGGCATCTCCCCTATCGGAAACCTCCCAGGAGGGATCCCACTGAACGGGAGCACAGGAGAGGGAAGTACTGCCTATTCCATGAGCTAGAAGGACACTCCATAGATGAAGGCCACCACCTGAAGGATGTGGCGGATGAACATGTTAGAGGTGGCGGATGAACATAGTATGTAAGGAATCAGAAAAGAGCAGTAGAACATAAGCAGCTATCGCTTGGATCAAATAGGAACGATCCTAGAATGGGGTCACAACTCGTCATCCGCTGATCACGATGGTAAGGAGGAGTTTAGGATTTGGACTCTGGTCATCGAATAATCTTTTCTGATTTTGTTTTAAAAATAAAATAAATAAACAACAACTATGCCACTACACATATAAGGGAACCAAATTGATCCCTAGGCATGCTCTGAGATGGCAATAGGCTGTTTTGCCCAGAAAGGCAGCACTTAGCTTTTTCTATTTTTCTTGTTGGACATTTGGACCTTGGATTTGATAAATTAATTTTGGTTTAATGCAAAAAATACCAAACTGGAGAGTTATGGGACGTATATTGAAAGCTGGTTGGAAACTAATTGCTTTATGGTTAGGGATACTGAATCGGAATGCAAGGAGCGACACCGCTTCGTCGGAGAGCGACATGATTGGCTCGCTCATCGTTGTTTCCCCTTCATCAGAGAGTGACAAGATGGGATCCAACAAGAGCATGGAGAGGCTACAATCGGTCTAGGACTTAGGCCATGACATCATTTAATGTTCAAGGATATTGAACCGGAGTGTAGAGAGTGATGTTGCTTCGCCGAAGAGCGATCGACTCACTCAACGCTCTTTCGCCTTCATCAAAGAGCGACAAGATGGGATCCAGTAAGAGCCCGGAGAAGTTAGTATCGATCGAGGAGGATCGTGGCATCGCTTAATATTCAGGGATGCTGAATCAGAGTGAAAGGGATAGGTTGCTTCGTCGGAGCACGACGGGATCTGCCTATTCGATTGTAATATTTGGATAGAGCTTTGCTAGGGTCCGAAGAGGCCGTCAATGATCTGGGGAGATCGTAGGATTTTATTACTGACTTCTAAGGTGTGAAATTGATTTGGATAGTGGCTTCGAACAGCTGCAGATTTGGAAAAGAGCTTGATGAGCTCCTGAATATGGGTTTTAGGACCCGAAGAGGTCCCAGTCTCGAACAAATGATCCGAAGAGATTTTGGATTCGGTTAATGGATTTGGGATGGATTCGAAATTGGATAATGACTCAGAACGGTCGTGGAATAGACTATTAGATTTGAATGGAATTACTTGATAATGAATGTAACATGGACTTTGGATATCGAATTTGAGACTATTCAAAACACGGCTTTCAATAGCAAGGCATGTTTTGAGGGGCAAACGTTAACCCGCCTTTTGGCAAGGCCATGGATAGGCGGATTTAATTAAATCAACTGCTCATTTGTCGAGACTGGAATACGATGGGGGTAAGCCAACTGGATGGATAGACGATTAATCATGAATAGTTTGGTGTATATGGCTCGGCCTAGGTGGATCGGCAGGTGCCGCTCGGCCAAGGAGGGAAGTCGTGCATAGGTCGGCCTAGGTGGGTCAGCAGGTGTCACTCGGTCGAGGATGGGAGTTCATGCATGGATCGACATTGGTCGTTCGGCCCGGGAGGTATGTATCGATCATGGAAAGGAGGTCATGTGTGGGTTGGCATGTTTGACGCTTGCTCGGCCAAAGTTGTTCGGTGTTAGGGTATAGCTTGTTGGTTCGGCCAAAATGGTCAAGGCAAGGTGGTTCGGTCGAGAAGATTTCAGACTTAGTAGGTCGGTGTGGATTTAGTTCGGCCCTAGTCGTTCGACCAATGGTGGTTCAACTTTAGAGGTATTGAGGTATGTATTGCTCAGCCAGGGAAGGAAAGGCCGGATGGTTCGGTCTGGATGGTTCGGCGTTTATCGTTTAGCTTAGATAGGTTAGCAGGCATCGTTCGATCCTGAGTAGGAAGCCAATGTAATTTGATAAGGACTATTTCGTCCATGTATGGGTCGGCCATGATGCTTAAGTTGAGGTGGTTCGGCAATCCCAAAACTTTGGGTCGGCGGTAGGAAAACGTTAGTGGATCGGTTGTAAAGATTGTGCTTGGAGTCATACGGCATGCTGCTTCTAGTCAATGAGGCTATCACTTTGGGCCAATGAAGGGTTTACTCCGGGTCGATAGAAACAACAAGGAGCCGGTATATTGAAGGAAGAGGTTGAGTCTTGGTGGGCCTGTACCACTCAGGAAGCCCGGTAACTTAGGTTTTGCCTATAAATATAGCATGTGGGGTTTCAGATAAGAGGATCTTCATTCTATTTTCCTTCTTCTTCCCCATCAAGGCTACTCTGCTATTATTGTTTTGAAAACTCTGAATTGTAACTGCAATTGATTCTAACAATAATAAAAAGGAAACTTCTGAAGTGGACGTAGACCGAAGTCAGCCGAATCACTATAAATCCCATGTTTTACTGCTTTCTTTTTAACTTTTACCGTTCTTCATATTTATACTCTCTCTATATATTCTATCTGTTATCTGTGACTATTGATTGGTGCTTTCATGTGGACTTGGGTGTTAGCGATTAGTTTTGGCGCTAACAATATATATTTATAGTAATATGTTTATTATGAAAGCAGTTTCGCGTATGTATTTGGAAAGCATACATATATTGTAGGTAGTTTGCATATTTTTAGCGTGTATATACATTTTTTTCGTATATATATTGTTTACCTATGTTATGATTACATTAGTGATAATATATTTGAACTGTTTGTATATATATTAGCTTATATATTTAATTAGTTAGTTTATAATGTATAAGTCTTATTTGCTGTATATAAAAATCTATGTATATTATAAGTCGGTATATATATATATATAAAAGTTTATATAAGTTGTATTTGATATGTTGTTATGTGTATATATATAGGAATATTACAATGTTTTATGTTTACAAAATTTTGTTTATCAAATAATATGGTAAGATGTTTGGCCTCTTCAGTTTATATTATTTGCAGTTTTTTGTACCCATGAGTTTGGTAATCAAAAATATATAGAGATATTTTTGTGTGTTTAAATTAAATTTTTGATTTGAAAATATATAAATAGAGAATTTATTTTAAATATATGTTTTTAAATTGATTTAGAGAAAATTTTATATATATACAACATATCTTTGCTCAGGTTATATTAAGCTAATTTTGATTTGTCCTCCGTCAATTCCAAACTTCAAGCTTCATTTTGATCATCAAATTCGTGTTCATCGTACTTTACTTTGAAATCCGTTGCTCGGATTCGCAGCTCAGTTCGTTATCAAATTTCTTCAACCTCGAAAAGTGAGCAATCACTCATGATTAACATTCTTATGTTCAATAAATTTAGTTCACCTTGAAATAACAATTAAAATATGTTGTTAAATTTGAACTGTGAATTTTATAATTGCTATATATGATATACCATTATTTGTAACTGTTCATCTATGACATATGACACTATAACCTGTTATTTATATTATGATTAAATTTGTTACAGATAATATATACCTGTTGTTGATATGTTATATTTTATCATATTTGTTCTCACTCTACAAGGTCCCTGTTAGTTTAAAAATTCCTATGGGGTGAAATGATACATACCCGAACGATATTATAGATTAGGGGAAAACCGTTATGGGTTGAAATGATAAACCCAAGCGATTTTTATTGATTTTGAAATTTCGAGATTGCGGGATGAAATGATATACACCCGTAAATATTAAATTTGCGGATTGAAATGATAAATATCCGTATCACTTGATCATAGGATAGAAAATTATATACGGACACCGTTGGTCTATATTTTGAAAATGATTCCAAAAGTTTGGAAGGAAATATATGGGTTTTAATAAATATTGATTTTCAAAAATATAATATATATATGCTATTTTTATACATGTATAAAATTTAGATTTTTAAAATAATATGTTTTGGAAATTTTAAATTTTAATTTAGTTTTGAAAAATATAAATTTTAAAATTTTACTTATAATTTTATTATTTTAAAAATATATAAAATAATATTTAATACAAAATACATTTAGTAATAAGATTTAATTTAATAAAATTTAATTTAATTGGTTTATAATATGTTTAAGTATTTATTTAAATTTATATTAATAATTTAATAACATATTTTTGATAACTTTAATAGCAGAGGTTGGGAAAATAAATTAATGTTGACTTGGAATTTAAATTGGTTAATAATTGAATTTAAAAAAGAATTGATTTGAACTTATTGATTTTGAGAATTTGAAAGATATGATTTATATCTTGATTTGAAAAAGAGTGATTAAATGAATATCCTCAATTTTCAAATAAAGTGAGACTGAATATTTAATATTGATTTAAATTATAAATTGAGATTTTATTTAACTGTTACTAAGATGATTAAGTGAATATTTCCAATTTGAAAAAAAAATAAAGTTAAATGTTGAAATTTAAATGAAACTTATATTGGAAATGTTTGAATATTTAAACTTTGAATCTTATTGGAATTGAAGTAATAGTTCAAACCTAGATTTGAAATCGAAAAAAAAATTAAATGTTTATTGAGAATTTGAATTGAATCTTTAACCTTTTGATTTGGAAGTGCTAAATTGGGATTGATTTAAATTGAATTTTGAAATTTATGTCGATTTGAATCAATTTATGGAATTGGATGAACCAATTTTAATTTGGAGACTATTTCAGTATTATATCTTTAAATAACTATAAACTATTTTATTTTACAACTATTTTAATATTTTTTTTTATATAAACTATTTTAATCTATAACTATTTTAATATATATATATATATACACACTATTTTCAGTATATAAACTATTTAAGTTGGAACTGTTATGATTACAAAAGTGTTATGATTTTAGATCTGTTATGATTTCGAATGTGTTATGTTTTCAGAAGTGTTATGATTTCAAAAGTGTTACGATTTCAAAAGTGTTACGATTTCAAAAGCGTTATGATTTCATAAGTGTTATGATTTTATAAGTGTTATGATTTCAAAAGTGTTATTATTTCTAAAGTGCTATAATTTTGATAGTCTTACGATTCTTGTAATGAATATTATTTAAAGTGAATAATGATATCGAATTGATATGGTTTTGAAATGAATATGATATTTTGATATGAAGTATGAACTATTTGAAATGAAATGACCACATTGTGAAATAAGCGGTTGGTTGTTAAAGAGACCGGGTTCAGATATTGTCATACTTTATACCAATACTGAAAACCACTTCAACAACTATGTACGTGGTCGAGATTCTAAAAAGAAGTAGGATGGTTTGGCGACGATTCTATATGAGGTTTTAGCGCATCCCTGACTCCCATGAGTCAGCTTGATGTGGCTAAAACAGAAGCCATGCCGGGGCAAGTGAAGTAATTTCTCTGACCGGGCACATTTCTTCGATACCATCTATTACTTTGTGATTTGATTGGGTGCACCTTTGATTTGGGAGTGTGCCTCGAGTTGGCGGTAGTAGCTGCTATGCATTACGCGTAGTCTAGATCTGCAAACGGTATATCTACCCTGGCATTGCCTCGCATGTCTTGTCACATGCCTTATCGCACCTTCTATGAGTTTCGTTTGCGTCGTACCTATGGAGTGCTCCCTGATAGCCCACCTATGGGTGGAGTTTACGGTATCTGTATAGACTAGGGCATTATATAAAATGTGTTATGGGGGATATGGGTAACGCCTTAATGCTATTTTAATACTTTACTTTACTATAGACATATTACAATAGCGTATTGTACTACATAGTAGATAGTTCCACGGATCCTTAGAGGATGGCTATCCCAAACATCCTTTAAGTTACTTGTATTTCAGTTGACATTTCACTTGAGTTAAACTTACTAATATAAGAATATTAATCTTGACTCGAGTGCTTTTTTTTGTTTTATGCTCGGGTCAACTGAGTGTCACAGCATTTGAGACTCATCTTTGGAGATTGGAGCTTTGTTTGAAGATCTATATATCTAGCTTTCAATTATTTCAGTTTATTCCAGTCATTTATGTTCAGACTTGTCAGCTGCTTACATATTAGAAATTCATTTGTATTTGATGTTTTATAGTAGCTTTAGAACTACTATTTATCAATTCCGCTGCTTATTGTCGTAACACTCTATGTCTGTGATTCTGTGATTGATGTGTTTACTGTATGTGCTATGTTTTGCCAAATATAAATTAATAATCTGTTGTTTTGAGCAATTCAAGTCCGACATATGCGGATGCGAATGGTTCGAAATACCAGGTCGTTACATTTACTGACTATGTTATTGTTTCTAGATATGCAAACCGCTTCTATATATGCATAGCAAAAGAAGAAATATAAATATAAGACACTTAACTAACAGTAAACTCAATATAAGACTGGAAGTTTATAATAATTGGAAAATTTAAGTGAAAGACATAATACAGTTGTTTCGATATCATGGGTCATTGTTCATGTTCCTTAAAAGCAAATTTTCTTGAATAATAGATGTAACGACAATTTTAAAATAAAATGTCAAGTTTTTGGGTAAAGGTTAGTTGTAGAATTTTGAAATTTTGTTTATGCATTTAGTGCATAATTGACTTCCAACTATGCTGAGATTGTGGCTTGATTTATCAAAATTTTTGAGAGGGAAAAAATTTTGAAAAATTTCCCCTTGGTTTGAAAAGTTCTTTTTTGAAATAAAAAGTATTGTATTTTAGTTATTTTGACTCTTAAATTATTTTGGAGTTTTTGTTCAAAATTTTATTTCAAGGGAAAATGTGCTTCTAAATATTTTGGGATTTTATTTTCCAAACAATGTACAAAGTTAAAAAGTGCGAAAGATTCTTGTGAAATCTTTAATTTTGAAAGCCACGTGTTAGGCGTAGGAAAGGAAATTAGAGTTGGAATTTGCGAATTTAGCGGTACATTAGGGTCAACGATGCGATAAACACAAGCAATAACAAGGGAAAAGCTATTTTTACCTTGGAATCTCTATTTACATACCTTATCGACAACACGCATGAGTCTATATTTAGACTTAATTCCGTTTTAGAATTTGAAAATAAGCCTCCTTATGCATTCTGTGCTTGGAAAATTTGGAGCGAATCCGGGGCAGCGAGAAAATTTCCATAGTACTATGGGAATAGGATGATTAAAGTGGTAAGGATGTTAAATTCTCCACCTAAATTCTTTTTTCCAGCATAGGAGCAAAGTTCAGGAAGCGAAGTTTCGATGCGTTAGGTAGTTAGACGAAAGGAAGTGGATGCAAATTTGGTTGATTCATACTTCTATTTGTACGGACATAAGGGTTTTAGTTGAAAAGATTTTTCAAAAAGAAACATACATATAGAACTGTAGTATATATGTAGGTTGTTTGCATCATGTTTCCAAAAATGTTTTAGAAAGAAATGCATCATATAGAAGGATCTGATTTAGAATCATTCTGCATGCATATTTTATGTGTAGTGATACTGTAATACACTATGCTTTGTGCGCATTTGATTGCAAAATTGATTTTAAACTCTTTGGTTGTGTAGGTTAGGATAATTAGGAGCCAAATACACGACTTTGTCGATGGTGAAATTTCGGGGATCAAATTCTTTTTAAGAGGGGAAAAGTATAATGCCCCGTTGTTTGGCATTAGTTATTTAATTAATTAGGGTCCAAAAAAGGCATTTTTGCAAACGATGGAATTTGACATGAAACTAGCACCGTTGCATTCATGGCAAAATTCTGAGTACCTTCCATATTTAGGGTTTTTGCGATCGGAGTCCACATGAAGAAGTTATGGAAGAAAAAAGAATTCAAAACGAAAATAAATAAATAAGAAAAATTAACGTTTTTAATTAAGTAGCTGGGGCCCAAAGGTCGACCGCATATTGGAATGGTCGACCAGGGGTGGCCGATCGTTAGGAAAGGGGCGGTCGATCGCTTCATGGGTGGCGGCTCTAGTAAATCTAGGCCATGTACGGTCTGGATTTAATAATTTAAATCGAACGGTTGAGGTTAATTCCAACGCCTATAAATTTAAACATAATCCTCCCTTCTCTTCTCATATTTTTCTAGAAGTAGAAGCGAAGCCCTACCATTTATCCTTCTCCACTTTTTTTAAATTATAAAAATAAGATATTTATATCTATGTTTATACAAATTATAGAAGAATGGAAATCTAATAAAAAGGAGAAGTGAAGAGAATCAATTATATGCGTATTTGAGGTAATTTATATATATTTGCATATTTATATCTATTTTATCTCCTAATCCCAAATCTCTTCTCTGATCTGTAATTCTATTGTATGTATATTTTTTTATACATATCTCTTGGTTAAAAAGGATTTGACGATGAATCAATGGTTCTACTTTAGATTTGGAGATTCGAATTGTATCTAAAAGGTGAGTGAGAAATTTTACAAATTGTTATAATATGAAAATTGTCATGTTGGTGTTTATTTTATTTTTAAGCCTAATTGGATGATTGTATATGAGTTGTGTGCAACAAATTGAATATAATTTGAATATAATAAGTATCGCCTACATATTCTTGTTTATGAATTAATTTAGAATTGTTTACAACATTATCCGAAAATCAGTCCCAAAAATATGAATTTAGAATATAGATTTTAATAGTCTAGGTCTGATGTAGGTTGTATAATAATGTTGTGAATTTGGATTATTAACCTAATCTTATTGGAATTTAAACTTCTCTATGTTTGGAATTGGTGAAATTTAGATCTACTTAATATTTGTAAATTAGTTTGATTTCTTTATCATTTTGAAAAATACAGGGTTTGATCTAGCAAGGAATAGATGCAAATAAAAAGAGAATTACATGTGTAAAGTATGAATTCATTATAATTTACATTGTCTATTTCAGTAATAAAAAGGAATGATTATCCCTTGTAATTTCGAATGATGTAAGCTTTTATATTTTTAAGTTAAATCTTTTGTTTTGAACTAATTTATGGAAATTATAGCAAATAATCTTTTTAGATATGATCCTAACAACTGAATATGGTAAAGAATATTCTAATGAAGAAATATATATATATATATATATAAATAGAATATATTCGATAAAAGTATATATTTGTATGTAATTTAATGCGCTTGTATTATTCAAATAAAAAGCTAATAACGACACATATAATACTCGTGTTTTGAATCATTAGTTAATGAGAAAGTAATTTAAAAAGCTGTAACTCCAATAAATAAAAATAAATAAATAAATATGGGAGTTACAATAACTTGATAGGGTAAGTGGATACATAGGACTGATAAGTCAAGAAGTTGAATTAATAATTATGGAATGAATATATAAGGTTACTAATTTGAAATCAGTAATCTTGCGTAAATGTTTTAGGAAATGTCCGTTAGGATTTTATGGAAAATTGACATTTATGAGCAATAAAAGGGGATTTATGGGTAGATAAGAAATTAAGGTAAATCTTATTACCTCAAATGAAAAAGAAATAGTAATCTAAGTCCAATGTTTACCTAAGGT
The DNA here is from genome assembly GCA_030765085.1 of Allium cepa. Taxonomy (NCBI): domain Eukaryota; kingdom Viridiplantae; phylum Streptophyta; class Magnoliopsida; order Asparagales; family Amaryllidaceae; genus Allium; species Allium cepa. The sequence goes on along the minus strand of CM060929.1, from coordinate 794,828,717 downwards.
AATATAAGTAAAGACTTAGGATGGTTAATTAGAATTGGTAGGTTAGTGATGCGAGGTCAGTAGAGTCGCTCGACAAACGGCTACTCTTCACTATGAGGATGCCAACAGTCCGGTGCACTTACTACTAATGTGATATATCACTAATCCTAGGACCCATGACGACATGAGAGATTAGGCTTGCTTTCTAAATTTGAGAGTATTAAATGGTCCAAATTTGGATTTTGGAGAAGTGGTGATATGTCCATTAGGGATCACTTCTAGTTTGAGGTACTACGCAGCTGTAGGGTCCACCTCTCTCCAAAAGAAGCACTAACTAACCTAGTTTGATTCCAAATAAATAAGGATGTCTCTAAAAGAGTTTACTTCAGTATTGAGGTATAGGTGGTTGTAGGGCCCGTCTCCCTACCGAAGAAGTAACATAATGAGATTCCATATTTATAATTAAGTATGATAATGGATATCTCGGGAGGGGCTCACTTTAGGTTTAGGGTGTTAAGTGGCTGAAGGGTTTGCCTCTTTCCTATAAAAGAAGTATTAAGTAGCCCAATGAGATTTCCAAGAAATATCAGCTAGAAAGTACCAGTAAGGAATTCGCTTTGGGGTTAGGTATTAAATGACAAAGGCAACCTATAATAGGTGTTAAACGGTCAGGGGTTTGCCTAGTCTTTATTAATGAGGTATTAAGTGGCTTAGGTATAGTGTCACATTGCTAAGGCGTAATATCGATAGTACCACTGAGGTGCACGCCTTGAAAATAAGTATAAATGATGAGGTCTGCCTTAATTATGGTATTAAATGACCAAAGTCTGTCTATTTTCCAATGAAAGGTATTAAGTGGCTTGGGTACTGGTTCTTACATGACTACGATTTTATCGGTGATAGATGCAGTAATAGTTGAACATTAAATGTCAAAAGCCTTAAAAATTGGTTAGAGGACTTTGTAGCTAGGACCCATTGACCATTAACAACATCATTAGGAAACCACCATGAGAATAGGTCTTAAATGACGCAGTCTATGTTGATTGAGGTCTTAAATGGTAGAGTCTGCCTATTTCTCTTTTAAAAGTATTATAGAAGTCCGCTTCATGTTTAGAAGTCTTAAGTGGAAAATGGGTTTGGAAGTATTGGTTGGTTGATAAGGCTTGATTAGTATTTTGTAACTTGAGAAGGGGTAGGTAAGTAATTGTGTGTTTAATGCAAGGTTAGATTAGAACTGCCAGCCTTAATGGACATAACAATTAAACGGAAACCTGTCAATATAAATTTATGTTATGGATAGTTCATATTTCCAGTCACTAGAATGTTGTTCTGACCCCCTCCTTATTACAACCCATACGATAGATTTAGAGGAACATGTCACTAGAGTTCGATGTTCTTTGTTTTTGGAGAAGTCTTCTTTTCTCTCATGCTCAATACTGATGTAACAATCTGCTATCCAAGGAATACCATTACTTCCAAGGTAGTAGTCATAGTTAGTGTTCTTTTCCTATTATTGTTTCTAATGTGAGTTTAGATTTCTATCAATCTGTGATAATATACATGCTTATTTGTAGGTAACCAATCCAACGATCTGTGCTCTGATGGACTTGGGTTTCGATTTTTGTCGAAATTTAGGCCCATTAAGCTATAGGTTGTCACTGTTTTCTCTACCTGCATGCCATTAAACAACACACCGAATTCATCATTCAACTCCGCATCATGTAATGACCCATAATTTCGCTACATCGTAAATAAGAGATTTTGCTTATTTTTAATTAAATAGAATTTAAAACTTAAATGTATAATTTATTTATAATAAATAATAATAGAGAAATTATTTATTCTCATAGTTAATAATTTGAAAAGTATAAATTTGGATTTTAGAACAAATCGGCAAAAGTTAAGTTTTGTAAAAAAATAAATAAAGGATTAAATAAATAGATTTAAATATTTATTAAAAAAGATAAATCTTATTAAAATCGCTTAATAAAGATAATAAATCATGTTAAAAGATTTAAAAATATGTTTATAATCGTTTTGCAAAAATATCCAAAATTAATTGCATTTTGTCAATTTTGCATACACTGTGAAAATGAAGATTTTGATTATTTAAATATGATTTTAAAATATAAATAGACATGTTTTAATTTATTTAAAAGAAGTAAAATTTCAATTTTAAGTTTGGTTTACTTGAATATATGATTTAACAAAAACATCAAATTTTGACTGTAAAATATGTCAACAAAAACACCGTTTTCAACCAAAACAAGTTATCATTAAGTTGTTACAACATGATATATTTCGTAACATATAGGTAAACTTAACAAATTATGTTACATGTTACATTCAACATATATTATAACAAATTCACTTTGAAAAGTCAAAATAAACAAATAATTCAAAAAGAGCTTGATTTTGACTATTTTCCGTATTTAATAAAATTTATAAACATAATCATTGCTTAAAAATCCTAGCACTCCACCTCTCATTTAAGGCAAGTCCCTTCATTACATGGAAAAGGGTAAAAAGGATTAATTAACATCTTTAAAATGTAAGAAAAAGAGAAGAAATCATGTTACAAGTACAAAATCAAATCAATACATCAATTTCACATTAATATACTTTATTTCAACATTAATAACAAATCAAAATCATGCATTGGAAAGTGTGAAGGGGAGATAAAATTTGATTTGATATAGAGGGTACTTTTGTCTTTTTGGATAAGGATAATATGGTAATTTGTTTGTAAAACTTCAACTATAAATAAGCACCTCCACTCCTTCATTTTTGCACACTTCATTCCTTACTTCCTCTTCACTTTCTTCATCCTCTCCACTTCCATTTTCATGGCATCCAACTTCTCTTCCTCTTCCATTACTTCCTCCAACTTAGTCGTTCCCTACATCCCTCCACCCAAGCTCCACCTTAGTCGTGCCATACATCCCTCCACCCAAGCTCCACCTTGGCCCAACACCCCTTCCCTGAGTCATACCTACCTCCTACACCACCTACCCGCCCCATCCAAGCCTCCAACACCTCACAACCACCACCATAGCCATGGCCGAGCACTACAAACCCAACCCACACCCAAACCCAAGCCTACACTAAGCCATACCCCCTAGCCATACACCCTCCTCTTAAAAAAAGGAAAAAAAGGAGAAAGAAATAAAAGTGAAGGAAAGGAAAACGAAAAAATTCAATACATTCAGAAAGTAACACGTTAGTTCGAGAGGCACATAGCTTACATAAAAGATTAGTGAAGTGGTTGTGATGGTGAGAAAATTCTCACCGCTTTTATATATAAAAAAAAAAATCATGTTTTGATTTGTTATAATAATCATCTTATTACATGCAAGTATACACCCCTTTGAAATATTGTTACGGATGTTTGGATATGTTTGTGATATGTTTGAATAGTTGCAAGTGTTTATGGTTGTGATTATTTATCATATTAGCTATGGACTATATTTATGTTAGTGATAAATGTAAACTCGATTATGCTCATTTTGATTAATAGACCAATTTTGGTGATATGATATACTTTGAAAAAATAAGTCTCTTTTTAATTAGAATTGAAATTAAAAGTGGAAATAAAAGAGAATTTGAAATTTGAAGTGAAACTATATTTGAAAATGATAGTTAGATTGAAATTGAAATAGAAATTGAGATTAAGATTGAAATTTAAATTAGAATTGAAATTAGAATTGAAAAATAAGTTTTACTTAAGTTTAATTTGAAGTTAGAATTGAACTGAAATTGGAATTTAAAATTTAATATTAAAATAATAAGAATATAATAATATTAAAATATGATAATAGTGAAAATACATTTTAAATAATTTAAAAAGTGAAAATATTAATTTAAAATGATCTGTAATGATTTTATAAGTAATAAAATTAAATTTAAATAGATTATTCCAAGTGTTGGAAAAATTGGTTAAAACTAGGCGCGTCGCGCAACGGTAGTTCGCGATTTCACGCCGAAAAGTTCAAATGAGTGTATAGAGTGGAATATAGCTCGGAATTCTTCGAGATAAGAAAATTATGGACTATTATATCCATATCTTCTAAATGTAGAAAGAAAATCAAAATTTAGTTGATTAGTTTTGAAATATATCCAAATCTATTTTTTAGAAAAATCGTGCTAGTGTAGTTAAATGACCATAACGAAAAATCTATTTAAATGGACACTTTTAATTATGGAAAAATATGGAATAAATATTATAAATCCATTTAAATAGTTTAAAACATATTTGAAATGGAAATTATGAATTTTCAAATATTAAAAAGTTGTTTAAATCAAATAAGCTTATATAGCACTTTCCACAACACTTTTATACTACGAATTCTATAACTTTTTTGAATATGAGTATAAACATAACGATTTTTCCTAGAATCAATTATGAATGTTTTTAAAAGGTAAATTAAACATTTAAAAGATAATTTAGAATTTTTATAATCAATTCTAAAATAAAGTTGATAACTGAGTACGTGGAAGTAACCAGTACATTTGTCCCGCTTGTGAGTTTTAGGAAGACAAAACAAGGTGTTTAAATAAGATTTGGTATGGAGCAACCAGTGCCTTGACTTACCTGGCCTATGTTTTCTCTTCTTAGGGGAGGGGTAGGGCAGATTGAAAGGAAGTCCTGGATGCTCTATATGGTATTAAGTTTCTAAAATAAAAGAAGATTGGTATTATCAAAAATTTAAGCAATCTCCAAAATGAATGAACTACAACTTGGACTGCATAGAGATAATCTTCTTATACTTGGTATTAAAATCCAAAGAGGGAACTCGTCCTATTTGTGGAATTTAAAAGGTGATTTCACCGTTATTTTGCCCACAATACTTGTTGAATACGAAAATTGATGATAAGTAAAATCAAAATGATTTTTATGATCCTATTAACTCAAAGATGTTTGCTAAAATTGATTTTGGGTTTATTGTAAACGATGTCTTAAATAACATTGTTTTTTGACCCGCCAAAAAGTTAAGGAATTTGGATCGAGAGTTAAGTGAAGGAAATTAATGTATTATTCGAAGCAAAAGAATGAATTAACTTAGAATTTCTCTAAGGAAAAAAGAGAAGATTTTGAAATCATCTGAAAAAATTAAAATAAAAAGCGACTTAATGATCTTGTATACTCATATTCAATTTTTATTGTTAATTGGATTTCAAACGAACCGGGGTCGGATTTGAGCGATACCTATTCGAATACCACTTCAAACCAGTTTACGTATTCAATGAATGAAGATAACTGAAGACGGAGATATTGAGATGAATAATAACGAGAGACTACTTGTTGATCAATTGAGAACAAACTCCCGATGCACTATATTATAGCAGTTGTCTCTTTGTTATGAAAAACCTCAAAATCACAAGAACTTCTCACTTAGTAATGGTCGAGGAAAGTACCTTCGGTTTTGTACGGTCTCGGAATGAACTTGTATGGAAGAATGTCTTACCTTGCATTCCAAATCATAATGAATGATCTCTATGAAAGTATATTAGCCGGTGGTGGAGAAGACACATTCTCTTAGCTTAACACCCTTTCAAGAGACATACGAGCTTAGGAAGTTATACATTTGTAGAAATTAGTCATGTGAATATGTAATGGAAATGTGGCATTCAAAGTGAAAGAAGATGTGCTATATGAATCCAATGTTAAGTTTATTTATAAAATGACAGTTGGTTGAATAGAAATGGATGCAAAATAAAGTTTTGTCGATATGGGATTTTAATGTATGATAATTGGATTAATTACAACTAAAGGTAACTAAATAGTACATTAATTGGAATTAAGTTAAAATTTGAGAATATTAAGAACCAAGATTTAAAAGCAATGTTAGCTATATTCTTATTGTAATAAGACTCGAATAACAAGGATTCAGAATTTAATATTTGGATTTTGGAGTTTTATTTTATAATTTTTAAATTTAATGAAATTGAAATTAAATATTGAAATTGAGGTTAACATTGGAGTTGATGAATTAATCAACTCAAAATTGACATTTAAATTTGTTTAAAATCATTGTGAATGATTGAGAAATATAAAGTGATAAAAATTGTCAATTATAGCATTGGAATTTAAAACTGGATTAATATTAGATTTTTAATTAATGTAAAAATAGCCATTTTGGCCACTGATTTGGATTTCGAAGATACCAGTTTCATCTGATCCGCAGCGGTGAATTATTGTAGGATTTCAAGTTTCGTAGCGATCGGACTTTGCGTTTGATCGTACGAACGAGAAACGCCTTTAAATCAATGAAATTGAAATTAATTAGAAAAATATTGATTTTAGAATAACTTCTTCATACGATGGAATTTGGACTTGAAACCTTTTCCACTGCGTTTAAAATATTTTAAAACATCTATTTTGATATATGGGTTGATCCAATTTCATTCCGGTGTTGAAACGGGCTTTTTGGGCCACTTTGTCGTTAGCGCGTATATTCAACCCGATCCATCTATTCTATTTCAACCCTACCTATAAATACCCAGTTATAAACCCTAACCTACTCCTATTTCTCATTTGCCTGTACGTATATTTCAACTATCTCTCCTCCTTAATGGCAGACAAACAAATTTTAGATCCAAGTACAAATCAAATTTCAATCCAAAGCAAAAATTTCAAATTCCTCAAAAAAATTCAAAAAAATTATATATCAAAGCTCTCGATGTACGCATCTCAAGACTGCAATTTGTTTTTCGATTCGATGCATCGTTTTCCCAGAATTTTAGAATAATTCCTAGTTGTTCGTATTGGATTTTTGACGATCCAACGATGGATCGTCGACTGTTTGTCGATCGACGGTTGCTGCTGCGAAGCTCGTGACGAGTAGCACACTGATCTGGTGGCCGTTCGTCGTCAGATGGCCGTGGATCACCAAAAATTGCCTTCGAAGCATGGCGACGTCGTGAGTTTTTGGGAGTGTATTTCATGGCCGCGAGTAGGGGATAGGGACGGCCTGAGGCGAGGGAGCTGGTGGAGTCGCTTGATGGGGGTCTCGAGCTTCGTAGCGTCGGCGAAAATTGACTTTAGGGTGGCGGCTCTAGGGTTTCGAGTTTGACCTGGTGATGGTTTCACGCATGAGTCCTGTAGCGCATGAGAGAGTAGGAGTGACGTGGATTTTTTTTGGGGTGAGTTGTCTAATTTTTTTTAAATTTTGTTTCGAATGATCTAACTGATATAACTTTCGCATACGAACTCCGTTTCACGCGCGTTTTCTCCGCTAGGTTCGTATTGGGATTCCGGACATTTTGGCGCTAGTTTGGATGAATTCTGAGACCGTTCAATTTTTTGGGTTTAAATTGGATTTAAATTCAACTTAAATTCAAAAGGTGAGTGTTTTAACCCGCTCACAACTTCTAAAATTTCTTTTATTTGTTAAATTAAATTTTGTGGTGATTATGCATTTATGTACGACTTTTTTGTATGTTTTAATCATCATCTCGGTTAATTTAATTTATCGAAATTAAATCGTTATTTAATTTATTATTGAATATAACTGCCAGTTAATTACCTGTTATATATTATCAGTTATATATTGATATTGATTGATTATTTTGTATGATGATTATGATGGATGTATGATTTTATGATGGATGAATGGATGTTTTATTTATATCATCATAATCTACAAGCTGTTATGCATTTATTTTGATTCGGAATTACGGTTTGAAATGATATACAACCGCATTTTATTTTTAAATTACGGATTGAAATGGTAGATATGTGTATCACTTGACCATAGGATAGAAAATTTTATACAGACACCGCGGTCTATATATAAAAATATTTTGAATTTTTTTTATGGTTTTGTAAAGAAATATATATGGTTTTATGAGATATTGATTCGGATATTTGATAAAGGTTATTTTATATATAGTTAAATTCTTGGTTTTAAGCTATGTATAAAATTGTTTAAAGTATGAAAAAGTTTAATAATAAAGTTTGATTTTATTAAAAATATATTATGGATAAGTATTTACTTAAATTATATTGTAATATAGAGTTTATATTGATTTTTATAAATCAAAGTTGAGAAGACAATTTTGAAATTGATTTGAGATTTTATTTAATTAAGATCTTATTGAAATTGAGATTTTAAGAGAATATGGTTTTATAACTTAATTCGGGTTTAAGGTGATTTAAGTGAATAAATTAAGGAATATTTCGTTATTGAAATTTGAAGTTTTATTTAAAGGATATTGGATTTAGTAAGCAAATATTTCAAACCAAATAGTAGTAAAAGTGAAATTAGTTATATATATGAATTAAAAAATTTGGTTTTGTAATATTGAATAAATAAAGCTTTGAAATATATTGAATTGAAATGGTTTATTTAGAGGTCTAAATCTATATTTGGAATTGATTTGTGGAGGTGAAGAAACTATTTTATTATATAAAGTAATTTTTATTTAAACCATTTAAGTAATATAGTTATACTTCAAAGTTATGAAATTCAAAGTTTTATGTTTGAAAGCCTATATTTCAAGCTTTTGGTTTAGAAATATTATAACTATGAAATTATTACGGTTTTAGGAAAGGATATATTTGCAATAAAATGATCATATTGATTTGGTTTTAAAATAGAAATGATATCGTATTTATATGGTTTTGAAATGGATATTATATTCAGGTTTTGAAGTATAATCATTTTAAAATGACCGCGGTGTTATAATTACGTTTGGTTGTTGAAGAGACCGGAATCGGAAGTTGTCATACTCTCTGCCAACTCCGAAAACCACTTTAACAACCGTGTACGCGGTGGAGATTCCAGAATGAAGTAGGATGGTGGAAGCGTTTCCTTTGAGGTAAATATGTGGACCCAACTCCCGTGAGTTGGCATAAGGTGGCTAAAACAGGAGCGATTGACTGGTTAATGAAGTAGCACTTTTGATCGGACACATCCCTTCGATGTTATTCTTTGACTTTTGGATTGATTCGGTGGCCACTTCTGATTTTTTTTATTCGGGGGTGTGGCTCAAGGTGGGCGGTAGCTGCGCGCTACGCGTTACCACCGACCCGGAAGCATAATTGGTATATCTACCCTGGCATTGCCTAGTTGTGCCATGTCACCTACCCTAGCACGCCTTGTACGAGTTTGGTTTTCTCCCGTAGCCCGTGTGGTATCCTCTGGTGGCTTCCCGATCAGGTGGGACTATGATATTGGATGGACTACTGGGACTATTACGTGTTAAGGGATATATGGGTATCCCCTTAATGCTATGAAAAAAGTAAGTTTATTTTACTATAGACACTATTATAATAGCAAAAAATTACTACATAGTAAATAGTTTAACGGATCCTTAGGAGATGTGAATCCCGAGCATCTCTTAAGTTACTGCACTCACGTTAGACACTGGATAGGAGATGTCAAATCCCGTAAACATCTCTGACACCATTACATTCATATTTATTTCCGTTGATTTAACTTACATAAGAACTTTTAGTTCCGACTCGAATGTTTTGTCTTTTCAATTTGCTCGGGTCAGTCCGAGTATTTCAGGATTTGAAGATTTTTATTCTGGTGGACGAAGATGAAGAATTATTATTACTATTATCAGTTATGGTATTCCACCACATTCATATTGTTTCCGCTACATTAATTATTATTCTCTGGTATGGTTAACTCTGATATGTATTATATAAGTAAATCAAATGTTTTTATAAAACAGCTTCATGAACTGTATATTTGATTATTATATTTTATCGTTCCGCTGCATGATTCAGTTCTTTTTATTTCTTCCTTCTTTTTATTATTTACCCCATAACAATCCGCCCTTCTATATGGTTTAAGTCTGACGTGTGGGGTTTATCGTCGATTTAAATCGTACAAAACGGCGGGACGTTACATCTGGTATCAGAGCCAGCTTTAGCGATAAATCTTAGCTTTGTGGGGTCTGACTCTTTATTAATTGGGTAGTAATACCCTATGATGAGTCATTGAGCGTATATATGAGAGAGCGTATTTGTTAGTGTTATAAAAAGGTTTTTAATATTATGTCAATTTGTTCCGTTTTGTATTTATAAATTCTGGTTGGTGCATGGGACGCTATGACATCAATAGGGATTTCTAAACACTTAATAGGACAGACCGACACAATATTTGTTTTTAATATAGGTGAATGAAATAGTTTTGCCTATTATATTTTCTATATATATAGAATAAATTTTTATAAATGATATATATATTTGGTTGCAATAAATTGGTTGTCTGGTAATGAAATTTATAAATAATAGTTGAAATAAGACTGAAGATAAAATAAATGAAAATTGGAAATTTAGAACTTAAGTTCCGGGGATTTGAAAATTTCTTTCAATTAATTCTGGAATATAATAATAATATAATTAGAAGTATTTTCTAATATAAATATTTTGATGTAATTTGATAGAATTGGTTTAAAGAAATTTTGGAAAAGAAATAAGTTGTACTCCCCTCTCTATCATTGGAAAATAATTTCGGTGATGGCGGCTGCATCATCGACATTCATTTTCGAGTTTCGAAGTGGGAAGGCTACTGTAGTAGTTTTACTACAGATTTATTTTGATAAACAAATATAAATTTTAAATTGTTTAATTACAGTTAGATATATATAAGTTGTAAGTATATACATTATCTATTATTTTAAATGATTCTTGGATAAAAACCCGGTATTTAATTTTCAAATTTCCGTTAATTAGTAGTTTCAATTAGTGTAGTGAAATGGAATTTAATTAATAATTGAAACCTCTAAAGGAAACAAGAGAAATAATTCTAAGTTATAAATTAAATAAAAAGAAAATTTAAATTTGTAACATATAAAACAAAGGATTATTATTGAACAGTAAATTAATTAAAAGAAATGAGAAAACTTGTATAACTTTCAATTACATTCTTTAAAAGCATATATATAACTTACCAAATATTAAAAGTTGAAATGTTTAATAAGAAATGTGATGGAAATTGTACAAGTGAAAGTATGTAATGTAGTGTTCAATAAATTGCTTTTATTCTTAAGACTTGATGTTGTAATTGTTATAAACTTAAGTTATAAAGGAAAATCTTACTATAATAAAATATGATAGAAGGTAAATGTTGTAAGCAAGTAATTATAGACTTAACTAAATGATTGAAGTTATTTATTTTGAAAATAAGTAGAAAGATAAAGTCATTAAAAATATGATTGTAGACTAAAGTTAATGCATTGAGATGCTAAGTAAATGAAATTGAGAGATGCATAAATATAATGCAATAAAAAAAAGAAACTTACATGACCTGAATAACTAAAAATGAACAATTGTAAGCAATAAATGAAAATGAATGGGATTAATAAGAATAAACTTAATCTATTGTTGAAATCGTTGTTTGTTTCGGTTTATGATTGTTTGGGTAAGGATACTTTAAATTGTTTGGATGAATGAATAATCTATTTCATTTCATCTCAGACTGTTAAGTAAATGGTGTGCTTAATAGTTTATTTTTCATTATGTACAATTTAAAGTTTTGAACCCGAACAACTATTGGTTTTGTTTGATATGAATGGATAATTGATGTGTGTTGATTTATGTGTTGGTTGTTTGCTTGTTGCAAGTGATGGTTGGTATGTTTGTTGATTATTCGAAACAGCTTTAAATATTTCATTTTATATAATGGTTAACCATTTTGGATTATATAAGTGAAATGCAGGTTATGGAAGTAATTGCTTTTGGTTTCATAATTAAGCATTATTCGCCCGACAAATATGCACATTTTCGGATTACGGTATATAGCGTTATTATATTGTTTTTCCCGTGTAGGGATATATATTATTTTGGAAAATATATGTTAAATATTGTTATACTTGATATTATATTTTCTCCCGAGCCTCTCCGTACAAAGGAGACTCTGCCAAAAAATTTCGAAAATTTTGGACTTAGAAATATTTTGAAAATGTTTTTCAAGCTTTATTAATTTGAGTATAAGAGATTTAATGATTATAGATTGGTATATTTTATTTAAATTGATTTGTTTATATGTTTAATATTTTAAATAAGTTATATTGTTTATTTAATTCTTTCTTTCCCTCGTTTTTTTCTTTTCGGGGACGAAAAGTTTTGAGTGGGGGAGACTGTAACGACCTGATAAAATTCGGTAATTTAATTTCTTAATTTAAGAAGATTTTGGTAACTTAAGGTTGAAGAAAATGAAAATTTAGTGAATTATTAATGGAAATAATAACTTGGATAAGATTGGTAAGTTAAATTTAATAACTTGAATGTAATAGTATAAATGTAAGTTAATTGTTAATAACTTGGATATAATTCCAATAAGTGAAACAATGTAAATGTTAATTATATTCTTATTGTAATAAAAGAATGTTACCAAAATGAAGTGATTAATTTGATTAAGTTTTGATAATTTAATATTTAAGGAATGGAAAAAAATTAGTTAAATTAATAAGATTTTGTAATTTATTTAGAAAGAAATAAAACCTTATAATTTATAAATGGAATAATATTGAAACAAAAAAAATTTGTAGATGAATAATGAATAATAACTAGGGTGAAGTATAACAATGGTTATTAAAGCTAAAACTTTGATAGATTGAATGAAACTACAATAAATGAAATAATGTAAATGTTATGACATGGTTATAATGGGAATATGAGAAAACAAGTGTAATTATTGAATTAATCTGTGAAATATTATTATAGATAGTAGTTGTTTGTGAAGAATAAATAAACAAGTATTATAAAGGATATAATGTTTGTGTTACCAGTTAATTCACTAAGTACTAATAAAGATAATTAAATGTACTTTAATGATAATTAATAAAATAATGGAAAGGGTGAATGTAAATTTAAATTAGAAACATAAACTTATTATATGATAGTAATTGGTGTAATAGAAGCATGAGACCAAGTAAGTAAATTTATCGGGAATATTAAATGTATTTGGATGTAGATTAATGGAATAATGTTAATGCAAACTAATTTAGCGCAATCACTAAATTAAAACCTATTGCAATAAATGGAATTAAATATTACGTTAGGGTGGATTTAAGGTAATATTTGGTAATAATGTATTGTTTTGGTTTATGAATGAATTGATAATTAAAATTAAAGGTAGTGTTGTTAAAATAAGTTGATTATAAACAAGTTGAATGAAATCTCAATAAAGAAGGTAATGCAAACGTTATATTTGGCAAAGATTTCAATACTGGTGGAAATTATACTTAATACACAATAAAGAAAGTAAGTTGAGTATATTTATGTAATGTAATGAAAAACCAGCAAATAACTGTTATTTGAAATTTTTGGATGGGGTATAAAGATTGCAATCAAATAAAAAAATTTATTTGAATAAACATTCAATGTTTGGAGTAATTGCAATCAATTGAAATTAAATATTTAAATATTACGTAAATATTAAGTTAGATGAAATTGAAGATATTTATGTAATAAAGTATGAATCCAATGTTAAGTTTATTTATAAAATGATAGTTGGTTGAATAAAAAGGAATGCAAAATAAAGTTTTGTCGGTATGGGAATTTAATGTATGATAATTGGATTAATTGCAATTAAAGGTAATTAAATTATTGTTAATTGGAATTAAGTTAAAAATGGAGAATATTAAGAACCAAGATTTAAAAGCAATGTTAGCTATATTCTTATTGTAATAAGACTCGAATAACAAGGATTAAGAATTTAATAATTGGATTTTGGATTTTTATTTTATAATTTCTAAATTTAATGAAATTGAAATTAAATATTGAAATTGAGGTTAACATTGGAATTGATGAATTAATCAACTCAAAATTGACATTTAAATTTGTTTAAAATCATTGTGAATGATTGAGAAATATAAAAGTGATAAAAATTGTCAATTATAGAATTGGAATTTAAAACTGGATTTAACTAATTTAATATTAGATTTTTAATTAATGTAAAATAGCCATTTTGGCCACTAACTCGAATTTTGACGAAACCAGTTTCATCGGATCCGTAACGGTGAATTATCGTGGGATTTCAACTTTCGTAGCGATCGGACTTGTCGTTTGATCGTACGAACGAGAAACGCCTTTAAATCAATGAAATTGAAATCAATTAGAAAAATATTGATTTTAGCATAACTTATTCATATGATGGAATTTGGACTTGAAACCCCTTCCATTGCGTTTAAAATATTTTAAAACATCTATTTTGATATATGGGTTGACCCAATTTCATTCCGGAGTCGAAACGGGCTTTTTGGGCCACTTTGTCGTTAGCGCGTATATTCAACCCGATCCATCTATTCTATTTCAACCCTAACCTGTAAATACCTGGTTATAAACCCTAGTCTACTCCTATTTCTCATTTGTCTGTACGTATATTTCAACTATCTCTCCTCCTCAATAGCAGACAAACAAATTCTAGATCCAAACACAAATCAAATTTCAATCCAAAGCAAAAATTTCAAACTCCTCAAAAAAATTCAAAAAAATTATATATCAAAGCTCTCGATGTACGCATTTCAAGACTGTAATTCGTTTTCCGATTCGATGCATATTTGTCCAGAATTTCAGAATCATTCCCGGTCGTTCGTATTGGATTTTTGATGATCCAACGGTGGATCGTCGACTGTTTGTCGATCAGAGGTTGCCGCTGCGAAGCTCGTGACGAGCAGCACACGGATCTGGGAGCCGTTCATCATTAGATAGCCGTGGATCATCGAAAATTGCCTTCAAAGCACGACGATGTCGTGAGTTTTTGGGAGTGTGGTTCATGGCCGCGAGTTGGGGATAGGGACGGCCTGAGGCGAGGGAGCTGGTGGAGTTGCTTGATGGGGGTCTCGAGCTTCATAGCGTTAGCGAAAATTGACTTTAGGGTGGCGGCTCTAGGGTTTTGAGTTTGACCTGGTGATGGTTTCACGCGTGAGTCCTGTAATGCGTGAGAGAGTAGGGATGACATGGATCTGTCTTAGGGGTGAGTTGTCTATTTTTTAGTTTAAATTTTGTTTCGAATTATCTAACTGATATAACTTCCGCGTACGAACTCCGTTTCACGTGCGGTTTTCTCCTCTAGGTTCGTATTGGGATTCCGGACATTTTAGCGCTAGTTTGGACGAATTCTGAGACCGTTCAATTTTTTTGATTTTAATTGGATTTAAATTCAAAAGGTGAGTGTTTTAACCCACTCACAACTTCTAAAATTTCTTATGTTTGTTTAATTAAATTTTGTGGTGATCATGCATTTATGTACGACTTTTTCGTATATTTTAATCATCATCTCAGTTAATTGCATTTATTGAAATTAAATTGGTATTTAATTTATTATTGAATATGACTGCCAGTTAATTACCTGTTATATATTATCAGTTATATATTTATATTGATTGATTATTTTGTATGATGATTGTGATGGATGTATGATTTTATGATGGATGAATGGATGTTTTATTTATATCATCATAATCTACATGCTGTTATGCATTTATTTTGATTCGGAATTACAGTTTGAAATGATATACAACCGCATTTTATTTTTAAATTACGGATTGAAATGATAGATATTTATATCACTTGACCATAGGATAGGAAATTTATACAGACACCGCGGTCTATATATAAAAATATTTTGAAATAATTTTTTATGGTTTTGTAAAGAAATATATATGGTTTTATGAGATATTGACTCGGATATTTAATAAAGGTTATTTTATATATAGTTAAGTTCTTGGTTTTAAGCTATGTATAAAATTGTTTAAAGTATGAAAAAGTTTAATAATAAAGTTTGATTTTATTAAAAATATATTATGGATAAGTATTTACTTAAATTATGTTGTAATATAGAGTTTATATTGATTTTTATAAATCGAAGTTGAGAAGACAGTTTTGAAATTGATTTGAGATTTTATTTAATTAAGATCTTATTGAAATTGAGATTTTAAGAGAATATGGTTTTATAACTTAATTCGGGTTTAAGGTGATTTAAGTGAATAAATTGAGGAATATTTCGTTATTGAAATTTGAAGTTTTGTTTAAAGGATATTGGATTTAGTAAGCAAATATTTCAAACCAAATAATAGTAAATTGGGTATATGTATGAATTAAAAAAATTTGGTTTTGAAATATTGAATAAATAAAGCTTTGAAATATATTGAATTGAAATGGTTTATTTGGAGGTTTAAATCTATATTTGGAATTGATTTATGGAGGTGAAGAAATTATTTTATTATATAAATTAATTTATATTTAAACCATTTAAGTAATAAAGTTATACTTCAAAGTTATGAAATTCAAAGATTTATGTTTAAAGGCTATATTTCAAGCTTTTGGTTTAGAAATATTATAACTTTGAAATTATTACGGTTTTAGGAAAGGATATATTTGAAATAAAATGATCATATTGATTTGGTTTTAAAATAGAAATGATATCGTATTTATACGGGTTTGAAATGGATATTATATTCTGGTTTTGAAGTATAATCATTTTAAAATGACCGCAGTGTTATAATAAAGTTTGGTTGTTGAAGAGACCGGGATCGGAAGTTGTCATACTCTCTGCCAATTTCGAAAAACACTTTAACAACCGTGTACGCTGTGGAGATTCCAGAATGAAGTAGGATGGTGGCGGCATTTCCTTTGAGGTAAATACGTGGACCCAACTCTCGTGAGTTGGCATAAGGTGGCTAAAACAGGAGCGATTGACGGGTTAATGAGGTAGCACCTTTGATCGGACACATCCCTTCGATATTATACTTTGACTTTTGGATTGACTCGATGGCCACTTTTGATTTTTTTTTATTTAGGGGTGTGGCTCGAGATGGGCGGTAGCTGCGCGCTACGCGTTACCACCGACCCGGAAGCGTAATTGGTATATCTACCCTTGCATTGCCTAGTTGTGCCATGTCACCTACCCTAAAGCGCCTTGTACGAGTTTGGTTTTCTCCCGTAGCCTGTGTGGTATCTTCTGGTGGCTTCCCGATCAGGAGGGACCATGATATTGGATGGACTACTGGGACCATTACGTGTTAAGGGCTATATGGGTAACCCCTTAATGCAATGAAAAAAGTAAGTTTATTTTACTATAGGCACTATTTTAATAGCGAAATATTACTACATAGTAAATAGTTTAACGGATCCTTATTAGATGTGAATCTCAAGCATCTCTTAAGTTACTGCACTCACGTTAGACACTGGATAGGAGATGTCAAATCCCGTAAACATCTCTGATGCCGTTACACTCATATTTATTTCCGTTGATTTAACTTACATAAGATCTTTTAGTTCTGACTCGAGTGTTTTGTCTTTTCAATTCGCTCGGGTTAGTCCGAGTATTTCAGGATTTAAAGATTTTTATTCTGGAGGACGAAGACAAAGTATTATTATTACTATTATCAATTATGGTATTCCACCACATTCATACTATTTTCGCTGCATTAATTATTATTCTGTAGTATGGATAACTCTGATATGTATTATATACATAAATCAAATGTTTTTATAAAACAGCTTCATGAACTGTATATTTGATTATTATATTTTATCGTTCCGCAGCAAGATTCTGTTTTGTTTATTTCTTCCTTCTTTTTGTTATTTACCCCATAAAAATCCGCCCTTTTGTATGGTTTATGGCTAACGTGTGTGGTTTATCGTCGATTTAAATCGTGCAAAAAGGCAGGATGTTACAACTATCAGTCCTAATGGCCATGAATTTGATCACCAGTATAGTGAGATCGTGCATTAAACTGATTACAAAACGATCCAAAATTTACGAACCTAAAAATGAAATGGATTTGATTTTGATAAAAGGAATTGATCACATTGTAATTAGAATAGAATTGACAAATATCGGATGAACACATGATGATTTTGATATGTAATGTAATAACTCCAAATGAAATCATAATTGCGATGATGTATGGACAACACTTAGGAAGAGTCTAGAGTTTTAGGCTATGATAGGTCCAAAACAACCCATGATTGACAAGAGAACCCTAAAGAATAGGATGATTCACAACGGCTTGATCGGCTAATAACTAGGAAATTCAACTACTAACATCTCATTGAAAAAAAATATTCTTGAGCAAAGCATACATTCCATTCACAAGATGTGCTTTGGCGGGCAAGTGTTATCTAGCCTTTTGACTAGGCAGTATGTGGACAAACTTGATGAGTCAAACTTTGAAATTATCAGGACAAGACGTCCGCAGAGACAACTGCGAAGCCGAAAAACCAAACACATCCAAGATCATAAGGCAAATTCCAAACCAACCCAAGACCAAGTGTTGTCTTGTTGATCCAATGCAATTCTCTATCGATCTCCATGAACTCTTGAATGAGCAACTCTGTTCTTCCATGACTCCATCATTTAGACTCTGAAACAAGCTAACATTGGTTCAAACAACTATGGAATCATGAACCTAACCACAAGACGAGTCAAATCGAAAGTTTCAAGATGACCAGATTGGCTACCTTATGGAGTCGTACCGGCCCAAGCCCTTGTAGTCACACCGAACCAAGCCATTGGAGTCACATCGACCCGTATAAATTGATAAGGTGGCATCCTACTTTGGTTGATTAACAGTCTAAGACATGGAAAACTATATGGAGATCTTCCGTGCAAGATTTTAGGCTTCCTACCTTTATAAACAGAGGGCAAGAGTCATTTTTCAAGATCTTTTTATCTCTTCCACTCCTTATTCTAATATATTATAGTCTCTGTCAAAGTTGACCCGTAAGAGCTTATGCCTGCAACCAGCAAGATAATCAATAAAAATAATTAAGTGGACGTACGTCGGAGTACGCCAAACCACTATAAACGTTGTATGTTCTATTTCTTACTTGTTTTCCATTTATTTTCTTCATTATTTCTCTACTTACTTCCCTTGGGTGTTTGTGGCATTTTTGGTTCAAACATATTTGTAATATAACATATATATATATATATATATATATATATCTATGTATGTATGTATGTATGTATGTATGTATATAATGATATACATATCGTAGCATATATTATATTTAAACATAAAACATAAAAAATTTATAAAACCAAAAGTAATATATAAATACAGTGTTAATTTATATAAATATAAATAAATATGCACACAACTAAAACATAAATTTATACACGTGTACATGAATATTTGTAATTTCTTTGCAAGGCAAGCCGATTTTTAAGTGGTCAATTCACTTCTTATAAACGCATTAAAAAAGGTGCAAGGCTTGGAGCTTCAAATGACACAAAACTCACATTATACCTTACATGCCCATACATGAGATAATAAAAGAGCATATAAAACACATTTGACATCATAAGAAGTAAAACAAAGTAAAGATTAAGACGGAAAAAATCAACTTGGTTATACTCTTCCCATTGTCCAAGTCATCGGGGTCCAAAACATATGTGAATTTGTATATATCAAATACCATATGTATGTATATATGTAACTAACTGTATGTGTATATATGTATGTATTTATATGTATATAAATATATATAATTTCAAATATATGCTAAATTTATACTTTAGGATAAACTTATGAAAGATATTTATACTATCTTATATATGTATATTAAATTTTTATTTTTCCATATATGTAAATGTTAATTTACATTTTATATATGTATATACATATATTTTAGGAAAGTAATTATACTTTTGCATGCATTTAAATTGCATATGTGTGTGCACATGCGCCCTCACGCGTTCATATAGGTGTATGTTGAAGATTTATAAATATGTTTATGCATATATGAATATAAGTTAATAATAAACCAAAATAATTATATATATTAACTTACATACATACATATTTTGCCTAATGATATACATATATATTAAATACTGAATGTAAATGCATATAGTGCGAGTTATTAGCACACATACATATATAGAGTTAGGGAGAGTGGGAGAGAGGGATGGAGTCATAAATCCAAATAACCGTCTATGTGCGTATTATATAATACACACACACATATATGTTTTTGTCTATTATTATAATGTCACATTTATATTATGTCCAGCAAAACAAATGTTGATATTCATATTTGAATAATTCAAATTAAATAAAATTTTAAAATTATATCACATATGATTTAATAAAATATTTGTTCAAAATAACAAAAAAATCCTTCTACAATTAGCAAAGAGAGAAATTTTTGTAACCTCCCCATTTGCTCTACTAGGTGATGCTAGCGATCCTATAGTTTGTAGAGTAGACACAATTGTGTTATACAGTTGGATTTGGTTTCCAACTAAGTGGCAAACTTGACCTTGAGATGTTGGTGAACTTACCAATGAGACCTAATTTCATAGAATGAATTGGAGTTAAGAGTTAATCAACATTGAGATGAAAATTAGCGAAGATCTTTAATAAATTTCAAGGAGATTTAGAGTCCGAAGACTTGAAGTACTATGGTCATAACCAAGATGCTTGGCTTTGCATAAGTGTTAGACCATGTATTCTAAACATTGTGCCCTTAGAGAAGTAGCATTGAGGGAAGGGCATCGATCGAGATTAACTATCCATCCTAGAGGAAATAAAGTGAATGGAGTTGTGAAGAGAATATTTTATTGGCAAATAATAAAAAATAATATTTGGAAGTTCAATACAAAGTGCATGAAACGTTAGCAAGTTAAAGATGAATAGAAGAAACCAGGTGGTTTGCAGCAACTGCTTGAAGTTCTGCATTTGAAATAGGAAAAATGTCAACACATCTTATAAATGAAATTCCAAGAAAATAATAAGATATGATCATATCTTAGTCATTTTTGATAGAATTACTAAGGGCAACCATTTCATGCCTCTAGGATAAAATAGAGCAACAACAAATTGGTTAAGTTGTATATGCATTTGATAGTCGGATTCCATGTAGTACTAAAGAATATTATTTCTTTCATCGATCAATTATTCTTAGGTGAATTTTGAAGGATTTTACAAATGACATTAGGAATTAAATTGGACATGAGTATAACAGGCCATCTACAGACCGCTGGTTAGAAGGATTGTGTGACCAAGTATTAAAGAATTAATCGTATTATTTTTTTGAAGGAACTTGGAAAGATCATTTTTATCTAGTATAGTTCACATACAATGTAGCGTCCCAGAAATCCAAACACTTCGTCTTCGAACACCGTAATGTTTTGAAATATAATTAAGTGTTATAAATATGATTTTATAACCTTATTAGATGTTATTTAATTAACTAATAATGGTAAGAAACTTGTTTTTGAAAATTGTTCATAAAAATTATTCTTCGAAGAAAAATTGGTAACGTAATCAAAAATCGGTTTATCGATATACAGCTTTTTGATCGATATAAGTTGTTCCAACTCTTTGGCACTTGTCTAACGATCAAATGAGCACATTAAAAACTAACTAATACACACATCTCTTCATGAAACATGGAACATTCTAGAAGCTTCCATTAGGATAAGAGATATATCATGAGAGGGTTATAAATGTTATTAGCATAAAGGAGAGGTGATGGGAGGTGAGTCTTCCCTGGCATGGTGGGGGGTCAAGGAAAGCTTAAAGAGCACTATTTTTGTGCCTATTTAAGGAGATGTATACCATAAGGTTATAATCACAAATTCACAAAATTTAAAGCAAGTTACTTCCATGTTTTAATTTTCTCTTATGTTCTAAATAAAATATTTGCAAATCGTATCCAAATCATCTCAAATTTGGAATATAGCCTTCGAGTAATATTAGAACACCTTCCACCATGTAAAAACTTAAAGAAGTGAAGCTATGCTCTTACTCTAGGCAATAGCCTTGAGTAATATCGAGGAGGAGGTGGCCAAAAGTGGGTGGAAAGTAAGGAAATGAGGAAGAAGAAGGTGGTTGCATGGTTAGGTTTTGACTTGGGTGCTTGGATCCTAGTTGTTGTTAGTTTAAAGATGAGTTAACATATCTCTTTGAATGTAAAATATATTGGTATTGTGTTTTGATTGTGTTTAAGTTGTTGAATTGTTATTGACATTGTTGAGAACATTGGTTTGATTCTTGTTTTGAAAACAAGGAGCATATGTGATTCATATGAATGGATTTGGAATGGTCTTGATGACTTGTGACAATACTTTGGAACAAAGCACATAGGTTATAGATGGACTTTGGTTTAGATTGGACTCGGTTGAAAGTGCACTTATAGCGATAGTTGCTATAGATGTAGTTCGGAATTACCTTATTTTTGGCTATTTCTACGGAACTTTAATGAGAGATCCTTAAGGGTTTCTTACTATATTTATAATATTTTATATATATGTTTATTATTATTGAAATCTTGGATGGTAAAAAGTTAAATAACAACTCAAAAAGTGTCCTAAACTTCACTCGTGCAGAACTACCCTATTTATTCTTGATTTTTGGACTTTAAGGGTTTGAAATAATACTTAAATTTAGGTATTTTGTTTCATACTTTTTACAAGTGTTTACTAACTCATATTATAATATTTATATTAGAATATTTCATAAGTAATTTTTATATATTTATGAATAATTAAGAACTAGTTGTGAATTTTTAAAGAATATGATTTTATAATAGAAACTTGTTTTTCCAAGTTTTTAAGGAAAATATAAAGCTGTTATTTTCGAGTAATATTTCGAATATCTAGTTTAAAACCTTTATTAAGTATTATAAAGTATTTTTAAAACATTTTTAAGTATATATAGTTTTTTGGAAAATGTGTTGAGTATTTTATACCTTATGTAATAAGATACCTTTTGACTTGTTTATTTACATATGTAGTTTTGGTAAATAAATTACTATACGTATATTTGTAAATATCATTTTAAAAAAAGGTTTTATAGGTATAAAAAAGGTTCGAAAAGGGGTTAGGATTCCTTAGTTGCCAAATGGTTAATTTTTTAATTACTTGTTTGAAAAGTAATTAACTATGCATGACATTAAAACCCGACGAAGCAAGGCTTATCTAATTGTGGGAGTCAAGATTGATGTTCGGGTAAAGGTGGAGCAATCAAGATCTAACATACCGGCTTCCCTCTTGATCAAGGAATAGTAAGTCAGAAAATGTCAAAAATGTGTTAATCGTGCTGATTTCTTACTTGTTTATTGAAATCATTAAATACTATACTTAACACTAAAAGCCGGTGATGTAGACTTATCTATCTGTGAGGTTCAAGAATGAAGTGTATAGGCAAGGCTTTAATGCAATCAGTTCTCTAACATACCTGGCTTAACTCTTGGATGGGGAATAGTTAAGTTGGAATGTTGGAAATGAATTAAGCATATGAATATTGATTTGCATAAGCAATTGTCTTGACTAGATAATCGATTGGTCAATTATCGAACTTGACCTAATATTGACTTAAGAAGTTATCGAAAGGCTTTCGATTTCATACCACTAAGAACCCCCGAAGAGGTGTGCAAGTACGAAATGTCTCTAGCTTTCGGTTACATCTGGAAGAACAGAAATTAAGTTTGTCGAAAATTCATCGAATTGGTTTTGAAGAGACCGGGATTGTTAAATGTTTTACTTATCGAATTCCACTTCAAAATTGGTACATAAGTCCTATGTTTGGAAGCAGTAGTGAAGTGAAATGTTATAGAGTTGAACTGTCTATCCTAAGGTTAAGTCCAAAGGAGAGGTTGGCGCTAACATGTCAAACGATATTATCGTGTGGGACTTTCTATCTTGAGGAGTTTTCCAAGAGAGAGGATAGGGTTAGCGTTGGTCAAAAGACTTATGCAGGAATCTACATGGAGATTCGATGTCTATTCAAGATGCTTGAATTCATGTAGTGATTCGTGAGCTATTCGAGGTATAGGAATCCATTTAGTGATCCGTGTTTTGTTCGAGTGATGAAGACTCGAGTGAGAGATATCGAATGTAACCTCGATATATGAAACGATTAAGACCAGAGATAGGATGCATAGCCAAAGGGAACATATCATTTTAGCAATCCTAAGGGTGCAGGCGACTCCATCTAGTATTACTTACAGATATGCATGGATGAGCTATTCATTCGAAGCCACGACTATTTTGGACATGGACTAATTATGTATTTCCTATAGTACATTCCCTATAGATGTACGTCGCATTAAGGATATCTCTGATTCTTGTGTAGGAGTTCGAATTCGGCTTTATCCAAGGAGATCTCCATGGAAAATACATTATGCGAATGCGCTTTAGCGGTATTGATTGTATAACTATTATTGTTACGGTGTTCACATAATGGCTATTTGATATGAGTTATATGCTAAACTATAAACATTATCTATCATATCGCTATATGTTAAACTTAATCAACAGTTGGTTTCTTTGAGGGAAAAACCATTATGGGAATCTGTATGGTCTCAATGGTTATATTACTTGTTGCATATTTCTTGAATTTTTCACATTGGTTTGCCAAACTGATCGGGTGTTATTTTCTTATAATGCTCGGAACAACCCCATTTATGTTTCTAGATTTAGATTTGGACGCTTGGATTGTAGAGAAGAGATAGATTATTTTCTTTCATGATATTCTTATTTCCTCTGCCTTACTATTTGATGTATCAACCTATGTGATGATAAGTTGTTATAATTTTCCTGGCTTGTGATATTACTTAAGTTTTGGTAATTCTGATATTTCTATATTCAGTCCAACCCTTTGTACTATTCTTTTGATATTATATATTATTATTCCATTATGAAATTTTGATGTTATGTTCTCTCTTTCTTATTCTATTCTATTTTTTTATTTTACCCTAACTTTCTGTCTTTACGGTGCTTGGATGCTTGGTACACGAATACCGTGGATGTATTTCGTGTCGACATTTAAACATCCAAAAATCGGATGTTACATTTGGTATTATACCTCAAGGTTGAGAGAACACCATGGCTTTGGTAGGATATGGATCATTAGATATAGGGTAAGTGATATCCTAGAATGAGTCGTGTGTATTATGCATATGAGAGCGTATTTGCATCTTGAAAACTAGACTTTTTAAAATTATTCCTTAGGAATATCTCCTTCTAGTAACTCCTTTGAAATAACTCTATCCTTTTGTGTCCTAAAAAATGTTTTGCTTTGACTAAGTAGTAAAAACTATGAGTACTATAGCTGCTAATGCTAGAGTTGGTCGAAGTAGCACTATTATGAATGGCGGTAATCGAGCATCGAGGAATGTTGCCCAAGTTTAGGAACTAAGAGTGAATGTCGTAGAGGACGTTATGTAGGTCAGACCTCAAATGAGTTTTGCTTGGCTCTACCGTGACTATGAGAGGCTGGGGATAAGAGGTTTAATGGCATGGAGATTATTATAGAAGTTCTATCTTAGCTTAGATTATGTGATCGGATATTTGGAGATATGGAGCTAGAAGACACAACGAAGCGTTAGATGGCCTCGCGTCATCTGATATACGCAACCATGGATTGATGGAGTTCTATTACCGTTTACATCCAAGAGAATGACTTCTCTTTAGCCTAATTCAAAGATGAGTTTGAGAAGAAGTTTGTCCCGGAAGCCGAAAAGACTTTGTTATTTTAGAGCTTCTTGGATTTGTAGCAGGGGGCCATAACCATGGTGGAGTATGAGAATCAGTTCATTGCACTTTCTCAATTTGGGTTGGGTTAGTAGACACACCGTTGAAGAAAAGGAGATGTTATTTGTGGGTATGTGCCCTGAGTTATAGAGGGATATGACTAATCACATCATGGGATGTTTTGTTGGTTCGGTGAACATAGCTTTATGGTTTAAGAACTTAGCGCCGAAGACGTCTATTTCTACACCCGCTAGCGATAAGAAGAGGAAGTTTCTGACTTAGAGAGATATTTCTAATATAGTGTTCCTTAAATGTAGGCAGAAGGGACATTTTGCTTGAAGTTGTATGTCGGAGAAAGAAGGCCAGGTGGCTAGAGCCCGGATAGTGAAAGCACCAATTGAAAAGTTTCCAAAGTTTGATGCATAGTTTACATTGAAAGGTTGTTAAGGTTACCGTCGGCTTGGCTATTTTGTTAGAGATTATGCTATGCTAAAGAAAAGGAAGCAACCCAGGCTCTTTTCTATTTTTGCAACTAAAAAGGGGAAGCAGATTCTTGAGGGTATATTATTTATTTATAGCTTTCCTATTCGTGTTTATTTGATTCTGGTGCTTCTTATAGTTTAATATCACGTAACCTTGATTGTTTAGTCATGCTAGGCATGTTAGGAAAATTGAGTATTGTTTTTTATTGATTTGTACTTAACCTGTTTATGAGCAATTTTACCTTTCTGCATTACGGAATGGGTAGAAAGTAGTTGTGGGTACATTGAATGAACACCTAGTGAATTAAATTTCACGGTTTACTACAAGGCGTTGGGTGATAATGTTGGATGAAAAGTTAAAATTTGGTAAAAGATATTCACTATAAAAAAAGGAAAGAAACAATATTTTGGAAATAAATATTGGTGAAAAGATTTATATAAGAAATTGTTTATAAAATATGGTTTACCAACGAAAAAGGATTCAAATAGAGAATTCGATAACTTAAATACCAGTATCTTTGGAAATATTTTTAAAGATTTGGAGGAAATAATAATAGTATTATTTGAAAGTAAATATTTGGAAAATTGGTTTAGGAGGTTGAGTTTATGATACTTAGTATAATTATATGAAGTACTTGATATCACTTTGAAATGTTTCTGATTAAATATATTGCTTTGGTGTGTTGAGCTCACTTCTATCGCTTGAAAATAATTTCGGTAATGATTTCAGCATCAGCGGTGTTCATTTCCCGATCTCTAAGTGCAGGATGCTGCAAAATTGTTTTGGTAAAACGAATCTTGATTTAATACCAAAGTAAGATTTGAAATACAACAGTTACATGTATATTTCAAAGTGGTTTGACATCAAAACTGGTGTTTATCTCTAAAGTTCTTTTGTTAAGTTATTTCATGGACACATATAACCGGTGACGACCCGCAAGTCCGTACCCTTTGAATTGACAATAAACGACACATGTCCGACCCAAAAAGCACAGACTGACGAAAAGTCATGAGAAAGAAAAGAAGAGGGAAGAAGAGAAAAGAAGAAAGAGAGAAGAGGAAATAAAACAGAACAATACAGAATCTCACATCGCAGCATAAAACATATAATATCATATCAATGATCTTTACAAAACAGAAACTGTATATATGTACATCAATCAGGATTCAACAATCAATCACTAATCATTAGCCTGGACAGTTATAATAACCTATCCTTACAATTGCTGATAAAATAAACAACAACAATGCAGCGGAAAAATAAACATATACGGAAATACAATCTGAAGACTTCTAGCTCTCCTGTTGAAGCTTCAAAAGCACCAAATCTAAACATGTAAATATACTCGGTCTGACCCGAGCATTGAAAGGGAAGAACGTACAGATCAGTCTGGTAAACCAGCGTGAGAAACACACTCAACTGAATTCATTAAATTACCAAAATTTTCTTTTCAAAACAAAAGTATTTCGTAAGACATGCCCACACATAAACATGGACATGTTTTTACATTAGGATAACCAAACCTTCCATATCAAATTCTCTTATATTATAGTAGTGTCTAATATACAAATAATGTTAATCATAGCCGAAATGGCTACCAGTGTAGCATTTCGAGGCTATTCATTACGCCAATACAAACAAAACTGCAAGCTTGTAGGGAGTATGTATTCCCACACAAATGACTAGGTGAAGGGACTACCTTTCGGTAGTACATCTCTGGAGGAATGTACCGAGGAACATCACAAAGGAACCTCTACCAACACAAGACCGGCCTATCTCTGTAACTAGATCGTACCAAATATATCATCCACCGGTCATTACCGACCTTTCCAACGGCCATCATAGCATACAAACCACATTAATTTACGTCCTGAATGACATAGCGGGAAGAAATATATCTAGAAAGGGATGATCATATCCTAATTGGAAATGATCCACTTAGCCCTGCTACATCTAATCATGTTTCGATCATTTCTGGTTGATGAGGCCTGGGGTAACGATTACCTTTCACATATCACGTCACTTTGAATGCCACATTTTCATTTCCGTTGACTACTAATTGCCTTCCACAAAAATACAACCCTTGAGCTCGTACGTCTCAAGGAGGGTGTTAAACTAAGAGAAGTAACCTTCTCTGCCACCACTGATGTACGTTTGTAAAAACCAATGTACATAATATTAGAAATGCAATGTCAGACACTCGTCCATACAAGATGTCCAGGAATAGGACAAACCGAAAGTACTTTCCTACCACATCATATCGGGAAATCCTTAGGATTAGTAGTGAATTGACCTTGCATTGGATATTTTATAATGAAGAGACTACTTCTACTACATGTGTATTGGGATTTTAACCCCAAATGATCAACAAGCAACCCTTTAATATGAAAATCCGAAATATTAATATCAACACAACCTACACAATCGAACGCATAAATATTGATCTGAAGTGGTTTTCGGATAAATCGATCCCGGTCTCTTCGTACCAACGCAAAAGCATTTCTCAACCTCGCATAGAAAATAAGTCACATTGACTTATCACGTCTCCAACTTTCAACTTGCTATCCTTCAGCCAAGTAGGAAGCTCGATAGATTGGATTACTACACGAATCAACATCCTCAACATAAACAATAATCAGGCCTACACATATGGCAACGTATTAAGTGTACAACTAAATAGTTCCCACATCAACTCTAGGAACTAAAATGGCCAAATTTTGTAGTCGTTTATTTAACTATCAAAGCAAACAACAAATTTCTAACACCATAAGCAATCACTAGGCCCTTTTAATTAATCTTTCATCAATTAAATCACTTTCCAAATATTCACTTCAAATTATCAATAAAAAGATATAATTCCAAAACCATTTCAACATTTCACTATTTGGGAAAGATTTCCATATACTTATTTAATAATAAGTAATTCACAAATCATTTCATTTTCAACACTTAGAAAATATTACATATACTTAAATCATGATTAAGTATATATTTTATTATTTAAGGAAAACATTCTCTTAAACGTACTTATTTGGGTCAAAATGAATGTTTCATAAAACATCATTACGACAACCCAAGTATATATTTTATTCTTTAAGGAAAACAATCTCTTAAACATACTTATTTGGGTCAAAACGAATGTTGCGTAAAACATCGTTACAACAACCCAAAATCGTTAATATAGGGAATCGATAATTAGATAGATATATAAATCTCATATACTATACAAAACATCTCCTTTTGAAAACATTTACTATAACAACAGTGTTATAGTCCATGCTTTCCTTACTTTTCGAAAACGTCCAACAATGAATGTTGAAATCTATGTATTCGATGCTCACAGTTTTTAAAACATCTTCAAACCATTTAACTTCATTTAAAGGATCACTTTTCAAAACATTTATTTAATTTAAAGGATTATTCACTGCCCAAAATCGTGAATATGATTCATTTATCAGTTTCATTACTTCTACACATTTAATTTAAAGGATTATCCACTGTCCAAAATTGTGAATATAATTCCTTTAATAAGCTTTCATAATTAACTTATCAAAATGAGTTGATTTTGGATTTATATAACAATTTTTATAAATTCCATTTATTATTTTATAAAAACTTCAATTTATAAAATTCCATTATCACCAATTCCATTTGTATCTTATTTATATGCCAAAATCCGATTATAAGTTAATTCACTTATAAATCTCTTATTTACAAATTCATTCCTTTATATAACTTCATAAATTTATAAATCTTATTTACTTATAAGATCCACTTATAACTTCATTTTAACACTTATAAAACTCGTTTATAATTCCCTTACTTTTATTTATAAAATATCAATTTTATAAATCTTATGAATAAACCATTTGTAATATGTCAAAAATCTCAATTTTACTATTTTACAAAATAGTTATCCCCATATCCCAAAATCATATTTTGATATATTTCACAAAAATTATAATTTCTATAACATAAAAATTATAACTTTTATTTATTTGAAATAAATCCATTTCCTTTAACAATTTAAGAATATATTTTTCAAAACCACTTTGAATTCTTTTCTAATTTGAAACCATCATTTTAATATTTTAAAATTTCCAAAATATGGCCCGATGCTACAACATCACTAAATAAGGTGATTCACATCAATCATAGCAATCCTTGCATCCCAACATCATATATCATATGATAACAGCATATATAACAATACCTGTAAATAAGATCAACATTGGCGAGGAATCCAGTTGGATCCCTTCAACCTGTCACCTGCAACAAATATACATATTAGAAAATATGTGCAATGTCCGTTCGAGGCAGACGGGCGTACAAAAGGTCATCCGCTCATACACGGGAACGTATAGGGTCTCATCTGCTCCAATAGGCAAGAATATATCCAAATCAATCAATATATATAATACATCATATATCACCCAAACAATCATCAATCAGCATAAATAAATTTATTCACACCTACATGTAAAAATATAAGCACGTCAGAAAGAGTGAGTTGTACTCACTTTGATTCCAATAGATGTTGCAGCGTTTTATTCCAAATAACGTTTAATTTTATCCAAAATTTTCACTAGCTCAAATCAATTCCAATCCAGCTCCATAGCATAGTGTTCACGAATATGAACCTAACGCAACATGGTTCGTCCGATTTTGACCTCGTGTGAAAAAGTTATGCTATTTTAAAGATTATACAATTTTATATTGAAATTAATTTACAATTTCCTTTTTTTTACTTTTAACCTCTGCAATTTCCTGACCATTCGATTTCGAAAGATGAGATCTGGTTGCATTTTTTCTTCTTCTTCCCTTCTTCGTTTCATTCACACGAACGAAACCCATCACGCGGCCATTTGCCATCAATTATTGTGACCACCATCTTCCACTATGTGATGATCAACGACCACCGTATCGAAGCCCATCGTAACGCACACCTCCATCTTGAATGACGTGAAGCTTGGTTGACTATTCACCATGAATAACGCACACAAACGCATGGCCTTTGTGGCCAATTTGCCGCAACATACTGCCTTGAATTTGATCGTAACCATTGGATTTGTCGAGCTCGAGGAGCTCTATCACTTTGTAGATGAAAATTTTTGGTAATAGTTGACGGATTGGATGAGATCGAGGGAAGAAATTTGAGCAATTTCGGCCATTGAATAAAAACTGGCAGCTAAGGTTTGCAAAATAGAAAAAAGTATGGCCTTTTGTAGAAAATTTTGTGACACTATTCATCCGAATTTTTTCCAAACTCCAAACGAAGTGTGCCGTCTGGCGTTTATAATATTTTACTCCTATTCCGAACACAATAGAATGTACAGAGAGCTAATTCCATTATATTTGGGACATAGTTTTTCGAATCAAATTATTTAAATTAAAATTTACTTAAACAAATTTCTAAACGTTTCAACTTCGCACGAGTAAACCGTAAGTCCAGTTGACACGAAACTACAATAATATAACATTACGGATCCAAAAAAACAAGTTTCTTCGAAATCCGAGACCGTGTCAAAAATGACTATTTTTACACGTTAATTAAATACTAAAATATCCAATTTCTATAAATTAACTTTTAAATCGATTTCAAAAATATATTAACATCATGATAATTCAAATAGATTAAATTCAACTTTATAATTCATTTTCATTCATATTAAATTAAAAATCCAATTATTTCTGCAGTTTCAAATATTAAATTGACAAATTAATTATCCAATTAAACAATATATTTGAAATATAAGTTATTCAACTTATAAAATTAACTGTTGAATATTTAAAATCAATTGAATATCTGAATTTTGAATGACAGAAATTCTGGGTCATTACATTATCCCCTACTTAAAAGAATTTTGTCCCCGAAATTACTAAGTAGAAAAAGCCATAAAATCCATTAACTTTTCAAAAATCAAAACGTTAAAACTAGATTACCAACATTATTTAAACATTTTAACATTTCAAAAATCCATTCGTTAGACTTCTTACAAATTTTTTCCAAATTTTCAAATCCATAATTATTTTTTCAAAACCAACTAATATAGTATTACTTTTAACTCAATATCAAAATTTTAGTTATCAATTTTTTTTCCAATTTTCTTAAAAAAATTCTACCGTCTTAAATTTTCAAAAAATTTCGCCATAGCCTCCTTTGCACGGTTCGATCCCAAAAAAATCACAAATATATATCCCGTCTTCGAGGATGAGGCATCCCGTAGAGAAAAAAATGTAAAAGTATGATATGTAATTCGAGATATGTACCTTATATATTATTAGCAAGCATATACAACTAATACAGTGTGAAAGCGAGTTCCAAATATGAAGCATATGCCATCCGCACCTGTTAAGTACTCAACAACAAATGAGAAACATGTATATCGAAAGTAATTGTATCAACCCGCAATTTTACGATTATATATTTAAACATTTTATTTAAATATAGCATCGTTAGTTGGATTAAATTCCAAAATGTGACTTTTTATATACAGTTGAATTTGGACTCGAGACCACTCCATTGATTTTAAAACGATGTTTACAACTTTTTTGAGTATAAACGTCAATATGTTTGGAGTTGATTAGGATTTTGATATTTTCATTTGGGCTTTGGGTTTGGTTCTAGCCCACTAACCTAATAATACAACCCAAACTCTTCTACCAAATACCCTAACTCCTCTCCCTTTCATTCATTCCACTCATAATAAGCTAAAGGAAAAATGGAGGAAATATGTGAGATTAGAAATTCCTAAGCCTTAGTTTTCTAAGGAAATTCAAGTTCTGGTTCTAAAATCAAAGAGAAGCTTAGGTAAGCATCCTCTTCATCTTCTCCATCTCAATCCCTCCACAATTTTCATAATTCCCTATAATGTAACTTAGGAAATTCATTTCATTTGATAATAGATTGAAGATTCTAGAGGTGTTGTTGAAGAGAAATGAATCTTAGCATGTTTTAGAGCTTCTTATTTCTATGTTTGGGTTTAAAGATGAGTTCTTGAATTCACATCTATGTCAATAGCTTTCATTGTTGTTAGGTATGAATTCCCAACATCTATTTCTTATCCATTTGCTTTTGATTTGAATTGTTTTGGTCAATTTTTCCGATTGTGGTTTTGAAGTCAAAATTTATGAAAATCCTACTATGGATGTTTGGACATGTTATTTGGGGTGTATCGAAGAGCCTATAGGACTGGGTTGTCACTTGGCATAAATCCTGTGACGACCCGCCTTTCATTCCACCAAAAGACGTATCATCAATAAGAAAGAAAGAGGTAGAAATAGAATAGATAAAAGAAAGAACTAAACAATATCAGAATCTTACCGCGGAAAGGGAACAAAATATAATATATGACATAGATAATACATAGTCTTACATCAGTGTTACATAGATTACACAACATTATCACATTAGACAGTTATAAAGGCCTGTCTAATTCATTACATTTCCAGAATACAACAGTCAAAGACACTACACAGTGGAAAAAGATAGATATAGCTGCGTCTGGACTCATGCTCCAAGCTTCCAAAATTCGTCAAGCAAAAACCTGATCACTTGGCTACTCATAAAAATTTGAGTACCTAAGAGTTTAAGAAAAACAGAAATAAACTCCGGGTCAGACATGGGTGCGGTGTGAGTAAACGGGTTAAAGTTGTTTATCATTAAAAATCATTGGAAAATAAAGGTATCACGTAAGACTTCTTACACATAAACATGGGTAAGTTTCTACATTACGCTGACCAAAACATTTAATATGAAATCCAGTGATATTATAATAAGGTCTAGGGTTTTCAAATAAATATTCACATAGATGAAATTGTTACATGATTAAATTCCAGCATACTAGCCACAAAGTGGGTTATACAATCAAAACCGCAAAGATACGTAGGGATAATGAGTTTCCATCAATGGCAGGGCTGCTGGGGTACTGCCCGTCACAGTATGTGGTCTAGATCACCGTACTGAGGATTCACCCTAAATCCCCTGCAACACAAGGCCGGAACCATCCCATACTAGATAGTCCCAAATAAGACAACCACGCGGTTGCAGCTAGCAACCGCCCAAACAGCCGAATAAAAAGGACTCTAGATAGGGAAAGATCTTATCCTACTTGAGAGCGACTCGCTTAGCCTTGCTGCACCTCCCTCGTTTTAGCCATTCCCGGTTGATGAGGCTCGAGGCTGTGATTACCTTTATAGAACACATCTATCTTATAATGCTCATCGTCCTCCTAACGATGTTCTGAAAGCACTCAATCTATACAAGTTTGTTTCGGGTTCGAACGAAACCGAAGGCATTATATCGTTACACCCATTTTGGAATCACCCTCGGAGTTAACAACAATAACCCTTGCACTCTGAATCTCCATCTCGAACCTGAAAGTAATATCTCCATTATACTCGTATTAGATTCACCCTCAGAGTTTTAACGAAAAATAGTTCTTACACTTCGAGCCTTCAACTTGATCTTCATTTGAACTCACGACCTAATGTTTAACTTGGATCGATGTCGTTTTCGGATAATCAAATTTGATTTCTGATCCCGGTCTCATCGAAATCCAAACGTTTCTTAAAGGCCAAGTTATTTAAAGTTTAAACAATCTAATTCAATTTAATACTTTGAATTCACACAGCATTTAACACAGATAAATATCACACATTTATCAAAGATATATCCAATATCACATCATAGAATATCATAGAATATCATCCAATGGATATCAACCAATCCAGATATTCTATACAAACAATCACCCACAAGCAAGAATTAATAATCTATATCATAATTAACCTAATTAACTTAAATTAAATTAATTACTTAAGAATTAATCACCAAATCCTGCTTAATCAATCATTAATTAATTACAAACCATTTAATTAATGAATCATTTCTTTATTACCTCGTCAATCAATTAATTAATCTCTAATCACAGATTAATTCTCTTTTAACTATTAATTAATAGACCTTAATTATTAGTTAATATCCCTCAATAAAAATTAATTAATCCATAATAACTCTTATAATCAATTAATTAATCTTTGATTAACTAATTAATTATCCCTTAATTATTAATTAATAAACCTTAATTATTAATTAACAAAACTTAATTACAAATTAATTAATCCTTAATTACCTGTTAATCAATCCTTAATTAATAGTTAATCAATCTTTAATTTGAGATTAATTATCCTTTAATTATTAATTAATAAAACCTAATTATTAATTAATAAAACTTAATTACAAATTAAGTTCTTCTTAATTACAAATCATTAATAATTGATTACCAATTTATCAATTCTTAATTACCAATTTATTAATCTCTAATTACTTAATTAATTAATCACTAATTACTAAATTAGTCAATCTTAATTACTTAATTAATTAATCCTTAATTAAAATTTAATTTCTCAATTAATTTAATCTCTAATCATTAATTAATAATATCTAATTATCTAATTAATAATCCTTAATTACAAATTAATTAACCTTTAATTAATTAACTTATAACCTTTCATTATTAATTTATAGATCCTTAATTATTCATTAATTAAATCAATTAATTACTCTTAATTAATTTCTTAATTAATCCTTTATCCTTAATTAATTAAATTAATAAATTATACTTAAATTTCTTTATTAACTTAATTAATCTCAAATCAATAAAACCTTAATTAGCTTTTAAGGTAAACCATTATCTTTATTAGTGACTTAATTATCATTAACATTTTTAAAACATTTATCTTTATAATTAACTTCCTTAATTAAATCATTTAATTAAGTTTTGAAGTAAAATAATCATTTAACTTGATAAATTAAAGTTAACAAAACATAGCTTCCTTTAAATACTTTAAACTTTATCAAGTAACAGTTTTAAACCTAATTTCAGTTTAAATTTAAAAAATTGCTTTTATAAAAATCTTTAAAATTTCATTTCTAACATTAGTTTTAAAATAACTTTAAATTTTACTTAACAAAATTTAAATTAAATAAATTTTAAAAATTCTTAATCAAATGTTAAAGAAAACAATTATTATATATAAAGGAATTTTTATATAAGAAAGTTTTAACTAAATTTATTTTTAAATTTCAAAAACCTTGTTTTAAAATCCTTTTTAAAACTGCCCAACCCTTGCTTCGGGTTCCACCCGAAAACCACTCGGGTCTTGCCCCGAGTAAACCACCTCCTTTCTATTTTTTTTAAAAAAACTTTTTTAAAATTTTAAAGTTAAAAACCTGAAAGCAATTTCTCTAACGATCCCGAATACAAGCCCGAGCACAAACTAAAATTCCTTGAGTTTCCCTTCGAGTCGACCTCCACAACAACCTACTGACACAAACAAAACCAACGTGCATGTGCACCATTGGCCGAGGCTATTCCGACCATCACGACACCTTCGTCTCGTCGACGAACACCCCTACAAGCAACCCTGACCACTCAAGCATCATCACAAGCTCGTGATCAAAATCGAGCAACACAAATGAAACTGGAAGCAGAACCCTCACCAGAAACTTCCTCGAACCCACGTCTCAGACCACCGAACAGCTACAACCTCGCCCACACCTCCACTAGCCTTCTACGCTGCTATCCCCCAAACCCTGAGCAACTCGAACCACCTGCGACGTCGTAGTGACCCAAAATTTTGCACTGACACAACCTAGGGTAGAAACCCTACTTCGATCGATTTCTGACGCCACGGTGATGAATAAAATCATCCGCCATTTTTTCAGGCCTCGACAATCTTCCGGTAACAACCAGTGGCAACCACGAGGTTCCACCACCCTCTAGTCGACAAAAAATGCTCAGAAACCAAAAACCGATCAACTCTGAAAGCTCACCCAAACCAAATCTAATTTTTTTGATTTTCATCTTAAAATTCATATTTTACAAATTCGATTCAGATTATATACTTGAAACAGCAATTTACAACATTTGATTTTAACATGTTTTTAAAATTTTCTACCGTATTTCTAAATTTACAAATAGTTTCATACTTATCATGCTTAATTATATTTTTAAACTTAGCTTAAGTAAAAACAAACACATTTTGTTCAAACGTCACAACCTATATGCGAATGATTGAAGAGCACTTGATCTTTGATCAAGGTTTAAGCCTATCGGTTATAAAACAGGGATATACATAGGTTTCAGATATGCACACATATACATCTACATATTTATAGCATGCAAACCAAAATTACACACATGTAAACAATTTTCACATCACCTACTTACTAAATACATCACAAACCAAAATTTAAAACAAAGGTTAGTTGTTTACTCACTTGAATAAATGTTGAACAAAGAGTTTGAAATGGCTTGATATTTGAAACAGAGAAGCTTGATTTTTAAAAACTGAATCTTTAAAACTGGAAACTTTAAATTGCTTTGATCTTGATGATATATAAA
This sequence comes from Allium cepa, assembly GCA_030765085.1. Taxonomy (NCBI): domain Eukaryota; kingdom Viridiplantae; phylum Streptophyta; class Magnoliopsida; order Asparagales; family Amaryllidaceae; genus Allium; species Allium cepa. Next base: position 794,791,396 of record CM060929.1, on the reverse strand, counting down.
ATGGAAAACTTGATGCTCTGAAACTAGTCGTTGTTTGAGAAGGTTGCTTTGATTTCTTTTAAAACTAAACTGCTTTGTTGATCTTGTTACAGGCTTGTTAAATGGTTTAGAGGGTTTGAGTTTGAGAATTTGTTTACAAGGTTTATGTTTTAGGTTTGATCTGTGATTTTCTTTTCAGGTTTGTTCTTTCCTTTTGAAAAGAGAAGATAAGAAAAGAAATAAAAGAGAGGGGATGTACGTTTATATCATGTAAATTATGATTTATTTGAAATTAAAGAAAATAAAAACAAATTATGACACTTGTTAAATTCAACAAAATTTGTCATTACCATTATTTAACTCCTTACACATGTTAATAAAAGGATTAATAATCTAACACTTTTCATTATTCATTTTTATATTATTTTTAAACGATTTTAAAAGCTTTTATATTTAATTTCCTAATTAATAAATACATTTATTAATTAATAAATGCTTTTCTTAATTTATATAAATAAAATCCTTTAAAAGAAAATAAAATAAAAAACCAATTATATTCTAAATAAAATCATATAAAATATATTTAATTCAGTTTTAAATGTTAATATAAAACTTTTGTATTCAATAGATACTTTCTTAATTTATATCAATAAAATTCTTTAAGGAAAATAATATAAAACAAATTATATAAAAAAACCTTATTCATATATTTTTATATCCAAAATATTTTCAAGATATATATCCTTTTAAATTTCAGATTTAAATCAAATTTCAAATTCAAATTCAAATTTAAAATCCAATTTAAAATCAACTTGAACACACACACATATATATATATATATAAACAAACAAAATTTAATTTTGTAAATAATTATTCTATTTAAAATCTATTTATATCTATATTTAAAAACATCACAATATTATTATTTTGTAAATAACAATTTTACCAGTTTTAAATAATAAATAAAGAAGATTATCACATTTTAAATTGTTTGAAATTCTGGGATAGCACATTCCTCCCCCTTAAAACAATTTCATCCTTGAAATTTAAAACAAAATATAATCCTAAAGCTTTTATTTTATTTCAACAATCCAAGCGTACATATCGACCATATACTATCAACCAAACAAACAATTCATTCAACAAACAATTCTAGCTATCCGGACACAATTCCGGATAAGCCTCCTAAAACGATCTAGAGTTTCCCAAGACAAACTCTAGAATCCTCACTCTACTACACCTCTAGGTTGCTTCACATCTTGATCAAGACAGGATGCTTAATAACAGATAAGTCCGGCTCAATCACTAAGTCTTCCTGCACTGCTGGCTCCACAACAATAGATGGATCGTTCACGTATTTCCTCAGATACATGAAAACATTGTGAATTCCAGCCATCCGGACTGGTAATTTAATCATGTAGGCCACAACACCAATCCTTTCGAGCACTTGGAACAGACAATTATACCTTGGGCAAGATTTCTTATCTTACCAAATCTAATCGCTCCTTTAAATCGGGAAACTTTAACAAATACCAAATCTCCGATCTCAAATTTCAATTGTCTTCGTCTCTTGTCCGTATATATCTTCTGGCGATCCTGTGCTGCTCTCAAATCTCTTCTTGATAAGCTCCACCTCCGCAGATGCCTCACGGATCAAATATAGACAAGAACAAGATGATCTCCTGACTCTACCTAACAGGATGTAAATCTACAAGGTCTTCCATAAAAAGCTTCATAGGGTGCCATCTTGATACTTTCCTGATAACCATTATTGTATGAGAATTCCACTAAATGAAGATGGTCCTCCCAAAATCCACCAAAATTCAAAACACAAACCCTCAGCAAGTCCTCAAGAAAGTCTCAGCCAAAGATGTTGTAGTATGGGTTGCCTTAATCAGGATAAAAAGGGCGCTCTTGGTTAGCTGGTTAACGATTATCCATATTCTTCATTTCCCTTTTTGGTCCTTGGCAAACCATCGACAAAATCCAAAGAAATCATTTCCCACTTCCACTTCGGAACTTCCAAAGGTGGCAACATACCTGCGGTCTTCTGTTGATCACCTTAGACGTGCTGGCAGATCGCACATCCATAGGCGAAAGCAGCTATATCCTTCTTCATGATCGGCCACCATAAGACTCTTTGACAAAACTTCTTGCTTCAAATTCTTGAAATTTGAAATACGAATCCTTCCATTGATCCTCAATGTTCCTTGGTCATCAATCTCAAAACTGGAACACTGACCATTCTCGACTCAATCCATCCACCACTGGCACACACAAACGTCCGTGTAGACCTCAAACTTACTCTTACGATCAGGAATAGTTATAACAGGAACATTGGTCAGCCTTGCCTTCAAATCCAAGAAAGCCTCTTCACACTCGGGGGTCCACTTAAACTTTGCTCCTATCCGAGTCAACTTGGTTAAGTGCGGAGAAATCTTAAAATAGTCCTTGATAAACTTCCTGAAGAACTTTGCCAAACCCAGAAAATTACGGACTTCTGTCGGAGTCTGCGGCTGCTTCCATTCCTGAATAGTAGCTACCCTGGCTGGATCTACAGAAATACCCTCGTCAGAAACAATACGCCCCAAAAATCCGACTTTCGATTTCCAAAAATGGCACTTCGAAAACTTATCCTTCAAAATATGCCTCCTCAAAGTCTCTAACACTAACCCCAAATGCTGCTTGAGCTCCTCTTCAGACTTGGAGTAAACAAGAATATCATTGATGAACACAAGAACAAACTCATTCAACACATCCCAAAAAAACTCGGTTCATCAAATCCACACAGAACCTCAAAGACCCATCCGACTTGGCCACAAAGACAACAGCTGAACCCCAACTGGGAAAAACTGGGCCGGTTACACTAAGAAATCTTGGGTCCGCTCCACCAACTCTTCTCTCTCCTACGGCGACATCCTTCTATTGAGCTGAACAACAAGTACTGCTCCCGAAACTAAGTCGATCCGAAATTCTATCTTACGATGAAGGGGCAAACTTTTCACACCTTCAGAAACATCTAGAAAATCTCTAACCACTTCAATGGACTATACGCCTTCTGGAGATGTCTTGCTTCTATGCAAAAGATTGCTCAAATGTACTCCAGAATTATCGCAAGTCACTTTTCCGATCCTTCCCAACTCAGACTCCAAAGATACAATCCTCTCTTCGCAAACCAAATAGCCTTAAACTTATCCACCCAATCCATACCCAAAATAAGATCAAACCCTTTGAAATCCAATACAAATGGGTCACAAGAAAACTATGGGGGAGATAAGAAAGCCTTAAGTCTCTACAGATCTTAGCTAACTTGGTTACCCCGCCTATAGGATTAGATACAAAGATAGGACGGCCAACCAAACAAAGAGAAAGATGAAACTTCTCTAGAACTCATGTTGGAAACCCGAACAGATACCCAACAAATTTAGATATGTATATGGTTATATAAAAATTAAAAATACGAACTCTCAAGATAGACACTACTCCAGAGCCTAGGTATTATCTCAACCTATGCTCTAAAACCAAGTGTGACGACCCGCCCTTCATTCCACAGAAAGACGTATCATCAATAAGAAAGAAAGAGGTAGAAATAGAATAGATAGAAGAAAGAACTAAAAAAATTCAAAATCTCACAGCGGAGACGGAACAAAATATAAATTATCACATAGATAATACATAGTCTTACGTCAGAGTTACACAGATTACACAATATTATCACATTAGACAGTAATAAAGGCCTGTCTAATCCATTAAATTTCCAAAATATAATAGTCAAAGACACTACACAGCAAAAAAGATAGATATAGCTACGTCTGGACTCATTCTCCAAGCTTCCAAAATTCATCAAGCAAAAACCTGATCACTTGGCTACTCATAAAAATTTGAGTGCCCAAGAGTTTAGGAAAAACAGAAATAAACTCTGGGTCAGACATGGGTCTGGTATGAGTAAACGGATTAAAGTTGTTTAACTTTAAAATCATTTGAAAACAATGGTATCACGTAAGAATTCCCACACATAAATATGGGAAAGTTTTTACCTTATGCTAACCAAAACATTTGATAGGAAATCCAGTGATATTATAATAAGGTCTAGGGTTTTCAAATAAATATTCACATGGATGAAATTGTTACATGATTAAAATCCAGCATACTAGCCATAAAGTGGGTTATACAATCAAAACCGTAAAGGCGCGTAGGGATAATGAGTTTCCATCAATGGCAGGGCTACTGGGGTACCGCCCGTCACAGTATGTGGTCAAGATCACCGTACCAAGGATCCACCCTAAATCCCCTATAACACAAAGCCGGAACTATCCCTTACTGGATAGTTTCGAATAAGACAACCTCGCGGTTGTAGCTAGCAACCGCCCACACAGCCAAATAAAAAGGGACTCTAGACAGGGGAAGATCTTATTCTACTTGAGCGCGACTCACTTAGCCTTGTTGCACCTTCTCTATTTTAGTCATTCTCGATTGATGAGGCTTGAGGCTGCAGTTACCTTTATAGGCACATCCATCTTAGAATTCTCATCTATGATAACCCGGATTTTTAATTTAATGGGATAATCAACCGATTTTGAATCATTGAGATACTGATTCCATTTAGTTAAATAAATAAAATGTGATAAATAAAAATATCTGGATGTATATATAAGTGGATTTGAAACTATAGTAGTTGAATTTAAAATAATGAATCTTATGGTGAATTATTAATTATATAAATAGATATGTGTAAACTCTACAATGATGAAAAATCTTTAGTATAAACACATATAAATTCATTATGGAAATATAATCCTAGTAAACATATTAACATAATCATTTAAATAAATAGGCAAAATTATCTTTTCAAAAATAAATAAATTAGGTGTTGTTTTTGTATGTATTTATATTAGTAGATGGCAAATAAAGTTTGGATTTGAAATTCAAACATCTTAGAATAAATTGGTTCTAAAATTCTATATTAAAGGCTAGTGTGTATATATATAATTAATTATAAGTGTTTAAATTAGGTTTTTATTTCAATTTTTTTAAAGTAAATATAGATTAAATAAAAGAAAGTTTAAACACATAAAATATATGAAATATATAAAATAAGTTTTAATACTTGTAAATATATAAAGAACAAGTTGAAGCTAAGGATAACTACATTGACATTTGTTAGCTTAGTATATGTTGAATTAACAAGTGTTAGTTTAAAGTACAGATGTCACTTATTTTTAATATTTATGAAAAGGATTATAAGGTTATACATATACATTTATTCATTTTCTTTTATCCTTTTTTTTCAAAAACCTAAGAAACCAAAACCTGGAAAGAATATTTATATTACCCACAAAACAAAATCAACATCTGAAAAGAAATAATGAAAACCAAAGAAGAAAGCAAAACAACAATTATTACTTCAATTTTTTTTCAAACCTAAAGCTCAGATCAAAGATTTAAAAATTGAAAATCAATTCAACAAGTCCAGATTCAACTCTAATGCCAAAAGATTAACATCAAGCAGCAGGTTGTTCAAAATCTGGTCCCAGGGGTTAGCTCTGTGCTCTGTTTACAGGAATCAAGCGAGTAATCCTATATATTTGATGCTTAAGGCTGAGTATATAGTTGTTGTTTGTGACCAAGCTTGAAAAAAAATTGAAATATGTTATATGTTATACGAAATGTGTATTTAGTTGTAAATGTCTGAAAATAAAGACTTAAGTATCTCTGTTTAAAGTTTTTAACAGGTTACAAACCTTTTTTTTAAAAGAAAAAAGTCAAAATCTCATCATTTAATCATCTATAGATTTTGATGTCTAAATAAATTATGTTTGTAAGATCAAGATCTAAGTTTTAAAAATCAGTTTCATATTTAATTATCGAAGGATTATGGGAAAAAACAAGAAAATATAGTAGATTTTCTTAAAATATGTAAAAACCAAGCATTTTAATTTGTTGATTTGAGTTTACAACTTGAATCGTCATCCAGGAACTTGATTTTTAAGATGAAGATCATGAATTTTAGGTTTGTAAATTTTGTCATATTTCTTGTTAATCAGAATTGGGTTCTCGAGCTAATTCCGATGATCGTGGAATTTTGGGGATGCGAGTTCTTAGGTAAAGTAAGTCTGAAGGTTGGTGCTATCGGCAAAAATGGCCGGAGTAATTCTCGAATGTTGTAGTGGCGTAGAGATGGCATTATAGGGTTTAAGTTTTATTTTGGGTCGATGTCAGGAAATTGTGGCGTAACTTCTGATAGGTTGGTGGGTGATCTCGAGGTTGGAGGTGATGACTAGTGGCCGTTTTCTCCATTTGGGTTTTGCTGCCGTTTCATTCGAGTGCTCGATTTTCGATTCGTGAGTAATATCACGATCTGGGTGGTTCCGTTGGGTAGTCGAGGTTGGTGTTGACTTGTAGGAGGCAAGAATGTTGATCTTGGTGATCGGAGTTGATGTACACGTGAATGTGTACGTTCGTGTATCTGGGAAAGTTGTTTTTTTGGAAGATGAAGATCAACTCGGTGTCGTGCTCATGCATTTTGATGTGCGACTCAAAATAGGGGCGTTTGGTTGATGACTCGAGGCTAGCTCGAGATTTTGTATGTTTGACTTAGGTTTTGGCCTAAAGGGATTTTTTGTTTTAACCTAAAGCAAATAATAGTAAAAGGAAGCAAGTTTTAAAATTTTTAAACAAGGTAAGTGAAGTTTTTAAGTTATGAACATTTTATGATATGAACAAGTTTTCAAAGTAAAGGAAATCAAGTTTTAAAAGGTAAAGAAATATTCAACAATTTTTCAAGTTAAAATATTATTCAAGGTTCCAAAGTAAAGTATTTAAATTAAGTTTTTAAGTTAATAAAATGATTTGATTTCAAAGAAAAGTAATTAAGTTATGTGACTTGTTTAACTTTAAACTTGTTAAGTTAAATTCCATAGTTATTTAAAAAAAAACTTAATTTAAAAATATAATTAAGAGTTGATTAAAGAATAAATGGTTTAAAATTATATGTTAATGATAAATTAGCAGTTAATAAGATAACTGTTTTATCTTAAAGTTTATTAGGGATTAATTAATTCAATAATTAAAGATTAATTAGCAAATAATTAAGAATTAATTAATTTGTAATTAAGGGTTGTAAATTGATAATTAAGGTTCATTAATTAATAATTAAAGAATAATTAATCTATAATTAAGTTTAATTAATTGGTTTATGTGACGACCCGAACTCGATGTCCGACAAACAACATCGAATCCGTATCGTCGGAGCTTGCAACAACATTAGATGATAAATAACACAGCGGAAACAAAAGATGATATCATTGATACAACATTAATACAATATCTGATACATCAATTTGATACAATGATAATCATCCACATCATAGAATATACAACACAAAATACAACGGAACACGACACAATATGAGATGAGTCTTCAACGGAATCTAATACTGCAACTCCAATCCAAAACTCCAAGGACAAAGCTCTAAAACTCCAAGCTGGAATCTCCACATTGCACTAAGCTAAGCAAGGTTAACCCATGCACTCCAAAGACTCCAAAGAATACCAAACCGAAAGCTGAAGGCTACCAAAACGATATCTACTACCTGACTATCTGAAAAACCAAACTCTAGACTGCCCATATGGAAAATTGTGGGCACCCAGAGTTTAGGAAGGGAACAATAAAGTCCAGGTCATCGTGGGACTGGTGTGAGCAAACAAAAATAGTTTATTTTAAAAACAAACAAAAGAATTTAAATTTGAAATCTGCAATGCTTTTTGGAAAATGAAACTACCATAAGGCCTCCCGGCACACACACCATGCAATCGCACACTTGGGGGAGATTTCTCCTTATGATAGTCAAACATGCTTACTACGAAAAATCCTTTTTGATATTGTTAGTTCATAGTGGAAAACATTTCGAAAGTATAATATTAATCTTATCCAGCATACAACATTTCGTCGTATGCCTACTATAGCTACCATGTTCAATAGCAGGTTACCGCCACATTCCATGGCAGGTTATACAACTAAAACCATACAGGGTGCGTATTGTTTCTTTAGATTTTCCAACAAATGGTCAGGCCAAGGAACTTCCCATTGCCACATGGGTACGCATCTAGAGGGATGCCCCGAGAACTTACCCAGCTCTCTGCTAACGCAAGGCCGGTGTACTCCCTTCTTGGGAGTAACACCTAAGATATGCCACCTCTGGTCGTTTGCGACCTTTATCCGAGGTACCTCTACACCAACAACATCACATAGTAATAAATATACAGTGTCCACATGAGTTAGGTATCTAGGCTTCATACCATGATACCACCTTTTTCCAGAAGGAATGGACATACCCTAGGGGCGCGACCATTGCAACCTTGCCGTATCTTTCCTGTTTCGACCATTTTCGGGGTGTGAGGTCCTGATGCAGTCTCGTCCACAAAGCTACGCTTTTACACAAAGCCATGCTTTGATCAACAAATGATCAGCAGCACTTCGTATGCCACATTACCAAATTGGGAAAGTATCACTAGTAACCATCAACTACATAACCTCTGAGCTCGTACGTCTCAGAAAAGGGTGTTAAGCTAAGAGAATAAATTCTCCGCCACCAAGCAGAAATGTATTTGATAGAAACCAGCTTTACATCCCAAAGTGTAATGTCAGACACACATCCATACAAGTCTGTTTCGGGTTCGAACAGAACCGAAGGCAATTCCAAAGAAGCCCTTGCAATCCGGGTATTCACAATCCCGATCGGACTTCCCATCACTTAAGGAATCTCTATACCTGCGCGACTCAGTGCAGAGACAATCGACAGGTTATCCTATCGTTCTCGCAAATACCCGGTCTTCACGATCGGTCTTCAAATGCTATCCATATCATCGTATCATTATTCGAAATGGGTTATATGACACAAGGTCATCTCCCAACTAAACCGAATAATGGGCGCAATATTTAAAAACATATGGATAATAGGATTTCAGTTAAGTCACAACTTATTACCCAAAACCTTTCTTTCAAATGGTTTAAACAAATTACCATTTTTAAATCTTTTAACAAAAAGATTTCTTCACAAAGTTTACCAATCTTTCACAAAGATTCATTCACAGATTTCAAACCAATTTCCAATTCAAATCTTTTATAAAAAGGATATACTTCTAAGATCCCTTTTCAATTTGAAAACAAGGTATACCAATCTTTAACATAGATTCATTCATATTCTTTCAAAACAATTTCCCTCTTTAAATTGGATTAACTCATCCAATCTTTTAAATCAAAGATTCAACTCGTAGCTTTCGCAACCCGTTTTCAAAGATTCATTCATAACTTGGAAAACCATTTCATTTCAAATTTGAAATCCCTTTAATACAAATTGAAAATTCATTTCTTATATGAAAGCTTTTATCATTTGAAAACAAATAGTTTTCATTTTGGAAAAATCTGATTTCATTTATACAAGTTAAAAACCTTGGGTTAATTCAAATTCCCAAAACAACACTGCAAAAGTGGTTTAAAACCCATATAAACTTGTATATCCTTTTTACATCATAAATTCCCAACATAGAATTCAATTTCATTTTTTAATTCAAATTTAAATCAAATTATTAAATTTCAAAACTTTATTAAGTTATTAAAAAATAACTTTTATCTTTGAAAACACCATTTCAAAAGCTTTTCACTTAAACCCAATCCATTTCCAAAACCATTTGGATTTAAAGTTCAATTTTTAAAACTATTTCAAAAATCCGTGACTTAACCAATTTTCATGTGCAATCCATATTTGTGTGTGTATAGTATAATGCAGAGGTTTAACACAATAGTGCAACATCATCAGTCATTACCGATACAATCACAGCAATATCGATAAGAAGTATAATCCTATAACGCTTATCTATGTACACAGCATCACAGATAGATAATATAAATGCATTATAAATAAATAAATCACATTCATCACAGCTTGAATTAAAACAATTTACATCACAAAGCATCACACAGTAGAAAATATCAAACAATTCACAGCATTCAATAGAATATAGTCATCCATAAGTGAAACCAATTAAGATATCTGATTAATCTAAACCAGAATCATTTACCTATGTGTTTGCACCAAAATTGGTCACAACACTCTTCGGGAGTCGTTGAAGAGATAATAATCAAGAATGTAAATTCGAAACGAGGATTATCTAACAAAAACTCCAATCAACAATAAAGTAAAGGCGTTGACAAGCGATTTATAGTGGTTCGGAGTGTTGCCTACGTCCACTGTGAAGTTTTTTGATGTTATATTGATTCTCTTTCAATGATTACAAGTTGTTACAGCGATCAACAGTGAGTTACAACTGGAAAGTCGAAATCAACAACAAAATTATGATGTAGGATGATGGAGATCTCAATCCGACAGAGTCTGGGCGCTTCAGAGTCGAAAGATCCTTTTTCTGTTGGCTCTGGGGGTCTATTTATAGGCGTAGGTTGATGATATTTTGCCTAAAATCTAGGGAGACCGCTTCTGGCACGTGAGGGGGCCCACACGCCCGGATTCTGAAAATCCGGGCCCACTTTGGGATCGATTCGAACTTGGGTTCGAATAGATCAAGAATGCGTCCAATCGAGGTGAAATTTGGTGAGGACATTCTTCAGTGTGTACGTAAGCTCCTGTGAAAATTTCATGGTATTTGGACTTGTAGATCCTGAGTTATGATCGATTCAAGATTGTATTTTCGGTTGATGCGTCCCGTTCGAATTGATTAGGGTCGAATCGATGGCTTGCGCGTGCGAATGGTGACGTGGCACGAGCTTCTCGGGTTGATCCGGCTTTTTCTCTAAGTTTACTGGGTCGAATCCATGGTTTTAGACGCTTCGACTCAGTGGATTCAAGGGAATGGATTTGAGGAGATGTTCGTTCGGATTGATCGAGGTATCCCATGGCTGATCGATACGAAGCTTCCTCAACGGGGTGGATTCGAAGCAGGCCATGGGATGGAGTCGAAGAATGGTGGCATCGTGGATTCGAGGTGCTTGGTTTTGAGGGTTTCGAACTACTATGGCCTCATCGATTCAAAATACTTTAGCTTTATGGATTCGAATAGCATCTCCACCTATGGGTTCGAAGGTCTTCATCCTGAAGGATACGAAGTGAAGTAGCCCCATGGATTCGAAGTAAGAGGAAGCTGATGGATTCGAACCCATGCTCTTCTGATGGATTCGAACTTAGGGTTATTTCCTCCAACTTGAATCGATCATAACTTGAGCGTATGAACTCGGATTAACTTGAAATTTGAGATGCTGACTTTTATGATCTTTCTTGTCACGTCCTATCAATTGTAGCCCAATCTGGACTCGGACAAAATCCAGCGATATCCATAGTGAAGCATAGTATGACTAATCTTTGAGACGAATTGTCCTTCGTTTTCGATCGATCTTTTGGTATCACGGCTTTGCCAAAAAGCGGGATAACACTATGAATAATTTCTAATCATGGTTAATTAATAATCAATTTATTACAAAATCCTTTAATTAATCATTAATTAATCTTTAATTAATCATTAAGTAACCTTTAATAAATAATTAATCATTAATTAACCTTTAATAAATAATTAATCCTTAATTAATTATCCTTAATTAATTACAAAAATTCATTAATTACTTCTTAATTAATAATTATTTCTTAATCACTTTCATTAATTAATTAACCTTTAATTAATTAATTATTCTTAATTTAATTACCTTCATTAATTAACCACATTAATTAATTATTCTTTAACGTAATTAACCCTTAATTACTTGGTAAATAAATCTTTAATCATTAATTACCCATTCTTAATTAATTTCACTAAGTACTTATTTTTAATTAATTATCCCTTAATTACTTGATTAATTAACTTGAATTATTAATTAATTTACCTTAATTACTTTTATTAAATAATTCATTTCAAGTAATTAATTTCTTTAACAAATAAAATTTAACTTAACCTTGAAAAGTTAATTAACAATTATAAAACATCCATAATATTAACTTCTTGAAATATCATTAAGTTTACTTAAAATAAACTTTAAAAATAAAAGCTATGTTTATTAAAAACCATTTTAAAACTTAGCTAATTAAAACAATTTATTATTTAAAACCTTCTTAACTAATTCTCAAAACTTAGATAACATTTAATATAAGAAGGAAATTGATTTAACAAGATTTAACCAGATTTCATTTTTTTTTTAAAACTTGATTCTCCTTTGAATTTTAAAACTGCTTTTGGCCAATATTAACAAACCCGAGAAAATCACTCGTTTACTCGAGTTTGAACCCGAGCGAACCCTTGCTTCCACTTGCTTCGAGAAAAACGACGGTTTGCACGAGCTACCCTTCGAGTTCCCTACCTTCTTCCCCAAACTCGCAACCCACCTGATACCAAAAAAGTTGCACGTATACGTGCACAAGCACGTTGGTCATCGACGATCGACGATCGACGCCGAGTCCACCATATCACCATCGTTGATCACCGGAGCCAATTCGAACACCCAAAAACATGAAAGCATTGTTGAACCAAAATCGAGCTCATTTTCAAACTTCCTGGAACCGTAACCCAAACTTTAACCCCCTCGAACGCACTCCTCCGACCACCGGAACGTCACCACCTCCGGCCACGTCTTTGACAACCCCCAAGCTTGCATTCCTCCGAGTATCGTTCCACTCGATCAACCAGAGAGATCATACCGATCAAAATACTCAACCCAACCAAAGCTAGGGTTACAGGCAAAAAAATCATCACCGCCGACACCTCAATGCTCTGATCACCATCCGGACAATTTTGCCGAGGTCCTTAATCATCATTGCATCTCCACTCGAAACCCCGACATCCCAGTACCGTCGACCACCGGAATTCCCTCAAAAACCAATTTCTGGTTAACCCAGAATTCCACACTAAATCTCCAATTAAAAATCATGATTTTTGTTCCATATTCAATATATATTCCTGAATTTACAAATTGTTGCAGTTGATTTTTACTTGATCTTTAATTTCCACTGTTTTTTTCTATTTCCCCGAAATATTTGAACTACTTATGCTAAGAAATCATTTTTTTAAAACCTAAAACATAATTAACAAACATGTTTCATTTGGATTCTAGAACCTACGGGAGATTGGAGAGGGGATGTTTACATTTTTACAGGTTTTGAAACCTGGAATAGAGCATGCCTTTGAATATACAGACATGCACAAGCAAACATAACTAATATACACAGATTATCGTTCTAACAACTTCCAAACATGTAAGGGTTTTAAGTGTTTGCACACCTGGAGTTGAAGCGGAGAAGAACAGAGAACGGTATTTAAAAACTAGAAACTTGCATTGATGTTGATCTGTTTCTTTGAATTTGTTGATGTATTTGCTTGAAACTTTATCTTTGAGTTGCACTTACTTCTTTGATTTGTTTTTCATAATCTAAAACTTGCTTGATCATGTTGACTTGAAATCTAGTGTGTAGTTTGTTTTGATTTCAACTTTTGTTTTTAGGTTTCCAGGCTTTCTGAATCTTTTTTTTCCAGATTGAAGATGACTTGTTCTTTGATTTGTTCTTTTGCTCAGTTGAATTGAATCTGAGATGATCTTCTTCTTACTTGTTGAGTTGCCTCTGAACTTTGTTTTGTATATTGATAGAGTTATTTGTCTCAGTTTCTTTTTTTGATATTTTTTATTTCTTTTGCATGCTTTCAAAATCAAATTCAAAGAAAATAAACTTTCTTTGCCACTTGTCTACTATGTTTACACTTGTTATTCATATTAGCGTATTTCTTTACAAATGTTCATTTATAGCATTTTTGTGCTTATACCCTTGGTTCACATTATTTTGTAAATTTTTATTTAACCCTTCATGTAAGTATATTTTCATATGTAACATATGTCTTATTTTAAAATTGTTTATGTTTTTTTAATATTTATATTTACACAAATAAAATTTACCCCAATTATTTTTCACATTACAACCTTTAATTTAGCTCATTATATTCATATACTTATATTTTATACATTTTACATTCATACATTCCTTATTATTTATTTTTGTACAACTTTTAAAAGAAAGGAATGATAAAAAAAATCTTGATTGCATATTAATAAATAATCACTCTTTTATTATATATAAAAGGTTTCAATCTTAAAAATAATATTTTGAAAATTAGTACATTAATTCTTTGAAAATTAATACATCTTCCAAATATTAATATATTTAAAAAATTTAGAAAACAAACTATCATTAACTTTTTATTAATCTCGAAGCCTTAGAATTCTATTTATTTCCAATACATTTATTTTTCTAAATCCAATATTTATTTGTAAAATACTTATGCTTAAATTTCAAATCAAATTTCTATTTATAATCGAAATTTTATTTATTCTGGAAATTTCTAATTAATTCACAAATAATCTCACAATTTAATTCCAAAATTAAATTAATTGTCAAATTAAACATGGTTGATTTTCAGGAATGTTACAGTTTATAGGGTAACTAAGGGATGAATTACCCAGTTGTAATTATAAGATGAATGTGATTAATTAATTTGTTAATTAATTAAAGATAGTCACTTAGTAATGGATTAAGTATAATTACTTAACGAGATTTATAAGTGTAATTACTTAGTGAAGTAATTGAGGGATAAATTACTGGATGTAATTAATATGTGAGAAATTATTTAATGGGAAGTAATTAAAGGTTAATTACTTAGGAGAAGTAATTAAGGATTAATTACTTGGTATAATTTATTAAAGGATTAATATAATTAACTAAGTTGTTAATTAATTAAGGTAAGTAATTACAGGACGGTTAATTACTATTTATGATTCATTAATGCTGATTAATGGAAGAAATGAATTAAGGATCATTAATTAATGTAATTAATTAATGTAATTAATGAAAGTAATTGAAGATTAATTACTGTAAATGGTTAAGGATATTTAATCTGTGTAATTAATTAAAAGATAATTACCTTATGTAGTTGAAGATAATTAATCAAGAATGATTAATTAAGATGGATAATTAAAAGATGATTAATTAATTAATTGTAATTAATTAATAATTAAGTAAAGGTAATCTAAGTGATTAAAAGATTAGTCTTTAATTTAACTAGAGATAAATTAAATTGATTTTGGAAATGATCCATCTTGCTTATGGATGATTGAATGATGATTAAATTCCTTGAATCGATTAATATCTCTGATATGAAATGTTTGGTGGACAATGATAATGTGGTTATCTATCGATGATGAATTGCTGTGTAAAGAGTGACATCTTGTATTTAAAATTGAATTGTATTTCACTTGAATAACTTAGGTTAAGATGGTATTGAATTCGAAGAGACCGAAGTCGGGTATAAGTAAATACCAGAAACCACTTCGATTCTTTATAACTGATATGTGAATCAATAGGCTGTAATGGAATGATTTAAGTGAATTGGACCATTTAATCTAAGTTTTGGTACTTAGAAATTGATATGTGAAATAAGTGATGTCTATAACAACTTGTGAAGTGTAAATTGATATAAGATACCCTGGGTTTATATAAGTTGTATACTTTTGCCCCGGACAAACGGTAAATCTAATAGATACGAAATTTGAAATCCGACTTTTTGAAAAATGACTATTTTAACTCGACAAATTAATATTAAAACAATTTCGATGCGTTTCGAGCTGCCACGGTCAAACGACAACTCCGATTGCTACGAAAATTGAAATCCGATAATAACAAATTATTACGGATCCAATGGAACTAGTTTCGTCCAATTCTGAGACTGTTGGAAAATTGGCTATTTTTCAGTCGATAATTAAATATTAAAATATTCAATTTTCACAATTTAACTTTTAGTTCGATTTTAAAAGTTCTAAAACATCATTCTAACTCCAATATGATAAAATAAAATTTTACAAATCATTTTCTATCATATTTAACTCAATTTTCAATTATTTCAGAAATTTCAACTATTAAAAAATCGATTTAATTATTCAATTAAATCCGATTATTCGAAATAAAATTTATTCGACTTATAAATTTCACTTATTAATATTTAAAATTAATTAAATATTCAAATTTTAATTAATATAAATTCTGGGTCGTTATAGTGGTTGTCTAACAAGGATTTGGATTATTATTATTTGAACTTTGAAATTGGTTAAAAAAATGGAATTTGGATTCGAAATTAAATGGATTAAAGATATAAGTTGATTATATTTAGAGGATTAAATCGACATTTGGAAATTTAACTCGAATTTATATAATTCGAGATGGTTTAAAGTTGAGATTTAATTTGAATTAGTTCAAATAGAATTTGATTTGAATTAATTAGAATTGTGACTGGAGATGGATAAGTTTAAAAATTCAAATAGGATTAATTGAAATGAATTGAAATTGGTTCAATCTGAAATTTATTTGAATTAATTAAAATTATGGTTAAAATGGAATAAGCAAATTCAAATGGAATTTGAATTGAATATAGAAAATAAATTGAGGATAATTCAACTTGTGTTGGAATTGGATCAATTTAATGGGGAAATTGATTGGATTGGAGATTGGGAATTGAACAGTTTGGCTCTGGACTATTTTCAAAATAAATTGTTTAATATAAATCTATTTTTCCAAGCTACTTACTATACAATCTTTCTTTTTAAAGCCAAACTATCTTATACTTATTTTACAATTATTTTTGGAACTATTTAACGATTTTTCAACTGTTTTATAAACTAATTACTGTTTTCAACTACTTTATAATTAATTACTATTTTTCAACTATTTTGCAATTATTTAAAATTTGTATAACTATTTTACAATTACTTAGCTATTTTACAGCTATTTTAAAAACTAATAATTATTTTTTAACTACTTATCTATTCTTAATTTTTCAAGCTATTTTCTAAATTCAAGCTGGACAGAGTTCAAACTATTTATGATTAAATATCCATTTGAGATAAGAATTGAGGTGATAATCCAAATGAGGATTTAAGCAATTGTGAGTAAGTGAGTGTGAAAAGAAAAGAGAATTGATTTGGATAATAATCAATAAAAATAAATACGTAGGATGTACGTATATTATTCTATTCGCATAGTGATTTGATCCGGATTCGAGCATAGAATTTCGAGATAATTTATCGATCCGAGTTGCGACTTTTCACTCGATTTTCGATGGCGAACCTGGATATGGATTGTTGATTTGTTCTGGATATTCTCTATCATAGTTATGGCTATGTAAGGAGAATGACGGTTTCTGATCAAGAAACCAAATATGAGTCCACACTAGGAAGTCGGATGGACGATACTAGTTCGAAAGTGAAATTGTGTGATCGAGTGAGCGATCAGATTGATATAGCAATGTGTACATCGTACGAGTATGAATGAAACTGATACTGGGAATTTGTGGATAAGAAATATGGAATGGTTTTTGAAATGAATGGTATATTTTGTGAAATATATGATGAAATGGAAATTGGATATTTCCATGATAGAAATTTTCCTTATGAAAGTAAGTAATATGTTAAGTGACTTTATAGAGTAATCAAATTTGAACATTTGATTTGAAATAACAAAGTTATATATCTTTGTTATATAAGATAAAACTCCCCTTTTTGAATCTTTTGCAAGAAGTAAAGGGTATTTTTTGAAGTATTTGAAGTATAAAAAGGGAATTTGTACAAGTTTGAAGTAATCCAAAGCTTTTAAAGTTATATATACCTATATATATATAAAGGATCTTATGAGAATGATTTTGAGGAAAGGTTTTTGGAACCTACGGATTTGGAAAGGCTTTTGATTTTTGGGTAAAATCAATACTGGAATTTGGAAAGCCTGGTTTAAGAATTATCGATTTTGTGAAAGGAGATTTAAATGAGACAGGGTGTATGATTTGGAAGATACTATATGTATATAGTATAAAGTGTTTTGGAAATGGCCCTGGGGAAGAAGGCGCTCCCTTGAAATGAACTCCTCAAGAGCGCCACAGGGTGGTACTGCCTTGAACCCTAAGGAGGGTTCAAAAGTTGATCCTGTGAGGAGTCCAGACAAAACTAGTTCCTGAGGATTATGTGTAGTGTGTAGTGAAAGTCGAGGGTGCTGATGCCCACAGAGACATTTGGGTTATGCTGTGACGATAGTGTAACTCGATGTCACTGCGATCTACTGCAGACCATAGCGAAAGTCGTGCGTGCCGCTGAGAGCCAACAGTCTACGTTTGATTTTATATCGGTAGACTATGACCTATGGTGACATAGCAAAAGTTGTGTGTGCCGTTGAGAGCCAACAGTCTATGTTTGATTTTACATCCGTAGACTGCGACATATGTGGGAGTGGAGAAGTTTCATTCTTTTGGCAGCGAAATTCGAGGGTGCTGAGGCCTACAATTATATGAGTTTTTGTTGTGACAGCAACGTAAGCCAGGTTGTAGTTGCGATCTGTAGCGGGTTCCATGGCGTAATCGAGGGGCGCGGAGGCCTACAGTTATATATGGATTTTGTCAGGACGGAAACGTAACCATCGGGTTAACTGCGACCATGGATGGGGGTAATGTTCTCCAGAGCATTCTCACCAAAGAAGTTTCCTCAATTTCATAAATGTTTTATATATTTTCAATAAAATTATTTTCCAAGTATTTTCACAGGGTGTTGAAAACGGGCTTACCGAGTACTCATACATTTTCAGTCCTACGCTTGATCAACGTATGACCGAATTTCTATGAGCACGAGGACGGATTTGTTGAAACATCGAGTTATAAAAAGTAATTTTATAAAAAACTATTTTATGATATTTATAGATTTTAAAGTGTTTTAAAAATAATCAAAGGAAATTTATCTGATTTTAAGCACTTTAATAAATTCTGGCTACATTCCTTTTCGAGGACGAAAAGATTCTAAGAGGGGAGGAATGTGATAACCTGGATTTTTAATATCTGTTAATTGGATAATTAACTGATTTTGAATCATTAAGATACTGATTCCATTTGGTTAAATAGATAAAATTTGATAAATAAAAATATCTGGATGTATATATAAGTGGATTTGAAAGTATAATAGTTAAATTCAAAATAATGAATCTTATAGTGAATTATTAATTATATAAATAGATATGTGTAAACTCTACAATGATGAAAAATCTTTAGTATATACACATATAAATTCATTATGGAAATATAATCCTAGTAAACATATTTACATAATCATTTAAATAAATGGGCAAAATTATCTTTTCAAATATAAATAAATTATGTGTGTTTTTTATGTATTTATATTAGTAGATGGCAAATAAGGGATGGATTTGAAATTCAAACATCTTAGAATAAACTGGTTCTAAAATTCTATAATAAAGACTAGTGTGTGTATATATAATAAATTATAAGTGTTTAAATTGGATTTTTATTTCAATTTCTTTTAAAGTAAATATAGATAAAAGAAAGTTTAAACATATAAAATATATGAAATATTTAAAATAAGATTTAATACTTGTAAATATATAAAGCATAAGTGGAAGCTAAGGATAAATACATTGACATTTGTTAGCTTAATATATGTTGAATTAACAAGTGTTAGTTTAAAGTACAAGTGTCACTTATTTTTAGTATTTATGAAAAGGATTATAGGGATATACATATACATTTATTCATTTTTTTTCCAAAAACCTATGAAACCCAAACATGGAAAAAAATTTATATTAACCAGAAAACAAAATCAAAATCTGAAAAGAAATAATCAAAACCAAAGAAGAAAGCAAAACAACAATCAATACTTCAAATTTTTTTCAAACCTGAAGCTCAGATCAAAGGATTAAAATTCAAGCCAAAGATTTAAAAGTGGAAAATCAATTCAACAAGCCCAGATTCAACTCTAATGCCAGAAGATTTACATAAACTAGCATGTTGTTCAAAATCTGGTTCCAGGAGTTAGCTCTGTGCTCTGTTTCCAGGAAGCAGGTGAGTAATCCTATATATCTGATGCTTAAGGCTAAGTATATAGTTGTTGTTTGTGACCATGCTTGAATTTTTTTTTTGAAATATGTTATATGTTATACAAAATGTGTATTTAGTTGTACATGTTTGAAAATCAAACGTAAGTATCTCTGTTCAAAGTTTTTAACAGGTTACAAACCTGTTTCGTTTTGAAAGAAAAAAAAATCAAAATCTCATCATTTGATCATCTTTGATGTCTAAATAAATTATGTTTGTAAGATCAGGATCTAAGTTTTAAAAATCAGTTTCATATTTAATTATCAAGGGATTGTGGGAAAAAAACAAGAAAATACGGTAGATTTTCTTAAAATATGTAAAAATCAAGCATTTTAATTTGTTGATTTGACTTTACAACTTGAATCGTCGTCCAAAAACTTGATTTTTAAGATGAAGATCATGAATTATAAGTTTGTAAATTTTGTGATATTGCCTTTTGATCGGAATTGGGTTCTCGAGCGAAGTCCGATGATCGTGAAATTTTGAGGATGCGATTTCTTGGGTAAAGTAAGTCTAAAGGTTGGTGCTATCGGCAAAAATGGCGGAATAATTATCGAATGTTGTGGTGGCGTAGAGATGGCATTGTAGGGTTTAAGTTTTATTTTGGGTCGATGAAAGGAAATTGGATGCTGCGACGTCGAAAGAGCTCCAGGCTCGATCGCGATAGGGTGAAGTGAAGCTGGAGGTTGTGGCGTATCTTCTGATAGGTTGGTGGGTGATCTCGAGGTCGGAGGTGATGACTAGTGGCTGTTTTGGCCATTTGGCTTTTGCTGCAGTTTCATTCGAGTGCTTGATTTTCGATTAGTGAGTAATGTCACGATCTGGATGGTTGGGTTAGGTAGTGGAGGTTGGTGTTGACTTGTAGGAGGCCGGAGTGTTGATCATTGGTGATCGGAGTTGATGTATGCGTGAATGTGTACGTTAGTGTATCTAGGAATTTGTTTTTTGGAAGATGAAGATCAACTCGGTGTCGTGCTCGTGCATTTTGATGTGCGACTCGAAGTAGGGGCATTTGGTTGATGACTCGAGGCTAGCTCGAGATTTTTGTATGTTTGACTCGGGTTTTGGCCTAAGGGGATTTTTTGTTTTAACCTAAAGAAAATAATTGTAAAAGGAAGCAAGTTTTAAAAATTTTAAACAAGGTAAGTCAAGTTTTTAAGTTATGAACATTTTAGGATATGAACAATTGTTTTCAAAGTAAAGGAAATCAAGTTTGAATAGGTAAAGAAATATTCAACAATTTTCCAAGTTAAAATATTATTCAAGGTTCCAAAGTAAAGTACTTAAATTAAGTTTTTAAGTTAATAAAATGATTTGATTTCAAAGAAATGTGATTAAGTTATGTGATTTGTTTAACTTTAAACTTGTTAAGTTAAATTCTTTAGTTATTTAAAAAAACTTAATTGAAAAATATAATTAAGAGTTAATTAAAGAATAAAAGGTTTAAAATTATATGTTAATGACAAATTAGCAGTTAATAAGATAAATGTTTTATCTTAAATTTTATTAGGGATTAATCAATTAATTAATTAATTATTAATTAGCAAATAATTAAGAATTAATTAATCTGTAATTAAGTGTTGTTAATTGATAATTAAGGTTTATTAATTAATAATTAAAGGATAATTAATCTACAACTAAGTTTAATTAATTGGTTTATAGGGTAATTAAGTGATGAATTACCCGGTTGTAATTATGAGATGAATGTGATTAATTAATTTTTTAATTAATTAAAGATAGTCACTTGGTAATGGATTAAGTATAATTACTTAATGAGATTTATAAGTGTAATTACTTAGTGAAGTGGTTGAGGGATAAATTACTGGATGTAATTAATATATGGGAAATTATTTAATGGGAAGTAATTAAAGGTTAATTACTTAGGAGAAGTAATTAAGGATTAACTACTTGATATAATTAATTAAAGGACCAATATAATTATTTAAGGAGTTAATTAATTAAGGTAAGTAATTACAGGATGGTTAATTATAGTTTATGATCGATTAAGGCTGATTAATGAAAGAAATTAATTAAGGATCATTAATTATGTAATTAATTAATGTAATTAATGAAAGTAACTAAAGATTAATTACTGTAAGTGGTTAAGGATAATTAATTTGTTTAATTAATTAAAAGATAATTACTTTGGGTAATTGAAGATAATTAATCAAGAATGACTAATTAAGATGGATAATTAAAAAATGATTAATTAATTGATTTGTAATTAATTAGTAATTAAGTAAAGGTAATCTAAGTGATTAAAAGATTAGTAATTAATTTAATAGAGATATATTAAATTGATTTTGCAAATGATTCATCTTGCTTATGAATGATTGAATGATTATTAAATGCCTTGAATTGACTGATATCTCTGATACAAAATGTTTTGTGATATGAAATGTTTGGATGGACAATGATAATGTGGTTATCTATCGATGATGAATTGCTGTGTAAAGAATGACATCTTGTATTTAAAGTTGAATTGTATTTCACTTGAATAACTTAGGTTAAGACGGTATTGAATTCGAAGAGACCGGAGTCGGGTATTAGTAAATACCTCAAACCACTTTGATTCTTTATAATTGATATGTGAATCAATAGGCTGTAAAGGAATGATTTAAGTGAATTGGACGATTTAATCTAAGTTTTGGTACTTAGAAATTGATGTGTGAAATAAGTGATGTCTATAACAACTTGTGAAGTGTAAATTGATATAAGATACCCCGAGTTTATATAAGTTGTATGCTTTTGTATTCCATGTTAGATGGGTTTACTCACGCTGGTTTCTAGCCTGACCCAGGTGTTACTTTGACTGATGCTCAGGCAGACCGAGTATTATAGATTTTCAGGTAAGGACGTTCTGGAGTTCAGGAGGCGAACTGGATGGCAGGAACGTATGGAGCATATCCGTTGTGATATATTGTTGTATATTTGGAACAAGCTATTTTAGCTGACCAGTGGTTGTGTAAATGTTGTAACTCGGATATATTAAAAATGTAAATTTACTAATACAGCTTTCTTGTAAAGAATATTATTTGATATTATATTTTATCTGCTGCGAATGTGAGACTGTGTTTTGGTATTTACGCTCTTCTTCTTCTATCTCTTTCTTTCTTTTCTTTAATTATCTCGAATTTTTGGGATCGAAAATTCTGAGTCGTTACATCATCGTCCTTCTAACGATGTTTTGAAAGCATTCAATCCATACAAGTTCGTTTCGGGTTCGAACGAAACCGAAGGCATTATCTCGTTACACTAATTTTGGAATTACCCTCAGAGTTAACGACGATAACCCTTGCACTCTGAATCTCTATCTCGAACCTGAAAGTACTATCTCCATTGTACTCGTATTGGAATCACCCTCAGAGTTTTAACGACAAATAGTTCTTACACTTCGAGTCGTCAACTTGATCTTCACTTGAATTCACGACCTAACATTTAACTTGGATCGATGTGGTTTTCGGATAATCAAATTTGATTTCCGATCCCGGTCTCATCGAAATCCAAACATTTCTTAAAGGCCAAGTTGTTTAAAGTTTAAACAATTTAATTCAATTCAATACTTTGAATTCACACTGCATTTAACATAGATAACTATCACACATTTATCATAGATATATCCAACATCACATCACAGAATATCATCCAATAGATATCAACCAATCCATATATTATACACAAACAATCATCCACAAGCAAGAATTAATAACCCATATCATAATCAATTTAATTAACTTAAATTAAATTAATTACTTAAGAATTAATCGCCAAATCCTACTTAATCAATCATTAATTAATTACAAACCATTTAATTAATGAATCATTCCTTAATTACCTCGTCAATCAATTAATTAATCTCTAATAACAAATTAATTATCCTTTAACTATTAATTAATAAACCTTAATTATTAATTAACATCCCTTAATACAAATTAATTAATCCATAATTACTCTTATAATCAATTAACTAATCTTTAATTAACTAATTAATTATCCTTCAATTATTAATTAATAAACCTTAATTATTAATTAACAAAACTTAATTACTAATTAATTAATCCTTAACTACCAGTTAATCAATCCTAGATTAACAGTTAACCAATCCTTAATTAATCTTTAATTTGAGATTAACTATCCTTTAATTATTAATTAATAAAACCTAATTATTAATTAACAAAACTTAATTACAAATTAAGTCCTTCTTAATTACAAATCAATTAACAATTAATTACCAATTTATCAATTCTTAATTACCAATTTATTAATCTCTTATTACTTAATTAATTAATCACTAATTACTAAATTAATCAATCTTAATTACTTAATTAATTAATCCTTAATTACAATTTAATTTCTCAACTAATTTAATCTCTAATCATTAATTTATAATCTCTAATTATCTAATTAATAATCCTTAATTACAAATTAATTAACCTTTAATTAATTAACTTATAACCCTTAATTATTAATTTATAAATCCTTAATTATTCATTAATTTAATTAATTACTTAGTCTTAATTAATTTCTTAATTAATCCTTTATCATTAGTTAATTAAATTAATAAATTATACTTAAATTTCTTTATTAACTTAACTAATCTCAAATCAATAAAACCTTAATTAGCTTTTAAGGTAAACCATTATCTTTATTAATGACTTAATTATCATTAACATTTTTAAAACAATTATCTTTATAATTAACTTCCTTAATTAGATCATTTAATTAAGTTTTGAAAAAAAATAATCATTTAACTTGATAAATTAAGTTAACAAAACATAACTTCCTTTAAATGCTTTAAACATTATCAAGTAATAGTTTTAAAACTAATTTCAATTTAAATTTAAAAACTTGCTTTTATAAAAATCTTTAAAATTTCATTTCTAAATTAATTTTTAAAATAACTTTAAATTTTACTTAACAAAATTTAAATTAAACAAATTTCAAAACTTCTTAATCAAATGTTAAAGAAAACAATTATTATATATAAAGGAATTTTTATATAAGAAAGGTTTAACTAAATTTATTTTTAAATTTCAAAAACCTTGTTTTAAAATTCTTTTAAAACTGCCCAACCCTTGCTTCGGGTTCCACCCAAAAACCACTAGGGTCTTGCCCCGAGTAAACCACCTCCTTTCTATTATTTTTTAAAACTTTGTTAAAATTTTAAACTGAAAATAATTTATCTCACGATCCCGAAGACGATCCCGAGCACAAACTAAAATTCCTCGAGTTTCCCTTCGAGCCGACCTCCACAACAACCTATTGACACAAACAAAATCACCATGCACGTGCACCATCATCATAGGCTATTCCAACCATCGACGACTCGTCCTTCATTCCGTAGAAAGACGTATCATCAAATAGAATAGGTATAAGAAAGAACTAAACAATATCAGAATATCACAGCGGAAACAAAACAAAATATAATATATCACATAATAATACATAGTCTCACATCAGAGTTACACAGATTACACAACATTATCACATTAGACAGTTATAAAGGCCAGCTAATCCATTACATTTCCAAAATAAAACAGTCAAAGACACTACACAATGGAAAAAGATAGATATAGCTACGTCTGGAATCATGCTCCAAGCTTCCAAAATTCGTCAAGCAAAAACCTGATCACTTGGCTACTCATAAAAATTTGAGTACCCAAGAGTTTAAGAAAAACAGAAATAAACTTCGGGTCAGACATGGATCTGGTGTGAGTAAATGGGTTAAAGTTGTTTATCTTTAAAAATCATTTGAAACAATGGTATCATGAAAGACTTCCCACACATAAATATGGGTAACTTTTTACCCTATGCTAACCAAAACATTTGATAGGAAATCCAGTGATATTATAATAAGGTCTAGGATTTTCAAATAAATATTCACATAGCCGAAATTGTTACATTATTAAATTCCAGCATACTAGCCACAAAGTGGGTTATACAATCGAAACCGTAAAGACACGTAGGGATAATGAGTTTCCATCAATGGTAGAGCTATTAGGATACCGCACGTCACACTACGTCGTCTAGATCACCGTACCGAGGATCCACCCTAAATCCCCTACAACACAACGCTGGAACCATCCCTTACTGGACAGTCCCGAATAAGACAACCCCGCGGTTGTAGCTAGCTACCGCCCATACAGCGGAATAAAAAGGGACTCTAGACAGGGGAAGATCTTATCCTACTTGAGCGCAACTCACTTAGCCTTACTGCACCTCCCGTGTTTTAGCAATTCCCGGTTGGTGAGGCTTAAGGCTGCGATTACCTTTATAGAACACATCTATCTTAGAATGCTCATCGTCCTCCTAACAATGTTCTGAAAGCATTCAATCCATACAAGTTCGTTTCGGGTTCGAACGAAACCAATGGCATTATCTCGTTGCACTCATTTTGGAATCACCCTCAGAGTTAATAATAATAACCCATGCACTCTGAATCTCCATCTCGAACCTGAAAGTATTATCTCCGTTATACTCGTATTGGAATTACCCTTAGAGTTTTAACGACAAATAGTAATTACACTTTGAGTTTTCAACTTGAATTCACGACCTAACATTTAACTTGGATCGATATGGTTTTCGGATAATCAAATTTGATTTTCGATCCCGATCTCATCGAAATCCAAACATTTCTTAAAGGCCAAATTGTTTAAAGTTTAAAAAATTTAATTCAATTCAATACTTCAAATTCACACAGCATTTAACACAGATAAATATCGCACATTTATCACAGATATATCCAATATCACATCACAGAATATCATCCAATAGATATCAACCAATCCAGATGTTCTACACAAACAATCATCCACAAGCAAGAATTAATAACCCATATCATAATTAATTTAATTAACTTAAATTAAATTAATTACTTAAGAATTAATCACCAAATCATGCTTAATCAATCATTAATTAATTGCGAACCATTTAATTAATGAATCATTCCTTAATTATCTCGTCAATCGATTAATTAATCTCTAATCACAGATTAATTATCCTTTAACTTTTAGTTAATAAACCTTAATTATTAATTAATATCCCTCAATACAAATTAATTAATCCATAATTACTCTTATAATCAACTAATTAATCTTTAATTAACTAATTAATTATCCCTTAGTTATTAATAAATAAACCTTAATTATTAATTAACAAAATTTAATTAAAAATTGATTAATCCTTAATTACCAATTAATCAATCCTTAGTTAACAGTAAACCAATCCTTAATTAATCTTTAATTTGAGATTAATTATCCTTTAATTATTAGTTAATAAAACCTAATTATTAATTAATAAAACTTAATTACAAATTAAGTTCTTCTTAATTACAAATCGATTAATAATTAGTTACCAATTTATCAATTCTTAAATACCAATTTATTAATCTCTAATTACTTAATTAATTAATCATTAATTACTAAATTAATCAATCTTAATTACTTAATTAATTAATCCTTAATTAAAATTTAATTTCTCAATTAATTTAATCTCTAATCATTAATTAATAATCTCTAATTATCTAATTAATAATCCTTAATTACAAATTAATTAACCTTTAATGGATTGATTTATAACCCTTAATTTTTAATTTATAAATCCTTAATTTTTCATTAATTAAATCAATTAATTACTCTTAATTAATTTCTCAATTAGTGCTTTATCATTATTTAATTAAATTAATAAATTTTACTCGAATTTCTTTATTAACTTAATTAATCTCAAATCAATAAAACCTTAATTAGCTTTTAAGGTAAACCGTTATCTTTATTAATGACTTAATTATCATTAACATTTTTAAAACATTTATCTTTATAATTAATTTACTTACTTAGATCATTTAATTAAGTTTTGAAATAAAATAATCATTTAACTTGATAAATTAAAGTTAACAAAACATAACTTCCTTTAAATGCTTTAAACATTATCAAGTAATAGTTTTAAAATTAATTTCAATTTAATTTAAAAACTTGCTTTTATAAAAATCTTTAAAACTTCATTTCTAACATAAGTTTTAAAATAACTTTAAATTTTACATAACAAAATTTAAATTAAACAAATTTCAAAAATTCTGAATCAAATGTTAAAGAAAACAATTATTATATATAAAGGAATTTTTATATAAGAAAGTTTTAACTAAATTTATTTTTAAATTTCAAAAACCTTGTTTTAAAATTCTTTTTAAAACTACCCAACCCTTGCTTTGGGTTCCACCCAAAATCCACTTGGGTCATGCCCCGAGTAAACCACCACCTTTCTATTTTATTTTTAAGAAAAACTTTGTTAAAATTTTAAAGTTAAAAACCTGAAAACAATTTCTCTGACGATCCCGAAGACAAGCCCGAGCACAAACTAAAATTCCTCGAGTTTCCCTTCGAGCCGACCTCTACAACAACCTACCAACACTAACAAAACCACCGTGCACGTGCACCATCGACCGAGGCTATTCCGACCGTCGACGACACCTTCGTCTCATCGACGAACACCTCTACAAGAAACCCCGACCACTCAAGCATCATCATAAGCTCGTGATCAAAATCGAGCAACACAGATGAAATTGGAACCAGAACCTCACTAGAAACTGCATCGAACCCACATCTCAGACCACCGGAACCGCTGCAGCTTGCCCACACCTCCACTAGCCTTCTACACTGCTATCCCCCAAACGCTGAGCAACTCGAATCACCTGGAACGCCGCAGTGACCCAAAATTCAGCATCGACACAACCTTGGGAAGAAACCCTACTTCGATTGATTTCTGACGGCCCGGTGATGAATAAAATCATCAACCATTTTTCCAGGCCTCGACAACCTTCCAGCAACCTCCAGTGGCAACCACGAGGTTCCACCACCCTTCAGTCGATAGAAAATGCTTAGAAACCGAAAACCGATCTACTCCGAAATGCTTACCTAAAAAAATCTATTTTTTTTGATTTTCATCTTAAAAATCATATTTTACAAATTCGATTCAGGTTATATACTTGGAGCAGCAATTTACAACAGTTGATTCTAACATGTTTTTAAAATTTCTACTGTATTTCTAAATTTACAGACAGTTTCATACTTATCATGCTTAATTATATTTTTAATACTTAGCTTAGGTAAAAACAAACACATTTTATTCAAATGTCACAACCTATATGTGAATTCTTGAACAGCACTCGATCTTTGATCAAGATTTAAGCTTGTCAGTTATAAAACAGGGATATACACAGGTTTCAGATATGCACACATACACAGCTACATATTTATAGCATGCAAACCAAAATTACGTACATGCAAACAATTTTCACATCACCTACTTACTAAATACATCACAAACCACAATTTAAACAAAGTTTAGTTGTTTACTCCCTTGAATAAATGTTGAACAGAGAGTTTGAAATGGCTTGAGATTTGAAACACAGAAGCTTGATTTTTGAAAACTGAAGCTTTAAAACTGGAAACTTTAAATTGCTTTGATCTTGATGAAATATAAAACTGGAAAACTTGATGCTCTGAAACTAGTTGTTGTTTGAGAAGGTTTCTTTGATTTCTTTTAAAACTGAACTACTTTGTTGATCTTGTTACAGGCTTGTTAAATGGTTTACAGGGTTTGAGTTTCTTGAATTTGTTATGTTTTCGAGTTTGAGAATTTGTTTACAGGGTTTATGTTTTTGGTTTGATCTGTGATTTGCTTTTTAGGTTTGTTCTTTGCTTTTGAAAAGAGAAGATAAGAAAAGAAATAAAAGAGAGGGGATGTATGTTTATATAATGTAAATTATGATTTATTTAAAGTTAAAGAAAATAAAAATAAATTATGATACTTGTTCAATTCAACAACATTTGTCATTACCGTTATTTAACTCCTTACACATATTAATAAAAGGATTAATAATCTAACACTTGTCATTATTCATTTTTTATATTATTTTTAAATAATTTCAAAAGCTTTTATATTTAATTTCCTAATTAATAAATACATTTCTTTATTAATAAATGCTTTTCTTAATTTATAGAAATCAAATCCTTTAAAAGAAAATAAAATAAAAAACCAATTATATTCTAAATAAAATCATATAAAATATATTTAATTCATTTTTAAATGTTAATATAAAACTTTTGTATTCAATAGATACTTTCTTTATTTATATCAATGAAATTTTTTAAGGAAAATAATATAAAACAAATTATGTAAAAAAAACCCTTATTCATATATTTTTATATCCAAAATACTTTCAAGATATATATCCTTTTAAAGTTCAAATTTAAATCCAAATTTCAAATTCAAATTTAAAAATCCAATTTAAAATCAACTTAAACATATATATATTTAAACAAACACAAATTAAATAAAATGCTTGCGTTTACTTCGTCGGTTAATTCTTGGACTTATTCGATTGAAATCTCATGACAATTTTCAAGTGGAAATCTACAATCTGTTCGTAAATATTTAAGTTAAGCAAGTGGCTACGGGACATGAAGATAAACTCATTTATCTAATAGCTTAGTGTAATTTACGCTTATTTTCGAGTGAAAGTCTACAATCTGTTCGTAAATATTTAAGTTAAGCCAGTGGTTATGGGACATGAAGCCTAACTCATTTATTTACTAGCTTGGTGTAATTTACACATATCAATCAATGATGATCATTTTGTGATTTAGACTAGCGATGAGCGATGCCTCTTTGTCAGCATAGGGGACTAAACATCGTTTATGGAGTTTCGGCTTAAAATTGGTGGGGTAGCAACCTGTGGTCTTAGGGCCGTTTATGGAGCTTCGGCTCAAATTTGATGGGTTAGCGACCCTAAAATAGCGTTCCGTTTGTGATACGCATGTTGGAGAGTTTTCATGCTCCCGTTTGTGATAGGCCTCCCCCTTTATGTTTTCTATATTTCTAATTATTGATTTCTGGAATTTGTGTTTCACTAATTTTTGCAATTTGCATTGATATGTTTTGTCGATATTTGAGGTTTGGTGAATAAGCCAAAGAATGTGATATTCTTTTTGGATATTTGAGGAGATTTGAGATATTATATGATTTTCATTGTTATCAAATGTATACTTGTCATAGTATGACATTATTGTTATCACATATTTTTATCATATCTCTTATCCTATCTCATCTTATACGATATTTATAGCTAGAATGATCCGTTTATTATTTTTCTTCTTAAATAATACTCGGGTCAGATCAAGGTGTTTTAGGTGCTTCCACTTGACTTCTTAGCAGGGACTTTGGTTAACTACTTTAGCTTAGTAGTTTCTACTTTTATACATTCGAGATAGAGACTCCTTGATGTATACATATTCTTTTGTCTAGCACTAGTACCTATTCTTTTGTGATGCAATGGATCTTGTATGACCACTACATTGATGTTCACTTCTATGTGATATATTTATATCTGTTTCCACCTTAGTGATATGAATATTTGTGACTGATTTTGTGTTATGCTTATTTTATATTTATTTTCGAAGACCACATAGCTACTGTGTAGTAGCTTTGAGTTTGTATTTGATATGACAGATTTCCTCTTGAAATGAAATGCATGACCTTCTATCTGACATAACGGTACTCGCACAAATCAATTACACAGATGGTCGCTCCTTAACAGCTTTATTCTTCATGCTAGTTGACGGCATTACCTTGTAGTATCCTTGACTAGTGTGAGTATAGAGGTGGGCATCACAGTAATATCAATATACAACACATACCAATATAACAACTTTATATGCCAATATAGCAAAGCAATCAAAAGCAACCAATCCAACCATCAAACAACTATCATCCAACTAACATCCAATATCTATCTAAACAATCCATAACCAAATCAATATACATTCATTTCTTATTGATATTCATTGAATTGGTTTTCAATTTATCCACATTTGATTCATTAACATTAGATTTTACCAACATTCATTTATTCATATTCAATAAGTTTACATTCACTAATTTATATTCAAGTTAATCCATTTCCAATTCAAATCAAATTCAATTCTATTTAGATTCACTATACTACCAATTTGAATTCAATTATTTAGCTTTCAATTTCATTAATTTAATTTTATATAAATTTCTATACAATCAACTAACATCCATCTAACAACCAATGCATATCCAACATAACCAAATTTATTTAATTTACATCGTTTGCATTCAATTTGGTTCAACGCTTTTAATTTCAATTGATTTAATATTCAATTTACATTGAATTCCAGTATTCACTAATTCATCTTTACAATTAAAGTTGAATTTGATTATATAACTCAAGTTTATATTCATTTCATCACTTCACTTTATTAATTCATTTTGATATCAAATTCAACTTCATTCGATCATCACATAAGTTATGTTTTGTTTCATCCCCACTTACATTTACTTTCACTATACAACTTAAGTTCACTTCTAATTTAATTCAAATTCTATTTTATTTAACTCATTTCATGACCTCATTTCTTTTTCTTTACTTGAGTTAACTTCATATCACTATTCAAATTCAAATTTTGCTTTGCTTAACAATTTTTTTTAACCATTTTAAATATTTGGTTTTACTTACATTTTCCCATTTTATAAGTTATACAACTTTTTTATTTATAATCCCATGAACATTTACTTAAGTTTTATTTCCATTCACCAAACTCGTTTTATAGTTTCAAATCATGGTCATATAATCACCTTACAACTTAGGCCAAACTTTCATTTCAATAGCTTATCTAATCTAGTTCAAATCCAATTCATTTAATTTAACTTTCCTTTAGTTAAATTTCAATTCATATATTTTATTATGCTACTCACCTTTATTTAACTTTAATAAAATTAAATTTTTATTTCATATTATAAGTCCAAAACTCATTCCATTTATATTTATCAATTTCAACTTGGATTTTAAATTCAAATTTTATCACAACAAAATTTCAATTTCAATTTACTATTGGTAGCAAACTAAGCAAACCAATCATACAGAAACTTGAAAAGATACTGATGATGCTGCAGTCATCACCCTTATTATTTTCCAGCAATAGTAGTGAATTCAGTGCTTTATATTCTTTTAAGAATCCCGTTTATATTTATAAATCACATTTATAAAAAATATTTACTTATATAATTTCATTATTTCACTCCATTTATATAAGATTCATTCCAAATTTATTTATCTTATTTAGATTTATAATAATATAACCTCTTTTAACTTTGAAAAAAATAACTTTCAAAGTCAACGGGATTAAAATTTTCAAATTCTCAGTTTAAATCCATTTTCATTTACATCTCATATTTATAAATATACTCATGTTGTTCCATTTCTTATATATAATATTATTTCACAATTTTAAATCATATTAATTATAATTCCATAATTTACAATTCATTTGCATATATAATTTATTCTTTTACAATTGTTATTTTCATTTAGATTATTCAAATAGCTTTTATTAACTTATATATATTAACATTTTCAACAACCAAACAATTAATTTATGTACACTATAATAATTCTGAATAATTATCTTTATATGTAAAATATAATCGAAGTAAAATTATTTCATTTACCCAATTTAAAAATAATAGTATGTCGATTTTCCTTGTTTAAGTGTTTAGAAACCCCTATCGATAACATGGCGTCCCACATACCGACCAGAATTCATAAATAACTCAACAGATAAGCAAACACAATATAAAACATTTTCTAATCACTAATAAATACACGCTCATATATATAATACATTCAAACTCAATCTAGGGTGCTACTGCCCCTATCTATACTGAGTACACATCAAAGCTTAGGAATATATTAAATCTAAGCTTTGATACCAAATGTCATGATCCGCAAATGCATACCCTTTGATCGACAATAAACCACACATGTCCGACCCAGAAAACATAGACTGACGGAAAGTCATGAGAAAGAAAAGAGGAGAGAAGAAGATAAGAGAAGAAAGAGAGAAGAGAAAACAAAACATAACAATAAAGAATCCCACATCGTAGTGGAAAACATATAATATCATATTAATGATCTTTACAAAACAAAAATTATGAATACATGCATCAATCAGAGTTCAACAATCAATCACTAATCATCAGCCCAGATAGTTATAATAACATATCCTTACAATTGCTGATAATATAATCAACAACAATGCAGGGGGGAATAAAACATATACAGGAATACGATCTGAAGACTTCTATTTCTCCTGCTGAAGCTTCAAAAGCAGCAAATCTGAACCTGTAAATGTTCTCGGTATGACCCGAGCGTTAAAAGGGAAGAACGCCCGGATCAGTCTGGTAAACTAACGTGCACTCGACTGAATTTATTAAATTACCAAACTTTTCTTTTCAAAACAAAAGTATCTTGTAAGACATGCCCACATAAACACGGACATGTTTTTATCTTACGATAACCAAACCTTTCATATCAAATTCTCTTATGTTATACTAGTGTCTAGTATACAAATAATATTAATCATAGTTGAAATGATTACACATATAGCATTTTAGGACAAATCATTACACCAATACAAACAAAACTGCAAGCTAGTAGTGGGGTTTGGATTTCCATACAAATGACCAGGTGAAGGGACTACCTTCCGGCAGTACATCTTCAGAGAAATATATTAAGGAACATCACAAAGGAAACTCTACCAACACAAGACCGGCATATCTCTGTAACTAGATAGTACCAAATATATCATTCCCCGGTCATTACCGACTATTCCAAGGGCCCTCATAACATACAAACCAAATTAATTTACATCCGAACGTCGTAGTGGGGAAAAATATACCTTGAAGTGGATGATCATATCCTAATTGGAAATGACCCACTTTGCCCTGCTGCATCTAACCATGTTTCGGTCATTACCAGTTGATGAGGCCTGAGGTAACGATTACCTTTCACATATCACATCACTTTCAATGCCACATTGCCATTTTTCGTTGACTACTAATTGCCTTCCAAAAAAATACAACCCTTGAGCTCGTACGCCTCAAGGGGGGTGTTAAGAAAAGAGAAGTTGCCTTCTCTGCCACCATTTATGTACGTTTGTAAAAACCAATGTACATAATCTTATAAATGTAATGTCAGACACTCGTCCATACATGTTTTCAAGGAACTGGACAAACCGAAGGTGTAACGATCCACCTTTTTGGACGATTTAAATCGACAATAAACCACACATGTCTGATTCAAACCATTCAAAATGGAGGATTGTTAATGGGGTAAATAAGAAAATAATAGAAAAGAAGGAAAAATAAAACAGAGAATCTCGCAGCGGAATGACAAAATATAATAATCAAATAAACAGTTCATGAAGCTGATTTACAAATGACATTTGATTATACTTTTACAATTCAAATCAAGGTTATACATACATCAGAAAATAAAAATATAATGCAGCTGTGGAATAACAATAATAAATAGCAATAATATACTGAATCTTCATCTTCGTCTTCGTCCTCCAGAAAATAAAATGGTCTTTAATACACTGAAAAAGCTCAGACTGACCCGAGCATGATGAAAAACAATACACTCGAGTCAGAACTAAAAATTCTTATGTAAGTCAAATCAATCTCAAATAAAAATATGAGTGCAATGGCTTCAGAGAGGTTATGGGATTTTTCATCTCCTATCAAGTGTACATCGTGAGTGCAGTAATTTACGGGATTTTAAATAATTTGAAATACCAATTTTAACCACTTTATTTAAAATAAATCCGAAGTTTAAATTAATAACATAAACTTTTTAAATAATTCATTTTTAATAAATAATCCAAATCAAGAAATTGTATGGGTATATATCATTTCAACCCATAATTTAATTGTCTTAATTATCCAATTCTAAAATGATTCAGAGGACCACTTAAATGATGTCAATAATATAGAAGGTGATAACAGGGACATATTACAATAAACAAACAACCATACATCCAACATATCAATCAATAAGCATCCATTTCAAACAACATCCAAATCAACCAATATATTTCAACATATAATAGTTATCAATATCGGGGTTTAACTATCAATTAAATTCCAATATAAAATTAAATGTCAATTCAGATTCAATATCAATTCAAATGTGAACTTAAATCAACAAACTTAAAAAAAAATTATATATCACATCATATATTTTATTTAACTTGCAATGGAATTTTTAATATTGCGTGAGTGGGTTGAATCACTCACCTTTTTGCTTTCCCTTTTCTAGCCAGATTTGGATCTGCAACTACTTTCTCATTTTATTTTGTTTCCTTGCTATCTTAATCTTTTTTATAGAAAGTTTTGAAGAGAAGATTGTATAAATCTGGATTTAAAGAAAAAGACATAGAAAGAAGAGAAGGTTTAAAAGAGAAAAAAATTAAAGAAGAAGATGAATTAAAAAGAAGAAAAGTAAGCTTTGAAAAAGAAGAAGAAGATTTGAAGAAGAATAAAAAAAGCATAAAAATGAAGCAAAAAAAAGAGAAGAAGGAGATTTAAAAAAACAAAAAAAATGAAAAGGGAATGAGGAAGGTGAAGAATGAAAAGAAATGAGATGAAAATTTTATTTGGAAAAAATGAAGCTACAGAAGATGAGATTAGAAATGAGGCTACAGGAATGAAGATGGAAAAAAAATGAAAAGCTAATAAGGTATATATAAACAAACTAGGAATTGAAATAAAGTAAAAATATGAATAGCCGTAAAATATAGTATTGAAGGATGTAAACTAAAGGAATAAATATATCAATAAAGATAAAAATAAATCTTCCGTTTTAAATATGAAGCTTCCAGAATTGCGAATGAAAGGAAGCTACAAGAACTAATGATGCATAAGCAAAATAAACTTTTGAAACGGAAAATAGTAAATGCTAATTAGATGGCATGCATATTAACTTGGATGTTCGCATTTAAAACGAAAAAAAAACAGAAAAGGAAAAACTTCAAGTAAAGCATTTAAAAAGAGCAAACGAATAAAGGAGAAACAAATGAAAAGAATATGGAAATAATTAATTATAAATAAATAAAATGAAACAACCATTAATTTATAAGAAACGAATGAGTAGTTTAATTATTAGACTACTCGAAAACGAAAAGAGAGAGATTGCAAGGTGATAATAAATTTTAAGTAAATAAAGGGACCACCTATTTCCTATAAACAAACCTTTTGGGTCCACATTCCAAAACTTGCTCCAATTAATTTATATCAATAAACCCAAATATACATATATTACATTATTTAATTCCATATTAAAACATTCGTTTTATGCTAATATATGTGCACACTACATTAACTCAATCAATCAATTAACAATCAACCAATCAATTAATCAAACATTTAATATATATTTATTTACGTTACTCAAACAAATTTTATTGATTAATGAATATATATCAACCTATGCACTATAAAAATGATTTACTTTACTTTTTAATTACTGTAATGGTCGCATTAATGCAACCCATTTACAAATTTTAACCGTATATAAAATGGAAAAATGAATATAAACTTATGTAATCAATGTACAACTGAAAAAAAGTAATTTCTAATTGATTCCACGATATTTACACAACCATGAACCCTCTGATATATTTAAAAGTTTGAATATCAATGTGCGTGTGTGTGTATATTATTCTAAAATTCAATTTTTTTATCCAAAATCATTCTTGTTCAAAATGAAAGTTTTATTTTTATATGTCTCAAAACATGCAACAATTAGTAACAAAAGAAATGAAGGGACCATGTACATCGCACAACCTTTTTGAAATTCAATTTGTGAAACGTAACCAAATTGACTTCATTAACTCAAATAATATTCAAATTTGTACGTATTTAATTTTTTTATCTATGCATAATAAATAAAATTACTTACCGTAAAAATGAAAACGTTCAATTTGGTTTTCCCAAAATGATCTTTTATTTCCATTAAACCATCCTTTCTGTTTAACACAAAAGGTGCGTTTCTTTTATTAAATTTATTAATTGCAGTCAACGTTTTCTTCCCTTCTCATTGAAATATTTCAATTATATTAATTACAGTTAATTATGAAGTTAAATTTCAAAACAGACAACTAAAATGGATGAAAAATAGAATAATTGTTTCCTTTAGTCATTTAAGCACATTTATATATTTGTTGCTTATACAGTAGAGAAATAAATAACTTACTTAAATAAATTATTTTTCCACTCTTGTAATCCATCTATATGCTAAAACACAGTTCAAATATACTTATATTTCTTCCTTTAAATCAATCATTCTATTCTTTATCTTAATAATATTAAAACAACATTCACAAATGAAAGATCCATTTTATTTGATAATAAATGTTCTTTTCATTAAACCAACTTATATTTAAAGATTATCCCATTAAAGAGTCGCAGAAATAATACTTCGTACAACCACATCATTTCTTTATCAATTAATTTCATATTATCATTATATTTATACCAAATTTAAGTGCTTACAATTTGAACGTAATATTTCTCAATGAACTTCTCATTATATTTTTAACATAAAACATATGTTGCACATATCATTAATTAATTACCATTTACTTCTATCTCTTATTAATGGAAAGATATAATTACTATTACTTACAATGATTAAATCTCAAAACATACCCTAATACAGGGAAGATAATTAATCCAATTGTTTCCTTTGAAATCCAATTTTCTATGTTAAACCCAATATCTATATACTAATTTAGTTCCATCATTTAATTACAAATGTAATAAAACCTGTTCATTATATATTTAAATTTCAAACAAATCCTTTTATTTTGATTTACATTCTTATTATTAAATCAACTATTCTCTTATGCAATTGATTGACATAAGTTTTACACTCACCACTCAACAGTTAATGTTTCTTCTTATATCAATTTTAATATTTTAATTACGTTAATTCTCCATTAATTACCAAATAAATTTATAACCGATTTAATAATAAGAAAATAAATGAAACAATGGTTATACGTTAATAATCTATATCTATTAACTTATTCTTTACAAAAAAAGGTTAATAAATTTATGTATAAAATAATTGATTTCATACTCCATATTAAAACCAATTGCAATTAATAACATAAGATTACATCAATTTATACATCATTTATTCTATTCCTTATTAACCTTTATTATTTAAATTGATTGAAATTATGTTAACATCGTATAGTAGTCAATTACATTCAATCAATATTAGCCAATTATATGTTTTATCTCATTAAATTATTTATTTTAAGATTTATCTTAAAGTCAAAATTTCAAATCTAATAAGATTCAATTTAATAAATCATAAATTTTAATTTCTGACAATATTAAAGCCCAAAACCTTATTAAATTTATTAATTATCAAAATATGGGTTGTTAGTCTCCCCCACTCAAAACTTTTTCGTCCTCGAAAAGGAACAAGAAGGAATCGAGGAGTTTGAAATATTTTATTCAAAATGATCAATTTATAAACAATTTAACTTACATATTTAAATTTAATATAAATTTGAAAATAACTACATTCAGTTATTGAATAAAATTTTTAGTTTTTTGGTATTTGCCCTTGAAGAGAAAAGAAATATTTCAACATATTTAAAAATTTAGTTAAAACATTTAACTTCATTCACTTAGTAAAAATA
This sequence comes from Allium cepa, assembly GCA_030765085.1. Classification (NCBI taxonomy): domain Eukaryota; kingdom Viridiplantae; phylum Streptophyta; class Magnoliopsida; order Asparagales; family Amaryllidaceae; genus Allium; species Allium cepa. The sequence goes on along the minus strand of CM060929.1, from coordinate 794,751,883 downwards.
TAAGATATATTTAAAACATCCTCAAAGCATTATGCAAAGATTTTTCAAAAGTCTAAAACAATGTTAGTTATCAAACATTATAATAAGCTTTAAAACAGGGTTCCTTAAATCCAAAAAATTTACTAGACTCATTATTTTTGAAATAAGTATAAACTCAATATTATTAAACTGAAACTAATAGTATACTCAAATCTTACATTAAATTTCTAAATCAAAGTATAAAATTTCATACCATCATAATTAATTTAAACACTTGTTTCAAAATGAATATTCTAATACAAAATTTAAATAGTAAATAAACCTATAAACTTTACTATTAGTACTTTGAAATCAAGTAAATATTTCAAACTATACTTCCAACATAGGGATTCAAATTTATTTGTCAAGCATATTGCTATAAATAAACTTCGCAAATCAATTTTTTTTCCCATTTATATAATATCTTCAAATTCAACATTCAAAGAAACTTATATAAATTTTACTTGCAATATTCATTTGAAAGCTTCATTTGCAATTCAATTATCTTTAGTACTTTAAAAATTTTCAAAACCCATTTGTAAAATTTCCAGCTTCCTTTATAAGTAACATTTATATGTTTAAATGACACCTTTATAAACATATGAAAAATATTTGGAAACAGTTATTGACATCATTAGTTATATTTACAAGGAAGTTATTTGAAAGCATTAAATCCATAATTCATAAATTTATTAATTTACCTCAAGACACTTTGCAAACATTATTAATAAATCAATAATCATTTGCTTTAAATATTTTTATTCAACTAATAACTTCCAAAATATTTGTAATTTTCTATTAAACCATGTAGTATATAAATAAAAAATATATTTTAAAGATTATATTCAAAAAGGAAAGGAAGGTAGATTTTGGAAACAGAATATAGGTGAACAACTAATGCTGAGCAGATAAGGCGGATTCAAAAGAATAGTATCAGGTACGAATCGTTAAATCAAACCATAAAATTTTAAATTTTAAATTTCAAATATTAATTCAAAATTTCTTTGTTGGGAAAAATACTTTTATAATAAATACCTTTATAATAATACTTTTATAATGAAATGCTATTATATCGAAATAAATTTTCCTTTCGAAAATACTTTTATAACTCGATGTTTCAACAAGTTTATCCTCGTTCTTGCAGACTCTGGCCATGCGTTGATCAGGTGCAAAGCTAGAATTCTTCAAGTACTTAGTAGACTTGTTTCAACACCCAGTGAAAATACTTGAAAACTCTTTAAAACAGATATGGAAAGTACAATCCAAACAAAACAACCAACCAAAACCTTTGTCCGACCATGGTTCGCAGATACACAATGGTTACGCCTGGATCCCCCAGGAAACAATCCGTATCTGTAAGCTTTCTCAGCCCTGCGAGTTACGCCATGATGACTAGTAGAGTGCATGATACACAATGGTTACGCCTGGGTCCCCCAGGAAACAATCCGTACCCCAAGGCTGTCTCAGCCAGGCAGTTTCGCTACTATTCGCGAACTACACAGATTGCAGGATACACAATGGTTACGCCTGGATCCCCCGGGAAACAATCCGTACCCCTCGGCCAGACTCAGCCAGGCAATTGCGCTATGCAGTCGCGAGAGAAAAAAAAACCATGGGTTACGCCACGGTGGGAACACTCGAGTATTACATCCGGAAAACCAAAAATCAGAGAGAATAATATCAATAGAATGAATTCACGATGTGGCCACAAAGCGGATATCAAGCAGAAGGCACTTTCCATAGCTTTACTTCGAAAATATATATCATATAGTACCTTTTCAAATCACTTTCAAATATCATACTTATATAAAGTCCATTATATATAGGATTCCATTTTCAAATCGAATACTTTCCAAATCAATAATCTCGAATATATCAAATCATTCTTATATAGACTTCGATTATATAAAATCTATTTCCAAATTGAGTACCTTTCAAATCAATAGATTTCAAATCAACTTCATACTTATACAATCCATTTTATATAAGTTCGACCACTCCCATATCAAGTGCTTAATAATATAAGGTCCTCAAATTTCAAATCATTCCAATACCAATTTAGTTTCAAAATCATATATGATTTCACCAAATTTTCTTCCAAATTAAATATCTAAATTTCAAAGTTCCCAAAATAATAGGTTTATAAAATTATCCCATTTTCCAAATTAAAATAATTCAAGTCAAACAAATTCATTTCCAAAATCACCATATAAGAACTGGTTTTTAATTCCAATTTAATTTCAAAACCAAATATTTTCCCAAAATCAATTATACTCAAAATGGTTTCCAAATTTATAATTATCCCTTTTTTTAAAACTTTTAAACTATCTATTTCTATGCGAAATATCCAATTTACCTTTCTGAAAAATATTATTCAACTTTTTTTTTTCAAAACATTTCAAAACTAAATTTATATTCTTTATCAAGCATTTTATACTCTTCAAAATTTCTTAGCTTTGAAAATTTAATCTCGATTTGGAAGTGTTCGAACATTCAAAATAGTTAGGGAAATCAAATTTTCAATTCAAGAGTTGAAAATCAACAATAAATCAATAGATCAATTATTAAATCCGAAACTCGAGTACTGAACATCGGTCTCATTTTAAATTGTTTCAAATATATACTTATATCTTTCTAAAATATCAAATTATACTTCGGAATTTGAAATCAAAAACGGTTTTACAAAATCACTTGCATAGCGAAGCTATTAAAGTGGCCTCTCCCCCACTCTGAAACTCGAAAATCAATGTCGATGATGCGTGCACTCATCATCGAAATTATTTTCCAGCGACATAAGTGAGTTCTAGACTTCTATTTTCTTGAAAACTTCTTTGAAATTTCTTCAAAATTATTGGAATTCATTTGAACTCATTTGAAACATTTCTTATTCGGAAAATTACTTTTAAATCGTATTATTTTATATATTTTCCAAAATCTTAAACCAATTTCAAAATACCGGAATTCAATTCTCGAGTTTCAAATTTAACTCTACAGTTATAAATCATTTTTATATAAATCAATTTCTTATAATTTTTCAAAATTTCAAATCCTTTCAAAACCTTTTTATATAGAATAACATTTCTTATTTGCTTTATATATATAGGCATATAATCCTTATCGAAAACATTTTCACTTTTATATATGTAAAAAATCATAGTTATCAAAATAAAATAGAATAAGATAGTTTGTATAAGAAAAATAAAAGAAATAGTTTTGTAAAAATGGTTTTAAATCAATAGTAGTTTTGCATAGAAGAAAATTCCAATTTAAATTATGAAGATATCCAACCCTACAACTTTCAATTTCAGCGCCAAAGCATATCAATAATATTAGAACATAAGATGTACGTATGTCATCATTTCGCAAATTCACATTCGATCACCCGCTCGATCACACAAGTTAGCTTTCGAACTAGTATTGTCCATTCAACTTCCCTAATGCGGACTTCGATATGGTTTCTTGACTAGAAACCATCATTCTCCTTGCATAACCATATACTATGACAGAGAATTCTATAATCAAACCAAAAATCCATATAAAATATTCGCCATCAAGAATCGAATGAAAAATCTCAACACGAAGTGATGTAATTCACATAGAACTTGTGTACTTAAATCCGGATCAAATTAAGTTTGCGAATAAAATAATATACATGCAACTTATGTAATTATTCCAATTTGTTTCATCACAATTTCATTTCAATTAAATTCATTTTTAATCTCATCGATTAACACAAATATCACTTCATACTTTAATATTTGTTTCACAGAATTTCTCCATTTAATATAAACATTAATATATCCATTCTCATAATATAGCTTATATTTCTCTTTAATTTAAATTACATTCATTTCACATGTAATATTTCTCATTTAAAACTAATTTATTTGCAAATCATTTCATAAGGAATTTCTTTACGACCAATTTATAAAACTTATTTCCTTTTTATAAGATATTGTTCGAGTTTAAAGTTATCACAACTTTATTTATAACCATTTATTGCAACATCTATTTATTTCATAACAATTTACAAGTCATGGCTTTATTTGAAATCATTTCACTTTTAATTCATATTGCTTATTCCATTTAGTTTCACCTTTACCTTTAAATTTATTTATGACATGTTTCGTAAATGTTAATTACGTTTATAAACATATTTTTCCAATTTAATCGTATTTACAACATTTCCTTAATCACAATTTCAATTTAAAGATCCAAAGGCTTAAAGTACACACTTGTATATTATTACATTTCATGCCAAGAATGTATACCCCAATTCCATTAATTTACTAAACATAGATAACAAATTAAACCTTATTTTACTTGCTTGCAAATTAAGGTTATCAATTCAACTATATAATTCAACCTAATTATCAAGTTTCACTCATATATTAATACAAAAGGGTGTCGATTATCCAAAATATCCAAATATTCCATTTTTTCCAATAGGTGAAACTACATGTCAACAAACAACAAAATTCACATCAATATTTCAATTTCATAAACAAATATCCTAATTATTCATTTTATTCTCTTTAATACACCATTATTAAACTAGTGTTTAGTCCATTAATTCAATCATCAATAATTAACCAATGTTTATAATTTGATTAAACATAATAAGTCAACAAAAATGATAATAATTAAATATTACCATTTCATAAATCAAACACATTACTAATTACTATATTAGTCTTAAAAATGTATTCCTTTATATATATCATATAATATTAGGAAAAATTAATTTCATTTCAAAATTTATATAAAACATGTTTACAACACTAACAAATACGCACTCTCGTATATACACTCAGACAACTCATTCTATGGTATTACTACCTGTCTCTAATGAGTTAACCCCAAACAGGTTAAGGTATGTCTAAACCAAAGCTCTGATACCAACTGTAACGATCCACCTTTTTGGACGATTTAAATCGACAATAAACCACAGATGTCTGATTCAAACCATTCAAAAGGGAGGATTGTTAATGGGGTAAATAAGAAAATAGTAGAAAAGAAGGAAAAATAAAAAAGAGAATCTCGCAGCGGAATGACAAAATATAATAATCAAATAAACAGTTCATGAAGCTGTTTTACAAATGACATTTGATTATACTTTTACAATTCAAGTCAAGGTTATACATACATCAGAAAATAAAAATATAATGCAGCTGTGGAATAATAATAATAAATAGCAATAATATACTGAATCTTCATCTTCGTCTTCGTCCTCCAGAAAATAAAATGGTCTTCAATACACTGAAAAAGCTCAGACTGACCCGAGCATAATAAAAAACAATACACTCGAGTCAGAACTAAAAATTCTTATGTAAGTCAAATCAATCTCAAATAAAAATATGAGTGCAATGGCTTCAGAGAGGTTATGGGATTTTCATCTCCTATCAAGTGTACATCGTGAGTGCAGTAATTTACGGGATTTCAAATAATTTGAAATACCAATTTTAACCACTTTATTTAAAATAAATCCAAAGTTTAAATTAATAACATAAACTTTTTAAGTAATTCAGTTTTAATAAATAATCCAAATCAAGAAATTGTATGGGTATATATCATTTCAACCCATAATTTAATTGTCTTAATTATCCAATTCTAAAATGATTCAGAGGACCACTTAAATGATGTCAATAATATAGAAGGTGATAACAGGGACATATTACAATAAACAAACAACCATACGTCCAACATATCAATCAATAAGCATCCATTTCAAACAACATCCAAATCAACCAATATATTTCAACATATAATAGTTATCAATATCGGGGTTTAACTATCAATTAAATTCCAATATAAAATTAAATGTCAATTCAGATTCAATATCAATTCAAATGTGAACTTAAATCAACAAACTTAAAAAAATAATTATATATCACATCATATATTTTATTTAACTTGCAATGGAATTTTTAGTATTGCGTGAGTGGGTTGAATCACTCACCTTTTTGCTTTCCCTTTTCTAGCCAGATTTGGATCTGCAACTACTTTCTCATTTTATTTTGTTTCCTTGCTATCTTAATCTTTTTTTTATAGAAAGTTTTGAAGAGAAGATTGTATAAATCTGGATTTGAAGAAAAATACATAGAAAGAAGAGAAGGTTTAAAAGAGAAAAAAATTAAAGAAGAAGATGAATTAAAAAGAAGAAAAGTAAGCTTTGAAAAAGAAGAAGAAGATTTGAAGAAGAATAAAAAAAGCATAAAAATGAAGCAAAAAAAAGAGAAGAAGGATATTTAAAAAAGAAAAAAAAATGAAAAGGAAATGAGGAAGGTGAAGAATGAAAAGAAATGAGATGAAAATTTTATTTGGAAAAAATGAAGCTACAGAAGATGAGATTAGAAATGAGGCTACAGGAATGAAGATGGAAAAAAAATGAAAAGCTAATAAGGTATATATAAACAAACTAGGAATTGAAATAAAGTAAAAATATGAATAGCCCTAAAATGTAGTATTGAAGGATGTAAACTAAAGGAATAAATATATCAATAAAGATAAAAATAAGTCTTCCGTTTTAAATATGAAGCTTCCAGAATTGCGAATGAAAGGAAGCTACAAGAACTAATGATGCATAAGCAAAATAAACTTTTGAAACGGAAAATAGTAAATGCTAATTAGATGGCATGCATATTAACTTGGATGTTCGCATTTAAAACGGAAAAAAAACAGAAAAGGAAAAACTTCAAGTAAAGCATTTAAAAAGAGCAAACGAATAAAGGAGAAACAAATGAAAAGAATATGGAAATAATTAATTATAAATAAATCAAATGAAACAACCATTAATTTATAAGAAACGAATGGGTAGTTTAATTATTAGACTACTCGAAAACGAAAAGAGAGAGATTGCAAGGTGATAATAAATTTTAAGTAAATAAAGGGACCACCTATTTCCTATAAACAAACCTTTTGGGTCCACATTCCAAAACTTGCTCCAATTAATTTATATCAATAAACCCAAATATACATATATTTACATTATTTAATTCCATATTAAAACATTCGTTTTATGCTAATATATGTGCACACTACATTAACTCAATCAATCAATAAACAATCAACCAATCAATTAATCAAACATTCAATATATATTTATTTACGTTACTCAAACAAATTTTATTGATTAATGAATATATATCAACCTATGCACTATAAAAATGATTTACTTTACTTTTTAATTACTGTAATGGTCGCATTAATGCAACCCATTTACAAATTTTAACCGTATATAAAATGGAAAAATGAATATAAACTTATGTAATCAATGTACAACTGAAAAAAATTAATTTCTAATTGATTCCACGATATTTACACAACCATGAACCCTCTGATATATTTAAAAGTTTGAATATTAATGTGCGTGTGTGTGTATATATTATTCTAAAATTCAATTTTTTTATCCAAAATCATTCTTGTTCAAAATGAAAGTTTTATTTTTGTATGTCTCAAAACATGCAACAATTAATAACAAAAGAAATGAAGGGACCATGTACATCGCACAACCTTTTTGAAATTCAATTTGTGAAACGTAACCAAATTGACTTCATTAACTCAAATAATATTCAAATTTGTACGCATTTAATTTTTTTATCTATGCATAATAAATAAAATTACTTACCGTAAAAATGAAAACGTTCAATTTGGTTTTCCCAAAATGATCTTTTATTTCCATTAAAACATCCTTTCTGTTTAACACAAAAGATGTGTTTCTTTTATTAAATCTATTAATTGCAGTCAGCGTTTTCTTCCCTTCTCATTGAAATATTTCAATTATATTAATTACAGTTACTTATAAAGTTAAATTTCAAAACAGACAACTAAAATGGATGAAAAATAGAATAATTGTTTCCTTTAGTCATTTAAGCACATTTATAAATTTGTTGCTTATACAGTAGAGAAATAAATAACTTACTTAAATAAATTATTTTTCCACTCTTGTAATCCATCTATATGCTAAAACACAGTTCAAATATACTTATATTTCTTCCTTTAAATCAATCATTCTATTCTTTATCTTAATGAAATTAAAACTACATTCACAAATGAAAGATCCATTTTATTTGATAATAAATGTTCTTTTCATTAAACCAACTTATATTTAAAGATTATCCCATTAAAGAGTCACAGAAATAATACTTCGTACAACCACATCATTTCTTTATCAATTAATTTCATATTATCATTATATTTGTACCAAATTTAAGTGCTTACAATTTGAACGTAATATTTCTCAATGAAATTCTCATTATATTTTTAACGTAAAACATATGTTGCACATATCATTAATTAATTACCATTTACTTCTATCTCTTATTAATGGAAAGATATAATTACTATTACTTACAATGATTAAATCTCAAAACATACCCTAATACAGGGAAGATAATTAATCCAATTGTTTCCTTTGAAATTCAATTTTCTATGTTATACCCAATATCTATATACTAATTTAATTCCATCATTTAATTACAAATGTAATAAAACCTGTTCATTATATATTTAAATTTCAAACAAATCCTTTTATTTTGATTACATTCTTATTATTAAATCAACTATTCTCTTATGCAATTGATTGACATAAGTTTTACACTCACCACTCAACAGTTAATGTTTCTTTTTATATCAATTATAATATTTTAATTACGTTAATTCTCCATTAATTACCAAATAAATTTCAAACTGATTTAATAATAAGAAAATAAATGAAAAAATGGTTATACGTTAATAATCTATATCTATTAACTTATTCTTTACAAAAAAAAGGTTAATAAATTTATGTACAAAACAATTGATTTCATACTCCATATTAAAACCAATTGCAATTAATAACATAAGATTACATCAATTTATACATCATTTATTCTATTCCTTATTAACCTTTATTATTTGAATTGATTGAAATTACGTTAACATCGTATAGTAGTCAATTACATTCAATCAATATTAGCCAATTATATGTTTTATCTCATTAAATTATTTGTTTTAAGATTTATCTTAAAGTCAAAATTTCAAATCTAATAAGATTCAATTTAATAAATCATAAATTTTAATTTCTGACAATATTAAAGCCTAAAACCTTATTAAATTTAGTATTTTTAATTATCAAAATATGGGTTGTTACAGAAGATACTTTCCTACCATATCCTATCGGAAAATCCCTAGGATTAGTAGCAAATAGTCCTTGCATTCGATGCTCACACCTTTTAAAACAACTTCAAACTATTTAACTTCATTTGAAAGATCACTTTTCAAAATATTTATTTAATTTAAAAGATTATTCACTGTCCAAAGTACTGAATATGATTCATTTACCATTTTATTATTTCTACACATTTAATTTAAAGGATTATCCACTATCCAAAATCATGAATATAATTACTTTAATAAGCTTTCATAATTAACTTATCAAAATAAGTTGATTTTGGATTTCTAAAACAATGTTTATGAATTCCATTTATTATTTTATAAAAACTTCCATTTACAAAATTCCATTATCAATCAGTTCCATTTATAACTCAATTACATTCAAAAATCCGATTTTAAGTTAATTCACTTATAAATCTTTTATTTATAAATTCATTCCATTATATAACGTCATGAATTTATAAAACTTATATAAGATCCATTTATAACTTCATTTTAACACTTATAAAACTCGTTTATAATTCCCTTATTTTATTTATTAAATATCAATTTTATCAATCTTATATACAAACCATTTATAATATGTCAAAAATATCAATTTAACTATTTTACAAAATAGTTATCTCCATATCTCAAAAATCATAATTTTTATAACATAATAATTATAAATTTTATTTATTTAAAATAAATCCATTTCCTTTAACATTTTTTTTTTCAAAACTAGTTTAAGTTCCTTTTTAATATGAAATCATCATTTTAGTATTTTCAAATTTCCAAAATATGACCCAGTGTTACAACGGCACTAAATATGGTGACTCACATTAGTCATAGCAATCCTGACATCCCAACATCATATATCACATGATAATGGCATGTATAACAATAACTGTAAATAAAATCAACACTGGTGAGGAAGCCAGTTGGATCCCTCCAACCTATCACCTGCAACAAACATACATATTAGAAAATATGTACAATGTCTACTATGAGGCAGACGCATGTATAAAAGGTCATCTGCTCATACATGGGAAATTATAGGGTCTCATCTGCTCCAATAAGCCGAAATATATCCAAATCAATATATATATATATATATATATATATATATATATATATATATAATATCTCATATATCATCCAAACAAGTATCAGTCAGTATAAATAAATTTATTCTTACTTATATAAAAATATAAACGAGTCGGAAAGAGTGAGTTGTACTCACTTTAATTCCAATAGACGTTGCAACGTTTTATTCCAAATAAAATTAAATAGACGTTTAATTTTACCTAAAATTTTATAGACTCCAATCAACTCCAATCCAGCTCCATAGCGTACTGTTCGTGAATATGAACCTAATGCAACTTGTTTCGTCCGATTTCGACCTCGTATGAAAAATTTATGCTATTTTAAAGATTATACAATTTTATATACAAATTAATTTACAATTTCCTTTTTTTATTTTTGACCTCTACAGTTTCCTGGCCATTTGACTTCGGAGGATGAGATATGGCCACACTTTTTTTCTTCTTCTTCACTTCTTCATTTCGTTCACGCAAATGAAACCCATCACGTTGCTATTTGCCATCAATTATCGCGACCACCTTATCAAAGCCCATCCTCATGTGCACTTCCACCTGAACGATGTAAAGCTCGGTTGCTTATTATTCTTGAAAAATGCACATGAATGCACGACCTTTGTGCCCAATTTGCCGCCAAACTGTTGTCTCGAATTCGAACGTAGCCATTAGATTTGTCGAGCTCGAGGAGCTTCTACCACTTTGCAAAAAAAGTTTTAGTTAATTGTCGATGGATTGGAAGAGATTGAGGGAACAAATTTAAGCATTTTCAGCAATTGAACAAAACCGGCGACTAGGGTTTTAGTGGATTTGGGTTTGCAAAGTAGAAAAAAAGTGTGGCCTTTTATAGAAAATTTCAAGACACTATTCATCCGAAATTTTTTCGAACTCCAAATGAATCGTGCCGCCTGGCGTTTATAATGTTATGCCCCTATTCTGAATACAATGGAATATGGCGTTTATAATGTTATGCCCCTATTCTGAATACAATGGAATATATACTGAGAGGCAATTTCATCATATTTGGGAGATAAGTTTTCGAATCAAATTATTTAAATTAAAATTTACTTAAACAAATTTCTAAGCATTTCAGCTTCGCACGACTAAACCATAAGTCCGATTGACCTGAAATTTGAAATCCTATAATAACATAACATTACGAATCTAATGAAACTAGTTTCGTCGAAATCCAAGACCATGTCAAAAATGACTATTTTTACACGTTAATTAAATATTAAAACATCCAATTTCTATAAATTAACTTTAAAATCAATTTCAAAAGTTTATTAACATCATACTAATTCAAATATAATTTAATTCAACTTTATAATTCATTTTCATTCATATTAAATTCCAAATCCAATTATTTCTGCAATTTCAAATATTAAATTAACGATTTAATTATCCAATTAAACTTTATATTCGAAATATAAGTTAGCCAACTTATAAAATTAATATTTGAATATGTAAAATCAATCAAATATCTGAATTTTGAATGACTGAAATTATAGGTAGTTACATAACCTATGCATTAGGAAAGTATGTTACATGCATCATGATATGATATGTTGTCTGATAGTTTTGAGTTGTTAAAATGAAATGGATTTTTCAGACGGTTTTGGATAGGCGTGAACTTCCAAATTCTTATGGAACTTGTAGTTAAGTGTTTTGATAATATAAAGTTGAATTAATATAACACTTTAATTTGAAACGGTATTAAATTAAAACAAGTTTTAAATAGTTAAACATACTTGTTAAGTAAAACAAGATAGTTTGCATATGACCTTAGGATGCAATGGAGTATTATACGAGTATGAACCTAAGTTATAAAATGTGGATAAATTTGAAGTTAGGCTTTATGAAATGATTCATAAATGATTTTAGTACTAAAAGACATACTATTTCGGCAAATGAATGTGATTAAAAAAGGAATTGGTGTATTTAAGAAACCAATAAGATAAATACGTAAGTTGTACGTAGATTCGATATTTTCGCATGACTGTTCTTAATTCAGTATTCAAGTTCATATTTCGAGGTGGTTACATCGGTCCGAACAAGGATTTTTCACTCGATTCTTGATAGCAAACACTTGATATGGATTTGTGATACGTTTCCGATGTTTTCTATCATTATATATGGATACGCAAGGAGAATGGAGGTTTCTAATCAAGGAAACATATCGGAGTCTGCACTAGAGAGGTTAAGTGATCTATACTAGTTTGGAAGTGAAATTTATGTGATCGAGTAAGTGATCGGAGAGGAAAGTGCGTACAAATGGTTCATGTGCATTGTACGGGCTTTAGCACATTTGTATACTATGTTTGTTGGCTTATGAAAAGTTGTGGAAATGACTCTTCAATTTGTTATGAGGTAGCATGAATATTCTTTTAAGTAATAACCTAAGGCTGCTGAGCGTAAGGTATCCTTAATGGACTATTTATCGGCCTTGGGCAATGGGAGTGTTTTTGAACCTGAACAAACCATAAGCTTTGTTTTGCTTGTTGGCATGGATGCTATTTAAGTATTTGAGTTCTTGTTTCTTTGTTGAAGTTAGAAGTACCATGAGAAAAGATGCTCGGGATAGTAGAAAGAAGATGGAGGAAAGTATGAAGTTGATCCACTCAGAGTTGCTTATAGACTAGGATTCCTTCTTATCTTAGTATCATACATCTTTTGTCGCGTACTCACCGATTGAGGTTGAGTCACCTAGTATGCATTTTGGTTTATAGTTTAGTTTGTATATTTTTTCCAGCAGTATGTTATATATAGCTTGTTCATCTATCTCCTTTGATCATTGTTCTTGTTTGAATTTCGAGGATGAAACGTTCTATATTGAGGAGAATATAGCGACCCGAAAATTCGAAAGCTTTGTCTTCGAATATCGTAACATTTGAAATATAATTTAGTGTTATAAATATGATTTTATAACCTTTTCAGACATCATTTAATTAATGAATAATGATAAGCTTGTTTTTGAAAATTATTTAAAAAATATATTCTTCGAAGAAAAATCGATAATGTAGCCAAAATCGGCTTATCAGTATATAAATTTTTGATCGATATATGTTATTCAAACTCTTTGGCACTTTTCTAATGATCAAAGAAACACATTAGCAACTCATTAACACACATACACACACCCATCTTCAAGAAGCTTGGAGCATTCTAGAAGCTTTCATTAGGATAAGAGATATTATTATGAGAGAGGTATAAGTGTAATTAGCATAAAGGAGAAGTGATGTAAATGAGAAGTAATGGGTGGTGAGTCTTCCATGGCATGACTGGGGGTGAAGGAAAGTCTAAAAGAGCACCATTCTTGTTCCTATATAAGGAGAGGCTTACCATAGAGTTATAATCACAAACTCACAAAGCTTAAAGCAAGTTACTTCCGTTTCTTCTTCTTCTCTTATGTTCTAAAGAAAATACTCGCAAATCTTGTCCAAATCATCTTAAATTTGGAGTGGAGCCTTGGGGAAATATTAGAACACCTACCACTATGTCAAAATTTGAAATAGTGAAGCCATGCTCTTCCCGTAAGAAACGATCGTGTGCAATATCAAGGAGGTGGCCAAGAGCAAGTGGAAAGCGAGGAAAGGAGGAGGAAGAAGGTAGTTGCAAGGTTAGATTTGGATCTTGGTTGTTGTTGGGTTAAAGGTGATTTAACACACATCTTTGAGTGGAAAATATAACATACATACGTTGTGTTTGATTGTTGAATTGTTATTGATATTGTTGAGAACATTGGTTTGATTTTTGTTTTGAAAACAAGGAGCATATGTGATCCGTAGGAGTGCACTTTGAATGGACTTGTATGTCTTGTGACAAGACCTTGGAACAAATTGTATAGGTCAAAGACGGATGTTGTTTTAGATTGACTCAGATTTGAAAGTGCACTTATAGCGATAGTCGCTATTGACGCAGTTCGAAATTGTCTCATTTCTGTCTATTTATATGTAACTTTGTAGAGAGATCCTTAGGGGATTCTTACCATATTTATAATATTTTATATATATGTTTGTTGTTATAAAATGTTTGGAGGTAAAAAATTAAGTAACATCGCCAAAAGTGCCCAAAACTTCACTTGTGCGAAACTACCCCGTTTAGCCTTGATTTTGGACTTTAAAGGTTTAGGAAGATATTTAAATTTAAGTATTTTATTTCATTATTTTTACAAGTGTTTACTAACTCATATTATAGTATTTCAAAATTGGTTTTTATATTTATGATTTTTAAGAATTAGTTGTGAATTTTTAAAGAAGAGGATTTTATAGTAAAAACCTTTTTTTCCAAGTTTTTAAGGAAATTAAAAAACCGTTATTTTCAAATAATATTTTGAGTAAATGTTTTATAAACTATATTAAGTATTATAAAGTATTTTTAAAGCTTTTTAAATATACATAATTTTTTGAAATGTGTTGACTATTATATGTCTTATGTAATAAAATATCTTTTGACTTGTTTATTTACATATCAAGTTTTGGTAAAAAACTTGCTATACGTATATATAATTTGAAAAAAAGTTTTAAAGGTATAACTTAAAGGTTTAGAAAAGGGTTAGAATAGTTTAGTGGCCAATTGGTTAATTGTTTAATTACTTGTTTGAAAAGTAATTAACTATTCTTAATACAAAAAACTGAAGAAGTAAGGCTTATCTATTTGCGAGAGTTAAGGACGATGTTCGAGTAGGGATGGAGCAATAGGGCTCTAACATACCAGCTTCCTTCTTGACCAAGGAATAGTAAGTTGGAAAATGTCGAAAACGTGTTAATGTGTATATTTCTTACTTGTTTATTGAAATCATTAAATATTGTACTTAACACTAAAAGCCAACGAGGTAGACTTATCTATTTATGAGATTCAAGAATAAAGTGTCTAGGCAAGGTTTTGATGCAAACAATGCTATAAGTTACCTGGCTTCTCTCTTGTATAAAGAATAGTTAAGTTGGAATGTCCGAAACGAGTTAAGCGTATGAATATATATTTGTATAAGAAATTGTTTTGATTAGATAACCGATTAGTCGATTATGGAACTTTACCTAATATTGACTTAAGAAGTTATCGAAAGGCTTCGTGATATTATACCAATGAGAGCCCCCTGAGAAGAGTTTTGGTACATGTAACATCCCGTATCTGGAAGCAAAAAGCTAAGCGCTACAGAAGTTGCGGTCATCTAAAGTATTAACTTCTGGTGACAAAATACGGTAATGCTAATGGTATCCATAATATTAGAAGCATTTGAATATAAACAAATCACAAATTTCAAAAACAACATTTTATTGATTACATTTAAAAACAATAATTCATATCCAGGTTACATAATCCCTTAACGTTTCCCAAGAAATGATTAAATATATCAATTACAGAATATGCCAAGAGCGACATATGACGATGCCCACTTAGTTGACCAGAATCAACATAGTCATATTTGACATAATGCAGAATAAACTGTAACTTTTTATTATCTATCCGTCAGCCACCTTCTCGTCCCCCAAAAATTTATTCGTTAAAACAACCAAAACTTTAAAACCTCAACCCTCAGCCTACTCAAATCAATTTTGAGCCCCTGAGAGTTTAAGGGGAAAATAAATACTTCGAGTCGGACATAAAGCCTGGTGTGAATAATACTATACATCTCGGTTATATTATGTTAAGTAAGACCACCCCGCTTAGCGGAATAGTTTTTCCCTCACTAACATCCTTTAAAACGTATCTTTTGCAAATCTTTTCTGCAACCAAAATTGGTTAAAATCTGTAAAGCATCAGAACGCAAACATACATATTAGGTAATAAATGAACTATTTATTCGAACATTATAGTTTTATTTGGCTAACTATGAACCTTTGGCCAACTCGGGCCTACGAGACAATATATCAAAATTTATCTAAACATATAGTAAACCCTCCTCTTCTAGATGGTCTGCCCTTAACTATCTGTTAAATACTTCTCTTCTAGATGATCTGTCCGTAGCTTAACATCTCTCAAGGTCACCTAATCCTAATGTATTTATGCGCTCACCAATCACCTATCTGTATACAAACATATATTCCTTTCTATGTAATCAAAATTTTAGTCTTACATGTGACAAAGCCCTACACGCTGGAATTTTGGAAATAACTAGCTGGGGTAAATAGCTAATGTATAGGGCGTGACCCTATACCGGCCTCATATGGTAATCTAACATCTGAGTCATTTTACTTAGGAATCCCTTCACATAATTTTCCTTGAAAACCTTTTCAAAATGATTTAAAACGCTTAAATCAAATTCAAACAAGAAAAACTACATATATTCAATGCTTTACTCAAAATCACCTTGCAAAGTTATACATACACACACTTTGTTCAAATCACAGTTTATGAAAACATTTAAGCTTTTGAAAGTCCCCCTTTCAAATCTATTGAAAGCACCCCTTTCGAAAGCATTGAAAGTACCTCTTTCTAAATAAAGTAAACCCTTTATTTAATCTAGGCCGAAAGTCCAACACCTTCCTTTCGAAACCATTTTCAAAACCCTTCCAAAACCATTGAAAAAATTTCCTTTCGAAAGATTTAAAAAAACCATGGACATCTTTCTTTAAAAACTTAAACATTACCTTTTGAAATATTAGGAAAACCTTTACTTTTAATCCTTTCAAAACAACCATAAAAACCTTCCTTTTCGACTACTTTAGAAGCATTGGAAAACCTTTCTTCAAAACCTTTTGAAATCATTGGGGAACCAACCCTTCGAAATCGTCATTTAAAACCCTTTTAAAAGCATTAAAACAATAAACCCTTTTGAAAGCATTTGGGTTCAATTTAAATAATGTGGAAACCTTTCGAAAACATTTAAAATTTTAATCCTCCGAAACCTTAGAAAACCGTCTCGGTTGCCAACATTTGGATTATGCTTTCAAGTAGAGCAAAAGGATCAGAAATCCATTAAATTCGAAAGCATTCCTTTCATAATCATTTCTAAGTAAAGAAGAGATGGTGCCGAAACCATCCCTTCGAAAGCATTGGAGAAGTGGTCAAGTTTAAAAAGCAAAACAATCCTTTCGAGACCCATCTGAGTCGAAAGGTAAAATGCGGCATTTAAAAGGTTTCGACCGAGTTGAAAGCATTTATTTAAAATAAAGTCGCAACCCAACTAAAACCATTTCTTTAAATCCATTTGAACTTGTTGAAGGCTAACCAAGTCGAAAGCTACTTCGTCGAAAGCAAGTAGGCGCATTTTCTTTTGAAAACAAAGTAAAGCCTCAACTCCTTCAGAACCCCTGGTTTCGACCCTATACCTTTCGCCTACATCCAATTCACTACATACCAATTCCCTGATACCATGTGCATTTGTTTCGACAGTGTCAAAGGCGAAGGTAAGGAGGTGGAATCCTGGTGCCGAAAGCAACGAAACCATGAAAAACATGTAGATTAGTCCGTTTTAAACTATTTCTTTGTACCTAACCTACCTTGTTTATCAAATTGTGATTGGTTGCAAGTTTCTCTTTTCTAAAAGTATTGCCGACTTTCCAGAATTAACAATTTGAATTTATTTACAAAAGTCCCCTTCTCCTTTTATAAGTACCATACCTTAAATAATTTTATATACCCATTAAAACATTTAGGAAAATTCTACAAAAATTCTAGAAAATCACTTTTTATATATTTTCTAACATATATAAATTTCGGGCCGAAACCGTTAATTATTTAATCATAAATAATTTTTAACCCTAATAACATTTTCTTCATTAGAAAATTTATATAAATTCCACATAAATTCAAAAATTATGAAAATTGAATCCCATCTCTAGAATATTATTTCTTGTCTATACAAAAAATTGCAAGGCATTTGGATGTCATTTAATAGGGTTTTCTTTTTAAAGCATATCATTAAATCAACATGAATATGCATAAATCATCAACAAGTGTATATAATCATTCCATCATCGAAAACATGGAAAATCATTGCATATAAATTCGAGTTCATCTTAAAACTAAAAATAATAGAAATATGAGATATAAACATTATTCACCTTAGCTTTAGAGATTAAAGAGAATGAGATGTGAATGGATTTGATTTGATTAAGCTTCTCCCTTAGCTTTTCTTAATCTTCTTCCTCTTTCTCCTTTTAATGGTGGTCGGCCTTAATTTGAAAATTTTAAAAAATGAGAAATGAATGTGTATGGAGATACATGACCAAGGGTTTAGGGTATAAGAATGACCTCTTTTCTATTTTACCCCTCCTTTATTTCATTTTAACCCTTATTTTAATTTATTGGTTAGGTGGCATAGCTATCCCTTAATAAAATCAAATCTTAATCCCCTAGTCAACACATTATTTTATTTAATTTAACTAATTAAATATCCTAAACAATGTTATCGAAAAATACGAGGTGTTACAGTACGAAACATATCGAGCTTTCGCTTACTTCTGAATGAACCATAATTATGTTTATCGAAAATTCATTAACTTGGTTTTGAAGAGATCGAGTTTAGTAATTATTTTAACTATCTAATACCATTTCAAAACTAGTATATGAGTTTTATCTTTTGGAAGCGGTTATGACGTGAAATGTTAAAGGGTTGAACTATCTATTCCAAGGTTAAATCCAAAAGAGAGGTCAACATTAAAATTTCAAATGATATTATCATGTGGGACTATCTATCTTGAGAAGTATTCTAAGAGAGAGGGCAGCATTAGCATTGGTCGGAAGACTTATACGGGAATCTGTGGAGATTTGAGATTTTTATCAAGTGCTCGAATCCTTATAGTGATTCATGATCTATGTGAGATATAGGAATCCAGTTGGTGATTCGTGTTTTTTTGAGTGATGAATACTCGAGAGTGAGATGCCAAACATATCCTCGATATCGGAAATGACTAAAACTAGAGATATGATGCATAGCCAAAGGAAATGTAGAATTTTAGCAATCCCAAGGGTGCAGGCGACTCCATCTAGTATTACTTACGGATATGCATGCGAGAGCGATGCATTCAAAACCATAAGAGATTTGGGCGTAGGCTAGTTATGTATTTCCTATAGTACATTCCGTAGAGATGTATATTGCTTAGAAGGATATCTCCGATCTATGTGAAGGAGGTCGGATTCGGCTTGATTCAAGGATATTTCCACTAAAAATCCATTATACGAACACGCCTTAGGGGTATTGATTGTATACTTATTGTTGTTGCATTCACACTATAGCTATTTGATATGAGTTACGTACTATGCTCTAGACAGTATTTACTATGTCGCTATATGTTAAACTTAATGAATGGTCAGTTTTTTGAGGAGAAAACATTATGGGAATTTATATGGTCTCAGTGGTCACTAAAACTTGTTGCATATTTCTTAAGTTCCTCATGCTAGTTTGCAAGACTGATCCGAATGTCATTTTCCTATGATGCTCGAGTCAGCCCCATGTATGTTTCCAAATTTAGCTTTGGATACTTGGAGCTTATGGAGTAGAGCTGGATGATATCTTCCATAGTATTCTTATTTCCGTTGACTTACTATTTAATGTATCAGCATATGTAAGGATAAGTTCTTATAACTGTACAGGAAGATGATTGTACTTAGGTTTTAGTGATTTTGATATTTCTGTATTTGGAGTAACCCTTTGTATTGTTCCTTTGATATTATATATTATCGTTCCATTGTGAAATTCAACTGTTGTGTTCTCTCTTTCTTATTCTTTTCTATTTTTTTATTTTACCATAACATTATATCTTTCCAACACTTAGGCTCTCAGAACACGAATATCGTGGATGTATTCGGTGTCGATGTTCGAGGGTCGAAAAGTCAGGTCGTTGCATACAACTATCAACCTAGTGCATACATTTCAGCTACTTGTAATTCTAGGGCTTTGGAGTTTTTAATGATATAGTTTATGTACCGACTTTGATTTTCATTTATTACATTGCTCCAAATGTTATCATTCTGTAAAAGATCACTTTACCTTTAGAGTATTTGTTGTTACTATTTATTGCCTTCCAATTCATTGGTAATTTCCTACTGAAAATTTCCAAATTTTGATAATTAATTTTATTTTCTAATAAAGAAAGTGTCTAATTTTTTAAAGGGGCATCTAGCCCTCTTATATTCCATGAGATTATAGGCATATATGATTTGTAGATAGAGATATAGTGACCATACCTCAGCTAGCTTTTGATTTACCATTCTTCTTACTAGTACTTGTTTTTCTGGCCTTTAAACTTTTTGTTACTTCCTCCTATTCTAAATTGTTTGTTATGTATCTTTGTTTGGAGTCCACAAATCAATTTTTCCTTTCACCTACATCTATTTATTTGTTTATGTGAGGAATTGAAGCCTTATTGTTGCAAACAGGATTTGAATTATTCAAGTTGATGAAAGCTTGGATGCTCTAGTCCTCGATTGAATTTCCAAATGGGTAAATGTTCCCTTCCACGTCTGCATTACTAGAATTGCTTGAATCATGGGTCAAATTGGTCAGATTGATGAAAGCTTATGTGCTTTAGTCCTTGAGTGTGTTTTCAGAAGATATGATATTTTGCCTCGGTTTTCCTTCAATATTGAGATTATTGTTCATTGTAATATTTATAATAACCTCCATGCTTCCTTGAATGATGCATGTAACTAAACATCGGGTTGATTACAAGGGGAATTAACCTCAAAGGCCAGTATAATATAGCGTCCTTGTGTGTTGTTTCTAATGTTATACTTTTTATGTTTTCATTTATTCTGAATTTCTAACTTTGGTAACCATGAAATGGGTATGATCTTCATCGAGCTACTCTTTGTTTTCCATTTCTGTTATTGAATCTCTTGAGTGCGGTATGTTTCATCTACCGCATTATTTTTCATTTCAGTAAAAAATTATTTTGATGCATTTATATATCTAACATTCCTTATTGGATTATCAGTGCTGGTACAATCTAGTTGATCGTTGAACTAAAATTCCATAAAACTTGATTCGTTTAAGGTTGTTTCTTTGTTCATGAAATCCTCGGTATTATCAAGATTAATATCTTTTTGAACATTTTCTTAAGCCATTGCATTTTTTGGGATCCATGGCTTTTTAATGTCCTATTGATCATTGGTGTGACCAAAACATTTACAAACATTGCATTTTATAGGAATCCATTCATATTTAAATTTTTATTGCAACAACTTGTTGTATAATTGTATATTTATTTCTTCTAGTAAATATTTATCTATGGTTACCTTAACTAGAATTTAAGAAAAATTCATCTCTGTAGGATCGGATTAACCCTAGAGGGAGGGGTGAATAGGGTTTATAATAAATCCATAGAATAACAAAAATGCCAGCATAAATAGTAATATAATAGTATATACACAAATAAAAGCAACATAAAAAATTACCCAGCTTCGGTAATACTTGTCTATTGCTGCCCTCAAGGTTTCTACTAAGATTAAACAATCGACTGCTTACAGACCTTGTAAACATACGATTATTGCTTACTTGATTATTCTGACCCTAAGATTGAAACCCTGCCTCAACTCTATCCTTGAGTTGAGAACCAAACTACGCCCCGTTATTCGATCTTAATTATAAACTAGAGTTTTAACGGGATAAAGGAATATATAATAATTAAAAGGAAGAAATCCAAAGTATATAATATGTGAAACTTCAATCAAGAAATAAAACATATCCCATTAAAAGAATAGAGCGTGGTGTCTTTAATTTCCAAGCTCGATCGTTTCAAAGCCGTTCTTCCTCTCCTTTTTGATTTTAAGGTTTCTCAATTTGAAGCCTTTGATTTTCAATTGATTGAAGAAATTTAGCTTACATCTCTTTGTTGATAGCTTTACTTGGGTGATGATATACTCCCTTGGCAGCTTCAATTGTCGAATGCTGCTTCGTTTGATAGTTTGGTGCAATTTTTCCTATTTGATTTTTTTCATATTGAACTTGACTTAATAAAAAAATGCCGACGCTGAATTGGTTTATATAGGAAATGATTTGATAAAAATCTTCCTTGATATTTCATATATTTATGCGAATTTCAGCTTTGAATATTTCTACTTCGAATTGCTCGGCTGTTGATTTTCTTATCGATGGTTCTAATTAGTTCACCTCTGATATGTATTTTAGATTTCGGCTGAATATTTCCACTTGCTTTTTTTTATCCTTGCTGTTGCTAACCATTTTATGCATGCACCCAATTGTGTACGACTTTGAAAATTTCTTGTGCATATCTTCCGATGAACTGAGTTTGAAGTCTGTTTCATTTGCATATTTTCAGATCGACATCCATCATGTTGCATCTTCACATGTGTTTGCATTTTCCTTATATCAGTTTGACCTACTATTATCTATATATGTACATATGTATATGTATGTAAATTGATGCACTTAAAGCTTGTTGCAGTTGTTGTTAAAC
This sequence comes from Allium cepa, assembly GCA_030765085.1. NCBI lineage: Eukaryota > Viridiplantae > Streptophyta > Magnoliopsida > Asparagales > Amaryllidaceae > Allium > Allium cepa. The sequence continues at coordinate 794,729,274 of CM060929.1, read as the reverse complement.
TGCTAGTTTGGCCTGATTAACTTGTATATGTTCGTTGCGCATTGCATTGTTGTTGTACATGTTTGTGTTGCACCTACGTACTGCCGCACTTATATATGCTGTTCTGTGATGCACCATGTTGAGCTGCATGTGAAAGTGTGTGAGCATGCACATGTTGTAGCTTATTAAGCTATTTGTGTACCATGTTGTAGCTTGTAGGCTAGTTTGAATTCTGACTTGTTGTGCACCATGTAGAGCTCGTTATACTTCTCCTTGCTGGTGCATGTCTTTCTTCCTTCGGTTGCCTATGTTTATTGTTATGCATTTTTTGAGTTTCTCCACTAAGCATGGTGTTGGATTTTGAGTTGACGTGGTTGCATCTTTCTATACTTGACCTTGTGCATCACTTTACTTTGCTCCATGTTTATGGCTAGTTTGTGCACCAAGTTTTATATGCTGCACTTGCATATCAGTCTGTCTTTGCGCATGTACTAAACTTTTTCACTTTTGCGGTTATGTTTCACTTAGGAACTTGTGTTGAGCCATTGAGCTTGACCTTGCTACACCTAACTTGGTTGACCTTGCTTTTGTGCCTAAAATTGAGTTTCTTCGTTTATTGGTGCAAATGTGTTTTGTGTATGTGCTTGGTCTTATGACATGTACATTGATACACTGTGCATGTCATAGGTTGCTCGTGCATACTATTGATATTTTTGATGCCTTTTTCAATATATAAATAGAACAAAACCAATAAACTGAGGCAATGTCGAGCTCAAATTTTTTCATATTGTTGAAGTTTTAAGTTCTTTTTCCTTTTTGTTTTTGCTATGTTGTTATTTGGCAGGCAAAGCAGATGACTAGAGAAAAACAATTAGAGCAAGAAGAAAACCATTGTATTTGAGCAGAAATTGTAGTGGGAAAGAAACATTGTATTTGAAACAATGTTGTGCATGATAGAGTGAAAAAGTGTATTGCAATTTTGTGAATATTGTATTTAAAATATTATAGAAGCTCTTGGTGTGTTAACCCGCCTTTTGGCAAGGCTGTGGACAAGCGGATTTAACTAAAATCAACAGTGTTACTTAGCTACCACACGATAATTGTAGAAGATATGATCGGGTTAGGAAAGGATTGACGGTACGAAGACTAGTATGGCTCGGTCAAGGGTGAAAAGTCACGAGTGGCTCGGTCTGAGTGGATCGGTATATGTGGCTTGGCGGTGATTCGAATTGCCATTTCTAGGTCGTCATTTCTAGGTCATTATTTCTAGGTCGTCATTTTTGGATAGTCGTTTTTGGATCGTCATTTTTGGATCGTCATTTCTAAGTCTTCATTTCTGAATCGTCATTTTTGGGTCGTCATTTCTTGTTCCTCATTTCGGGGTTGTAGTTTCTGGATCGTCATTTCTAGATCATCATTTCTGGATCGTCATTTCTAGGTCGTTATTTCTGGGACATCATTTTTGGATCGGCATTGGTGTTGATGGGCTCGGATCATTCAGGAAGCCCAGTAACTCAGGTTTTGCCTACAAATGCAACATGTGGGGATTCAAAAAGGGATCTGATTCCATTCCCCTTCCTCTTCTCCACTAAGGCTACTCTGCCATTTTTGTTTTAAAACCCTAAGTTGTAATTGTAGTTGATTCTCGTATCAATAAATGGAACTTCTTCGAGTGGACGTAAGCCAGAGTTAGCCGAACCACTATAAATCCTGTGTTATTACTGCTTTCTTTTTAAAATTCACTGTTCTTCACATTCATAATCTCTACATACATTCTAACTGTGATCTGTGACTGTGATTTGGTGCTTTCATCTGGATTTGGGTGTTAGCGACCAATTTTGGCTCTAACATTTTGGTGCTTTAACTGAGAAAGCTAGCAAGAAAATCAACCATGAGACAAAGGACGAAAATGATTCAGCAAGAGGGAAGTCTGGAGGCTTCTTTTGGAGCTAATCAAGCCTCGATCTATATCACTAGGGACGAGATGCAAGTCGTGATGGATTCCATGCAGGAGCAGTTGATGAAAGGGCAAGAGGAAATGATGCAGACCCTTCTCGGATAATTTGGTCAAGCAGGAGCTGCAGGAGCTCAGATCCACGGAGTTGGATTAGAAGGACTCAACCGGCAAGAAGAAGGAGCGGTTAAGAAAGGGGTAGCCCTTGATCGGCAAACAGCTGTCAACCCGGATGAACCTAGACTTGGGGGCATACGCCAGGTAATGCAGCACTAATCCACAGAGGGATACCAGATGGCACGGTGCAGCTTGATACAAACAGGGATACAGGAGTGCGTGATGAGGAGTATGTATCGGAATTTCCTCGAGAACTTGGAGAGCAGTTAGGAAATGTAGATGGGGCAACCCTTGATAGGTAACACTGGATTAGCCGACATTATTAGGCGAACTATTCATGGAGGTTTGAAAAACAGAGATTTGGAGGGAGTCAACAAAAGTTCGTTTACCCGTAACATTAGGATAGCAAGGAATCCACATGATTTCAGGATACCCACTTTGGAAGCATACAATGGTAAGATGGATCCCACTGGCCACTTGATGAGGTACATAAGACATATGGAAGTGCTAGGGGAATTAGAGGAGGTTATGGCTTGGCGTTTCCCCTGTACTTGGCAGATATGGCTGGTATGTGGTTTAGACAGCTGGAAGATGGATCTATTAGAACATGGACAGAACTGGTGGATACGTTCTTGAAGCAATTTTGATTTCACATAAAAAGCCCAAAGAATGCGATGGCACTGATGGTGGTTAAGCAGAGGGCAGATGAATCCCTCAGGACTTTCTTAACTCGGTTTAATTCAGCAGTTGCTTCGGCGGATCGACCAGATCCATCAATGGTTCTTATGGCAGCAATGTCAGGAGTCAGGGATGATTTAGATTTCAAAATATCATTGATACGAGATTCACCAATGGATCTCGAGGAATTCTTTCATGAAGCCGAGAGATTTCTTCGATAAGAGGATGCATGTTTGGATATGAAGTTAAAGGAAGTAAACATGGTTAAGGATGGAGAACCGTCCAGTGGAAGCTCGGGTAAAGATAAGGATAAAGGGAAGAGGAAATGCTATGGAGAACCAAAATTCTCCACTTATACTGGACTGAATGAGACATTGGAATGGATATACTTGCATACTTGGGATTGCCTCCCTTATCGAAGGCTGGTAAGGAAGGAACCCTCAGAACGCGAAAGGGCATTGGGAAGGCAATGTCTCTTTCATGACCTGGACGGGCATGATACTAACAGCTGTGGGCATCTAAATGATATAATCGAGGAGCATGTAAGGAATGGTCGGTTGCGCCAATATGTCAAAACTAAGAATGAGGCAGTGGAACAGGAGCAGCCATCGCATACCTTGAATGACAATGGTGCGACGCCTAGCAATGGTGGTCAGTTGGTCATCAACTAATCATGATGGTGTGGAATAAGTAGCAAACTCTAGGCAGACGGCTAAGTCACTTACTCATGTAAGGGGATGGAGACAACCACTAGGCATGCTCTGAGATGATTGTAAACCGTGACGCTCTAGTTTGTGAAATCTGTTTTTTCTTTTTGTCTTATACACTTGCTTATTCTTGTTTGGTTTGATTTCCTGGTTTTGTTTGTTTTCTTATTTGGATTCTGGTTTCGACGTTTTCCTCTTGGTTTGGACATTTGATATGGGTTTATGGTTTTCTGGTTTGAATTTGGATTTCAGATTAGATTTTGATTGACTTTTTGTCTGGTTCTTGGCTAAAAGGTCGTTGAGCATGGACTATGCTTGGCAAGGGTCCAAAGAGACCAAGATTCGACCTAGGACTTAGGCCTCATATTATCTGTCGGTAATAATTTCATGTCATTGAGTGTGGAATATGCTCAGCAAGGGTCTGAAGCGACCACGATTTGACTTAGGACTTAAGCCCCGGCATTACTTAGCGTTTGGGGACACTAAACCAGGAATACCATGGCACTACTTAACACAAGTTGTCGAGTGTGGAGTGCACTTAGCAAGAGCCCGGAGAGGTTACAGATTCAGATTTTGGCTTTGAATGGCTAAGGATTGGTTATGATCCAGAGCGATCCCGGATTTGGATATCAACCTGGAGAGGTCATGGATTTGGTCATTGGTTATTGGATATGGATGGATTATAACTCGATTATCGAGTTTGGATGGATATGGAATTGGATAAGGATTTGGTTTTTGGATAAGGATCGGATATCAACTCGAAGCAGTCGTGGATTTGAATAAGGATACGGCAATGGCACTAGGATAAAATGGATTGGATTATGGATCGGATGGTATAGCTATGGATGACATATGGACTTTAGATGACGGATCAAAAGCTATTCAAAACACGCCTTTCTACCGCAAGGCATGTTTTGAAGGCAAATGTTAACTCGCCTTTTGACAAGGCCATAGACAGGCGGATTTAACTAAAATCAACAGTGTTACTCAGCTACAAGACGATAATTGCAGAAGATATGATCGGGCTCGAACGAGTATCGAGTTAGGAAAGGATTGGTGGTATGAAGGCTAGTATAGCTCGGCCAAGAGTGAAAAGTCACGAGTGGCTCGGCCTGAGTGGGTTAGTAGATGTGGCTTGGTGGTGATCTAATTCGTCATTTCTGGATCGCTATTTCTAGGTTGTTATTTCTGGATCATCATTTCTGGGTCATCATTTTTGGATCGTTATTTCTGGATCGTTGTTTCTGAATCGTCATTTTTGGGTCGTCATTTATGGTCGTCATTTCTGGTTCGTCATTTTTGGGTCGTCATTCCTGGATCATCATTTTTGGGTCGTCATTTCTGAGTCGTCATTTCTAAATCATCATTTTTGGGTCATCATTTCTAGGTCTTCATTTCTGGTTTGTCATTCTAGGTCTTCACATTCATACTCTCTGCATACATTCTATTTGTGATCTGTAACTGTGATTTGGTGCTTTCATCTAAATTTGGGTGTTAGTACCAATTTGGCGCTAACATGGTATAATCGTGTGTACTGTTGGAATTGTATTGAAACAAAATATTTGTTGAAATGAAATTGTGTTTGTTTAGTTCATTCTATGATGCTACAATAGTACTACAATAAAAACACACACAAATATAATTATGAGTGTGTGTGTGTGTCTGCGCGAGCGCGTGTGCACACGCTTGAGTGTTTATTATTATCAAACAAATATCATAAACTATTATATTATACAATCTTCCCATTTTGATCATAAAAGACATATGGTAAAATTTTGCATCAAAGAAATGTATTTGATGTGTCGTTGTTATGCAACCTTTTGATCAGTAGTATACGAATGAACTTGATGAGTCAAACATGAAAGATATCAAGGCAGGAACCCAAAAGAGATAGTCATAGAGTCCAAAAACCACATACAATCAAAAATGTAGAAAGACAGCACAAACCATCCTAAGAATCTACAGTTCAAAGTCCAATAAAATGTTGGATTGGTACCAATCCAACTCCTTGCATCAGTACCGATCAACAACACTTCGTCCGTTTTGCCACAAACTTCCTACTCTCACAAGCCATGATGCCAGCAATCCTTTTCCAGTTTTAGAATATCGATCATGAGATGAATGCAAAGCCACCTCAGGAAATAAGGAACTAAAACCACCAAAGTGGTGGTTCGATACAGATCCACCAAACTTCTTCCATATTGGCACAACTTCCTCCTACTTGCAAGTGATGATGTAAGAGCCTATATCAAGTTCCATTTCACTATACTTATGCAGTTCTCTATTGATCTGCTCAAGCATTTGAATCAGCAACTCCATTCTTCCATCGATCCATCATTTGGACTCAAAAACAGGCTAATAATGATGCAAAAAAGTTTGGAATCATGAAGTTGACCACGAATCGAGTCAGGACAAGAAGTTTAAAGTCATCCATATGAAGAACACATGGATCGGTTAAACAAATGGATCGGTACCAATCTATAATCATTGATAAACTATCTACATAATTTCCTTAAGAAGAGATTTATGGCATGGAAAACTATATGGAGACAATGCACGAGAGATTTTAGGGTTTATAAAGTTATAAATAGGAGGGAAAGGCTCATTTTTAAAGATTTTTTAGTTTCTCTTGCTTTCTAACTCTAATCTCTTATAATCATCCATGGATTTATACCGATTCGTAACAACCTGTACTTGTAAATTAGCAGTCAAATTAATAAAATCACTAAGTGGACTTTGGCTAAGACTAGCTGAACCACTATAAAATGCGGTCTGTTCTTTTCTTGCTCTTTTTCTTTTAATTTTCTCCACTTTTTATTCTCTACACAATCTCTTTGGTGTTTGTGCCATTTTTGGTTCAAACATTTCAGTGCTTTCACTGAGAAAGATATTATTAGGCTACTTGGATCCATCATCTACTATTGGATTTTTTAGATCCAAGGAATAGATCCAATCTTCCAACCTACCGTTCTACTATTCATATTTTAAAAATCTATAAGAAGCTATTTGCCATGGCCCCAAGGGGAGACCATTCTACAAACTCCATAGCTTCTAATGATGCTAAGAACCAGAATACATAACATGTAGATGAAGTTGCCTAGCTAAATCAGCCAAAGATCCAGAATCCAATTAATGTTGTGACTAGGGTGGAGATGGATCATATGATAAAGCAAATGGAGGATAGGTTCCAAGAGAATCACAATGAGATCGACCAGCAGATGCAAGAGAGCTTGGGATTGCTAAATGAACTAACTCAGAACCACCATAGAAGGAGTAAGAGGGTCTTAACGTCTTCCGATTCAACATCTAATAGTTCCTCATCATCTAAGCAGAGACGGAGGAATAGGAAGTAGAAAATGGCTCAAAAAGATATTGGGACTTCATATTAGAAGCCAAGATCAATTCGTTGTGAGAGTTTGTGGATCGGTACCGATCCAAGAGAACGGATCGATATCAATCCAGTAAACCTTAGAGCAGAACCTCGCCCTTCGGATGATGGCATGGATTTGGTTTCTGGTCATGTTACAGATGGTCAGAATTAGGAATATCGGACAACTATTAGTGTTCAGTGCATTGGAATCAAACAGTAGGGACTGGTGGGCGAAGGGATCTCCCAATGTTTGGAGAATCCGGGTATTGAGGGTATGTCTGAGAGCGTTCGCCCGACCGAACATTCGAAATGGATTCTCATTACCACCATTCAGCCGAACCTGTAGAACCAAAGTACTTGGTCGAGATGGTCAAAAAACTTATGAATGAAAACCAATTCAGAAATAATGATTAGTAGGGTACTTCTCCAAGCTGAAACCCATTTACTGAGAACATTCTATATGCGAAATATCCATGGAGGTTTGTAATGCCGATGATTTCATTGTACGGTGGAAAAACAGATCCAAGGCAGAATTTGATAGATTACAAATGGGAATGCGGACTTTGCTAGGGCATCTGATGCCGTGAGATATCATTGCTTTCCAATCTTCATGGAAGGAGAAGCAATGATGTGGTTCAACCGACTCCCATCGAGATCCATATCATCTTTTGTTGAGTTGACACGAAGGTTCCTAGAGCAACTTCAAGCCTGAAGGACGTGATGTCATTATCAAACCTCTTCCAGGCTGTAGGAGAGTCATTGAAGGATTTCTTAAATATGTTCCACACAGCTATGACAAAAGTTACAAATGCTAAGGATGATATGGTAACGATGGCATTAATCAAGGGGATTCATCTTAAGACTGCTTTCCGGAGATGGTTGGAAATGAAACCCCCGTCGATGATGGAATTTTTTTTTACTGGAAGGCTAATTATTTCTTGCGCTTGGAAGAGGCACGCACTCTTTTCTAAAGAGATGCTGCCAGGCCTTAGTTGAAGTGAGACAAAGCAATATTGCTGTAAAATAGTCCGGAGGGAGTTTTGAAATGTGGACGTAAATGTTGGCAACAAGAATGATGGTCAGAAATGGAGTGATAATGAGGCCAGGAAGCAAAAGCCGGATAATAGGAATCATTCTAGGATTCCTAAGTACGGTAGCTATACTGAATTGAATAACACAATAGAGAATATTTACCCGCTACTCAAGGTACTAGGCAGTACATGAAGCTAACTTCAAGAGCGTCGACTAAGAAGGAGAAAAATGTTGAATATGCGAATATATGATTTTTGTTTGATGATAATAAACATATATATATATATATATTCATTTAAAAGTATTTGTTAGTATACTATTTTATTTTCACAGATTAAATAAATATTTGATGAATAAAACAAATAACACAGAATTTGAATTCAAACGGATATTTCATTCAAACAAATATTTATTACAATTTTTGAACAGTACAAATTTCAAGCTCTCACTATATGTACAATTTCAATTACAGTACAATTTTGATTACATCATGATTCACATTTACATTTGACCTTACTACATATAACTCATTCACTCAACTCATATTTTATCTTCAACTTCACTCCAAATTGAATCCAACATCTGAGCAATCTGCAAAAATAAATATTGATGCAGAAAAATTGAAAATAAAATATTTATGCAGTATAAAATAAAATATGATTTTGGAAATTTTATTTGCCTCAGTTATTTGGGTTGTTCGTCATCATTTAAATTTGAATTCATCATACACGAACATCTTGTGACATGCACAGTGTATCATTGTACATGCCACAAGGCCGTGCACACCGATATATACACTTGATAAATCTAAAGGGACAGGTGAGCATAGGTCAAACCCAAAACACCGGGTTCAACTCAAGTGCAATAAAAATAATGTCACAATATCAGCACAAGGTCAAACCCGAGCTCCAAGCTTGATTCAACTCAGGTGCAAATTAAAATAGAAATGAAACAAGAACTGCTAAAAATGATGACCCAACAAATGAACCAGATCAACAATGACTAGAACTACACAGTCCATACATGTCAACCAGGAAGAAAACGAAGTCAACATAATACAACAGTGGACAGACTCGAGTGAAACAATGACACAGCCTCAACAATGAAATGACCATGTTCAAAAAAACCGTACATGAACACTTGCAACAGAAGAAGGCCAAAGTACAGGCTAAAGGAATCACAGTGCAATGAAGATTAAAAGAAAATACAACACATATATACATACATAGATGTATGTATACATGGTAGCTGAAACAAATGGCTCAAACTCAACTACAAAGAGCAAATATACAGCATACATATGGTTGCAGTTACAACCTAAGCATGCAAATACAATACAAACCAAACAAGGGAAAAACTGCAAACAAAGATGAACACAAGCTTCAGACTAATGTACACATGAATGCCATCATATGTACAAAATCAAATGCAAGCCAACATCAAAGACACATCAGAATGGAAGTGTACAAACAGTGGTGAATGCAGCTACAACACATCAAATGAAACAATTGCAAACAGTATATATGTCGAAGTCGTGAAACAGCAGTCTCAGTGGTGAATCATGAAATCAAGTAAATCAGTAAATGATACAGTGGTGACAAGTTCGAACAAATGCGTAACCATAATACAACGAACTACAGAAATCCAGGAACACAACTGACTTGATACAAACCAAATAGAAATGAAGACCGTGTTCCAAAAGGTCAGAAACAATGAAAGTGCAAACTCAAGTGGTACAAGACCGAACCAAACATATAGAACAATGGATAGTGCAGTGCAGACACGATGAAGTCAGTGCCAAATGTACAATGTGGATGTCGAATGGCCAAGCAAGTACACACACTAAACCAACAAGAGGCCAGAGGGATTAATATAGCAACACAACAATGCAACTGTATAGAGTACAAGTTAAAAACTGCAACACAATGTCAAGATATATGACCAAAGATAATAGGAGTTTTACAGTTCAAATAAAACTGTGCCATAGTCACAGATACCAAATAAACAAAGTCAAAGCCAATACCAAAAGCAAAGTCATAAATTCACACAGAAGAATCAAAGTGGCCGAAGTCAACCACAATCAGAACCAAGGAATGTCATAAATCCAAGTAGAAATTTATCAAAACAAACTTCAGCTACAAAATGTATACATATAGTCGGTGCCAAAGTCATAAAGAAAATGGTCAACATCAAGCATTAGTATCAACTGGCGAATGTCAACAGAGTGTCGAATAAGTTCGTATTTTCACAAAATCAAGTGACCGAAGTCAAATACAAATCAAGCCATGGTGGCCACGAAATCAAACAAGCCGTGACAGCCAAGAAACAAAACTGTGTCAACCAAGCGAAATATATACAAATTGGAACAAGTCAGTAATCATCTCAAGCATTCAAACGAGGATCAATGACCAATGCAAATTAATTGACGAAATCAAACAACTATCAAACGAACGAGAAAATAGGGATTCGAACCCTATATAAACATTATCATCATCGGCTTTCAAATCATCGAGTTCAAGTATACAAAATCAAAAGAAGTAAAAGCAAAAATTACATGCCGGAGCAAGATCGAACTCGATCCTCGAAGGAGTCGTGAGTCAAGTGAAGAGACAATCGATCGACGGAGAAAGAGAGCGAAATCCCAATTCGACCAATCAATTTAAAGCCGGCATTTCAAAGCCCAAATTTTTAATCAAAGAGGAACGAACGAGAACGCCACCATTTTTCAGAAGGGAAACAGGCCGATAAAGAAATAAATAAAAAAGGGGTCGGCCTTTATTGTTAACAATTATATTTGGGGTTTATTTCTCAAATAGGGTTTTGACTGTTTTAAATTTGTTTTAAATTTAAGTTCTTCTGTGAAACTGTTGTAAATTCTAGTGTGTGACTAGGGGACAAACTACGTGGCATAGTTTGAGAATTCGCAACTCAGTGGCTAAGTTGTGGCAGGTTTTTGAGCGTAGAGCTAAGGCTAGTTGATAGCGGGTGTCGTGAGTTTACGTGTGTAAGCATCTGACTGCTTAATCTCTAGTAGAAACATTGGGGGCAACACGTAGGTAGGGTTTTGCCGAAGCTGGGTAAATTATGTGTCTTTCTATTTCTGCATTTATTATTCTGCTATTATCTGTGCTGCTATTATTTTGATATATCTGTGTTGAAATAAATTTATAAGCTTCCGCAATAATTTTTATAATTAATAGTATCACCCTATTCACCTCCCCCCCCTCTAGGGTGAAATCGATCCTACAAGTGGTATCAGAGCTAGGAATAGAAGTCAACTTTTGTTTTTTTTTTAAATTCGATTTTTTTTCAAAAACCAATTTTTGTTTTAAAAATTTGAATTTTTAAAATGGCTTCTTTTAATACTGCTTTTGTTGAGGGTCAACCCATAGTTAGACCACCAATGTTCAATGGTGAATATGCCTACTGGAAAAATAGAATGAAAATTTTTCTAAAAACCATTGACGCTTGGAATATTGTTGAGACAGGTTATAGAGCACCAACTATAATTGTAGATAATCGAGAAATAGATAAACTGATGGATCAATGGACAGAACTAGAAAATAAATTACAAAATTCTAATGCTAAAGCTATGAATTCTACCATATGTTCATTGGATCAATTTGCATTTAATTGTGTCTCACATTATCTAACTGCGCAGGAAATATGACACATACTCGAAGTGACTCATGAAGGAACATCTCAAGTCAAAGAATCTCGTCTTGCCATGCTCAGTAGCGAATACAAGAATTTCACAATGGCGCAGGAAAAAATGTCAAAGAGATGTACGGGCAGCTTTCATATATCGTATACAAATCAAAAGCTCTCGAAAAATCATACACAGAATTGGAAATAGTCCAAAAAATCCTCAGAGTCCTTCCACGAAGATTTGAAGCAAAAGTGACTGCCATTCAAGAATCGAAAGATATAAAACAAATGAAAGTTGAAGAACTCATCGAAAATCTCACCACTTATGAGCTAGAAATGAAATTCAAGGAAGAGCGTGAAGGAGGAGATACTCGATAGAAATCAATAGCTCCCAAAGGAACAACTGAAAGTGATGATGATGACGATGATGATGGAGCAGAGTTGGAAGTGGTAATAAAGAAATAAAAAGGTGGAACCGTAGATATGGAAATCCAGCTCTAAGTCAAAAACTAAAAAGCAGAATAATCAAAGTTTTAGATAACACAGAACAGCGAAAAATCATCTGTATAAGTGCAACTAACCCAGACACATCAAACCCAATTGTCCTCAAAATCGACGCGACTTTGAAAAGAAATAAAAAAGGAGAAGTTTTGCAGCCACGTGGAATACAAGTGATGAAGATAATCAAAGTACTAGCAACGAAAGTGAGAAAGCAGATATGTGCCATCAAGGTAATATAACTGATAGCGACGATGACAAGCCAAGCGAAGTATCGAAACTCACTCACTCACAACTACGTATATATTTCCATGAAGTAAATGGATGTTTTGAACGACTTAGGGAGAAGTATGCCAAACTTGAATCACAAAAAGATACTTTGATAGATTTAAATGAACAACTTGACTAATTAGTTAAAACCTATCAAAGTAGGATCCCTAAGTGTGATAAGTGTCCAATATTCGAAGAAGAAATTAAAAAACAGAAATCAAAATTAAATCGCTTGAAAATGAAATTCTGGTTTTGAAAGAGAGTGAAAATACTAGAAGAGAAAATTCTATTAAAAAGTGCACAAAATTATTAAACGAAAATGAATCTCTCAAAACACAAGTCCAACAACTGTCGGCGACTTTAGACAAATTTTCCAAAAGTGAAAAATCGTTGAATATGCTCTTAGGGAAACAAACTGTTAATACAGTCAGATAAGGACTTGGATATAATCAATCTGAACATGTCAAAAGAAAAATTAATCAAGTCAATTCAATGTGCACAATTTGTAGATAATTTGGACATAATCAAAATAATTGTTGGTATAGACCCAAACACGTAAAAGCCATTCCAATTTGGGTTCCAAAAGGCACAAATATAAAAACTCTCAAAGTTAAACAAATCTGGATGCCAAAAGGAACATATATAAATAGTTTTGGGTCTCCATAAAATTATTTTTCAAAATATTTTGCCACTAAAAATCATGGACCTATAAAAACAAATAGGTCACAAAAATCTTTTATCGTGTAGGAGTGGTGGCAAGCCAAGGAACAACAACAGTGTTATCAGGATTCTGGCTGTTCCAGAGACACAACGGGCGAGAAAGCAAAGTTCCTTAGCCTAGTACAAAGGTGACAGAATCACAATGGGCAACAACGAAAAATTATCATAAAGGTAAAACAGGTAATGGTATATTTTGAACGATATATTAAATGTGATAATCTGCACCGTAGTCTGAATTAAATCGGCCAATAATGTGATGATGAAATAATGATGATTTTGATTTTGATTTTGACTTATTCAAAATTGTTGGCGAATTATATTCTTATGCCAAGAACACTAAAAAATCTGTAGAGTCTTTGAATTACTTTATATATATTAGTTTGGATTAATAATAGTGTTTTATTGGATGATAATACATTTGGTTATTTTACGGCTAACTCTATATTCACGGTTTTTGATTATTTACACGGTTTCAATTCAAATTCAAGAGAATGTCATTTAAAAGGCTGTTAAAATTGATTTTTAAGATATTTTGATGCACACTTCGTGGTCTGGTCTATAAAATTCAATTAATGATAATTTTTGAGTGAAAGAAAATTTCAGATGCAGATTACACTGGTAATCTAGTTGATAGAAAAATTACTAGTGAAACGTGACTTATGTTGAGACATTTAGTAACTGCATCGTTTTTCAAAGAAAATATCTGCATATTTTTCATTTCAAACAATTTTCAAATAGCAGAAATTTTTCCCATAAAACCCTTCTAGAAAATCATTTTTGACCTTGTCTTCATATTCGTCATTTTTTGAAAAATTGATTTTATAATTATTTTTGAATTTGATTTTAAATAATAACATTGACTCCCTACTAATTATCAAAAAGATAATTAGTGATTGAAAAAGTGATGAGTGTTGATATTTATCATATATTATGAATCGAGACGGTATAATTAGTAAATTTCTTTCGAAATTTAAACAAGAGTTATAAAACTTTTTGTTGGTAAAACTTCCATAACTATCTCTATTTCTATCATATTTCTAACGTCCATCACTCATCAAAATTCAATATAGTTTGTTGATATGTGGTACTTTAAACAAGAATCATTCATTTTTCATTTTATATTTTTTAATAATAATAATAATAATAATAACAATAAAATCCAAAGTATTCACTCTCATTTAATAATCCTCACGGTTATGCATGGGTGAATTACTTGGAATTTTTGATTATGTGCTTTCATGCTCATTTAAAAGTCCTCACGGTTATGCATGTATGGAACGCATATCAAAATTGATTTATTAAATAAACAAGTTGATTTTAATCCCATTTAAAAGTCATCACGGTTATGCATGGCTAGAAGATACTTGAATTCATTTTTTAAAAAATAAAATTGGAATACTACTAATCTCATTTAAAACTCCTAACGGTTATGCATGGTTGGTAGATATTCAAATTCCTGATATAAATATACCACAAATAGACACAACTGTATGGTTTTATATGATGATATCATTCCCATCATTCTAAAAGTGGAATATGCACCTAATAGAGTAATTATGATTCTTGTTTGATTTTTTATTGAAATTTAATATTTATATTCGATTGAGTTTTAATGTTGTATTAATATCTATCACTTTATCTCTATATTGCTAACACTATTACTCTTTTGCTGATAACAAAAGAGGGAGAGAAAAGTTAAGATTTTGTCAAATAAAATCAAGTAAAGGTCAAATATTTTCTATTTGCATCTAGTCTCATTTGCATATTTTTAATTATATGCATATATGAAGGGGGAGCATTATGTAGAGAGGAAGCATTCAAATAGGGGGAGCAAATTGAATGATCAAATACATTTAATATATTCAAAATCTTAAATATATGTTTGTTATCATCGAAACGGGGAGATTGTTGAATATGCGAGTATATGATTTTTGTTTGATGATAATAAACATATATATATATATATATTCATTTAAATGTATTTGTTAATATACTTTTTTTATTTTCACATATTAAATAAATATTTGATGAATAAAATAAATAACACAGAATTTGAATTAAAATGGATATTTTATTCAAACAAATATTTATTACAATTTTTGAATAGTACAAATTTCAAGCTCTCACTATATATATACAATTTCAATTACAGTACAATTTTGATTACATCACGATTTACATTTACATTTGACCTCACTACATATCACTCATTACTCAACTCGTATTTTATCTTCAACTTCACTCCAAATTGAATCCAGTATCTGAGCAATCTGCAAAATAAATATTGACGCAGTAAAATTGAAAACAAAATATTTATGCAGTATAAAATAAAACATGATTTTGGAAATTTTATTTGCCTCAATTATTTGGTCATCATTTAAATTTGAATTCATCATACGCGAACAGCTTGTGACATGCACAGTGTATCACTGTACATGCCACACGGCCGTGCACACCGATATATACACTTGATAAATCTACAGGGACAGGTGAGCACAGGTCAAACCCAAAACACCGGGATCAACTCAAGTGCAATAAAAATAAAGTCACAATATTAGCACAAGGTCAAACCCGAGCTTGATTCAACACTGGTGAAAATTAAAATAGAAATGAAACAAGAACTGCTAAAAATGATGACCCAACAAATGAACCAGATCAACAATGACTAGAACTACACAGTCCATACATGTCAACCAGGAAGAAAACGAAGTCAACATAATACAACAGTGGACAGACTCGAGTGAAACAGTGACACAGCCTCAACAATGAAATGGCCATGTTCAAAACAACCGTACATGAACACTTGCAATAGAAGAAGGCTAGAGTACAGGCAAAATGAAAACAGGCTAAAGGAATCACAGTGCAATGAAGATTACAAGGAAATACAACACATATATACATACATAGATGTATGTATACACATGGTAGCTGAAACAAATGGCTCAAACTCAACTACAAAGAGCAAATATACATCATATATATGATTGCAGTTACAACCTAAGCATCCAAATACAACACAAACCAAACAAGGGAAAAAATGCAAACAAAGATGAACACAAGCTTCAGACTAATGTACACATGAATGCCATCATATATACAAAATCAAATGCAAGCCAACATCAAGGACACAGCAGAATGGAAGTGTACAAACAGTGGTGAATGCAGCTACAACACATCAAATGAAACAGTTGCAAACATCTTATATGTCGAAGTCATGAAACAGCAGTCTCAGTGGTGAATCATGAAATCAAGTAAATCAGTAAATGATACATTGGTGACAAGTTCGAACAAATTCATAACCACAATACAGTGAATTACAGAAATCCAGGAACACAACTGACTTGATACAAACCAAATTGAAATGAAGACTGTGTGCTAAAAGGTCAGAAACAATGCAAGTGCAGACTCAAGTGGTACAAAACCGAACCAAACATATAGAATAAAGTATAGTGCAGTGCAGACATGATGAAGTCAGTGCCAAAAGTACAATGTGGATGTCAAATGGCCAAGCAAGTACACAAATTAAACAAACAAGAGGCCAAAGGGATTAATATGGCAAAACAATAATGCAACTGTATAGAATACAAGTTAAAAACTGCAACACAATGTCAAGATATATGACCAAAGATAATAGGAGTTTTACAGTTCAAATCAAACTGTGCCAAAGTCACAGATACCAAATAAAAAAAGTCAAAGCCAATACCAAAAGCAAAGTCATAAATTCACACAGAAGAATCAAAGTGGCTGAAGTCAACCACAATCAGAACCAAGGAATGTCATAAATCCAAGTAGAAATTTATCAAAACAAACTACAGCTACTAAATGTATACATATAGTAAGTGCCGAAGTCATAAAGAAAATGGTCAACATCAAGCAACAGTATCAACTGGCTGATGTCAACAGAGTATCAAACAAATTCGTATTTTCACAAAATCAAGTGACCGAAGTCAAATGCAAATCAAGCCGTGACAGCAACGAAACGAAACCGTGTCAACCAAGCGAAATGTATACAAATTGGAACAAGTCAGTAATCATCTCAAGCGTCCAAACGAGGATCAATGGCCAACGCAAATCAATTGACGAAATCAAACAACTATCAGACGAACGAGAAAATAGGGATTCGAACCCTATAAAAACATTATCATCATCGGCTTTCAAATCATCGAGTTCAAGTACGCAAAATCAAAAGAAGTGAAAGCAAAAATTACATACCGGAGCAGGATCGAACTCGATCCTCGAAGGAGCCGTGAGTCAAGTGAAGAGACGATCGATCGATAGAGAAAGAGAGCGAAATCCCAATTCTATCGATCAATTTAAAGCCGGCATTTCAAAGCCCTAATTTTTCATCAGAGAGGAACGAACGAGAAAGCCACCATTTTTCACAAGGGAACCACACCAATAAAGAAATAAATAAAAAAGGGGCCGACCATTATTGTTAACAATTATATTTGGGCTTAATTTCTCCAATAAGGTTTTGATTGTTTTAAATTTATTTTAAATTTAAATTCTTTAGTAAAACCGTTGTAAATTCTTGATGTGTGACTAGGGGACAAACTACGTGGCATAGTTTGAGAATTCGCAACTCAGTGGCTGAGTTGTGGCAGGGTTTTGAGTGTAGAGTTAAGGCTAGTCGATAGCGGGTGTCGTGACTTTACGTGTGTAAGCGTATGACTGCTTAATTTCTAGTAGAAACCTTGGGGCAGCACATAGGCAGGGTTTTGCCGAAGCTGGATAAATTCTGTGTCGTTCTATTTCTGCATTTATTATTCTGCTATTATCTGTGCTGCTATTATTTTGATGTATCTGCGTTGAAATAATTTTACAAGCTTCCTCAATAATTTTTATAATTAATAGTATCACCCTATTCACCCCCCCTTATGGTGAAATTGATCCTACAGAAAAATCCATCAAGTTTTGCAGGTTCTATGAGAAACATGCTCATAACACCAATGAATGCAGACATTTACATATAATAGCTAAGGAGTTGATTTGCAAAAAGAAGTTGCAGCAATTTATGAAATTCCCACAAGATGGCGGGTAAGGAAATTCTAACCCCCTCTGGGACGTCTTCCCAACAGGAGTAAGCCGGGCCTAGTGGGGAAGAGCCTGGGTAGGATAAAAAAAAGTTTGGTGATAAATACAACAATTGGCGGACCATATCCAACTGAAAGAGCTGGAACGAGATTGATTAATACGTTGATGCTTTAAAACATGAAGAGAATGAAAGCCGCTTTGCCATAGAAGATGGAGCAGAGATTGTTTTTCAGAACGGAGATGGTGATAAGGTGGGGATGCCTAACAATTGACCCACTTATGATTACGGCCATGATTGGCCCTACAGTTGTACGGAAAGTGCTAGATGACTATGAGTATTCAGTCAATATCCTATTTAAGAAATCCTATGACTAGATGCTTCTAGAGGAAAAAGATTCACGGAAATTAGGGATCAAAGGATTTAACGGGATGACTATGGAGCAAGTAGGATATGTCGAACTACCGATGGTGCTTAGTGAGGGGGAGTGCAATTAAGTGTGGGTCATGCCGTTTATGATATTGGATATTTACTTTGCTTATAATGCATTTTCAGAATAGCTAGCCCTAGTAGAATTCAGAGCAATTATAGCTTCCAAATGTTTGATGATGAAATTTTCTACAGAGAATGGTGTGGGTATAGTCCAGGGAGATCAAAAGCCTGACCATGAGTGTTACATAGCTAAGTTGAAAGAGGTGAGGCGAATAGAGAAAGGAGAGAGTGTAGAGGGGATCTTCTACATCAAGGCTTCGGATGCATAGCAACCACTACCTAAGCCCTATCTCGAGAAGCACAGTCGATTCCATAAGAAAATGGATCCATGAAAAGAGCCACTGAACGGAAGAGCAGCTTCAGTCGAGTTGAAAGTCGACGTCCCTATCGGTCACGATGGTTCGACATGGATCCTGAAAATCGAATCGCGGGTTGATCTGGATGACGGAGTTGATTGGTTTTCTCTGGGCAAACCTGGTGTTTTCGCCAGGATGCACTCTGACATGTGTGGGATCTCGTCGGAGATAGCAAGCCTTGCATTGAATATAATCCTAAATTCGTTCCTGCAAAACAGAAGAGTCGTAGCCTGGGTCTGGAGTGATTCGTTGCACTCAAAGAAGAAGTGGATAAACCAATAGCTTCATCCATGATACCTTATACCCAAAAAGGGTATCCAATCTGGTCTTGGTGAAAGCTAAAGGGAAGTGGAGAACATGCATTCACTATTCTAACTTGAATAAGCATGCTCGAAGGACAGCTTCCCGCTCCTAAGGATAGATCAACTAGTAGACTCGACCACTGGACATGGATTGCTTTCGTTCATGGATGCATACTCTGGATATAATCATATTACAATGCATGTCTCGGACCAAGAACACACCAACTTTATAGCCGAGTTAGGATTGTATTGCTATCTTATCATGCCCTTTGAATTAAAGAATGTTGGAATAGCCGACTAGAAGCTGGCAAACAAGATTTCAACGATTAGATTGGACGTTCGATAGAAGTCTATGTGGATGACATGCTCATGTAGTCACGACATTCGGGAAACCACATTAACAATTTGGCAGAGATGTTCTACATTCTCCAAAAACATGATATGAAGCTCAACCTTTTAAAATGCTTATTTGGTAGTGCGTCAGGGAAATCTTGGACTTCATTGTGAACTCCCACTGGATTGAAGCCAATCTGGAAAAGGTCGATGCATTGAGAAACATCAAAGCCCTGAAGATGATTAAGGAGGTCCACAGTTTAAACGGTAAGGTCATCGCCCTAAGTTAATTGATCACCAGAGCAATAGACAAATGCTTCCCATTATTTGATGTGTTTAAGAAGGAAAAAGGAATTTCACTTGATGTAGGAGTGTAAAGATGCTTTTCAAGCTCAGGTGAATCACTTAGATAGACCCCCATTATTTCAAAACTGGTGGATAATGAGGACTTGTTTATATATCTGGCAACTTCAATGCATGTCTTGAGTGTCACGCATGTATGTGAGGAATCCCGTATCCGGTGACTGTTTTACTACATTAGCAAGCGATTGATAAGTGTAGAAAGAAATTACCTAAGGTTGGAAAAGCTTGCATACTGCCTATTGTTTGCCTTAAGGAAGCTCTGTCCTTATTTTTAGGCTCATTCGATCAAAATTTTCACCGACTAGCTTTTGCGACAAGTCTTTTGTTGACCTCAGACTTCTAGAAGTCTGATGAAATGGAACTTTGAATTGAGCCAATACGATATAACCTATCACCCTCGGAGTGCTTTCTAGGGTCAAGCTTTAGCGGACTTCATACCTGCATACACTAGGCAAGATGATACTCTGAAGAATAGTGGTGAGTGGAATGCTACATGGAAGATGTACATAGATGGTGCATTGAATGAACGTTGTTTCGGAGCTGGAGTTGTACTTGTTACTCATGAGGAATGTTTGATTTGTTAAACCTTGAGACTCGATTTTCCTGCAAAAAACAATAAAGCAGAGTACGAAGCATTGATTGTAGGACCCAAAATTGCCAAGGAACTGGGTGTTAAAACTTTAAATATCTTTTGTGATTCCCAACTGGTGGTGTGTCAAGTCGGGAAGGATTTTAGGAAAAAGGAGCGAGGCTAGCTCCTTATTTAAACCGTGCCAATGAGCGGCTTAAAGATATTTAATATTACACAATAATGAATATTCCTAGAGAGGAAAGTGCGAAGGCAGTCTCGCTGGCTAAGCTAGTCAGTTCTGGAGATGCGTAGTTCATGGGCCTGGTTACGGTGGAAGTGTTGTCGGCTCCGAGCATTGACCATATGGATGTCAGATAAAATGTGAAAAGGAGTCATGGATGACTCCAATAAAGACCTATTTATAGAGCAGAATCCTTCCAGACGGAAAGAACAAGCGATGGAAGCTCCATCACCAAGTTTTGAGATATATCTTTTACTAAGGAGCACTTTACAAGAAAGGATTCTTAGTCCTAATGTTACATTGTATTGCCAAAGATGAGGCCAAGTCCGAAATTTTTTTTATGAAGGGGCCCGTGGCAACCATACTAAGGAGCTAACTCTGGTGAAGAAGATTCTCCACTATGGGTAATTCTGACCAACTATCAACTAAGATGCAACTGATTACACCAGAAAGTGTGACAAGTGCCAGAGATTCGTTAAGATTCCAATATCCCCACCAATGGAGATTGCTCAAATGGTTAATCCCTGGCCGTTTGCAGTTTAGGGAATCGACATTATCTTGTTGCCCGTATCTAAGGGGTGGTGTAAAGTATGCCATCGTCGTCGTTGATTACTTCACTAGATGGGCTGAGCAGAGCCATTAGCCACAATTACGACAAAGAAATTAATCAACTCCATGGTTCGAAATATCATCTGTTGTTTTGGAGTTCCACAAGTAATTGTTACCAATAACGAGACCTAATTCGAACCAAGTTTGAAGATTTCTGCTACAAACATTACATAGAAAAGAGATCTGCTGTAATGGCGCACCTCTAGCAAAATGGAAAAGTTGAAGTTGTGAACTACATTATCAAGTCCGTTTTGAAGAAACGATTGGAAAAGGTTAAGGGCAAGTGGGTCAGTGAACTTCTATTAGTCTTTGGGATTATAGGACGACCCACAAGTCAATAACTGGTCATTATCCATTTGTCTTAGACTACGGATTGGAGGCTATGATTCTAAGTAAACCGGAAGTACCTTCTCATCGAGTAACTCACTATAATCCATGAACGAATGGGCAACCCCTACTGAAGTCTCTCGATATGCTCGACGAGAGGCATGACAAAGCTGACTTAAGAGCTACTTCACACCGAAGCCGAGTCACTCGATATTACAACGCCAAGGTCAGGAATCAAACCTTTGAAATTTGGTGATCTAAAAGAATCTTTCTATGCCCTCGGAAATTAGGCCCGAGTTGGGAAGATCCATACGCAATCGATCAAAGGCATGGAGATGGAAATTTCAAGCTAGCAATAGAGGACATGATCTCTCTCCTGTGGGCATGTAATAGCGAACACTTGCGATGCTATTTCGCTTATGAATAAATTTATACATAATTAAAGCCATGCAATGAGACAGAACTTGGTATGAAGATGCCTAGAGATAGGTGCCAACCAAACTAGTCCATGATTAGACTCATATAGTTCAACTGCTCTCGTCATCTAGAAATAGATGCCCGCTAACTCTTGTACTTGATGTGGGGGTAGGAGTACAAACAAAAAAGGACACGATTTGACCATGCATTTGCTAATTCTTGACCTTAATGTGGGGACAGGAGTATAAACCAAATATGACGTGACTTGACCATCCATCAGCTAACTCTTGTCCTTAGCGTGGGGACAGGAGTATAAACTAAAAAGGACCTAACCTGACCATCCATCTCCTAATTGTTATCCTTGATGCAGGGGAATGAGTATATATCAAAAAGGACGTGACTTGACCGTCTATACACTAACTATTACCCTTTGAGCGGAGGCAGGAATATAAATTGAAATAAATTGATGGTGAGTACATCGAATGTATAGCGCATTTCTCAAATACTTAAGCAAATTTCCACCAGGCTTGGGAAAAACGAAAGTCTATATCATTCATAGTCAAAATAAGACTTAGAAGAAAATGTACAAGTGCTATTGACATTGAAACCGAAAAGAAAAAGCGAAAGCCAAATCCATAAAACACCAGCCAGAAAGCATAGGCAAAAGTGAAGAGAAAGGTTGAAGAGTTAGGTTATATCACCAAAGATCCTGATTTTTTAGGCATAAAAAGTGAGGACTGTTCTAAGCCCCAGATTGGTAATAAGTCTAGCAATTTAAATAAAAAAAGAATAATGAAAGACGAAGATGGCCTACCTATGCTTACATATGTTTATATGATTGAAATCTAATAAGAATATGCATGTATGTACATTTGCGTATATGTAAATATATTCAACATCCAACGGCTGGAATTGGAAGAAAACTGATCCAAACCCAAAACAAACAAGAAAAGGAACAAGTTCAAAATAATTGAGCTCAGATGATAGATCGTGAAAGCATATTCCTATCATATAATGCCAGATGCTATAAAAAACTCGTGATGAATAGCAACAGAAATGATCAATATGAAGGATAAAGACCATTCCAAACATAATGTGGAGTTCTTCATAGCAATCTTGATCTGTCTTGATTCAAAGCACATCATGTTTGAAATAACATGTACTTTGGAGGGCAAGTGTTACCCATCCTTTTGATCAGGCAGTATATAGACGAACTTGACGAGTCAAACACGTAAGCTATCAAGATAGGAAGCCCAGAGTGATAACCGTAGAGTCAAAAAACTAAGTACAATCAAAATGGTTAGAAGAAATCACAAACCATCCTAAGAATGCACATTTCAAAATCCAACAAAGCATTGGATCAGTACCAATCCAACCACTTGTATCGGTACCGATCCACAACACTTCACCTGTTTTGCCTTAAAATTCCCATGCTCATAATCCATAATGCCAGTAACTCTTTTCCTATTTCAAAATATCAACCATAATACAAATATAAAGCCGCCTCAAGGAATAAGGAACCAAATCCATTAAAGCGGTGATTTGGTACAGATCCATGAAAATTCCTCCATATTGGCCCAACTTCGTCTTACTTGCAAGTGATAATGCTAATAGCTTATTTCAAGTTCCATTTCTATTCCTATGCAGTTCTTTATCGATCTCCATGAGCACATAAACCAATAACTCCATTCTTCCACCGATCCATTATTAGGACTCAGAAACAGGCTAATAATGATGCAAACAATTTTGGAATCACAAAGCTAATCATGAACCGAGCCAGACAAGAAGTTCAAAGCCATCCATATGAAGAACATATGGATCGGTACCGATCCATGATTGTCAACGATACGTCCACTTAATTTCCTAGACAAGAGGTCTATGTCATGGAAATCTATGTGAAGATCAGGGACGTCAGAATTTAGACTTCCTACAACTATAAATAGGAGGGTAGGACTCATTTTTGAGGACATTTTTGGCTCTCTTGATTTCTATCCCTAATCTCTTGTAATCACCCGTGAATTTATACCAATTTGTAAGAACTTATAGTTGCAAGTCAGTATTAGAAGCAACAAAATCACTAAGTGAATGTAGGCCAAGATTAGAACCACTAATAAAATGATATGCATTCTTTTCTTGCTCTTATTCTCTACACAATCTCTTGGGTGCTTGTGCCATTTTTGGTTCAAACAGTCGTGTTCAAGCTCTCCGTATTTACGTGCTCCACCTAAAACTAGACTCCTCCTATACAGATGCATGCAAATAAAAAATCCTAAATTCTAAAGAAAAATGGATGTAAAAATAATTGCAAGACTAAAACAATTGTTGAACCAACTCTTGAATATTAGTAAGGTTATTCTTCTACCACCAAAATCTTAACATCTCTCCCCCTTTTGTTATCATCAAAATAATAATAAAAAATTTGATATGGTGATGAACTTTGAATGAAACTATAAATCATATAGAGAAAAGTATATACTTAAATTTTCAATCAATTAAACAAAAATCATAAGATTTTATTAATCAGATACAAATTTTACTTTAGAATAATAAATGGTTAATGGTTTAGGAGAATTTTATATATAGTGACAGTAGAGTGGTATTTTAATAAAGAAATTTTTTTGGAAATTATTGTTTGGAAAATTATACAAAAAATGTTAAACACTTTCTAACCATGCATAACCATTATGACTTTTAGAGGTTAATAGTTACTTAAAAAATGTCCAGTGTTTTCTAGCCATGGATAACTGTTAGGACTTTTAAATAAAGTTAGAAATTACTAGAGTATTTATCCCTCGCTTCTATAAGTGTTTCATCCATGCATAACCATGACGAATTTTAAATGAGAATGGAAGTACGTATCCAAAGATTAAAGTTATTCCCTTATGCATAACCGTAAGGACTTTTAAATGAGAGTGAATACTTGGGGATATAATTATATAAATTAAACAAAAATATAATTTCTTGTTTTTTCAAAATACCAACTTCTGCATACTATTGTAAATTTTGGTGTATGGATCGCAAGATGGATGATAGTGATAGAAAACATTATGAAATTTGTACTCATTTTGAAAATATTATAAAACTTGTTTAATTTTCAAGAAATTTTTTAACATGTACTTCCTCTAATTATGAAGTATAATGTAATCACCACCCATCACATTATCAATCGCTATTAATAATTTTTGATAAATTTCAAAAGGTTAAAGCAATTAACATCCATCTTTTACAAAGAAATTCCTTATTAAATTTAACAAGAGTAATTTTATTAAAGAAAATCAAGGTAAAAGTTTGAGTTATTTGAGAAATTTTTAAATCCAAATGAAGTGGTGAAAATATATTTTTTGCAAGGGGTTTTGAGAAAGTGTATGCTAATTTTAAAATTAGTTGAAATGTAAATATGATGAAGTGATGTTAGATACCACTTATAATCTAGCTGCCCAAGGTGACATACAATGGTATATTATTAAACAAATCTGCTGCATACTTCACAGTATCACTCGCATTAGTTAAAAAAATTTGAAAAATTCTAGCCATTAACATCCAAGGAAAAGTCATTTGTATCGAGCAAAGGAACACATGGTTAAAAATTCTCTAGCCACTAATTTGTTAGTTATATTAAAGGCAATGAAAGTTAATCGTTGTACATAAGTAATTGAACATTCTTGTTTTATAAATTCAATACATTTGAAACCACTATTTGAAAACTTTAATTACTTAATTTGATTTAG
Organism: Allium cepa; assembly: GCA_030765085.1. NCBI lineage: Eukaryota > Viridiplantae > Streptophyta > Magnoliopsida > Asparagales > Amaryllidaceae > Allium > Allium cepa. The sequence continues at coordinate 794,703,530 of CM060929.1, read as the reverse complement.
CACAAAACTTGAAAATTTTAGATATACAATATTGCTAATCAACAAAATTAGTCTCAGTCAAAAACAATGAACCAATCAAATGTTATATCTAAAATACTACAACCATGGGCATGAATCAGAAATGCTTTTCAAGTGATGTGCTGGCATTGCTATTTTTCAAGATTTTACAGAATGAATCAGCAAAAACTCAAAACAATAGTTGCAGTTATGATTGAATTACTATAGCTATGTTAAGAAGTTCAACAAGTTCAAGAAGCCCTCAAAACATTAGTTAGCTTTTCAGAATTTCAAAATTAGAAGTAAATATATTCAAGTTATGATCGAATTATTATAGCTGTGTTAAGAAGTCATAAAACCGTTTTCAAATAATATACTGAATGTTTGTAGTTTTTCGATGGTTTAAGTGTAAATTATGTAAAAACACAAAACATAAAATTTATATAATTTTCTATGTGTTTCCCGAAAAATCTTGAATTTTGCAAATTGGAGTTAGGGAGATGAAGATATGGTAATTTTACTACAACGGTGTCAACAAAAACAGAATTAACTATAAGAAAAGAAAATAGGGTTTAGATATGATGCCTTTACTTACTTTCGATGTCTTGTTCTTGTTCATCATTTTATTATAGATATCCACCTCATTTTTCTAGGCTAAGAAATGTTGGAATTATTGCTCTTTAAGGATTTTTTTAACACAAAGTCTACCTCTATCGTAGTTGTTCCTTAACCCGTTTTTGTGCCTAAATGTTAGAAGAAGCGAGTGGCCTTACAAAGGATGTCTGACCACTCTTATTTCATTTGTAACCTTTACTACCCAAATTTATTTATATAGAAAACTTTAGTACTTATGATTATACCCTTTGGAAACTAAACATATTTAAATTTAAGAAAATTTACATTTGTACCTTTTGGAATCCACATTTGTTTAATAGTTTTGTTTATGTTCTTATTTCAACAATTATTATAGCAATGTAATATATTACCACACTTTATACATTTGGATATCATACTACTCCGTGGTGACGTTACTAGTCATTTTTTAATCTATTAACGCCTTTTCAAATCTAAGTCCCTTTTTGTAGTTTGAAAAGAGTTGATTTCCTGATAACATATTAAACGACTTTTCTCCAGTGGAAATTTTTTGAAGAGTTAACTTTAGACAATTGACTTTGGATTTTAAAATTTTATTTTAATTTATTAACTTCGAACAACGACCAATAACATTTTATCTCTCTTCAACATGGTTTCTTTTGTAAACCATATTTTCATTTTCGAGCTCTTTTATTTTGGTCTCAATTTCAAAAATCTCAGTTTTAAAAAAGTTTGCATTTTTCAAATTCAAGTATTTCTAAATCCTTGATATTTTCTATTACTTTTTCAAATTCACGATTTATTCCAGTAATTTCAATTTTGCTACTTTTCAAAATTATATTTTGGTTTTCAAGGGTTTTGAAATTTTCTTTGACCTTGTTTAATTTCCTTTCAAAATTCTCACATTTAAAATGTTTGAACATCTTGAAACTTTCTAACTCCTTTCGAAAAATGTTGTTTTTGCAAATCAACTCGGTTTCATTGTTTTCCAAAATCATAATTTCCTACTCTAGCTTTTGAAAATTTTCATGAAAATGAGCAAATTCTTTTTTGTAATTCAAACGGTTTTTCTAATTCATCATTTTTCTAATGCAGTTTAGATTTTTCACTTTTCAACTTGTTATTTTTAGTTTAAGATTATCAATAATTTTAGTTAATTTTTGGCATAAGAAAACTAAGTCTTTAAATGAAAAATTACTTATCTTATCATCTGTTGCTCTTCACACTACTATCTTCACTATCATCGTCCAAATTGTCTTTTATAAATCCCATCAAGAAAAAATCTTTAATCAAGTTGATTTTGGGGGATTTCTCGTTGTTGTTGCCTTTTCTGTTTTATATTGCATCGAAAGTCTTCCAGATTTCCTTTGCGGTTAAGAAATGAGAGATATGGTTAAATTCATTTTTATTAATTAGAGAGTAGAGAATATTCATGGCATAAGCGTTAATTGAAATGTTTTTCGTATCTACATATCACACATATTTTCAAGAATATCCCAACATTCAAATTAACATATTTTAAATAAAGTTTCATTTTCGATTTTCAATTTAAAAAATATATTCCATCAAAAATAGGTAGACTAACACTCGACCGACTCTCGCTAAATCTACAAATAGGGTCAAATATTTTTGATAGCAGTCTTCTTTGATACCACTTGTAGAATCGACTTAACCCTAGAGGAGGGTGAACAAGGTTTATGATAACTTCACAAAATAATATAAATTGCAGCACAGATAATAACAAAGGTAATGCGGAAATAAAAGTAAGAGATAAATTTACACAGCTTTGACAATACTTGCCTACTGCTTCCCCCAAGATTTCTACTAAGATTAAATAATCAACCGCTTACAACCATGTGAACTTGCGACAGTCGCTTACCTGATTTTTCTAAACCTAAGCTCAAAAAATTGCCTCAATTCTATCTTCGAGCTGAGAATTTCCCGAACTATGCCCTGTAGTTGGATCCTAGTACAATATAGAGTTTTAGAAGGTTAAAAGGAAAACACAATAATTAAAATAAACAAACCATAAGTTGATAATATATAAAACTTTAATCACAAAATTAAAAACGGCCCAATGAAATAAGAGAGTGCGGTGTCTTTATTTTCCAAGCCTCATTGTTTCAAATTCGCTCTTCTTCCCCCTTTTGATATTAAGGTTTCTCAATTTGAAGCCTCCGATTTTCCAATTGAAGAAATTTAGCATGCGTCCCTTTGTCGATTGATAGCTTCATTCGTGCGATGATATACTCCCTTGGCTGCTTCAATTGTCAAGTGCTACTTCGATTAATGATTTGGTACGATTTTCCCTTTTTGATTTTTTTCGTATTGAACTCGACTTGATAGAAAAAGCAAATGATGAATTGATTTATATATGAAATGATTTGAGAAAAAATCTTCCTTGATACTTCATATATTTTTATGAATTTTGGTTTTGAATATTTCAACTTTGAATTGATCGGCTGTTGATTTTCTAATCGATGGATCTGACTAGTTCATCTTTCATATATTTTTTCTTATTTCAGCTGAATATTTCAACATGCATTTTTTTTTCCTCATTGTTGCCGACCATTTTTTGCGTACATCTAATCATGTCTGACTTTAAAATTTCTTGTGCATATTTTTTGATGAACCGAGTTTGAAGTCGGTTTCATTTGCATATTTTCTGATCGATATGCATCATGTTGCATCTTCACATGTATTTGCATTTACCTTGTATCTGTTCGACCTACTATTATCAATATATGTATATGTGTGTGAATTGATGCACTTGAAGCTTATCGCACTTGCAAATAAGCTACTGGTTTGGCCTGATCTTGACTTGTGTGTGTGTGTTTGTTGTGCATTACATCGCTATTGTACATGTATGTGCTGCACCTGCTTGTTGCTGCACTTGCGTTGTTGTTCTCTGATTCACCATGTGAGCTGCTTTTATGTGTGCGCGCACCATGTTGTAGCTTGTTGAGTAGTTTGTGTACTATGTTATAGCTTGTAGGCTGGTTCGAATTCTAACTTGTGCGCCATGTAGAGCCGCTTGTGCTTTCCCTTGTATGCGCATGTCTTTCTGCCTTAGCTCGATTGTTGTATTTGTTACTGCGCGTTTTTCATGTTTCTCCTCTAAGCACAATTTGAGCTTTCGAGCTTGACCTGGTTGCATCTTTGAGTGCTTGACCTTGTGCATACTTTGCTTTGCTCCATGTAACGACCCAGGATTTTTAATAATTAAAATTTGAATATTTAATTAATTTTAAATATTAATAAGTTAATTTATAAGTCAAATAAATTTTTATTTGAATTATTGGATTTAATTGGATAATTAAATCGATAATTTAATACGTTAAATTATGGAAATAATTGAAAATTGAGTTAAATATGATTGAAAATGATTTGTAAAATTTTATTTTATCATATGGAAGTTAGAACGATATTTTAGAACTTTTAAAATCGAATTTAAAGTTAATTTGTGAAAATTGAATATTTTAATATTAAAATCGACTAGTGAAAATAGTCAATTTTTGAACAGTCTCAGAAATGAACGAAACCAGTTTCATTGGATCCGTAATAGTTAGTTATTACCGGATTTCAAATTTCGTGTCAATCGGAGTTATCGTTTGATCGTGGCAGCTCGAAACGCATCGATTTATTTTTAATTTAAATTTGGCGAGTTAAAATAGTCATTTTTCAAAAAGTCTCAGATTTCGACGAAACCAGTTTCATCGGATCCGTAATGTGATATTATTGTAAGGTTTCAAATTTCAAGTCAATTGGATTTACCGTTTGTCCGGTACAAATTAAAACGCCTAGAAAATCGCTTAAATTGGTTTAATTCAAATTGAGCGTTTACAGCCATAACTCGCACATACTTCCGAATTAGCTTCCGAAACCTATTCCATTGTGTCCGGAACGCGGGGTAAACCCTAGAAACGCTGGTTACGGCGCGTAAATCGGAGTTCGGAATTTCCGGATGAATAGTGTTCGATTTTCTTCTATAAATAGCCCCACCCTTCATTAAAAATAAATAATAAAACCATCTCAAAACCCTAGCCGCCTATGCTAAAACCAATGGCCAGAAATTAGTTTCATTCATTCCTTAATCTCTCCCAATCCACAAACATTCACGCGAAATGATCAACTACAAAATTGAAGAGTGAGATGAGATCTTTAAATCTATACGGAGTTGATGAGTTTTGGAGCAACGTGGAGGGAGGAAACTGGGCACGTTCGTGCTCGGTTTAGGCACGTTTTTCCAAGGCTGGGGGGGCCGAGCTTCGTATGGTTGCAGCCGAGCATAGCTCTCGCGTAGGCGGTGAGAATGAAGGTGGTATGATGGAGTCTCGTCGTCGTTTGTGGTTGCAATATTAAACCCTAGTTATGATGCTAATGGGTTTTGTATACGGGAAGTTGTCTGGAGATGGAAACGTGAGGGAGAGGGAGAAGATGCGTGCGGTCCAGATGCAAGGATGGGGGATCTACGGCTATGATCTGTGTGGGTTTGAAAAGTTTATATATGTTGTAAATTATGAATACAAAACTCGTGTAACTTCAAAAATACATAACTTTTTCATACGAGGTCGAAAACGCGCGAAACCAGTTGCGTTGGAATCGTATGGACGAGCACTACGCGATGGAGTTGGTTTGGAATCGTTTGGAGTTAGTGAGAATTTTGGGTAAAATTAAACGTCCGTTTAATTTTATTCGAAATAAATCGCTAAAACGGAAATTAAAACCAAGGTGAGAATTTCTCACTCAATCGAATTAGTTTCGATTTTATTTTAAATAGTTAGATTTAAAATATTTGAATGCATGTTTGAATGATGATTGTATCCATTGATTGTTAAAATAGACATTATACACCGTTAGTAAGCGGATCTTATTTATTAAAAACATATACCGCGAATATTTCATAAACAGTGAAATTGGTATTATATATAATATCAATATATATATATTGGCATATGTATATATTGCAGTTGTTGATTTCCCGCATTTTTTGTTTAGCGGATGAGACCCTATTACGCCGTTATTAAGCAGATAATATTTAATAAGAACATATACCGCGATAATTTCGTACTGGAGCGAAATTGGTATTGTGCTAATGTTTGTGGATGCAGGAAAATAGGTTGGAGGGATCCAACAGGATTCCTCAACAGTATTTATTTGATTTCAGATATTTTGATATTTGATGGATTTTCATATTGATATATGATATCGTTGTTGTCGTGATTGACTATTTGGTGTGTAGCATCATTGGACCAAATTTGGAACTTTAAAAATGATTTTTAAAGTTGATTTTTGAGAATATACTATATTTTGGAATTTGATCCATTTTAAATAAATAAACGTTATAATTTTTAATGTTATAAAAATTATGATTTTTAAGAAATATAGTTGAAAACTGATTTTTTTGAAAATAAGGAATTATTGAGTTTATAAAATAGTTTAATCGAGATAGTTTAGAATTTATTGTGAAAAGTTTAAATATAGAATTCATGAAATTTAATTATTTTATGAATCAAAATGGTGAAATAATAAAGGAGATTAAAGACGTTTTAAAAGGATAATATAAATTGATTTATATTAAGAGATTTATAAATGGATATTTATAAATTGAAATATGGATATTATAAAACGAGTTTTTATAAGTGTTTGAATGAAGTGAAAATGAATTTCATAATTGAATGGAATTTATAGAATTTTATACGGTGAAGTTATAAATGGAATTTTATAAGCAGTAGGTTTATAAAATTTATTAAGTTATTAAAATAATGATTTTGGATAAATGAATGAATCTTATAAGTTATAAGATTTATAATTTGGGAAGTTAAAAAGAACGATTTTGTAAAATAATCGTTTTATAAGCATTTAACTTATAATGTGAACTTTTGGTTTATAATTGAGTTATAAATCGAATAGGTTAATAAAGGAGATTTATAAAGGAAGTAGTTATGAAATAAATAGAAATGGAATTTATAAATGTTGTTTTATAAATTCGCAAATGACTTATTTTGATAAGTAAATTGTTGAAACTTATAAATGGAGTTATATTCACATTTTTGAATAGTGAATAATCCTTTGAATTAAAATGAATAAAAGGATGAAATTGTTAATGAAGTATATTCACGTTTTTGAATAGTGAATAACACGTTAAAGAAATTGTTTTGGATTTGGATGTTTTGAATAGAATTAAAACAATCTAACGATGTTTTAAAATGTGTTGAGATTCGAAACCATAGATTTCAACATTTATTGTTGAAATAGACGTTTTCGAGAAATAGAAGGAAATAATGGACTATAACACCGTTGTTATAGTAAATGATTTCCGAAAGGAAATGTTTTGTATAGTATTGGGATTTATATATCTATTTTAATTTCGAATCCCTATACTAGTGATTTTGGGTTGTCGTAACGATGTTTTACGCAACATTCGTTTTGGCCCAAATAAATATGTTTAAGAGAATGATTTCCTTAAAGAATGAAATATATACTTTATCTCGATTTAAGTATATTGAATATTTTCTAAGTGTTGAAAATAAATAAAATTTGTGAATTACTTATGAATAAATAAGTATGGAAATGTTTTTCCAATATAAAGTGAATATTAGAGAATTTATCTTTTTGAAGATAAATTGAAAATGAATATTATAAATCGAATTGAAGTCGTATATTCATTAATACTTTGGAATGTAAATTCACTATTGAATTTATAAAAGAAAGTAGAATTGGTTTAAAAATAAATGTTGATTTATTTTTGAAGTGTGAAATTATATATCTAGTGAAGATATTTTGGAAAATAATAATTTGGAAAATTATTTGGAATCTGGTGATGTGTGCATATCCAGTGATAGTTCAATAACCGACTATCAATATTTCCCTTTGAATGGGTAATTGATGTGATTTGTTTGAATGTGAATGCTACACTTATTTTTGAATAAGCGCTCACTATTCGGGTTAACCGGGAAAGGACCATGGGGTCGTATAACCCATTCCGAATATGTGATACGTCGTTGTGAGTTGCATTTGAAGATCGGTGTTGAAGACCCGGTATTTGCGAGAGCGATAGGATGACCTGTCGATTTACTCTGCACCGAGTTGCTCCGGTATAGAGTTCTCCATATGTGATGGTGAATCCGATCAGGATTGTGAATATCCGGATTGCAAGGACTTCTTTGTAAGTGCCTTCGGTTTTGTTCGAGCCCGGAACAGACTTGTATGGATTGTGTGTCTGACATTACAAGTTGAGATATAAAGCCGATTTCATTCAAATATATTTCTGTTGGTGGCGGAGAATTTATTCTTTTAGCTTAACACCCTTCTCTGAGACGTACGAGCTCAGAGGTTATATAGTTGAAGTTATCAGCGATATATTCCCAATTTGGTAATGTGATATGCTGAGTGATGCTGAAATGATCATTGTGTTGATTATTGTGATAGGATCGTTTATTTGATCGTCTATCTTAGTGATCATTGTGTTGATCATTTTTGACCCAAAGCATGGCTTTTGTATAAAGTATGTTTTTGTAGACGTGACTTCGTCGAACCTCACACCCCGGAAATGGTCAAAACAGGAAAGATGCGGCAAGGTTATGAGGGGTAGCACCCTTTAGGGTATGTACATTTCCTATTGGATAGAGGTGGTATCATGGTATGGAGCCCAGATATTTAACCTATGTGGTTACTACGAATTTATTACTTTGTGGTTGTTGGCTTTCGGGATCCTGTGAGAAAGGTCGTTTACGATCGGGGAATGGCGTGCTCGTGTCAGTAGTTACCCAGTTAGGGGTAACCCGGCCTTGTGTTGGCAGAGTTCCAGTTTGGTTCTCGGGGATGTCTTTCCAGAGGCATTCTCATGTGGCAATGGGAAGTTCCTTGGCCTGACCATTTGTTGGAAATCCAATTCCCAATACGAAACTTGTACGGTATTAGTTGTAGAACCTATCATTCACTTATGGTGTCGCAACACTGTTTGGATGGTAGCTATAGTAGGCATAGTTCGAAATGTCTATGTTGGCTAAGATTTATATTCTACTTTCAAAATGAATTTTTCCCCTACACTATGCACTAGTAATAATATCAAATGTTATTTTAAATGCGTATCAAGCATCTTTGACTATCATAAGGAGAAATCTCCTCCGATTCTGCGTTTGCATGTGTGTGTGCGGGAGGCCTTATGGTAGTCTCATTTTTAAAAGCATTGCGAATTGAATTTAAAAATATTCCTCTATTTTGATTTTAAAGATAAATAAACTGTTTTGAGTTCTCACACCAGTCACATGACTGACTTGGAGTTTATTGTTTTGCTTCCTAAACTCTGGATGCCCACCAATTTCCACACGGGCAGTCAAGAGTTAAGGTTTATCAGGATATTCTGGATATTCTGGAATTGCTGGAGGCAAGCTGGATGGCATGGCGTATTACTTATATAGTATTTCTTTTTTTCCGCTGCACTGTTTGTTGTTGTTGTTGTACACTCTGATGATATGATGTAATATAATGTATAAAATGTAATAACTGATATAGTTCTTTGTTTAAAGATTATTCATTTATTATTATATGTTGTTCCGCTGCGAATTGTGAGATTCTGATGTTGTTCTGTTGTTTCTGTTCCGTCCTATTTTCCTTTCCCTCTATCTATCTATTCTCTATCTTCTTTCTACCTTCTTTTCTATTCTGATGTTGTTCTGTTGTTTCTGTTCCGTCCTATTTTCTTCTGTTTTTCCGTTTCCTCCCTATTCTCTTTTTCTTCTATTTTTAAAATTTTCTGTTTTCTTTCTGTTCTATCTTCTATGTTTTCTTTTCCCTCCATCTTCTACCTTTTTCCTCTATTCTCCTTTTCTTTCAATTCTAAAATATTTTATCTTCTTTTCTGTCTTCTCTCCTCCCTAATTTCTATCTATTTCTAATTTCTTTTCTTAAATTCTTTTTTTAAAAAACCCTCAGTGTTCGGTTTTTCGTCGTTCGATTTCTCGGCAGTCGATAAAGTGAGTGTCGATGTCGAATTTTCGGAAGACGAAATATCGAGTCCTGACAATGTGGTATCGGAGCTTATGGTTAAGCGACAACCATGGTTCTGTTGGGTATAATTCATTAGAGATAGAGTCAGCAGTACTCTAGAATGAATTTGAGTGTAATAATAGCTATGAGAGCGTATTTGTTAGTGAATATATAAATTGTTTTATATTGTGATGATTGGTTTATTGAGTGGCATATGAACCTTCGTCAGCACGGTATGTACAACTATGCCGAAGGGGTTTCTAAACACTTGAATAGAATAATTCGACACAATATGGTTTTAAAATTGGGTAAATGAAATAATTTTACCTTGATTATATTTTATATATAAAGGAATAAATTTTCAGAATTATTAAAGAATATATAAGTTGATTGTTAGGTTGTTTGAATAATCTAAATAAAAGAAAAATTGTATAAGTAAAAAAAAAAAAAGAATTATAAGAATTGAATTATAATTAAAGTGATTTACAATTGTAGAATAAAACTTATATATATAAGAGGTGAAACTATATGAATACATATTTATGAATATGGGTTGTAAATAAAAATGAATGTGAACTAAAGTTATGCAAATGAAATTCAACTTTAGTAATTGAATTGAGTTAATGGATTAAATGTTGATCAATTGAATGAAAATAATTGATATGGAATAATGAATATAAGTGTTAATTCATTAAAATGTAATGTTATTAGAAAGTTGAATAATTGAATGAAAATCAATTAATTAAACCAATTGTAAGCAAAAGAATTTGGTTGTAATTAATAAACATTGATTGTTATATGATTGTTAGTTGATTGATTGTATATAATTCATTAAGAGTTAATGAAATTGAATTAATGAAATTGAAAACTATGTAATTGAATTCAAATTAGAAGTAAATAAATTTGAATAGAATTGAACGTGAATTGGATTTAATTAGTGAATGCAAACTAATTAAAATCGAATAAAAATGAATTTGTTGAATGCTAGTTGGTTGATGTTTGAATATGTTGCATTTGATATGTGACATATATAGTTGTTATGGAGATATATGTTGTATATTGAGATTATTATCTATATGCATTATTCTCATGTTGTTTGTTGAGTGATTAGTAGGTGCGGATCGCGTTTGCTTCGCATTTGGAGCTCGCTTTTGCGCTATATTAGCCGTATATGCTTGCTAATAAAATATAAGGTACATATCTCGGATTAAATACCGTACTTTTACACTTTTTTCCCTTCGGGATGCCTCATTACTTGATGAGATGCATATTTGTGATATATATACTGTCATTTTTTTTCGGATCGAGCCGCGCAAAGGAGACTATGGCGAATTTTTCCGAAAATTTAAGGCGTTAGAAATTTTTTTGAGAAAATTTGAAAATTTTGAAAACTTTAACTTTGATTTTGGAATTGAAAGTTAAACAATAGTAGTTGTTTTTGAAAAGATAACTAAGTATGATTTGGAAAACTTAGTAAAGATTTGTAAGAAGTTTAAACTATAGATTTTGGGAAAATTAATAGCTTCTGTAACTTTTCTTACTTGTTAATTTCGGGACGAAATTCTTTTAAGTGGGGAAGATTGTAACGACCCAGGATTTTTAATAATTAAAATTTGAATATTTAATTAATTTTAAATATTAATAAGTTAATTTATAAGTCAAATAAATTTTTATTTGAATTATTGGATTTAATTGGATAATTAAATCGATAATTTAATACGTTAAATTATGGAAATAATTGAAAATTGAGTTAAATATGATTGAAAATGATTTGTAAAATTTTATTTTATCATATGGAAGTTAGAACGATATTTTAGAACTTTTAAAATCGAATTTAAAGTTAATTTGTGAAAATTGAATATTTTAATATTAAAATCGACTAGTGAAAATAGTCAATTTTTGAACAGTCTCAGAATTGAACGAAACCAGTTCCATTGGATCCGTAATAGTTAGTTATTACCGGATTTCAAATTTCGTGTCAATCGGAGTTATCGTTTGATCGTGGCAGCTCGAAACGCATCGATTTATTTTTAATTTAAATTTGGCGAGTTAAAATAGTCATTTTTCAAAAAGTCTCGGATTTCGACGAAACCAGTTTCATCGGATCCGTAATGTGATATTATTGTAAGGTTTCAAATTTCAAGTCAATTGGATTTACCGTTTGTCCGGTACAAATTAAAACGCCTAGAAAATCGCTTAAATCGGTTCAATTCAAATTGAGCGTTTACAGCCATAACTCGCACATACTTCCAAATTAGCTTCCAAAACCTATTCCATTGTGTCCGGAACGCGGGGTAAACCCTAGAAACGCTGGTTACGGCGCGTAAATCGGAGTTCGGAATTTCCGGATGAATAGTGTTCGATTTTCTTCTATAAATAGCCCCACCCTTCATTAAAAATAAATAATAAAACCATCTCAAAACCCTAGCCGCCTATGCTAAAACCAATGGCCAGAAATTAGTTTCATTCATTCCTTAATCTCTCCCAATCCACAAACATTCACGCGAAATGATCAACTACAAAATTGAAGAGTGAGATGAGATCTTTAAATCTATACGGAGTTGATGAGTTTTGGAGCAACGTGGAGGGAGGAAACTGGGCACGTTCGTGCTCGGTTTAGGCACGTTTTTCCAAGGCTAGGGGGGCCGAGCTTCGTATGGTTGCAGCCGAGCATAGCTCTCGCGTAGGCGGTGAGAATGAAGGTGGTATGATGGAGTCTCGTCGTCGTTTGTGGTTGCAATATTAAACCCTAGTTATGATGCTAATGGGTTTTGTATACGGGAAGTTGTCTGGAGATGGAAACGTGAGGGAGAGGGAGAAGATGCGTGCGGTCCAGATGCAAGGATGGGGGATCTACGGCTATGATCTGTGTGGGTTTGAAAAGTTTATATATGTTGTAAATTATGAATACAAAACTCGTGTAACTTCAAAAATACATAACTTTTTCATACGAGGTCGAAAACGCGCGAAACCAGTTGCGTTGGAATCGTATGGACGAGCACTACGCGATGGAGTTGGTTTGGAATCGTTTGGAGTTAGTGAGAATTTTGGGTAAAATTAAACGTCCGTTTAATTTTATTCGAAATAAATCGCTAAAACGGAAATTAAAACCAAGGTGAGAATTTCTCACTCAATCGAATTAGTTTCGATTTTATTTTAAATAGTTAGATTTAAAATATTTGAATGCATGTTTGAATGATGATTGTATCCATTGATTGTTAAAATAGACATTATACGCCGTTAGTAAGCGGATGTTATTTATTAAAAACATATACCGCGAATATTTCATAAACAGTGAAATTGGTATTATATATAATATCAATATATATATATTGGCATATGTATATATTGCAGTTGTTGATTTCCCGCATTTTTTGTTTAGCGGATGAGACCCTATTACGCCGTTATTAAGCGGATAATATTTAATAAGAACATATACCGCGATAATTTCGTACTGGAGCGAAATTGGTATTGTGCTAATGTTTGTGGATGCAGGAAAACAGGTTGGAGGGATCCAACAGGATTCCTCAACAGTATTTATTTGATTTCAGATATTTTGATATTTGATGGATTTTCATATTGATATATGATATCGTTGTTGTCGTGATTGACTATTTGGTGTGTAGCATCATTGGACCAAATTTGGAACTTTAAAAATGATTTTTAAAGTTGATTTTTGAGAATATACTATATTTTGGAATTTGATCCATTTTAAATAAATAAACGTTATAATTTTTAATGTTATAAAAATTATGATTTTTAAGAAATATAGTTGAAAACTGATTTTTTTGAAAATAAGGAATTATTGAGTTTATAAAATAGTTTAATCGAGATATTTTAGAATTTATTGTGAAAAGTTTAAATATAGAATTCATGAAATTTAATTATTTTATGAATCAAAATGGTGAAATAATAAAGGAGATTAAAGACGTTTTAAAAGGATAATATAAATTGATTTATATTAAGAGATTTATAAATGGATATTTATAAATTGAAATATGGATATTATAAAATGAGTTTTTATAAGTGTTTGAATGAAGTGAAAATGAATTTCATAATTGAATGGAATTTATAGAATTTTATACGGTGAAGTTATAAATGGAATTTTATAAGCAGTACGTTTATAAAATTTATTAAGTTATTAAAATAATGATTTTGGATAAATGAATGAATCTTATAAGTTATAAGATTTATAATTTGGGAAGTTAAAAAGAACGATTTTGTAAAATAATCGTTTTATAAGCATTTAACTTATAATGTGAACTTTTGGTTTATAATTGAGTTATAAATCGAATAGGTTAATAAAGGAGATTTATAAAGGAAGTAGTTATGAAATAAATAGAAATGGAATTTATAAATGTTGTTTTATAAATTCGCAAATGACTTATTTTGATAAGTAAATTGTTGAAACTTATAAATGGAGTTATATTCACATTTTTGAATAGTGAATAATCCTTTGAATTAAAATGAATAAAAGGATGAAATTGTTAATGAAGTATATTCACGTTTTTGAATAGTGAATAACACGTTAAAGAAATTGTTTTGGATTTGGATGTTTTGAATAGAACTAAAACGATCTAACGATGTTTTAAAATGTGTTGAGATTCGAAACCATAGATTTCAACATTTATTGTTGAAATAGACGTTTTCGAGAAATAGAAGGAAATAATGGACTATAACACCGTTGTTATAGTAAATGATTTCCGAAAGGAAATGTTTTGTATAGTATTGGGATTTATATATCTATTTTAATTTCGAATCCCTATACTAGTGATTTTGGGTTGTCGTAACGATGTTTTACGCAACATTCGTTTTGGCCCAAATAAATATGTTTAAGAGAATGATTTCCTTAAAGAATGAAATATATACTTTATCTCGATTTAAGTATATTGAATATTTTCTAAGTGTTGAAAATAAATAAAATTTGTGAATTACTTATGAATAAATAAGTATGGAAATGTTTTTCCAATATAAAGTGAATATTAGAGAATTTATCTTTTTGAAGATAAATTGAAAATGAATATTATAAATCGAATTGAAGTCGTATATTCATTAATACTTTGGAATGTAAATTCACTATTGAATTTATAAAAGAAAGTAGAATTGGTTTAAAAATAAATGTTGATTTATTTTTGAAGTGTGAAATTATATATCTAGTGAAGATATTTTGGAAAATAAATAATTTGGAAAATTATTTGGAATCTGGTGATGTGTGCATATCCAGTGATAGTTCAATAACCGACTATCAATATTTCCCTTTGAATGGATAATTGATGTGATTTGTTTGAATGTGAATGCTACACTTATTTTTGAATAAGCGCTCACTATTCGGGTTAACCGGGAAAGGACCATGGGGTCGTATAACCCATTCCGAATATGTGATACGTCGTTGTGAGTTGCATTTGAAGATCGGTGTTGAAGACCCGGTATTTGCGAGAGCGATAGGATGACCTGTCGATTTACTCTGCACCGAGTTGCTCCGGTATAGAGTTCTCCATATGTGATGGTGAATCCGATCAGGATTGTGAATATCCGGATTGCAAGGACTTCTTTGTAAGTGCCTTCGGTTTTGTTCGAGCCCGGAACAGACTTGTATGGATTGTGTGTCTGACATTACAAGTTGAGATATAAAGCCGATTTCATTCAAATATATTTCTATTGGTGGCGGAGAATTTATTCTTTTAGCTTAACACCCTTCTCTGAGACGTACGAGCTCAGAGGTTATATAGTTGAAGTTATCGGCGATATATTCCCAATTTGGTAATGTGATATGCTGAGTGATGCTGAAATGATCATTGTGTTGATTATTGTGATAGGATCGTTTATTTGATCGTCTATCTTAGTGATCATTGTGTTGATCATTTGTTGACCCAAAGCATGGCTTTTGTATAAAGTATGTTTTTGTGGACGTGACTTCGTCGAACCTCACACCCCGGAAATGGTCAAAACAGGAAAGATGCGGCAAGGTTATGAGGGGTAGCACCCTTTAGGGTATGTACATTTCCTTTTGGATAGAGGTGGTATCATGGTATGGAGCCCAGATATTTAACCTATGTGGTTACTACGAATTTATTACTTTGTGGTTGTTGGCTTTCGGGATCCCGTGAGAAAGGTCGTTTACGATCGGGGAATGGCGTGCTCGTGTCAGTAGTTACCCAGTTAGGGGTAACCCGGCCTTGTGTTGGCAGAGTTCCGGTTTGGTTCTCGGGGATGTCTTTCCAGAGGCATTCTCATGTGGCAATGGGAAGTTCCTTGGCCTGACCATTTGTTGGAAATCCAATTCCCAATACGAAACTTGTACGGTATTAGTTGTAGAACCTATCATTCACTTATGGTGTCGCAACACTGTTTGGATGGTAGCTATAGTAGGCATAGTTCGAAATGTCTATGTTGGCTAAGGTTTATATTCTACTTTCAAAATGAATTTTTTCCCTACACTATGCACTAGTAATAATATCAAATGTTATTTTAAATGCGTATCAAGCATCTTTGACTATCATAAGGAGAAATCTCCTCCGATTCTGCGTTTGCATGTGTGTGTGTGCGGGAGGCCTTATGGTAGTCTCATTTTTAAAAGCATTGCGAATTGAATTTAAAAATATTCCTCTATTTTGATTTTAAAGATAAATAAACTGTTTTGAGTTCTCACACCAGTCACATGACTGACTTGGAGTTTATTGTTTTGCTTCCTAAACTCTGGGTGCCCACCAATTTCCACACGGGCAGTCAAGAGTTAAGGTTTATCAGGATATTCTGGATATTCTGGAATTGCTGGAGGCAAGCTGGATGGCATGGCGTATTACTTATATAGTATTTCTTTTTTTCCGCTGCACTATTTGTTGTTGTTGTTGTACACTCTGATGATATTATGTAATATAATGTACAAAATGTAATAACTGATATAGTTCTTTGTTTAAAGATTATTCATTTATTATTATATGTTGTTCCGCTGCGAATTGTGAGATTCTGATGTTGTTCTGTTGTTTCTGTTCCGTCCTATTTTCTTCTATTTTCCTTTCCCTCTATCTATCTATTCTCTATCTTCTTTCTACCTTCTTTTCTATTCTGATGTTGTTCTGTTGTTTCTGTTCCGTCCTATTTTCTTCTGTTTTTCCGTTTCCTCCCTATTCTCGTTTTCTTCTATTTTTAAAATTTTCTGTTTTCTTTCTGTTCTATCTTCTATGTTTTCTTTTCCCTCCATCTTCTACCTTTTTCCTCTATTCTCCTTTTCTTTCAATTCTAAAATATTTTATCTTCTTTTCTGTCTTCTCTCCTCCCTAATTTCTATCTATTTCTATTTTCTTTTCTTAAATTCTTTTTTTAAAAAACCCTCAGTGTTCGGTTTTTCGTCGTTCGATTTCTCGGCAGTCGATAAAGTGAGTGTCGATGTCGAATTTTCGGAAGACGAAATATCGAGTCCTGACACTCCATGTTCGCAACTGGTTTGTGCACTTGGTTTTGTATGCTACCTTCCCATATAGGTCTGTCTTTTTGCATGTACTGGCCTGTTTCTATTTTGCTGTTATGTTTCACTTGAGCCCTTTTGTTGAACCAATGAGCTTGACCTTGCTACACCTAACGTGGTTGATGCCTGAAATTGAGCTTCTTCTTTTGTTGGTGCAAATGTGCTTTGTGTATGTGCTCGGCCTTGTGACATGTACAGTGATACACTGTGCATGTCTTAAGTTGCTAGTGCATATTATTGATATTTTTATACCTATTTCAAAATATGAAAAGAACAAAATCAATAAACTGGCCATGGTACCGAATGCCTCTTCTCCCAAATTCTTAGGTTTACACTAGGTAGTATATGTCCCAAATAGGCAATGGTATTAATATATCTCTATCACATTTAACAGTTTTTTTTTGAAATAACGGGTATGTAGCGCATTACTACACAGCCGATTCGATAAATTATACTATAGCAAATAGGGGTCATGGCCGACCAATAAGCCTGATTAGTAGCCATTAGGAGTAATCATCTATAGAACAAAACCCAAAAAGGACCATTGTAGCGAGTTATATATACAGTAATAAAAATAGAGTTGTAGTAAAAACAGACAAAGTGAGGGTCTAGCTAATTCACGACCTGGATAGAAGGCCATGAGAATGCAGCAAAAGGATCCACCAAGTGGAGCAAAAGGAACTTCGAACATTAGCAGTCAATCTGAAGTGTCGCCATTGTTGGGAGGAAGGCGCCAGGTGAAGGGACGCCTATGCACCGAGCCTGTCCAAAGATCAAACAAATATGATATTTTGTTACAAATACCAAGAATGCTGTTTTTAGGTTTATTGAAGACAAAAGCATTTCTTTCTTTCCAGATGCACCAGCTAAAGATGCCAATGAAAGAGTCAAGAGTTTCATTCGGGTTGTTTGATTGCCAATGATCAAAGAACGAGTGTGTGGTCGAAATGAAGCCAATAAGGTTGGCACTGGTCGAGGCAAAGATGTAGTAAGAGAAGTCACATTCGAAAAAAAGGTGAGTAATGGATTCATCTTACATGGGGCACAAGACACAACGAGGGTAAATCTGGGTGTTCCATCGTTTGAGCCTATCCTTAGTGTTGATACGGCCGTGGATAAGACACCATTGGAAGAAAAGGATGCGGGGAGGTAGTCTGCATTTCCAAAGTCGTGCAAAGGAGAATGACCTACTAGGATGATTGAGGTATGAATAACAAGCAGCAACCGAAAAGACTTTCATTGGATTTAGAGCCTAGGCATAGAGATGTGGGGAATTAGTGAGTTGAGTGGAGAAGAGTATGTTAGAGGCCGAGTTAAGGTCGGACAGTGTGCTAAGGTCAAAGAGAGTAGGAGGGCAGATGCTGGATAGGCCGAGTGTGGAAAGATCAGCAACCGATCTAAATGGATGGGAGATATGGGGAAATAGATGAGTGAGGGAGTGCGCGAGGGGGAGCTGGTCATGCCAAATATCGAGCCAGAAAAGGCAATTATGGCCATTGCCAATGGATACATGGAATAGAGATTTGACACGGGGAATGAGTTTTGTAATGCCTCCCCAGAATGGAGAAGTTGAAAGGAGTGGAGTAGTGAATTCAGTGCTTTATATTCTTTTAAAAATTCCGTTTATATTTATAAAAAATATTTACTTATATAATTTCATTATTTCACTCCATTTATATAAGATTCATTCTAAATTTATTTATCTTATTTTGATTTATAATATAACCTCTTTTAACTTTGAAAAAATAACTTTCAAAATCAACGGGATTAAAATTTTCAAATTCTCAGTTTAAATCCATTTTTATTTACCACTCATATTTATAAATATACTCATGTTGTTCCATTTCTTATATATAATATTATTTCACAATTTTAAATCATATTAATTATAATTCCATACTTTACAATTCATTTGCTTATATAATTTATTCTTTTACAATTGTTATTTTCATTTAGACAATTCAAATAGCTTTTATTAACTTATATACATTTACATTTTCAACAACCAAACAATTAATTTATATACACTATAATAATTTCTGAAAAATTATCCTTTATATATAAAATATAATCGAAGTAAACTTATTTCATTTACCCAATTTAAAAATAATAGTATGTCGATTTTCCTTGTTTAAGTGTTTAGAACCCCTATCGATAACATGGCGTCCCACATACCGACCAGAATTCATAAATAACTCAACAGATAAGCAAACAAAATATAAAACATTTTCTAATGACTAATAAATACGCGCTCATATATATAATACATTCAAACTCAATCTAGGGTGCTACTGACCCTATCTATATTGAGTACACATCAAAGCCTAGGAATATATTAAATCTAAGCTTTGATACCAAATGTCACGACCCACAAATGCATACCCTTTGAATTGACAATAAACCACACTGTCCAACCCAGAAAACACAGACTGACGGAAAGTCATGAGAAAGAAAAGAGGAGAGAAGAAGATAAGAGAAGAAAGAGAGAAGAGAAAACAAAACAGAACAATAAAGAATCTCACATCGCAGCGGAAAACATATAATATCATATTAATGATCTTTACAAAACAAAAATTGTATATACATACATCAATCAAAGTTCAACAATCAATCACTAATCATCGGCCCAGACAGTTATAATAACATATCCTTACAATTGCTGGTAATATAATCAACAACAATGCAGGGGAAAATAAAACATATACGGGAATACGATCTAAAGACTTCTATTTCTCCTGCTGAAGCTTCAAAAGCAGCAAATCTGAACCTGTAAATATACTCGGTCTAACCCGAGCGTTAAAAGGGAAGAACGCCCGAATCAGTCTGGTAAACCAGCGTGAGAAACACACTCACTGAATTTATTAAATTACCAAACTTTTCTTTTCAAAACAAAAGTATCTTGTAAGACATGCCCACACATAAACACAGACATGTTTTTATCTTACGATAACCAAACCTTTCATATCAAATTCTCTTATGTTATACTAGTGTCTAGTATACAAATAATATTAATCATGGTTGAAATGATTACACATATAGCATTTTAGGACTAATCATTACACCAATACAAACAAAACTTCAAGCTAGTAGTGGAGTTTGGATTTCCATATAAATAACCAGGTGAAGGGACTACCTTCCGGAAGTACATCTTCAGAGGAATATATCAAGGAACATCACAAAGGAAACTCTACCAACACAAGACCGGCATATCTCTGTAACTAGATAGTACCAAATATATCATTCCCTGGTCGTTATTGACTATTCCGAGGGCCCTCATAACATACAAACCACATTAATTTACATCCGAACGTCATAGTGGGAAAAAATATACCTTGAAGTGGATGATCATATCCTAATTGGAAATGACCCACTTTGCCCTGCTGCATCTAACCATGTTTCGGTCATTTCCAGTTGATGAGGTCTGAGGTAACGATTACCTTTCACATATCACATCACTTTGAATGCCACATTGCCATTTTTCGTTGACTACTAATTGCGTTCCACAAAAATACAACCCTTGAGCTCGTACGCCTCAAGGGGGGTGTTAAGAAAAGAGAAGTTGCCTTCTCTGCCACCACTTATGTACGTTTGTAAAAACCAATGTACATAATCTTGGAAATGCAATGTCAGACACTCGTCCATACAAGTTTTCAAGGAACTGGACAAACCGAAGGTACTTTCCTACCATATCCTATCGGAAAATCCCTAGGATTAGTAGCAAATAGTCCTCGCATTCAATGCTCACACCTTTTAAAACATCTTCAAACTATTTAACTTCATTTGAAAGATCACTTTTCCAAATATTTATTTATTTTAAAGGATCATTCACTGTCCAAAGTCCTGAATATGATTCATTTACCAATTTCATTATTTCTACACATTTAATTTAAAGGATTATCCACTATCCAAAATCATGAATATAATTACTTTAATAAGCTTTCATAATTAATTTATCAAAATAAGTTGATTTTGGATTTCTGAAACAATGTTTATGAATTCCATTTATTATTTTATAAAAACTTCCATTTAAAAAATTCCATTATCAATCAATTCCATTTATAACTCAATAACATGCAAAAATCCAATTTTAAGTTAATTCGCTTATAAATCTTTTATTTATAAATTCATTCCTTTATATAACGTCATGAATTTATAAAACTTATTTACATATAAGATCCATTTATAACTTCATTTTAACACTTATAAAACTAGTTTATAATTCCCTTATTTTATTTATTAAATATTAATTTTATCAATCTTATATATGAACCATTTATAATATGTCAAAAATCTCAATTAACTATTTTACAAAATAGTTATCTCCATATCCCAAAAATCATATTTTGATATATTTCGCAAAAATCATAATTTTTATAACATAATAATTATAAATTTTATTTATTTAAAATAAATCCATTTCCTTTAACAATTTAAATTTTTTTTCAAAATTAGTTTAAATTCCTTTTTAATATGAAATCATCATTTTAGTATTTTTAAATTTCCAAAATATGGCCCAGTGCTACAACGACACTAAATATGGTGACTGACATCAATCATAGCAATCCTGGCATCCCAACATCATATAACACATGATAATAGCATGTATAACAATATCTGTAAATAAAATGAACACTGGTGAGGAATCTAGTTGGATCCCTCCAACCTATCACCTGCAACAAATATATATATTAGAAAATATGTATAATGTCTACTATGAGGCAGACGCACGTACAAAAGGCCATCTGCTCATACATGGGAAATTATAGGGTCTCGTCTGCTCCAATAAGCCGAAATATATCCAAATCAATCAATATATATATAATATATCATATATCATCCAAACAAGTATCAATCAGTATAAATAAATTTATTCTCACTTATATAAAAATATAAACGAGTCGGAAAGAGTGAGTTGTACTCACTTTAATTCCAATAGACGTTGCAGCGTTTTATTCCAAATAAAATTAAGCAGACGTTTAATTTTACCTAAAATTTTTTTAGACTCCAATCAACTCCAATCCAGTTCCATAGCGTACTGTTCGTGAATATGAACCTAATGCAACTTGTTTCGTCCGATTTCGACCTCGTATGAAAAAATTACGCTATTTTAAAGATTATACAATTTTATATACAAATTAATTTACAATTTCCTTTTTTTATTTTTGACCTCTACAGTTTCCTGGCCATTTGACTTCGGAAGATGAGATATGGCCACACTTTTTTTCTTCTTCTTCACTTCTTCATTTCGTTCACGCAAATGAAACCCATCACGTTGCCATTTGCCATCAATTATCGCGACCACCGTATCAAAGCCCATCCCCACGTGCACTTCCACCTTGAACTATGTAAAGCTTGGTTGCTTATTCTTCTTGAAAAGTGCACATGAATGTGCGGCCTTTGTGGCCAATTTGCCGCCAAACTATTGTCTCGAATTCGAACGTAGCCGTTGGATTTGTCAAGCTCGAGGAGCTTCTACCACTTTGCAAAAAAAGTTTTTGCTAATTGTCGATGGATTGGAAGAGATTGAGGGAAGAAATTTAAGCATTTTCAGCCATTGAATAAAACCGGTGGCTAGGGTTTTAGTGGATTTGGGTTTGCAAAGTAGAAAAAAAGTGTGGCATTTTATAGAAAATTTCAAGACGCTATTCATCCGAAATTTTTTCAAACTCCAAATGAAGCGTGCCGCCTGGCGTTTATAATGTTATGCTCCTATTCTGAATACAATGGAATATATACTGAGAGGCAATTTCATCATATTTGGGAGATAAGTTTTCGAATCAAATTATTTAAATTAAAATTTACTTAAATAATTTTCTAAGCATTTCAGCTTCGCACGACTAAACCATAAGTCTGATTGACACGAAATTTGAAATCCTATAATAATATAACATTACGAATCTAATGAAACTGGTTTCGTCGAAATCCAAAACCATGTCAAAAATGACTATTTTTACACATTAATTAAATATTAAAACATCCAATTTCTATAAATTAACTTTAAAATCAATTTCTATAAATTAACTTTAAAATCATACTAATTCAAATAGAATTTCATTCAACTTTATAATTCATTTTCATTCATATTAAATTCCAAATCCAATTATTTCTGCAATTTCAAATATTAAATTAACGATTTAATTATCCAATTAAACATTATATTCGAAATATAAGTTAGCCAACTTATAAAATTAATATTTGAACATGTAAAATCAAACAAATATCTGAATTTTGAATGACTGAAATTATAGGTCGTTACATAACCTATGCATTAGGAAAGTATGTTACATGCATCATGATATGATATGTTGTCTGATAGTTTTCAGTTGTTAAAATGAAATGGATTTTTTCGACGGTTATGGATAGGCGGGAACTTCCAAATTCTTATGGAACTTGTAGTTAAGTGTTTTGATAATATAAAGTTGAGTTAATATAACACTTTAATTTGAAACGGTAGTAAATTAAAACAAGTTTCAAATAGTTAAACATACTTGTTAAATAAAAAAGATAGTTTGCATATGACCTTAGGATGCAATGGAGTATTATACGAGTATGAACGTAAGTTATTAAATGTGGATAAACTTGAAGTTATGCTTTATGAAATGATTCATAAATGATTTTAGTACTAAAAGACATACTATTTCGACAAATGAATGTGATTAAAAAAGGAATTGGTGTAGTTAAGAAACCAATAAGATAAATACATAAGTTGTACGTAGATTCGATATTTTCGCATGACTGTTCTTAATTCAGTATTCAAGTTCATGTTTCGAGGTGGTTACATCGGTCCGAACAAGGATTTTTCACTCGATTCTTGATAGCAAACACTTGATATGGATTTGTGATACGTTCCCGATGTTTTCTATCATTATATATGGATACGCAAGGAGAATGGAGGTTTCTAATCAAGGAAATATATCGTAGTCTGCACTAGAGAGGTTAAGTGATCTATACTAGTTTGGAAGTGAAATTTATGTGATCGAGTAAGTGATCGGAGAGGAAAGTGCGTACAAATGGTTCATGTGCATTGTACGGGCTTTAGTACATTTGTATACTATGTTTGTTGGCTTATGAAAAGTTGTGGAAATGACTCTTCAATTTTTTGTGAGGTAGCATGAATATTCTTTTAAGTAATAACCTAAGGCTGTTGAGCGTAAGGTATCCTTAATGGACTATTTATCGGCCTTAGGCAATGGGAGTGTTTTTTGAACCTGAACAAACCATGAGCTTTGTTTTTCTTGTTGGCATGGATGCTATTTAAGTATTTGAGTTCTTGTTTCTTTTTTGAAGTTAGAGGTACCATGAGAAAAGATGCTCGGGGTAGTAGAAAGAAGATGGAGGAAAGTATGAAGTTGATCCACTCAGAGTTGCTTATAGACTAGGATTCCTTCTTATCTTAGTATCATGCATCTTTTGTCGCATACTCACCGATTGAGGTTGAGTCACCTAGTATGAATTTTGGTTTATAGTTTAGTTTGTATATTTTTTCCAGCAGTATGTTATATATATAGCTTGTTCATTTATCTCCTTTGATTATCGTTCTCGTTTGAATTTCGAGGATGAAACGTTCTATATTGAGGAGAATATAGCGACCCTAAAATTCGAACGCTTTGTCTTCGAATATCGTAACATTTGAAATATAATTTAGTGTTATAAATATGATTTTATAACCTTTTCAGGCATCATTTAATTAACGAGTAATGATAAGCTTGTTTTTGAAAATTATTTTAAAAAAATATTCTTCGAAGGAAAAGTCGATAATGTAGCCAAAATTGGTTTATCAGTATATAAATTTTTGATCGATATATGTTATTCAAACTCTTTGGCACTTTTCTAATGATCAAAGAAACACATTAGCAACTCATTAACACACATACACACATCCATCTTCAAGAAGCTTGGAGCATTCTAGATACTTTCATTAGGATAAGAGATATTATTATGAGAGAGGTATAAGTGTAATTAGCATAAAGGAGAAGTGATGTAAAGGAGAAGTAATGGGTGGTGAGTCTTCCATGGCATGACTGGGGGTGAAGGCAAGTCTAAAGAGCACCATTCTTGTTCCTATATAAGGAGAGGCATACCATAGAGTTATAATCACAAACTCACAAAGCTTAAAGCAAGTTACTTCCGTTTCTTCTTCTTCTCTTATGTTCTAAAGAAAATACTTGCAAACCTTGTCCAAATAATCTTAAATTAGGAGTGGAGCCTTGGGGAAATATTAGAACACCTACCACTATGTCAAAATTTGAAATAGTGAAGCCATGCTCTTCCCGTAAGTAACGATCGTGAACAATATCAAGGAGGTGGCCAAGAGCAAGTGAAACGCGAGGAAAGGAGGAGGAAGAAGGTGGTTGCATGGTTAGATTTGGATCTTGGTTGTTGTTGGGTTAAAGGTGATTTAATACACATCTTTGAGTGGAAAATATAACATACATACGTTGTGGTTTGATTGTTGAATTGTTATTGATATTGTTGAGAACATTGGTTTGATTTTTGTTTTGAAAACAAGGTGTATATGTGATCCGTAGGAGTGCACTTTGAATGGACTTGTATGTCTTGTGACAAGACCTTGGAACAAATTGTATAGGTCAAAGATGGAAGTTGTTTTAGATTAACTCAGATTTGAAAGTGCACTTATAGCGATAGTCGCTATTGACGCAGTTCGAAATTATCTCATTTCTGTCTATTGATATGTAACTTTGTGGAGAGATCCTTAGGGGATTCTTACCATATTTATAATATTTTATATATATGTTTGTTGTTATAAAATGTTTGGAGGTAAAAAATTAAGTAACATCGCCAAAAGTGCCCAAAACTTCACTTGTGCGAAACTACCCCGTTTAGCCTTGATTTTGGACTTTAAAGGTTTAGGAAGATATTTAAATTTAAGTATTTTATTTCATTATTTTTACAAGTATTTACTAATCATATTATAGTATTTCAAAATTGGTTTTGATATTTATGATTTTTTAAGAATTAGTTGTGAATTTTTAAAGAAGAGGATTTTATAGTAAAAACCTTTTTTTCCAAGTTTTTAAGGAAATTAAAAAACTGTTATTTTCAAATAATATTTTGAGTAAATGTTTTATAACCTATATTGAGTATTATAAAGTATATTTAAAGCTTTTTAAATATACATAATTTTTTGAAATGTGTTGACTATTATATGTCTTATGTAATAAAATATCTTTTGACTTGTTTACTTACATATCAAGTTTTGGTAAATAATTTACTATACATATATGTAATTTGAAAAAAAGTTTTAAAGGTATAACCAAAAGGTTTAGAAAAGGGTTAGGCTAGTTTAATGGCCAATTGGTTAATTGTTTAATTACTTGTTTGAAAAGTAATTAACTATGCTTAATACTAAAAGCCGAAGAAGTAAGGCTTATCTATTTGCGAGAGTTAAGATGATGTTCGAGTAGGGATGGAGCAATAGGGCTCTAACATACCAGCTTCCCTCTTGACCAAGGAATAGAAAGTTGGAAAATGTCGAAAACATGTTAATGTGTTGATTTCTTACTTGTTTATTGAAATCATTAAATACTATACTTAACACTAAAAGCCAACGAGGTTGACTTATCTATTTATGAGATTCAAGAATGAAGTGTCTAGGCAAGGTTTTGATGCAACCAATGTTATAAGTTACCTGGCTTCTCTCTTGTATAAAGAATAGTTAAGTTGGAATGTCCGAAACGAGTTAAGCGTATGAATATAGATTTGTATAAGCATTTGTTTTGATTAGATAATCGATTAGTCAATTATGGAACTTTACCTAATATTGACTTAAGAAGTTATCAAAAGGCTTCGTGATATTATACCAATGAGAGCCCCCTGAGAAGAGTTTTGGTATGTGTAACATCCTGTATCTGGAAGCCAAAAGCTAAGCGCTACAGAAGTTGCGGTCATCTATAGTATTAACTTCTGGTGACAAAATATGGTAATGCTAATGGTATCCATAATACTAGAAGCACTTGAATATAAACAAATCACAGATTTCAAAAACAACATTTTATTGATTACATTTAAAAACAATAATTCATATCCAGGTTACATAATCCCTTAACGTTTCCCAGGCAATGGTTAAATATATCAATTACAAAATATGCCAAGAGCGACATATGACGATGCCCACTTAGTTGACCAGAGTCAATATAGTCATATTTGACATAATACAGAATAAACTGTAACTTTTTATTATCTATCCGTCAGCCACCTTCTCGTCCTCCAGAAATTTATTCGTTAAAACAACCAAAACTTTAAAACCTCAACCCTCAGCCTACTCAAATCAATTTTGAGCACCCGAGAGTTTAAGGGGAAAACAAATACTTCGAGTCGGACATAAAGCCTGGTGTGAATAATAATATACATCTCGGTTTATGTTAGGTAAGACTACCCCGCTTAGCGGAACAGTTTTTCTCTCACTAACATCCTTTAAAACGTATCTTTTGCAAATCTTTTCTGTAACCAAAATTGGTTAAAAATCTGTAAAGCATCAAAACGCAAACATACGTATTAGGTAGTAAACGAAATATCTATTCGAACATTATGGTTTTATTTGGCTAACTATGAACCTTTGGCCGACTCGGGCCTACGAGACAATATATCAAAATTTATCTAAACATATAGTAGACCCTCCTCTTCTAGATGGTCTGCCCTTAACTATCTGTTAAATACTTCTCTTCTAGATGATCTGTCCCTAACTTAACATCTCTCAAGGTCACCTAATCCTAATGTATTTATGCGCTCACCAATCACTTATCGGTATACAAACATATATTAATTTCTATGTAATCAAAATTTTAGTCTTACATGTGACAAAGCCCTACACGCTGGAATTTTGGAAATAACTAGCTGGGGTTAATAGCTAATGTATAGGGCGTGACCCTATACCGGCCTCATATGGTAATCTAACATCTGAGTCATTTTACTTAGGAATCCCTTCACATAATTTTCCTTGAAAAACTTTTCAAAATGATTTAAAACACTTAAATCAAATTTAAACAAGAAAAAACTACATATATTCAATGCGTTACTCAAAATCACCTTGCAAAGTTATACATACACACACTTTGTTCAAATCACAGTTTATGTAAACATTTAAGCTTTTGAAAGTCCCCCTTTCAAATCTATTGAAAGCACCCCTTTCGAAACCATTGAAAGTACCTCTTTCTAAACAAAGTAAACCCTTTATTTAATCTAGGCCGAAAGACCAATACCTTCCTTTCGAAACCATTTTCAAAACCCTTCCAGAACCATTGGAAAATTTTCCTTTCGAAAGATTTAAAAAACCATGGACATCTTTCTTTAAAAACTTAAACATTACCTTTTGAAACCTTAGGAAAGCCTTTCCTTTTAATCCTTTCAAAACAACCAGAAAAACCTTCCTTTTCGACTACTTTAGAAGCATTGGAAAACCTTTGTTCAAAACCTTTCGAAATCATTGGGGAACCAACCCTTCGAAATCGTCATTTAAAACCCTTTTAAAACCATTAAAACAATAAACCTTTTTGAAAGCATTTTGGTTCAATTTAAATAATGTGGAAACCTTTCGAAAACATTTAAAATTTTAATCCTCCGAAACCTTAGAAAACCGTCTCGGTTGCCAACATTTGGATTATGCTTTCAAGTAGAGCAAAAGGATCAGAAATCCATTAAATTCGAAAGCATTCCATTCATAATCATTTCTAAGTAAAGAAGAGATGGTGTCGAAACCATCCCTTCGAAAGCATTGGAGAAGTGATCAAGTTTAAAAAGCAAAACAATCCTTTCGAGACCCATCTGAGTCGAAAGGTAAAATGCGGCATTTAAAAGGTTTCGACCCAGTTGAAAGCATTTATTTAAAACAAAGTCGCAACCCAACTGAAACCATTTCTTTAAATCCATTTGAACTTGTTGAAGGCTAACCAAGTCGAAAGCTACTTAGTCGAAAGCAAGTAGACGCATTTTCTTTTGAAAACAAAGTAAAGCCTCAACTCCTTCAGAACCCCTGGTTTCGACCCTATACCTTTCGCCTACATCCAATTTACTACATACCTGTTCCCTGATACCATGTGCATTTGTTTCGACAGTGTCAAAGGCGAAGGTAATGAGGTGGAACCTGGTGCCGAAAGCATCGAAACCATGAAAAACATGTAGATTAGTCCGTTTTAAACTATTTCTTTGTACCTAACCTACCTTGTCTATCAAATTTTGATTGGTTGCAAGTTTCTCTTTTCTAAAAGTATTGCCGACTTTCCAGAATTAACAATTTGAATTTATTTACAAAAGTCCCCTTCTCCTTTTATAAGTACCATACCTTAAATAATTTTATATACGCATTAAAACATTTAGGAAAATTCTACAAAAATTCTTGAAAATCACTTTTTATATATATTCTAACATATATAAATTTCGGACCGAAACCGTTAACTATTTAATCATAAATAATTTTTAACCCTAATAACATTTTCTTCATTAGAAAATTTATAAATTCCACATAAATTCAAAAATTATGAAAATTGAATCCCATCTCTAGAATATTATTTCTGGCCTACACAAAAAATTGCAAGGCATTTGGATGTCATTTGATAGGGTTTTCTTTTTAAAGCATATCATTAAATCAACATGAATATGCATAAATCATCAACAAGTATATATAATCATTCCATCATCGAATGGAAAATCATTGCATATAAATTCGAATTCATCTTAAAACTAAAAATAATAGAAATATGAGATGTAAACATTATTCACCTTAGCTTTAGAGATTAAAGAAAATGAGATGTGAATGGATTTGATTTGATTAAGCTTCTTCCTTAGCTTTTCTTAATCTTCTTCCTCATTCTCCTTTTAATGGTGGTTGGCCTTAATTTGAAAATTTTAACAAATAAGAAATGAACATGTATGGAGATACATGACCAAGGGTTTAGGGTATAAGAATGGCCTCTTTTCTATTTTACCCCTCATTTATTTCATTTTAACCCTTATTTCAATTTATTGGTTAGGTGGCATAGCTATCCCTTAATAAAATCAAATCTTAATCCCCTAGTCGGCACATTATTTTATTTAATTTAACTAATTAAATATCCTAAACTATGTTACCGAAAAATACGAGGTGTTACAGTACGAAACATATCGAGTTTTCGCTTACTTCTGAAAGAACCATAATTATGTTTATCGAAAATTCATTAACTTGGTTTTAAAGAGATCGAGTTTAGTAATTGTTTTAACTATCTAATACCATTTCAAAACTAATACATTAGTTTTATCTTTTGGAAGCGGTTATGATGTGAAATGTTAAAGAGTTGAACTATCTATTCCAAGGTTAAATCCAAAAGAGAGGTTAACATTAAAATTTCAAACGACATTATCATGTGGGACTATCTATCTTGAGAAGTATTCTAAGAGAGAGGGCAGCATTAGCATTGGTCGGAAGACTTATGCGGGAATCTGTGGAGATTTGAGATTTTTATCAAGATGCTCGAATCCTTATAGTGATTCATGATCTACTTGAGATATAGGAATCCAGTTGGTGATTCGTGTTTTTTTTGAGTGAAGAACGCTCGGGAGTGAGATGCCAAACATATCCTCGATATCGAAAATGACTAAAACTATAGATAGGATACATAGCCAAAGGAAATATAGAATTTTAGCAATCCCAAGGGTGAAGGCGACTCCATCTAGTATTACTTACGGATATGCATGCGGGAGAGATGCATTCAAAACCATAAGTGTTTTGGGCGTAGGCTAGTTATGTATTTCCTATAGTGCATTCCGTAGAGTTGTATATTGCTTAGAAGGATATCTCCGATCTATGTGAAGGAGGTCGAATTCAGCTTGATTCAAGGATATTTCCACTAAAAATCCATTATACGAACACGCCTTAGGGGTATTGATTGTATACTTATTGTTGTTGTATTCACACAATAGCTATTTGATATGAGTTACGTACTATACCCTAGACAGTATTTACTATATCACTATATGTTAAACTTAATGAATGGTCAGTTTCTTTAAGGAGAAAACATTATGGGAATTTATATGGTCTCAATGGTCACCAATACTTATTGCATATTTCTTAAGTTCCTCATGCTAGTTTGCCAGACTGATCCGAATGTCATTTTCCTATAATGCTCGAGTCAGCCCCATGTATGTTTTCAAATTTAGCTTTGGATACTTGGAGCTTATGGGGTAGAGCTGGATGATATCTTCCATAGTATTCTTATTTCCATTGACTTACTATTTAATGTATCAGCGTATGTAAGGATAAGTTCTTATAACTGTACAGGAAGATGATGGTACTTAGGTTTTAGTGACTTTGATATTTCTGTATTTGGAGTAACCCTTTGTATTGTTCCTTTGATATTATATACTATCGTTCCATTGTGAAATTCAACTGTTGTGTTCTCTCTTTCATATTTTATTCTATTTTTTCATTTTACCATAACATTATATCTTTCCAACACTTAGGCTCCCAGAACACGAATATCGTGGATGTATTCGGTGTCGATATTCGAGGGTCGAAAAGTCAGGTCGTTGCATACAACTATCAACCCAGTGCATACATTTCAGCTACTTGTAATTCTAGGGATTTGGAGTTTTTAAAGATATAGTATATGTACTGACTGTGATTTTCATTTACTACATTGTTCCAAATGTTATCATTCTGTAAAAGATCACTTTGCCTTTAGAGTATTTGTTGTTACTATTTATTGCCTTCCAATTCATTAGTAATTTCCTACTAAAAATTTCTAAATTTTGATAATTAATTTTATTTTCTAATAAAGAACAAATAGATGGTTTTAATGTTATTACTAAGTTTGAAGTGTCTAATTTTTTGAAGGGGCATCTAGCCCTCTTATATTCCATGAGATTATAGGCATATATGATTTGTAGATAGAGATATAGTGATCATACCTCAGCTAGCTTTTGATTTTCCTTTCTTCTTACTGGTACTTGTTTTTCTGGCCTTTAAACTTTTTGTTGCCTCCTCCTATTCTAAATTGTTTGTTATGTATCTTTGTTTGGAGTCCACAAATCAATTTTTCCTTTCACCTACATCTATTTCTTTGTTTATGTGAGGAATTGAAGCCTTATTGCTGCAAACAGGATTTGAATTATTCAAGTTGATGAGAGCTTGGATGCTCTAGTCCTCGAGTGAATTTCCAAATGGGTAAATGTTCCCTTCCATGTCTGCATTGCTAGAATTGCTTGAATCATGGGTCAAATTGGTCAGATTGATGAAATCTTATGTGCTTTAGTCCTTGAGTATGTTTTCAGAAGATATGATATTTTGCCTCGGTTTTCCTTCAATATTGAGATTATTGTTCAATGTAATATTTATAATACCCTCCATGCTTCCTTGAATGATGCATGTAACTAAACATCGGGTTGATTAAAAGGGGAATTAACCTCAAAGGCCAGTATAGTATAGCGTCCTTGTGTGTTGTTTCTAATGTTATACTTTTTATGTTTTCATTTATTCTGAATTTCTAACTTTGGTAACCATGAAATGGGTATGATCTTCATCGAGCTACTCTTTGTTTTCCATTTCTGTTATTGAATCTCTTAAGTGTGGTATGTTTCATCTACCGCATTATTTTTCATTTCAGTAAAAAATTATTTTGATGCATTTATATATCTAACATTCCTTATTGGATTATCAGTGCTGGTACAATCTAGTTGATCGTTGAACTAAAAGTCCATAAAATTTGATTCATTTATGGTTGTTTCTTTGTTCATGAAATCATCGGTATTATCAAGATTAATATCTTTTTGAACATTTTCTTAAGCCATTGCATTTTTCAGGATCCACGGCTTTTTAATGTCCTATTGATCATTGGTGTGACCAAAACATTTAAAAACATTGCATTTTATAGGAATCCATTCATATTTAAATTTTTATTGCAACAACTTGTTGTATAATTGTATATTTATTTCTTCTAGTAAATCTTTATCTACAGTTACCTTAACTAGATTCTAAGAAAAGTTCAATCTTTGTAGGATCGGATTAACCCTAGAGGGAGGGGTGAATAGGGTTTATAGTAAATTCAAAGAATAACAAAAATTGCAGTATATACACAAATAAAAGCAACATAAAAAATTACCCAGCTTCGGCAATACTTGTCAATTGCTGCCCTCAAGGTTTCTACTAAGATTAAACAATCGACTGCTTACAGACCTTGTAAACATACGATTATTGCTTACTTGATTATTCTGACCCTAAGATTGAAACCCTGCCTCAACTCTATCCTTGAGTTGAGAATTTCCCAAACTACGCCCCGTTATTCGATCTTAATTATAAACTAGAGCTTTAAAAGGATAAAGGAATATATAATAATTAAAAAGAAGAAATCCAAAGTATATAATATATGAAGCTTCAATCAAGAAATAAAACATATCTCATTAAAAGAATAGAGCGTGGTATCTTTAATTTCCAAGCTTGATCGTTTCAAAGCAGTTCTTCCTCTCCTTTTTGATTTTAAGGTTTCTCAATTTGAAGCCTTTGGTTTTCAATCGATTGAAGAAATTTAGCCTACATCTCTTTGTTGATAGCTTTACTAGGGTGATGATATACTCCCTTGGCAGCTTCAATTGTCGAGTGCTGCTTCGTTTGATGGTTTGGTGCAATTTTTCCTATTTGATTTTTTTCATATTGAACTTGACTTAATAAAAAAATGCCGATGATGAATTGGTTTATATAGGAAATGATTTGAGAAAAATTTTCCTTGATATTTCATATATTTATGCGAATTTCAGCTTTGAATATTTCTACTTCGAATTGCTCCGCTGTTGATTTTCTTATCGATGGTTCTAACTAGTTCACCTCTGATATGTATTTTAGATTTCGGCTGAATATTTCCACTTGCTTTTTTATCCTTGTTGTTGCTAACCATTTTATGCGTGCACCCAATTGTGTACGACTTTGAAAATTTCTTGTGCATATCTTTCGATGAAATGAGTTTGAATTCTGTTTCATTTGCATAATTGTAGAAGATATGATCGGGTTAGGAAAGGATTGAAGGTACGAAGACTAGTATGGCTCGGTCAAGGGTGGAAAGTCACGAGTGGCTCGGTCTGAGTGGATCGGTATATGTGGCTTGGTGGTGATTCGAATCGCCATTTCTAGGTCGTCATTTCTAGATTATTATTTCTACGTCGTCATTTTTGGATCGTCGTTTTTGGATCGTCATTTTTGGATCGTCATTTCTATGTCTTCATTTCTGAATCGTCATTTCTGGGCCGTCATTTCTGGGTCGTCATTTCTTGTTCCTCATTTCTGGGTCGTAGTTTCTGAATCGTCATTTCTAGATCATCATTTCTGGATCGTCATTTCTGGGTCGTTATTTCTGGGACATCATTTTTGGATCGGCATTGGTGTCGATGGGCTCGGATCATTCAGGAAGCCCGGTAACTCAGATTTTGCCTATAAATGCAACATCTGGGGATTCAGAAAAGGGATCCGATTCTATTCCCCTTCCTCTTCTCCACTAAGGCTACTCTGCCATTATTGTTTTAAAACCCTAAGTTGTAATTGTAATTGATTCTCGTATCAATAAAAAGGAACTTCTTGGAGTGGACGTAGGCCAGAGTTAGCCGAACCACTATAAATCCTGTGTTGTTACTGCTTTCTTTTTAAATTTCACTGTTCTTCACATTCATAATCTCTACATACATTCTATTTGTGATCTTTGACTTTTATTTGGTGCTTTCATCTGGATTTGAGTGTTAGTGACCAATTTTGGCTCTAATATTTTGGTGCTTTAACTGAGAAAGCTAGCAAGAAAATCAACCATGAGACAAAGGATGAAAATGATTCAGCAAAAGGGAAGTCAAGAGGCTTCTTTTGGAGCTAATCAAGCCTCGATCTATATCACTAGGGACGAGATGCAAGTCGTGATGGATTCCATGCAGGAGCAGTTGATGAAAGGGCAAGAGGAAATGATGCAGACCCTTCTCCGATAATTTGGTCAAGCAGGAGCTGTAGGAGCTCAGATCCACGGAGCTGGATTAGAAGGACTCAACCGGCAAGCAGATGGAGTGGTTCAGCAAGCGGTAGCCCTTGATCGGCGAACAGCTATCAACCCGGATGAACCTAGACTTGGGGGCATACCGCCAGGTAATGCAGCACTAATCCATAGAGGGATACCAGATGGCACGGTGCAGCTTGATACAAACAGGGATACAGGAGTGCGTGATGAGGAGTATGTATCGGAATTTCCTCGAGAAGTTGGAGAGCAGTTAGGAAATGTAGATGGGGCAACCCTTGATAGGTAACACTGGATTAGCCGACATTATTAGGCGAACTATTCATGGAGGTTTGAAAAATAGAGATTTGGAGGGAGTCAACAAAAGTTCGTTTACCCGTAACATTAGGATAGCAAGGAATGCACCTGATTTCAGGATACCCACTTTGGAAGCATACAACGGTAAGATGGATCCCACTGGCCACTTGATGAGGTACATAAGACATATGGAAGTGCTGGGGGAATCAGAGGAGGTTATGGCTTGGCCTTTCCCCTGTACTTGGCATATATGGCTGCTATGTGGTTTAGACAGCTGGAAGATGGATCTATTAGAACATGGACAGAACTGGTGGATACGTTCTTGAAGCAATTTTGATTTCACATAAAAAGGCCAAAGAATGTGATGGCACTGATGGTAGTTAAGCAGAGGGCAGATGAATCCCTCAGGACTTTCTTAACTCGGTTTAATTCAGCAGTTGCTTCGGCGGATCGACCAGATCCATCAATGGTTCTTATGGCAGCAATGTCAGGAGTCAGGGATGATTTAGATTTCAAAATATCATTGATACAAGATTCACCAATGGATCTCGGGGAATTCTTTCATGAAGCCGAGAGATTTCTTCGATAAGAGGATGCATGTTTGGATATGAAGTTAAAGGAAGTAAACATGGTTAAGGATGGAGAACCGTCCAGTGGAAGCTCGGGTAAAGATAAGGATAAAGGGAAGAGGAAATGCTATGGAGAACCAAAATTCTCCACTTATACTGGACTGAATGAGACATTGGAATGGATATACTTGCATACTTGGGATTGCCTCCCTTATCGAAGGCTGGTAAGGAAGGAACCCTCAGAACGCGAAAGGGCATTGGGAAGGCAATGTCTCTTTCATGACCTGGACGGGCATGATACTAACAGCTGTGGGCATCTAAATGATATAATCGAGGAGCATGTAAGGAATGGTCGGTTGCGCCAATATGTCAAAACTAAGAATGAGGCAGTGGAACAGGAGCAGCCATCGCATACCTTGAATGACAATGGTGCGACGCCTAGCAATGGTGGTCAGTTGGTCATCAACTAATCATGATGGTGTGGAATAAGTAGCAAACTCTAGGCAGACAGCTAAGTCACTTACTCATGTAAGGGGATGGAGACAACCACTAGGCATGCTCTGAGATGATTGTAAACCGTGACGCTCTAGTTTGTGAAATCTGTTTTTTCTTTTTGTCTTATACACTTGCTTATTCTTGTTTGGTTTGATTTCCTGGTTTTGTTTGTTTTCTTATTTGGATTCTGGTTTCGACGTTTTCCTCTTGGTTTGGACATTTGATATGGGTTTATGGTTTTCTGGTTTGAATTTGGATTTCAGATTAGATTTTGATTGACTTTTTGTCTGGTTCTTGGCTAAAAGGTCGTTGAGCATGGACTATGCTTGGCAAGGGTCCAAAGAGACCAAGATTCGACCTAGGACTTAGGCCTCATATTATCTGTCGGTAATAATTTCATGTCATTGAGTGTGGAATATGCTCGGCAAGGGTCTGAAGCGACCACGATTTGACTTAGGACTTAAGCCCCGGCATTACTTAGCGTTTGGGGACACTAAACCAGGAATACCATGGCACTACTTAACACAAGTTGTCGAGTGTGGAGTGCGCTTAGCAAGAGCCCGGAGAGGTTACAGATTCAGATTTTGGCTTTGAATGGCTAAGGATTGGTTATGATCCAGAGCAATCCCGGATTTGGATATCAACCTGGAGAGGTCATGGATTTGGTCATTGGTTATTGGATATGGATGGATTATAACTCGATTATCGAGTTTGGATGGATATGGAATTGGATAAGGATTTGGTTTCTGGATAAGGATCGGATATCAACTCGAAGCAGTCGTGGATTTGAATAAGGATACGGCAATGGCACTAGGATAAAATGGATTGGATTATGGATCGGATGGTATAGCTATGGATGACATATGGACTTTAGATGACGGATCAAAAGCTATTCAAAACACGCCTTTCTACCGCAAGGCATGTTTTGAAGGCAAATGTTAACTCGCCTTTTGACAAGGCCATAGACAGGCAGATTTAACTAAAATCAACAGTGTTACTCAGCTACAAGACGATAATTGCAGAAGATATGATCGGGCTCGAACGAGTATCGAGTTAGGAAAGGATTGGTGGTATGAAGGCTAGTATAGCTCGGCCAAGAGTGAAAAGTCACGAGTGGCTCGGCCTGAGTGGGTTAGTAGATGTGGCTTGGTGGTGATCTAAATCGTCATTTCTGGATCGCTATTTCTAGGTTGTTATTTCTGGATCATCATTTCTGGGTCATCATTTTTGGATCGTTATTTCTGGATCGTTGTTTCTGAATCGTCATTTTTGGGTCGTCATTTATGGTCGTCATTTCTGGTTCGTCATTTTTGGGTCGTCATTCCTGGATCATCATTTTTGGGTCGTCATTTCTGAGTCGTCATTTCTAAATCATCATTTTTGGGTCATCATTTCTAGGTCTTCATTTCTGGTTTGTCATTCTAGGTCTTCACATTCATACTCTCTACATACATTCTATTTGTGATCTGTAACTGTGATTTGGTGCTTTCATCTAAATTTGGGTGTTAGTACCAATTTGGCGCTAACATGGTATAATCGTGTGTACTGTTGGAATTGTATTGAAACAAAATATTTGTTGAAATGAAATTGTGTTTGTTTAGTTCATTCTGTGATGCTACAATAGTACTACAATAAAAACACACACAAATATAATTATGAGTGTGTGTGTGTGTCTGCGCGAGCGCGTGTGCACACGCTTGAGTGTTTATTATTATCAAACAAATATCATAAACTATTATATTATACAATCTTCCCATTTTGATCATAAAAGACATATGGTAAAATTTTGCATCAAAGAAATGTATTTGATGTGTCGTTGTTATGCAACCTTTTGATCAGTAGTATACGAATGAACTTGATGAGTCAAACATGAAAGATATCAAGGCAGGAACCCAAAAGAGATAGTCATAGAGTCCAAAAACCACATACAATCAAAAATGTAGAAAGACAGCACAAACCATCCTAAGAATCTACAGTTCAAAGTCCAACAAAATGTTGGATTGGTACCAATCCAACTCCTTGCATCAGTACCGATCAACAACACTTCGTCCGTTTTGCCACAAACTTCCTACGCTCACAAGCCATGATGCCAGCAATCCTTTTCCAGTTTTAGAATATCGATCATGAGATGAATGCAAAGCCACCTCAGGAAATAAGGAACTAAAACCACCAAAGTGGTGGTTCGATACAGATCCACCAAACTTCCTCCATATTGGCACAACTTCCTCCTACTTGCAAGTGATGATGTAAGAGCCTATATCAAGTTCCATTTCACTATACTTATGCAGTTCTCTATTGATCTGCTCAAGCATTTGAATCAGCAACTCCATTCTTCCATCGATTCATCATTTGGACTCAAAAATAGGCTAATAATGATGCAAAAAAGTTTGGAATCATGAAGTTGACCACGAATCGAGTCAGGACAAGAAGTTTAAAGCCATCCATATGAAGAACACATGGATCGGTTAAACAAATGGATCGGTACCAATCTATAATCATAGATAAACTATCTACATAATTTCCTTAAGAAGAGATTTATGGCATGGAAAACTATATGGAGACAATGCACGAGAGATTTTAGGGTTTATAAAGTTATAAATAGGAGGGAAAGGCTCATTTTTAAAGATTTTTTAGTTTCTCTTGCTTTCTAACTCTAATCTCTTATAATCATCCATGGATTTATACCGATTCGTAACAACCTGTACTTGTAAATTAGCAGTCAAATTAATAAAATCACTAAGTGGACTTTGGCTAAGACTAGCTGAACCACTATAAAATGCGGTATGTTCTTTTCTTGCTCTTTTTCTTTTAATTTTCTCCACTTTTTATTCTCTACACAATCTCTTTGGTGTTTGTGCCATTTTTGGTTCAAACATTTCAGTGCTTTCACTGAGAAAGATATTATTAGGCTACTTGGATCCATCATCTACTATTGGATTTTTTAGATCCAAGGAATAGATCCAATCTTCCAACCTACCGTTCTACTATTCATATTTTAAAAATCTATAAGAAGCTATTTGCCATGGCCCCAAGGGGAGACCATTCTACAAACTCCAGAGCTTCTAATGATGCTAAGAACCAAAATACATAACATGTAGATGAAGTTGCCTAGCTAAATCAGCCAAAGATCCAGAATCCAATTAATGTTGTGACTAGGGTGGAGATGGATCATATGATAAAGCAAATGGAGGATAGGTTCCAAGAGAATCACAATGAGATCGACCAGCAGATGCAAGAGAGCTTGGGATTGCTAAATGAACTAACTCAGAACCACCATAGAAGGAGTAAGAGGGTCTTAACGTCTTCCGATTCAACATCTAATAGTTCCTCATCATCTAAGCAGAGACGGAGGAATAGGAAGCAGAAAATGGCTCAAAAAGATATTGGGACTTCATATTAGAAGCCAAGATCAATTCGTTGTGAGAGTTTGTGGATCGGTACCGATCCAAGAGAACGGATCGATATCAACCCAGTAAACCTTAGAGCAGAACCTCGCCCTTCGGATGATGGCGTGGATTTGGTTTCTGGTCATGTTACAGATGGTCAGAATAAGGAATATCGGACAACTATTAGTGTTCAGTGCATTGGAATCAAACAGTAGGGACTGGTGGGCGAAGGGATCTCCCAATGTTTGGAGAATCCGGGTATTGAGGGTATGTCTGAGAGCGTTCGCCCGACCAAACACTCGAAATGGATTCTCATTACCACCACTCAGCCGAACCTGTAGAACCAAAGTACTTGGTCGAGATGGTCAAAAAACTTATGAATGAAAACCAATTCAGAAATAATGATTAGTAGGGTACTTCTCCAAGCTGAAACCCATTTACTGAGAACATTCTATATGCGAAATATCCATGGAGGTTTGTAATGCCGATGATTTCATTGTACGGTGGAAAAACAGATCCAAGGCAGAATTTGATAGATTACAAATGGGTATGCGGACTGTGCTAGGGCATCTGATGCCGTGAGATATCATTGCTTTCCAATCTTCATGGAAGGAGAAGCAATGATGTGGTTCAACCGACTCCCATCGAGATCCATATCATCTTTTGTTGAGTTGA
This sequence comes from Allium cepa, assembly GCA_030765085.1. Lineage (NCBI taxonomy): Eukaryota > Viridiplantae > Streptophyta > Magnoliopsida > Asparagales > Amaryllidaceae > Allium > Allium cepa. The sequence continues at coordinate 794,663,092 of CM060929.1, read as the reverse complement.
CACGAAGGTTCCTAGAGCAACTTCAAGCCTGAAGGACGTGATGTCATTATCAAACCTCTTCCAGGCTGTAGGAGAGTCATTGAAGGATTCCTTAAATATGTTCCACACAGCTATGACAAAAGTTACAAATGCTAAGGATGATATGGTAACGATGGCATTAATCAAGGGGATTCATCTTAAGACTGCTTTCCGGAGATGGTTGGAAATGAAACCCCCGTCGATGATGGAATTTTTTTTTACTGGAAGGCTAATTATTTCTTGCGCTTGGAAGAGGCACGCACTCTTTTCTAAAGAGATGCTTCCAGGCCTTAGTTGAAGTGAGACAAAGCAATATTGCTGTAAAACAGTCCGGAGGGAGTTTTGAAATGTGGACGTAAATGTTGGCAACAAGAATGATGGTCAGAAATGGAGTGATAATGAGGCCAGGAAGCAAAAGCCGGATAATAGGAATCATTCTAGGATTCCTAAGTACGGTAGCTATACTGAACTGAATAATAAAATAGAGAATATTTACCCGCTACTCAAGGTACTTGGCAGTACATGAAGCCAACTTCAAGAGAGTCGACTAAGAAGGAGAAAAATGTTGAATATGCGAATATATGATTTTTATTTGATGATAATAAATATATATATATATATATATATATTCATTTAAAAGTATTTGTTAGTATACTATTTTATTTTCACAGATTAAATAAATATTTGATGAATAAAACAAATAACACAGAATTTGAATTCAAACGGATATTTCATTCAAACAAATATTTATTACAATTTTTGAATAGTACAAATTTCAAGCTCTCACTATATATAAACAATTTAAATTACAGTACAATTTTGATTACATAATGATTCACATTTACATTTGACCTTACTACATATCACTCATTCACTAAACTCATATTTTATCTTCAACTTCACTCCAAATTGAATCCAGCATCTGAGCAATCTGCAAAAATAAATATTGATGCAGAAAAATTGAAAATAAAATATTTATGCGGTATAAAATAAAATATGATTTTGGAAATTTTATTTGCCTCAATTATTTGGGTTGCTCGTCATCATTTAAATTTGAATTCATCATACACGAACATCTTGTGACTTGCACAATGTATCATTGTCATGCCACAAGGCCGTGCACACCGATATATACACTTGATAAATCTACAGGGACAGGTGAGCACAGGTCAAACCCAAAACGCTGGGTTAAACTCAAGTGCAATAAAAATAATGTCACAATATCAGCACAAGGTCAAACCCGAGCTCCAAGCTTGATTCAACACAGGTGAAATTAAAAAAGAAAAGAAACAAGAACTGCTAAAAATGATGACCCAACAAATGAACCAAATCAACAATGCTAGAATAGACAGTCCATACATGTCAACCAGGAAGCAAACGAAGTCAACATAATACAACAGTGGACAGACTCGAGTGAAACAGTGACACGACCTCAACAATGAAAGGCCATGTTCAAAAAAACCGTACATGAATATTTGCAACATAAGAAGGCCAAAGTACAGGCAAAATGAAAATAGGCTAAAGGAATCACAGTCCAATGAAGATTACAAGGAAATACAACACATATATACATACATAGATGTATGTATACACATAGTAGCTGAAACAAATGGCTCAAACTCAACTACAAAGAGCAAATATACAGCATACATATGGTTGCAGTTACAACCTAAGCATGCAAATACAATACAAACCAAACAAGGGCAAAACTGCAAACAAAGATAAACACAAGCTTCAGACTAATGTACAAATGAATGCCATCATATGTACAAAATCAAATGCAAGCCAATATCAAAGACACAGCAGAATGGAAGTGTACAAACAGTTGTGAATGCAGCTACAACACATCAAATGAAACAATTGCAAACAGTATATATATCGAAGTCATGAAACAGCAGTCTCAGTGGTGAATCATGAAATCAAGTAAATCAGTAAATGATACAGTGGTGACAAATTCGAACAAATGCATAACCACAATACAGTGAGCTACAGAAATCCAGGAACACAACTGACCTGATACAAACCAAATAGAAATGAAGACCATGTGCTAAAAGGTCAGAAACAATGCAAGTGCAGACTCAAGTGGTACAAGACCGAACCAAACATATAGAACAATGGATAGTGCAGTGCAGACATGATGAAGTCAGTGCCAACAGTACAATGTGGATGTCGAATGGCCAAGCAAGTACACACACTAAACCAACAAGAGGCCAGAGGGATTAATATGGCAACACAACAATGCAACTGTATAGAGTACAAATTAAAAACTGCAACATAATGTCAAGATATATGACCAAAGATAATAGGAGTTTTACAGTTCAAATCAAACTGTGCCATAGTCACAAATACCAAATAAGCAAAGTCAAAGCCAATACCAAAAGCAAAGTCATAAATTCACACAGAAGAATAAAAGTGGCCGAAGTCAACCACAATCAGAACCAAGGAATGTCATAAATCCAAGTAGAAATTTATCAAAACAAACTTCAGCTACAAAATGTATACATATAGTCAGTGCCGAAGTCATAAAGGAAATGGTCAACATCAAGCAATAGTATCAACTGGTCGATGTCAACAGAGTGTCGAATAAGTTCGTATTTTCACAAAATCAAGTGATCGAAGTCAAATGCAAATCAAGCCGCAGTGGCCACGAAGTCAAACAAGCCGTGACAGCCAAGAAACGAAACCGTGTCAACCAAGCGAAATATATACAAATTGGAACAAGTCAGTAATCATCTCAAGCATTCAAACGAGGATCAATGGCCAACGCAAATTAGTTGACGAAATCAAACAACTATCAAACGAACGAGAAAATAGGGATTCGAACCCCATATAAACATTATCATCATCGGCTTTCAAATCATCGAGTTCAAGTATGCAAAATCAAAAGAAGTAAAAGCAAAAATTACATACCGGAGCAAGATCGAACTCGATCCTCGAAGGAGCCGTGAGTCAAGTGAAGAGACGATCGATCGACGGAGAAAGAGAGCGAAATCCCAATTCGATCAATCAATTTAAAGCCGGCATTTCAAAGCCCTAATTTTTAATCAAAGAGGAACTAACGAGAACGCCACCATTTTTCAGAAGGGAAACAAGCCGATAAAGAAATAAATAAAAAAAGGGTCGGCCTTTATTGTTAACAATTATATTTGGGCTTTATTTCTCAAATAGGGTTTTGACTGTTTTAAATTTGTTTTAAATTTAAATTCTTCTGTGAAACCGTTGTAAATTCTAGTCGTGTGACTAGGGGACAAACTACGTGGCGTAGTTTGAGAATTAGCAACTCAGTGGCTAAGTTGTGGCTGGGTTTTGAGCGTAGAGTTAAGGCTAGTCGATAGCGGGTGTCGTGAGTTTATGTGTGTAAGCGTCTGACTGCTTAATTTCTAGTAGAAACCTTGGGGGCAGCACGTAGGTAGGGTTTTGCCGAAGCTGGGTAAATTCTATGTCGTTCTATTTCTGCATTTATTATTCTGCTATTATCTGTGCTGCTATTATTTTGATATATCTATGTTGAAATAAATTTATAAGCTTCCGCAATAATTTTTATAATTAATAGTATCACCCTATTCACCTCCCCCCCCCCCCCTCTAGGGTGAAATCGATCCTACAAGTGGTATCAGAGCTAGGGATAGAAGTCAACTTTTGTTTTTTTTTAAATTCGATTTTTTTTCAAAAACCGATTTTTGTTTTAAAAACTTGAATTTTTAAAATGGCTTCTTTTAATACTGCTTTTGCTGAGGGTCAGTCCATAGTTAGACCAACAATGTTCAATGGTGAATATGCCTAGTGGAAAAATAGAATGAAACTTTTTCTAAAAACCATTGACGCTTGGAATATTGTTGAGACAGATTATAGAGCACCAACTATAATTGTAGATAATCGAGAAATAGACAAACTGATGGATCAATGGACAGAACTAGAAAATAAATTACAAAATTCTAATGCTAAATCTATGAATTCTACCATCTGTTCATTGGATTAATTTGCATTTAATTGTGTCTCACATTATCTAACTGCACAGGAAATATGGCACACACTCGAAGTGACTCATGAAGGAACATCTCAAGTCAAAGAATCTCGTCTTGCCATGCTGAGTAGCGAATACAAGAATTTCACAATGGCGCAGGAAGAAAATGTCAAAGAGATGTACGGACGGCTTTCCAATATCGTATACAAATCAAAAGCTCTCGAAAAATCATACACGGAATTGGAAATAGTCCGAAAAATCCTCAGAGTCCTTCCACGAAGATTTGAAGCAAAAGTGACTGCCATTCAAGAATCGAAAGATTTAAAACAAATGAAAGTTGAAGAACTCATCGGAAATCTCACCACTTACGAGCTAGAAATGAAATTCAAGAAAGAGCGTGAAGGAGGAGATACTCGATAGAAATCAATAGCTCTCAAAGGAACAACTGAAAATGACGATGATGACGATGATGATGGAGCAGCAGAGTTGGAAATGGTAATAAAGAAATTAAAAAGGTGGAACCATGGATATGGAAATCCAGCTCTAAATCAAAAATTAAAAAGCAGAATAATCAAAGTTTTAGATAACACAGAACAGCGAAAAATCATCTGTATAAGTGCAACTAACCCGGACACATCAAACCCAATTGTCCACAAAATCGACGCGACTTTGAAAAGAAATCAAAAAGGGGAAGTTTTGCAGCCACGTGGAATACAAGTGATGAAGATAATCAAAGTACTAGCAGCGAAAGTGAGAAAGAAGATATGTGCCATCAAGGTAATATACCTGATAGCGACGATGACAAGCCAAGCGAGGTATCAAAACTCACTCACTCACAACTACGTATATATTTTCACGAAGTAAATGGCTGTTTTGAATGACTTAGGGAGAAGTATGCCAAACTTGAATCACAAAAAGATACTTTGATAGATTTAAATGAACAACTTGACTAATTAGTTAAAACCTATCAAAGTAGGATCCCTAAGTGTGATAAGTGTCCAACATTCGAAGAAGAAACTAAAAAACAGAAATCAAAATTAAATCGCTTGAAAATGAAATTTTGATTTTGAAAGAGAGCGAAAATACTAGAAGAGAAAATTCTATTAAAAAGTGCACACAATTATTAAACGAAAATGAATCTCTCAAAATACAAGTCCAACAATTGTCAACGACTTTAGACAAATTTTCCAAAAGTGAAAAATTGTTGAATATGCTCTTAGGGAAACAAACTGTTAATACAGTCAGACAAGGACTTGGATATAATCAATCTGAACCTGTCAAAAGAAAAATTAATCAAGTCAATTCAATATGCACAATTTGTAGATAATTTGACATGATCAAAATAATTGTTGGTATAGACCCAAACACGTAAAAGCCATTCCAATTTGGGTTCCAAAAGGCACAAATATAAAAACTCTCAAAGTTAAACAAATCTGGATGCCAAAAGGAACATATATAAATAGTTTTGGGTCTCCACAAAATTATTTTTCAAAATATTTTGCCACTAACAATCATGGACCTATAAAAAAAAATAGGTCACAAAAATCTTTTATCGTGTAGGAGTGGTGGCAGGCTAAGGAACAACAACAGTGTTATCTGGATTCTGGTTGTTCCAGAGACACAACGGGCGAGAAAGCAAAGTTCCTTAGCCTAGTACAAAGGTGACAGAATCACAATGGGCAACAAAGAAAAATTATCGTAAAGGTAAAACAGGTAATGGTATATTTTGAATGATATATTAAATGTGATAATCTGCACCGTAGTCTGAATTAAATCGGCCAATAATGTGATGATGAAATAATGATGATTTTGACTTATTCAAAATTGTTGGCCAATTATATTCTTATGCCAAGAACACTATAAAAATCTGTAGAGTTTTTGAATTACTTCATATATATTAGTTTGGATTAATAATAGTGTTTTATTGGATGATAATACATTTGGTTATTTTACGGCTAACTCTATATTCATGGTTTTTGATTATTTACACGGTTTCAATTCAAATTCAAGAGAATGTCATTTAAAAAGCTATCAAAATTGATTTTTAAGATATTTTGATGCACACTTCGTGGTCTGGTCTATCAAATTCAATTAATGATAATTTTTGAGTGAAAGAAAAATTCAGATGCAGATTACACTGGTAATCTAGTTGATAGAAAAATTACTAGTGAAACGTGATTTATGTTGAGACATTTAGTAACCGTACCGTTTTTCAAAGAAAATATCTGCATATTTTTCATTTCAAATAATTTTCAAATAGCAGAAATTTTTCTCATAAAACCCTTCTAGAAAATCATTTTTGACCTTGTCTTCATATTGGTCATTTTTTGAAAAATTGATTTTATAATTATTTTTGAATTTGATTTTAAATAATAACATTGACTCCCTACTAATTATCAAAAAGATAACCAGTGATTGAAAAAGTGATGAGTGTTGATATTTATCATATATTATGACTCGAAACGGTATAATTAGTAAATTTCTTTAGAAATTTAAACAAGAGTTATAAAACTTTTTGTTGGTAAAAATTCCATAACCATCTTTATTTCTATCATATTTCTAACGTCCATCACTCATCAAAATTCAATATAGTTTGTTGATATGTGGTACTTTAAACAAGAATCATTCATTTTTCATTTTATATTTTTTTAATAATAATAATAAAAATAATAATAAAATCCAAAGTATTCACTCTCATTTAATAGTCCTCACGGTTATGCAAGAGTGAATTACTTGGAATTTTTGATTATGTGCTTTCATGCTCATTTAAAAGTCCTCACGGTTATGCATGTATGGAACGCATATCAAAATTGATTTATTAAATAAACAAGTTGATTCTAATCCCATTTAAAAGTCATCACGGTTATGCATGGCTAGAAGATACTTGAATTCATTTTTAAAAAATAAAATTGGAATACTACTAATCTCATTTAAAACTCCTAACGGTTATGCATGGTTGGTAGATATTCAAATTCCTGATATAAATATACCACAAATAGACACAACTGTATGGTTTTATATGATGATATCATTCCCATCATTCTAAAAGTGGAATATGCGCCTAACAGAGTAATTATGATTTTTGTTTGATTTTTTATTGAAATTTAATATTTATATTCGATTGAGTTTTAATGTTGTATTAATATCTATCACTTTATCTCTATATTTCTAACACTATTACTCTTTTGCTGATAACAAAAGAGGGAGATAAAAGTTAAGATTTTGTCAAATAAAATCAAAGGTCAAATATTTTCTATTTGCATCTAGGCTCATTTGCATATTTTTAATTGTATGCATATATGAAGGGGGAGCTTTGTGTAGAGAGGAAGCATTCAAATAGGGGGAGCAACTTGAATGATCAAATACATTTAATATATTCAAAATCTTAAATATATGTTTGTTATCATCAAAAACGGGGAGATTGTTGAATATGCAAGTATATGATTTTTGTTTGATGATAATAAACATATATATATATATATATTCATTTAAATGTATTTATTAATATACTATTTTATTTTCACAGATTAAAAAAACATTTGATGAATAAAATAAATAACACAGAATTTGAATTCAAATGGATATTTTATTCAAACAAATATTTATTACAATTTTTGAATAGTACAAATTTCAAGCTCTCACTATATATATACAATTTCAATTACAGTACAATTTTGATTACATCACGATTTACATTTACATTTGACCTCACTACATATCACTCATTACTCAACTCGTATTTTATCTTCAACTTCACTCCAAATTGAATCCAGTATCTGAGCAATCTGCAAAAATAAAAATTGACGCAGTAAAATTGAAAATAAAATATTTATGCAGTATAAAATAAAATATGATTTTGGAAATTTTATTTGCCTCAATTATTTGGGTTGTTCCTCATCATTTAAATTTGAATTCATCATACACGAACAGCTTGTGACATGCACAGTGTATCACTGTACATGCCACAAGGCCGTGCACACCGATATATACACTTGATAAATCTATAGGGACAGGTGAGCATAGGTCAAACCCAAAACACCGGGATCAACTCAAGTGCAATAAAAATAATGTCACAATATCAACACAAGGTCAAACTCGAGCTCCAAGCTTGATTCAACACAGGTGCAAATTAAAAAAGAAAAGAAACAAGAACTGCTAAAAATGATGACCCAACAAATGAACCAAATCAACAATGCTAGAACTAGACAGTCCATACAAGTCAACCAGGAAGCAAACGAAGTCAACATAATACAACAGTGGACAAACTCGAGTGAAACAGTGACACAGCCTCAACAATGAAAGGCCATGTTCAAAAAAACCGTACATGAACACTTGCAACAAAAGAAGGCCAAAGTACAGGCAAAATGAAAACAGGCTAAAGGAATCACAGTGCAATGAAGATTACAAGGAAATGCAACACATATATACATACAAAGATGTATGTATACATATAGTAGCTGAAACAAATGGCTCAAACTCAACTACAAAGAGCAAATATACAGCATACATATGGTTGCAGTTACAACCTAAGCATGCAAATACAATACAAACCAAACAAGGGCAAAACTGCAAACAAAGATAAACACAAGCTTCAGACTAATGTACACATGAATGCCATCATATATACAAAATCAAATGCAAGCCAACATCAAAGACACAGTAGAATGGAAGTGTACAAACAGTGGTTAATGCAGCTACAACACATCAAATGAAACAATTGGAAACAGTATATATGTCGAAGTCATGAAACAGCAGTCTCAGTGGTGAATCATGAAATCAAGTAAATCGGTAAATGATACAGTGGTGACAAGTTCGAACAAATGCATAACCACAATACAGTGAACTACAGAAATCCAGGAACAAAACTGACCTGATACAAACCAACTAGAAATGAAGACCGTGTGCCAAAAGGTCAGAAACAATGCAAGTGCAGAGTCAAGTAGTACAAGACCGAACCAAACATATAGAACAATGGATAGTGCAGTGCAGACATGATGAAGTCAGTGCCAACAGTACAATGTGGATGTCGAATGGCCAAGCAAGTACACACGCTAAACCAACAAGAGGCCAGAAGGACTAATATGGCAACACAACAATGCAACTGTATAGAGTATAAGTTAAAAACTGCAACAAAATGTCAAGATATATGACCAAAGATAATAGGAGTTTTACAGTTCAAATCAAACTGTGCCATAGTCACAGATACCCAATAAACAAAGTCAAAGCCAATACCAAAAGCAAAGTCATAAATTCACACAGAAGAATAAAAGTGGTCGAATTCAACCACAATCAGAACCAAGGAATGTCATAAATCCAAGTAGAAATTTATCAAAACAAACTACAGCTACAATATGTATACATATAGTCAGTGCCGAAGTCATAAAGAAAATGGTCAACATCAAGCAACAGTATCAACTGGCCGATGTCAACAGAGTATCGAACAAGTTCGTATTTTCACAAAATCAAGTGACCGAAGTCAAATGCAAATCAAGCCGTGGTGGCCACGAAATCAAACAAGCCGTGACAGCCAATAAATGAAACCATGTCAACCAAGCGAAATATATACAAATTAGAACAAGTCAGTAATCATCTCAAGCATCCAAACGAGGATCAATGGCCAACGCAAATCAATTGACGAAATCAAACAACTATCAGACGATTGAGAAAATAGGGATTCGAACCCTATATAAACATTATCATCATCGGCTTTCAAATCATCGAGTTCAAGTACGCAAAATCAAAAGAAGTGAAAGCAAAAATTACATATCGGAGCAAGGTCGAACTCGATCCTCGAAGGAGCCGTGAGTCAAGTGAAGAGACGATCGATCGATAGAGAAAGAGAGCGAAATACCAATTCGATCAATCAATTTAAAGCCGGCATTTCAAAGCCCTAATTTTAAATCAAAGAGGAACGAACGAGAAAGCCACCATTTTTCACAAGGGAACCACACCAATAAAGAAATAAATAAAAAAGGGGCCGACCATTATTGTTAACAATTATATCTGGGCTTAATTTCTCAAATAGGGTTTTGATTGTTTTAAATTTGTTTTAAATTTAAATTCTTCAGTAAAACCGTTGTAAATTCTAGACGTGTGACTAGGGGACAAACTACGTGGCGTAGTTTGAGAATTCGTAACTCAGTGGCTAAGTTGTGCTAGGGTTTTGAGCGTAGAGTTAAGGCTAGTCGATAGCGGGTGTAGCGAGTTTACGTGTGTAAGCGTCTGACTGCTTAATTTCTAGTAGAAACCTTGGGGCAGCATGTAGGCAGGGTTTTGCCGAAGCTGGGTAAATTCTGTGTCATTCTATTTCTATGTTTATTATTCTGCTATTATCTGTGCTGCTATTATTTGATGTATCTGTGTTGAAATAATTTTATAAGCTTCCGCAATAATTTTTATAATTATTAGTATCACCCTATTCACCCTCCCTCTAGGGTGAAATCGATCCTACAGAAAAATCCATCAAGTTTTGCAGGTTCTATGTGAAACATGCTCATAAAAACAATGAATGCAGACATTTACGTAATATAGCTAAGGAGTTGGTTTGCAAAAAGAAGTTGCAGCAATTTATGAAATTCCCACAAGATGGTGGGTAAGGAAATTCTAACACCCTCTGGGTCGTCTTCCCAACAGGAGTAAGCCGGGCCTAGTGGGGAAGAGCCTAGGTAGGATAAAAAAAAGTTTGGTGATAAATACAACAATTGGCGGACCATATCCAACTAAAAGAGCTGGAACGAGATTGATTAATACGTTGATGCTTTAAAACATGAAGAGAATGAAAGCTGCTTTGCCATAGAAGATGGAGCAGATATTGTTTTTCAGAACAGAGATGCTGATAGGGTGGATGCCTAACAATTGACCCACTTATGATTACGGCCATGATTGGCCCTACAGTTGTACGGAAAGTGCTAGATGACTATGAGTATTCAGTCAATATCCTATTTAAGAAATCCTACGACTAGATGCTTTTAAAGGAAAAAGATTCATGGAAATCATGGATCAAAGGATTTAACGGGATGACTATGGAGCTAGTAGGATATGTCGAACTACCGATGGTGCTTAGTGAGGGCGAGTGCAATTAAGTGTGGGTCATGCCGTTTATGATATTGGATATTTACTATCTCTATAATGCATTTTCAGGATAGCTAGCCCTGGTAGAATTCAGGGCAACTATAGCTTCCAAATGTTTGATGATGAAATTTTCTACAGAGAATGGTGTGGGAATAGTCCAGGGAGATCAAAAGCCTGACCATGAGTGTTACATAGCCGAGTTGAAAGAGGCGAGGCGATAGAGAAAGGAGAGAGTGTAGAGGGGATCTTCTACATCAAGGCTTCGGATGCACAGCAACCACTACCTAAGCCCTATCTCGAGAAGCATAGTCGGTTCCATAAGAAAATGGATCCATGAAAAGAGCCACCGAATGGAAGAGCAGCTTCAGTCGAGTTGAAAGTCGACGTCCCTATCAGTCACGATGGTTCGACATGGATCCTGAAAATCGAATCGCGGGTTGATCTGGATGACGGAGTTGATTGGTTTTCTCTGGGCAAACCTGGTGTTTTCGCCAGGATGCACTCTGACATGTGTGGGATATCGTCGGAGATAGCAAGCCTTGCATTGAATATAATCCTAAATTCGTTCCTGCAAAACAGAAGAGTCGTAGCCTGGGTCTGGAGTGATTCGCTGCACTCAAAGAAGAAGTGGATAAACCAATGGCCTCATCCATGATACCTTATACCCGAAAAGGGTATCCAATCTGGTCTTGGTGAAAGCTAAAGGGAAGTGGAGGACATGCATTCACCATTCTAACTTGAATAAGCATGCTCGAAGGACAGCTTCCAGCTCCTGAGGATAGATCAACTAGTAGACTCGACCACCGGACATGAATTGCTTTCGTTCATGGATGCATACTCTGGATATAATCATATTACAATGCATGTCTCGGACCAAGAACACACCAACTTTATAACCGACTTGGGATTGTATTGCAATCTTATCATGCCCTTTGAATTAAAGAATGTTGGAATAGCCGACTAGAAGCTGGCAAACAAGATTTCAACAATTAGATTGGACGTTCGATAGAAGTCTATGTGGATGACATGCTCATGTAGTCACGACATTCGGGAAACCACATTAACAATTTGGCAGAGATGTTCGGCATTCTCCAAAAATATGATATGAAGCTCAACCTTTTAAAATGCTTATTGGTAGTGCGTCAGGGAAATCTTGGACTTCATTGTGAACTCCCACTGGATTGAAGCCAATCTGGAAAAGGTCGATGCATTGAGAAACATCAAAGCCCTGAAGATGATTAAGGAGGTCCACAGTTTAAATGGTAAGGTCATCGCCCTAAGTCAATTGATCACCAGAGCAAATGACAAGTGCTTCCCATTCTTTGATGTGATTAATAAGAAAAAGGAATTTCACTTAGATGTAGGAGTGTAAAGATGCATTTCAGGCTCAGGCAGATCACTTAGATAGGCCCCCATTATTTCAAAACTGGTGGATAATTAGGAATTGTTTATATATCTGGCAACTTCAATGCATGTCTTGAGTGTCACGCATGTATGTGAGGAATCCTGTATCTGATGACTGTTTTACTACATTAGCAAGCGATTGATAAGGATAGAAAGAAATTACCTAAGGTTGGAAAAGCTTGCATACTGCCTATTGTTTGCCTCAAGGAAGCTCTGCCCTTATTTTTAGGCTCATCCGATCAAAGTTTTCACCGACTAGCTTTTGCGACAAGTCTTTTGTTGACCTGAGACTTCTGGAAGTCTGATGAAATGGAACTTTGAATTGAGCCAATACGATATAACCTATCACCCTTGGAGTGCTTTCTAGGGTCAAGCTTTAGCGGACTTCATACCTGCATACACTAGGCAAGATGATACTCTGAAGAATAGTGGTGAGTGGAATGCTACATGGAAGATGTACATAGATGGTGCATTGAATGAACGTTGTTTCGGAGCTGGAGTTGTAATTGTTACTCATGAGGAATGTTTGATTTGTTAAACCTTGAGACTCGATTTTCCTGCAAAAAACAATAAAGCGGAGTACGAAGCATTGATTGTAGGACCCAAAATTGCCAAGGAACTGGGTGTTAAAACTTTAAATATCTTTTGTGATTCCCAACTGGTGGTGTGTCAAGTCGGGAAGGATTTTAGGCAAAAGGAGCGAGGCTAGCTCCTTATTTAAACCGCGCCAATGAGCAGCTTAAAGATATTTAATATTACACAATAATGCATATTCCCAGAGAGGAAAGTACGAAGGCAGTCTCGCTGGCTAAGCTAGTCAGTTCTGGAGATGCGTAGTTCATGGGCCTGGTTACGGTGGAAGTGTTGTCGGCTCCGAGCATCGACCATATGGATGTCAGATAAAATGTGAAAAGGAGTCATGGATGACTCCAATAAAGACCTATTTATAGAGCGGAATCCTTCCAGATAGAAAGAACAAGCGATGGAAGCTCCATCACCAAGTTTTGAGATATATCTTTTAGTAAGGAGCACTTTACAGGAAAAGATTCTTAGTCCTAATGTTACATTGTATTGTCAAAGATGAGGCCAAGTCCGAATTTTTTTTTATGAAGGGGCCCGTGGCAACCATACTAAGAGCTAACTCTGGTGAAGAAGATTCTCCACTATGGGTAATTCTGACCAACTATCAACTAAGATGCAACTGATTACACCAGAAAGTGTGACAAGTGCCAGAGATTCGTTAAGATTCCAATATCCCCACCAATGGAGATTGCTCAAATGGTTAATCCCTGGCCGATTGTAGTTTAGGGAATCGATATTATCTTGTTGCCGGTATCTAAGGGGTGGTGTAAAGTACGCCATCGTCGTCGTTGATTACTTCACTAGATGGGCTGAGCAGAGCCATTAGCCACAATTACGACAAAGAAATTAATCAACTCCATGGTTCGAAATATCATCTGTTGTTTTGGAGTTCCACAAGTAATTGTTACCAATAACGAGACCTAATTCGAACCAAGTTTGAAGATTTCTGCTACAAACATTACATAGAAAAGAGATCTTCTGTAATGGCGCACCTCTAGCAAAATGGAAAAGTTGAAGTTGCGAACTACATTATCAAGAAGAAACGATTGGAAAAGGCTAAGGACAAGTGGGTCAATGAACTTCTATCAGTCTTTGGGCTTATAGGACGACCCACAAGTCAATAACTGGTCATTCTCCATTTGTCTTAGACTACGGATTGGAGGCTATGATGCTAAGTGAACTGGAAGTACCTTCTCATCGAGTAACTCACTATAATCCATGAATGAATGGGCAACCCCTACTGAAGTCTCTCGATATGCTCGACGAGAGGCATGATAAAGATGACTTAAGAGCTACTGCACACCGAAGCCGAGTCACTCGATATTACAACGCCAAGGTCAGGAATCAAACCTTTGGAATTGGTGATCTAAAAGAATCTTCCTATACCCTCAGAAATTAGGCCCGAGTTGGGAAGATCCATACGCAATCGATCAAAGGCATGGAGATGGAAATTTCAAGCTAGCAACAGAGGACATGATCTCTCTCCTGTGGGCATGTAATAGCGAACACTTGCAATGCTATTTCACTTATGAATAAATTTATAAATAATTAAAGCCATGCAATGAGACAGAACTTGGTATGAAGATGCCTAGAGATAGGCGCCAACCAAACTTCTACAGTCCATGATCAGACTCATATGGTTCAACTGCTCTCGTCATCTAGAAATAGATGCCCGCTAACTCTTGTCCTTGATGTGGGGGTAGGAGTACAAACAAAAAAGGACATGATTTGACCATCCATTTGCTAATTCTTGACCTTAATGTGGGGACAGGAGTATAAACCAAATATGACATGACTTGACCATCCATCAGCTAACTCTTGTCCTTAGCGTGGGGACAGGAGTATAAACTAAAATGGACCTAACCTGACCATCCATCTGCTAACTGTTATCCTTGAAGCAGGGGCATGAGTATAAATCAAAAAGGACGTGACTTGACCGTCCATACACTAACTATTGCCCTTTAAGAGGAGGCAGGAATATAAACATTCAAAGACTGAAAGAGACTGTTCCCCTCTATATCTCATGCCTAGAATACGGCAGAGCACTAACATCTTGCCAGGAGTAGGCGAGACAGGATGTAAGATGGGGTCTTAACTATAAACTTTGATCGATGCTCGGAGTTAGGCGCGATCGAAAGTAAACATCCTGCATAAGCATGTCTAAACTATAGCCTTAAGTAGTTAGCTCAAATCACTGCCTAGAGTTTGGTGTGATCAAAGATCATTATCCTGAAAAAGGAAAGTTGAGATGTTATCTTAAGCGGTTAACCTTAACCAACACCTGGAGTTAGGCATGGTTTAAAATAAGAACATGCGAACATTACCCAAAGTGGGCAAGGTAAAAGGTCTACACCTGGAGGTAGGTGAGATCACATCCGAACCTTGATCGATGCCCATAAGCAGATGAGATCTCATTTAAATTTCCTTCAAAAGGAATGCTTAAATCACCTTTCCAGGTGATCAAAGTTTGATCGGATTCCATAATTTGATATGGTTACATACTAATGCCTAGAGATTGGCACACGATTGCTTTGTTTCACAAGAATGACGAAAGGCCAACAAATCACAGAACGTGCTAATGACTTAGTCCGATAATAATCATGAAAATAAATTGATGGTGAGTACATCGAATGTATAACGCATTTCTCAAATACTTAAGCAAATTTCCACCAGGCTTGGGAAAAACGAAAGTCTATATCATTCACAGTCAAAATAAGACTTAGAAGAAAATGTACAAGTGCTATTGACATTGAAACCGAAAAGCAAAAGAGAAGGCCAAATCCATAAAACACCAGCCAGAAAGCATAGGCAAAAGTGAAGAGAAAGGTTGAAGAGTTCGGTTATATCACCAAAGATCCTGATTTTTTAGGCATGAAAAGTGAGGACTGTTCTAAGCCCTAGATTGGTAATAAGTCTAGCAATTTAAATAAAAAAAGAATAATGAAATACGAAGATGGCCTACCTATGCTTACATAAGCATGTTTATATGATTGAAATCTAATAAGAATATGCATGTATGTACATTTGCGTATATGTAAATATATTCAACGTCCAACGGCTGGAATTGGAAGAAAACTGATCCAAACCTAAAAAAACAAGAAAAGGAACAAGTTCAAAATAATTGATCTCAGATGATAGATCGTGAAAGCATATTCCTATCATATAATGCCAGATGTTATAAAAACATCGTGACGAATAGCAACAGAAATGATCAATAGGAAGGATAAAGACCATTCCAAACATAATGTGGAGTTCTTCATAGCAATCTTGATATGTCTTGATTCAAAGCACATCATGTTTGAAATAACATGTACTTCGGAGGGCAAGTGTTACCATCCTTTTGATCAGGCAGTATATAAACGAACTTGATGAGTCAAACACGTAAGCTATCAAGATAGGAAGCCCAGAGTGATAACCATAGAGTCAAAAAACTAAGTACAATCAAAATGGTTAGAAGAAAGCACAAACCATCCTAAGAATGCACATTTCAAAATCCAACAAAGCATTGGATCAGTACCAATCCAACCACTTGTATCGGTACCGATCCACAACACTTCACCTGTTTTACCTTAAAATTCCCATGCTCATAAGCCATAATGCCAGTAACCCTTTTCCTGATTCAAAATATCAACCACAATACAAATATAAAGCTGCCTCAAGGAATAAGGAACCAAATCCATTAAAGCGGTGATTTGGTACAGATCCATGAAAATTCCTCCATATTGGCCCAACTTCCTCTTACTTGCAAGTGATAATGCTAACAGCTTATTTCAAGTTCCATTTCTATTCCTATGCAGTTCTTTATCGATCTCCTTAAGCACATAAACCAATAACTCCATTCTTCCACCGATCCATTATTTGGACTCAGAAACAGGCTAATAATGATGCAAACAATTTTGGAATCACAAAGCTAACCACGAACCTAGCCAGACAAGAAGTTCAAAGCCATCCATATGAAGAACATATGGATCGGTACCGATCCACGATTGTCAATGATACGTCCACCTAATTTCCTAGACAAGAGGTCTATGGCATGGAAATCTATGTGAAGATTAGGGACGTGAGAGTTTAGACTTCCTACAACTATAAATAGGAGGGTAGGGCTCATTTTTAAGGACATTTTTGGCTCTCTTACTTTCTATCCCTTATTTCTTGTAATCACCCATGGATTTATACCAATTTGTGAGAACTTGTAGTTGCAAGTCAGTAATAGAAGCAACAAAATCACTAAGTGAATGTAGGCCAAGATTAGAACCACTATAAAATGATATGCATTCTTTTCTTGCTCTTATTCTCTACACAATCTCTTGGGTGCTTGTGCCATTTTTGGTTCAAACAGACGTGTTCAAGCTCTCCGTATTTACATGCTCCACCTGCAACTAGACTCCTCCTATACAGATACATGCAAATAAAAAATCCTAAATTCTAAAGAAAAATGGATGTAAAAATAATTGCAAGACTAAAACAATTGTTGAACCAACTCTTGAATATTAGTAAGGTTATTCTTCTACCACCAAAATCTTAACATCTCTCCCCCTTTTGTTATCATCAAAATAATAATAAAAAATTTGATATGGTGATGAACTTTGAATGAAACTATAAATCATATAGAGAAAAGTATATACTTAAATTTTCAATCAACTAAACAAAAATCATAAGATTTTATTAATCAGATACAAATTTTACTTTAGAGTAATAAATGGTTAATGGTTTAGGAGAATTTTATGTATAGTGGCAGTAGAGTGGTATTTTAATAAAGAAATTTTTTTGGAAATTATTGTTTGGAAAATTATACAAAAAATGTTAAACACTTTCTAACCATGCATAACCATTATGACTTTTAGAGGTTAATAGTTACTTAAAAAAATATCCAGTGTTTTCTAGCCATGGATAACCGTTAGGACTTTTAAATAAGGTTAGAAATTACTTGAGTATTTATCCCTCGCTTTTATAAGTGTTTCATCCATGCATAACCGTGAGGACTTTTAAATGAGAATGGAAGTACGTATCCAAAGATTAAAGTTATTTCCTTACGCATAATCGTAAGGACTTTTAAATGAGAGTGAATACTTGGGGATATAATTATATAAATTAAACAAAAATATAATGTCTTGTTTTTTCAAAATACCAACTTCTGCATACCATTGTAAATTTTGGTGTATGGATCGCAAGATGGATGATAGTGACAGAAAACATTATGAAATTTGTACTCATTTTGAAAATATTATAAAACTTGTTTAATTTTCAAGAATTTTTTTAACATGTACTTCCTCTAATTATGAAGTATAATGTAGTCACCACCCATCACATTATCAATCGCTATTAATAATTTTTGATAAATTTCAAAAGGTTAAAGCAATTAACATCCATCTTTTACAAAGTAAATTCCTTATTAAATTTAACAAGAGTAATTTTATTAAAGAAAATCAGGGTAAAAGTTTGAGTTATTTGCGAAATTTTTAAATCCAAATGAATTGGTGAAAATATATTTTTTGCAAGGGGTTTTGAGAAAATGTATGCTAATTTTAAAATTAGTTGAAATGTAAATATGATGAAGTGATGTTAGATACCACTTATAATCTAGTTGCCCAAGGTGACATACAATGGTATATTATTAAACAAATCTACTGCATACTCCACAATATCACTCGCATTAGTTCAAAAAATTTGAAAAATTCTAGCCATTAACATCCAAGGAAAAGTCATTTGTATCGAGCAAAGGAACACATAGTTAAAAATTCTCTGGCCGGTAATTTGTTAATTACATTAAAGGCAATAAAGTTAATCGTTGTACATAAGTAATTGAACATTCTTGTTTTATAAATTCAATACATTTGAAACCACTATTTGAAAACTTTAATTACGTAAATTGATTTAGCACAAAAGTTGAAAATTTTAGATATACAATATTGCTAATCAACAAAATTAGTCTCAGTCAAAAACAACAAATCAATCAAATGTTATATCTAAAATACTACAACCATGGGCATGAATCAGAAATGCTTTTCAAGTGATGTGCTGGCATTGCGATTTTTCAAGATTTTACAGAATGAATCAGCAAAAACTCAAAACAATAGTTGCGGTTATGATTGAATTACTATAGCTATGTTAAGAAGTTCAATAAGTTCAAGAAGCCCTCAAAACATTAGTTAGCTTTTCAGAATTTCAAAATTAGAAGTAAATATATTCAAGTTATGATCGAATTATTATAGCTGTGTTAAGAAGTCATAAAACCGTTTTCAAATAATATACTGAATGTTTGCAGTTTTTCGATGGTTTAAGTGTAAACTATGTAAAAACACAAAACATAACATTTATAGAATTTTCTATGTGTTTCCCGAAAAATCTTGAATTTTGCAAATTGGAGTTAGGGAGATGAAGATATGGTAATTTTACTACACCGGTGTCAACAAAAACAGAATTAACTATAAGAAAAGAAAATAGGGTTTAGATATGATGCCTTTACTTACTTTCGATGTCTTGTTCTTGTTCATCATTTTATTATAGATCTCCACCTCATTTTTCTAGGCTAAGAAACGTTGGAATTATCGCTCTTTAAGGATATATAGAACAACTCAAAGTCTACCTCTATCGTAGTTGTTCCTTAACCCGTTTTTGTACCTAAATGTTAGAAGAAGCGAGTGGCCTTACAAAGGATGTCTGACCACTCTTATTTCATTTGTAACCTTTACTACCCAAATTTATTTATATAGAAAACTTTAGTACTTATGATTATACTCTTTGGAAACTAAACATATTTAAATTTAAGAAAATTTACATTTGTACCTTTTGGAACCCACATTTGTTTAATAGTTTTGTTTATGTTCTTATTTCAACAATTATTATAGCAATGTAATATATTACCACACTTTATACATTTGGATATCATACTACTCCGTGGTGACGTTACTAGTCATTTTTTAATCTATTAACGCCTTTTCAAATCCAAGTCCCTTTTTGTAGTTTGAAAAGAGTTGATTTCCTGATAACATATTAAACGACTTTTCTCCAGTGGAAATTTTTTGAAGAGTTAACTTTAGACAATTGACTTTGGATTTTAAAATTTTATTTTCATTTATTAACTTCAAACAACGACTAATAACATTTTATCTCTCTTCAACATGGTTTCTTTTGTTAACCATATTCCCATTTTCGAGCTCTTTTATTTTGGTCTCAATTTCAACAATCTCAGTTTTAAAAAAAGTTTGCATTTTTCAAATTCAAGTATTTCTAAATCCTTGATATTTTTGATTACTTTTTCAAATTCACGATTTATTCCAGTAATTTCAATTTTGCTACTTTTCAAAATTATGTTTTGGTTTTCAAGGGTTTTGAAATTTTCTTTGACCTTGTTTAATTTCCTTTCAAAATTCTCACATTTAAAATGTTTGAACATCTTGAAACTTTCTAACTCCCTTTGAAAAATTTTGTTTTTGCAAATCAACTCGGTTTCATTTTTTTCCAAAATCATAATTTCCTACTCTAGCTTTTGAAAATTTTCATAAAAATGAGCAAATTCTTTTTTGTAATTCAAACGGTTTTTCCAATTCATCATTTTTCTAATGCAGTTTAGATTTTTCACTTTTCAACTTGTTATTTTTAGTTCAAGATTATCAATAGTTTTAGTTAATTTTTGGAATAAGAAAACTAAGTCTTTAAATGAAAAATTACTTATCTTATCATCTGTTGCTCCTTCACACTATTATCTTCACTATCATCGTCCAAATTGTCTTTTATAAATCCCATCAAGAAAAAATCTTTAATCAAGTCGGTTTTGGGGGATTTCTCGTTGTTGTTGCCTTTCTGTTTTATATTGCATCGAGAGTCTTCCAGATTTGCTTTGCAGTTAAATAATGAGAGATATGGTTAAATTCATTTTTATTAATTAAAGAGTAGAGAATATTCATGGCATAAGCGTTAATTGAAATGTTTTTCGTATCTACTATATCACACATATTTTCAAAAATATCCCAACATTCAAATTAACATATTTTAAATAAAGTTTCATTTTCGATTTTCAATTTAAAAAATATATTCCATCAAAAATAGGTAGACTAACACTCGACCGACTCTCGCTAAATCTACAAATAGGGTCAAATATTTTTGATAGCAGTCTTCTTTGATACCACTTGCAGAATCGACTTAACCCTAGAGGAGGGTGAATAAGGTTTATGATAACTTCACAAAATAATATAAATTGCAGCACAGATAATAACAAAGGTAATGCGGAAATAAAAGTAGGAGATAAATTTACCCAGCTTTGACAATACTTGCCTACTGCTTCCCCCAAGATTTCTACTAAGATTAAATAATCAACCGCTTACAACCATGTGAACTTGCGACTGTCGCTTACCTGATTGTTCTAAACCTAAGCTTAAAAAATTGCCTCAATTCTATCTTCGAGCTGAGAATTTCCCGAACTATGCCCTGTAGTTGGATCCTAATTACAATATAGAGTTTTAGAAGGTTAAAAGGAAAACACAATAATTAAAATAAAGAAACCATAAGTTGATAATATATAAAACTTTAATCACAAAATTAAAAACGGTCCAACGAAATAAGAGAGTGCGGTGTCTTTATTTTCCAAGCCTCATTGTTTCAAATTCGCTCTTCTTCCCCCTTTTGATATTAAGGTTTCTCAATTTGAAGCCTCCGATTTTCAATCAATTGAAGAAATTTAGCATGCGTCCCTTTGTCGATTAATAGCTTCATTCGTGCGATGATATACTCCCTTGGTTGCTTCAATTGTCAAGTGCTACTTCGATTAATGATTTGGTACGATTTTCCCTTTTCGATGTTTTTCATATTGAACTCGACTTGATAGAAAAAGCAAATGATGAATTGGTTTATATATGAAATGATTTGAGAAAAAATCTTCCTTGATACTTCATATATTTTTCTGGATTTCGGTTTTGAATATTTCAACTTTGAATTGATCGGCTGTTGATTTTCTAATCGATGGTTCTGACTAGTTCATCTTTTATATATTTTTTCTTATTTCAGCTGAATATTTCAACATGCATTTTTTTTCTCCTCATTGTTGCCGACCATTTTGTGCGTACATCCAATCATGTCTGACTTTAAAATTTCTTGTGCATATTTTTTGATGAACCAAGTTTGAAGTCGGTTTCATTTGCATATTTTCTGATCGATGTGCATCATGTTGCATCTACACATGTATTTGCATTTACCTTGTATCTGTTCGACCTACTATTATCAATATATGTATATGTGTGTGAATTGATGCACTTGAAGCTTATTGCACTTGCAAATAAGCTACTGGTTTGGCCTGATCTTGACTTGTGTGTGTGTGTTTGTTGTGCATTACATCGCTATTGTACATGTATGTGTTGCACCTGCTTGTTGTTGCACTTGCGTTGTTGTTCTCTGATTCACCGTGTGAGCTGCTTTTGTGTGTGCGCGCACCATGTTGTAGCTTGTTGAGTAGTTTGTGTACTATGTTATAGCTTGTAGGCTGGTTCGAATTCTAACTTGTGCACCACGTAGAGCCGCTTGTGCTTTCCCTTGTTGGTGCATGTCTTTCTGCCTTAGCTCGATTGTTGTATTTGTTACTGCCCGTTTTTCATGTTTCTCCTCTAAGCACAATGTTGAACTTTCGAGTTTGACCTGGTTGCATCTTTGTGTGCTTGACCTTGTGCATACTTTGCTTTGCTCCATGTTCGCAACTGGTTTGTGCACTTGGTTTTGTATTCTACCTTCCCATATAGGTACTTCTTTTCGCATGTACTGACATGTTTCTCTTTTGTTGTTATGTTTCACTTGAGCCCTTTTGTTGCTGCACCTAACGTGGTTGGTGCCTGAAATTGAGCTTCTTCTTTTGTTGGTGCAAATGTGCTTTGTGTATGTGCTCGGCCTTGTGACATGTACAGTGATACACTGTGCATGTCGTAGGTTGCTAGTGCATATTACTGATATTTTTATACCTATTTCAAAATATGAAAAGAACAAAATCAATAAACCGAGGTAATGTTGAATTCAAATTTATTCATCTTTTTACCTTTTTAATTTGTTTCATTTTCCCTTTGCCGCGTTGTTATTTGACAGGCAAACATATGAATGGAGAAAAATGTTTTGGAGCTAGAAGATAACCATTGTATTCGAGTAGAAATTATAGTGAAAAAAAATGTATTTGAAACAATGTTGTGTATGAGAAAGTGAAAAAATGTATTGTATACAAAAATTGTATTTAAAATATTGTGGAATCTCTTTTTGTAATCATGTGAATTGAAATTGTATTGAAATAAAATATTTGTTGAAACAAAATTGTATTTGCTTATTTCGATCTGTGATTATTATAACAAACACACATGCACGCACATACGTGTGTATGCGCGCATGTGAGCTCGCGCGTGTGTATGTTTATTATCATCAAACGAAAATAATAAATTATTATATTCTACGGTGTTTTGTTCAAGGCAGTAACTATAGCGGTTTTCTAATTATACTGGCCATGGTACCGAATGCCTCTTCTCCCAAATTCTTAGGTTTACACTAGGTAGTATATGTCCCAAGTAGGCAATGGTATTAATATATCTCTGTCACATTTAACAGTTTTTTTTTTGAAATAACGGGTATGTAGCGCATTGCTACACAGCTGATTCGATAAATTATATTATAGCAAATAGGGTTCATGGCCGACCAATAAGCCTGATCAGTAGCCAGTAGGAGTAATCATCTATAGAACAAAACCCAAAAAGGACCATTGTAGCGAGTTATATATACAGTAATAGAAATAGAGTTGTAGTAAAAACAGACAAAGTGAGGGTCTAGCTAATCACGGCCTGGATTGAAGGCCCTGAGAATGCAACAAAAGGATCCACCAAGTGGAGCAAAAGGAACTTCGAACATTAGCAGTCAATCTGAAGTGTCGCCATTGTTGGGAGGAAGGCGCCAGGTGAAGGGACACCTATGCACCGAGCCTGTCCAATGATTAAAAAAATATGATATTTTGTTACAAATACCAACAACGCTGTTTTTAGGTTTATTGAAGACAAAAGCATTTCTTTCTTTCTAGATGCACCAGTTAAAGATGCCAATGAAAGAGTCAAGGGTTTCATTCGGGTTGTTGGATTGCCAATGATCAAAGAACGAGTGTGTGGTCGAAATGAAGCCAATAAGGTTGGCACTGGTCGAGGCAAAGATGTAGTAAGAGAAGTCACATTCGAAAAAAAGGTGAGTAATGGATTCATCTTACATGGAGCACAAGACACAACGAGGGTCAATCTGGGTGTTCCATCGTTTGTGCCTATCCTTAGTGTTGATACGGCCGTGGATAAGACATCATTGGAAGAAAAGGATGCGGGGAGGTAGTCTGCATTTCCAAAGTCGTGCAAAAGAGAATGACCTACTAGGATGATTGAGGTATGAATAACAAGCAGCAACCGAAAAGGCTTTCATTGGATTTAGAGCCTAGGCATAGAGATCAGGGGAATTAGTGAGTTGAGTGGAGAAGAGTATGTTAGAGGCTGAGTTAAGGTCGGACAATGTGTTAAGGTCAAAGAGAGTAGGAGGGCAGATGCTGGATAGGCCGAGTGTGGAAAGATCAGCAACCGATCTAAATGGATGGGAGATATGGGGAAATAGATGAGTGAGGGAGTGCGCAAGGGGGAGCTGGTCATGCCAGATATCGAGCCAGAAAAGGCAATTATGGCCATTGCCAATGGATACATGGAATAGAGATTTGACTCGGGGAATGAGTTTTGTAATGCCTTCCCAAAATGGAGAAGTTGAAAGGCGCGGAGTAGTATGGAGAACCAAATATGGGTTGGAGTAGTAATGATATTGCAAGATCCAATCCTTCCAGATGAACTGCCCAGGAGTGATGATACGCCATAGCCATTTAGATAACAGAGCGTGGTTGAAGGAGCGAAGATTAACTAGCCCTAGTCCATCGTGGTCCACGTGTAGGCAGATTGACTTCCAATTGATTAAGCATTTTCCTTTAGAACCATTCTAGAGGAAAGCACGCCTATAAGAATCAATTTTATTAATAACCCATTTCGTTAATACATGAAATGACATCCAGTATGTGGTAAGGGCGGATAGCACCGATTTGATGAGGATTAGACGGCCAGCGGTAGATAGGAAGTTTGCTTTCCATAATGATAGGCGAGATTCAATCTTGGAGGTAAGCGGGTACCAGTCTTGTCGGGCAAGTTTGGTAGGCTGGAGAGGGATTCCAAGGTAGGTAATGGAAAAATGATCAAGCCTATAGTTGAGTAGAGATGCAGCATAGTGGCCGAGATGATAAGCACCACCGAGCATGATCACAGAACTCATATAGAAGTTGATGGAGAGGCTAGAGGTGAGTTTGAAACTATATAAGAGGACTTTGAGGCAATGGAGGTGATCTGGATTAGGGGAGATGAGTGATATGGTGTCATCAACAAATTGCAAGTTGGAGACAGACGGTTCAGAATTGGGTAGGTTGATGCCGGCAAGGAGGTCATTGGATTTGGCGAGTTAAACCATGCGATTGAAGACATCTGAGATGAGCACAAAAAGGAGTGGAGAGAGGGGATTGCCTTGTCTAAGACCTCTGGCAGATTTAATATGTCCGCCTACAGTACCATTAATAGAGATTGCTGAAAGACTTGTATCTAGAATACATTTTATCCAATTGCACCAAGTATCTAAAAAGCCTCTAGGTTTCATAAGTTCAATCAAGAAATAGCAGTTGACATAATCGAAAGCTTTGGAGAAGTCTAGTTTGAAGAGGGCCCCTGGGGTGGAGGAGTGGTGACAGAGTGAGATAACCTCTTGGGTGGCAGCATTACAGTCTAGGATATTTCAGCCCGGAATGAACACCGACTGTTCAATATCGACCAGAGCACCAATAACATGTTGAAGACGCTTAGCAAGGAGTTTGGTGATAATTTTGAAGGTTGTGTTGAGTAGACTGATTGGGCGAAATGAAGGAAGGGTGGTGGAGCCCGGGGATTTTGGTATGAGGATGATGTTGGCATAGTTTAGCCTAGCGATCAGGGTGGGGTTAGATTGAAATTCCAAACACATATCAATAATATTAGATTTGACTGTTGCCCAAAAGTGTTTGAAGAAAGAGGTCCAAAGCCATCTGGACCAGGGAATTTATCCTCGGCCATATCGTTCACAGCCGACCAGATTTCATCCTTAGTAAAAGGGGAATCGACAGGGATAGGATCAGGGTTGGGATAGAGGAGATTCCAGTCAATATTGGGAAGCCGGGGAGAAGATTTTCCAAGGAGGTTGCAATAGTATTCTGTGAAAAGACTAAGGATATCAGATTGGTTGGTGAAGATTGAATTATTGTGGATGATTTCCGCGATGAAAGACGATCTGCGGCGGCTATTGGCGATACGATGGAAATAGGTCGTATTCTTGTCCCCGTCCTCAATCCATTTGGATTTTGACTGTTGCTTCCAACCTATCTCTTCTTGTTTGATAAGCCTTTCAAGATCTACTTCTAACTCCTTGAGGCGAGCAGATTCTGGATCAGATAAAGGTCGGAATTCCCCTAGAATGTTGAAGTGCAAGATTTTATCCTGGGTTTCCGCAATACGGATGCGGATCGAGCCCCAGATAGATTTGGCCTAAGGTCTATTGAGCTTTCTGAGTGAGCGAAGTTTGGAAACTAATTTGGCAGTAGCAAATTGACACTGAGATGGTTGGGATCAAGCAAATCTGACGAAGTCATCAAAAGAAGGTTCAAGGAGATATAGGCGCTCAAATATGAATTGTATATGGGGGGTTGGTGTGGATCCAGAATCTAGGAGAAGAGGGCAGTGGTCAGATAGGGTCGAGGCAAGGCCAGTGATAAGCGATAGTGGGTGAAGGTCATCCCAAGCGGGATTGAATAGAAAGCGATCTAGCTTAGCTAGAGATGGATTTGATCAGCGATTTGACCAAGTGAAGAGACGGTTACTGATGGGTGGGTCAATGAGCGTGTAGGAATTGATAAAGTCATTGAAAGCAACTGAGTCATATGAATAGGTACCCGAGTTTCTATCGGAGAGAGATCTGGTTGTGTTGAAGTCGCCTCCAATAATCCAAGGGCCATTAAAAAGGGAGGCAGTTTCGAGGCAGTTAGACCAAAGAGCTTCTCGCTCTATAGAGCTTTGAGGGCCATAGACATTAGAGATGAGATATAATAAGTCGGAGTGAATGTGACGAAGGATTATATGTAAAGCTGCAGTGTGTTGGATGGATTGACACATGTTCCAATTGGATTTATTCCACATAGTGATTATGCCACCGCTTGAGCCAATGAAGCCTACATGGGCCGAACCAAACAGACAGGGCCCACCTAAAAGTCTAATTAGTGAAGGGGACTGGTCTGCAAGTTTGGTTGCTTGCATAAGAAGGATGTCAATTCTTCGGGGGGCCAGAAGAAGATTGATTGCGTGGCATTTAGAGGGGTCACGCAAACCCCTAACATTCCATGTGATAATTTTCATTGGGATAAGGATATACGCTTGGATTCTAGTCTTTGCATGGCTATGCGGTGTTCGTTAGATAAATTAATGCCCATGCAACGACTGATTTTTTTTAATTTGGTTTAGAGTTAGCTGATGAAAAAACGACCTGTTTAAGAAAACTACCGGAGCTCCCTGACGCGCCCGCTCCATGGTTAAGCCTATTGCTCCATCGAACAAGGGCAGTGGAGAACGAGTCCAGATGTGGCAGAGCTGAAGTGGAGACATGGGGCGGCGGATGTGACACAGTCGGAGGAGGCGATTCATCTTGTGGTTGTGGAAGTTGTAAGTGGATAGGGGTGGAGAGGTTAAGATCAGCCAGGAGGTCCCAGCGAGGTTCAGGATTTGGCGTATCACTAGCATTGTGTGGACTCATTACCTCCGGGGAGTCATCTTGGATACGTAACTGTGGGGCGGGGGGAGGTTAGACGGAGACATGACAGGCATAAAATTCATGGCATCAAAAGGGGCTTCTAAGTCCGATTGATCAGAAGAGATTTCGAGGGGTTCATTGAAGCATTGCCAATCCCTTTCAAAGTTGATGCCTAAGATGAAAGTTTCCGGACGCCTATTACGGTGTTCCTGATTACAATGGTCGACAGTGAGTAAATGGTCTGAGTTGTTGAGGCGGTAACAAAACTGCATGGGGTGGTTATTCCTTCAAAGAACTGAATTCGGATGTAAAGAAATCTGTGATCAAAGTGCGCCCAGTCGCATTCGTCTAGGGATACATTCTGCCAATGGAGTTCAAGGCGAAACTCACCGCCTCAAAATTGTTGCAATAATTCGAATCCGAGCCCATGATGGGGGTTCTAAGCTTGGAGCAGGCGGCGGTATTAAATCGGACCATGGTTCAATAAGGACCGATCCAGCACTGTTAATTTTGGTGATCGACCCAAGCATCAATGCTTGTTCTCGGGCAATGACCGAAGGGCAAAAGACCAGAAAACGGTTGTTTGACAGCAGCCATATCGGTCATTCTTTTATCTGGAGGCGGGCTGTAAGGGTGATTGAAAGAGTTTCAACCGTCCAGAAACCATCTATAATTATGGCCGTGAAATAGTTTGAGGGGTTATCCATGGGGAAGCAAGGATGAGGAGAGAAATTTGTGGGAGTATTTTGAGAGGAAAGTTGATTAGATTGAGGAGTATAATTGCGATTGTTAATTGGCTTAGATGGTGGGGTCCACCTAGGATGCGCAATTTGAAATTTACGTTTGCCAATTGGAACAACGGATGGGGCCCCTTTAGGCTGCGCATTAATATGTTTGGCAGGAGGATCAGAGAGTGGGGTCCCAGTAGACTGAGCGATTTGAGCATTCTGGCGATTTGGTATGATACGCGCAGTTATCGAAGCGTTGCAATTAATTGATTTTTTCTTGGGAAACGACAGTTGTGAGTGGCCGAAAATCCACAGAAAAAGCAAATCTTTGTTTCTCTGCACTTTTGGGCCACGTGATCATTTCCAACGCACCGGAAACATCGCCATCTTGACTTCAGGAATTCAATTGTCAAACGGGTCGACCTGAAGATGGGAAGAAATTTATGACGCTTCATGATCGGAGGGTTAGGTTGCGGAGGGGGGGGGGGAGGGGGGCAGAGGAGGGCCAGCGGCCACCTGGGCATATGTTTTTTTGGGGATTGACTTGGAGACCGTGGGGACCAGGTGAGATGGGTTTGATGTATCGAAGAGTGTTGTGTTTGGGGCAGAAGATGACGGGGGGTTGTGGGCAGAGGTCGACGAAGTAGGGGCAGAATGTTGGTCGGATTTGGAGCCAGGTTGAGCAGGTGGATGGCCAGAGGGAGGGGTGAGAGGGGTGGGAAGAACGGGAGGAACGGGAGCCATTTTTATGTTTACCTAAGAAGAAAACTTAAAGTTGTCACATTTAATAGTTGGCGACCATTTTCTCATCACGATGATTCATCCTTCGAAAAATCAAAAACTCGTTTTCTCTTGAATACATTTCAAAATCGTTGTTGGGATTCCAGTTTCTTGATACGTACAAATGAAGGAATAGGGTCTAGATTCAAGAACATAAGAAAGAATAGCATCGCTCCACTCATTTTCTGCTCTTTGACATGTGGATTTTGACGATTGCAATTTTTTTGATTCGTAATTAATTCAAATTGAATTCATTTTGTTCTTCAGAAACAATGCCCTTCCACTTTATTGTACCTTGCTCTCTACCGAGTGAGATAATTAGAGGAATTGTGGGTATTTTTCAAATAACTATTGGTGTTTTTGCCTCTTTTTTTGCTCATAGATGTTTTATGTGCATCTTGTTGTTCTTGCATTGTGCATTATTCAACGATCTTTGGTGACTATTTTCTTTATTAAAAACGTACTGCCTATTTCTGTTTCTTGACAAGAGCTAACCGGAATCCCTCTTTATCGTTTAAGGGTTGATTGTTTGTTGGTTGATTGTTTGTTGATCTGATATTGAGATTGAAATCTTCACTAAGAGGGAAGAAAGAATGAGTTAAGAATATTTCACCATATACGTTTTTATTAAGTTGGCCAAAAAGCGAAGATGCAAGAATTTTTTTAGTTTTCGTATTTGCTCATTCATAAGTTTATTTTTGGTTGGAGGAAATAAGACGATGGTTCAATTGTTTGAAGATGAGATATTTTAAATTTTGTTTGCAATTAAAGTCGGTTCGAACGGGGAAAAACAAGAGAAAAAAAGTTTATGTCAGAGGCATCGTACTTGCAAGCGCGCAGCTTTGTATTTTCGGTGATCCTGTAATAAATCTGGAAGCAAATTAGTGCATGGTGTGTGCATTTAAAAAATTCCGAAGTATATTATTTATGACACAGTCCTATCGTGCACGCCTCTTCATTTGACGCTTGGTAGGTGGTGCACATTAATTAATTTGATTTCTTTAATTGCTGCACACGGGTTCCGTTCGTTTAATTCATCCATGCATTTAACTACTTCCCAATCGCGGTGCGGCGGTAACACATTCCTATGTATTGGCGTAAAGACTATTTATTTTCACAAGATTTAGTAACTAGTGTTTGACAGGGTTTCAGACTGTCTTCAGAGAAATATACGACCATCTTCATTGTAACTTAAATTCTTATTTTTGTCTGCATCGTTAACAAGCAACTGTAGTAATTATGTGTAATTAATGCACAATCAACAGTAATTTGAATATTTGAATCTAAATGCAACCATGAGAACTAATTAACGTGCACGTAATTAATCATTTAAAGCAACTTAAAAAGGTGAAAAATATATTTGTTTCTTTTGGCACTTTTGAGTTTCAAATTTTAAAGCAGGTTTCGTGAAAAACTTCTGTAATTATTTTCAATGAAAATGCATGATGAACGCTTTAAATTTTTGAAATTTACGCGATCAATATTTGCACTTTTAACCCCAAATGTTTACGGTATAAACTGTTTATTTTCGTTGAAAATAATTATAGTACTATTTTACGAAATCTATTTTCTAGAAGGATTTTCTTGGTATTAAATTTAAAAATCAAATTCAGATGCTAGTTACTACTAATCTCCAATTCAATTAACAATTAATAAAATAAGAAAAAAACATTCCAACAATATATATGTGTACAAAATTTAATTATTTGATGAAGTAGTTAAACTGCTGAGAGTGTTTGTGCCCAAATAAAAATAAGTGCGCTTTCTGTTTAGAGAATTCCCAGTAGTGTAGAGAGAAAGAAATGGGAAGAATCCACATTTCTATTTTCTTCCTCATGCTCCAACAGTGTGGAAAGAGCGAGAAATGGGAAAAATCTTCAATTTTATTTTCTTCCTCATGCTACAGCAGTTAGAATTTGAGCGTGGAGAGAGAAAAAAGTAGTGATTCTTTTTTTTTTTTACGAGCATGGATTCATAAACGGCTTTCACAAAATCGTTTAGTTTTTAAGTGGTTTTCTGAAAGTTGTTTAGGTATAAATGTTTTATTTTTAAATATTCAATGTGCTAAACAATTTTATGAAAATCGTTTAGGGCAAAGATATCTTAAAATGTTTTCTGAACACCGTTTAGTACATTTCCTCAATTTTTTTTTGAAAAAATCACGTCCATTGCTGGATGAGTGAAAATTCTTTCTATTTTTTTTCTTCCTCTTAAATTCAGCCCTCCTACTAGGAATGCTTTATGTGTTATTATGTAGTTACATTAACTATTTCTTATAATAAATTATCTATCGTTGATTTGCAAAACGAAATAGTCACAAAGACTTGAAAAATCAAATTGTATGATGCAAAAAGCACAGTATATGTTTTAACATGTCCCCTTAAATATCTCTTTCATACCATTTAGGGTTTTATCTCCATAAATATCTTCATAAGTCTTTAAATTTTGAACTTTTTCAAATGTATTACATTTGATGTCTAATTAAAATTAATAAAAAAAATTACATAAAATATTTTTATTTTCGAAATTATATAATCGAATGGTAAGTTCACCACCGTTAATGATGGTGTACTAGTGTTAATTATAGTATAATGCCAAGCACGCTATCCTTATACTTATCACTGATGGAGAGTGTAGGTCCATCAATTTAGCTACTTTCCATCAATCAAGTGGCAAGCACAAGCGCACACTTCCTGCATTCTTTAATTGTATATTTTTACTACCACACTCATAGTGGATATTTAGGGTGTGTCACGGACAAACAAGATTAAAAGTTAGGTTGGAGGTTAGAGCGTTCTGGACTAATTTTTGGTTTGATTGGTTAGAGGTTGGATAGGTCGTAAAAAATATCGTGTAAAGTAATATAAAAATTATGGAATAAAAATCATTGAGCAATTTTTTTAATAATTATGTTTAATAATCATATTTAATTGTTTGATATCTAATATATAGTATTTATAATATTCAAAACCAAATTCAAACTCCAAATACAGCAAAAAAAATGGATAATGCATGTTTTCTGTGATAATGACAAGGACAATTTCAACAAATGGCTGAATACCGAACTTTAATATCGACATAGCCAACTCCAATTTCTCTGCAGCGCTCAAAAAGTAAGCAGAAAAACCTAGTTCTTCCATTGATAACTGATGAGAATCATTCAGCACTTTCATAGCTTTCTTACCACCGTGATGTAGGGATAGGATGTGGAGTAGAAGTTTGAGTTGGAGCTGGAACAGAAGGCCCAGTATCAACGGGATGCTTAGTTTTCGGTTGAAATGGTGGCGGAGAATAGAACAATGATGCAGGTGGTGTGATGCTGGATCTAGAATGAATAATACTCCGTGAAAATCAGATAAGTCGACACCATCAAGAGCAGCCATAATATCCGTCATACTCTCTTCATTCATCAGATCGACCTGATTATACCGTGACTTCATAACCGAGGAGCGGAGGAAGTGTGAGCTTAACTTCACTACCGAGTGGACAAACACCCCTAGACATGTGTCCATGAAGTAAAAAATTAATCATCTTCCAACCATAAGGTGATGATTACTCAAAATGATTAAGGAATGTATCACCTTATTCTCTTGCTCTTTTTCCAGAAATCTGCATCACCTCTGATTATCCGCTTTTGTGAATCTCATTCAAACCCCTCCACCATCATCAACTTATGACAATTTTTGCACAAAAGAAGATAGTTTTTCCATTTCTGCAACTGAACAGAATGCTCGTAAATTGATCCATAGTTATCTTTTATGTAGACTTGGACAGCTTCGATGAAGATGCCTTTTTTTTTTTCTCCTTTACCTGATACAATAAGAAACACGCAGTAATTAATCTGGTTTTTTCTTCATCCGATCATTTTTGAATTGGTTTTTTCGAGACAGAGGAGGATGACAGAGAGGCATTAGAATTTTTGAGACAAAAGAGGATATGTTTTCTTTTTCTATTTGGAATGAGGAGGAAGAATGGCTTGGGATGCAGACATAACAACTTTTACCTTCGACGTATCAGAGATACGTCGGAGGTAAAAATTAAGTATCAGAAACCTTCGAGAATCTAAGTGGTGAATCGCCTTTTCCCCAGTTGTTGATTTAATTTTTACATCCGTCCTATCTTCAATGTATCAAATGTACAAATGCACCATTGCTTTTCCTCCATCCAACCGCTTGTCCACGAACACACCCTTAGATCAGCTCAAATACTGAAACCCAAGTACACAAATCTTCACAAACGATTGTCAATATCAGCACAAATATTTTTCAATTTAAAGGATGGGCGTAGAAAGGTTTACATTAGAGATAAGGTTTACGTGAGCATTACAAAAACAAGCACTTGACCGCTTGGAGATGAGAGTTTTCACTAATACATGTGTTACATCTGACATGCATGTCACTTCTGAAAATTGATGCACAAAAAATAAAACTCTTAGGGTGCGTTCACGAGCAAACGGGTGGAGGGGGCAGCATTAGCGATTTTTTACATCTCACTTATCTTCAATATGTTGAAGGTAAAAATTAAGTTGGTGATTAGGGAAAAAACGGTTCAACGTACAAATCCCAAAGTTTGTTAGGCTTTTAATTTTTATATCCAATGTACCGGAGAAACGTTGGACGTGAAAAACGTTATAATAGCAAGCCGAAAGTTTCTCATTCATCATTCCAAACCAAAACAACTATATTCCTCCGTCACAAAAAATTAATAGCTTCGTTTTCATCCTCCTCCATCAAAAAAACTTATCCAAGAACAGACGGACAAAGAAAACTGTCGGATTAATTGATGCATGTTTCTTATTGCATCAAATAAAAGAAAAAAAAGCCGTTTTCATCGAAGAGATCTGAATCTACATACAAGATAATTATGGAACGAATTACATACATTCCTTTCTACTGCAAAAATGGGACAACCGTCTCTACCAATGCAGAAATTTTCTCAAATTGATGATGATGGAGGGTTGGAATGAGATTCACAAAGATGGATAATCAAAGGTAAATGAGGATTTCTAAAAAGAGCGAGAGAACAAGGTACTATATTCCAAAATACTTTTAGAAAATCATCACCTTACAACTGGGAGATGATTGCCTTTTTATTTCATGGACACCTATCTAGGCGTGTTCTTCCATTCGGCAATGAAGTTGAGTTCACACATCTTTCATATCTTAGTTACGAAGTCGCCATGCATCGGGTCAGTCTGATGAACAAAGAGAGTACGAAGAATATTATAGCTGCTCTTAATGGTGCTGGTGTATCTGATTTTCATGGAGTATAATTTACTCTAGATCCAGCATTACAATAACAATGCTAACGTTCTCTTCTCCTCCATCGTCCCAACCGAAGTTCAAGCACCCTGTTGTTACTAGACCTTCTGCTGCTGCTCCTGCTTCTGCTCCAGCACTAGCTCCTATGCAACTTCCGACCTCCACACCACGGTGGCAATAAACTATGAAAGTACTGAATGATTCTCGACGGCTATCGATATAAGAACCAGATTCTACCGCTTACTTTTTGAGTGCTTCAGATAAAATGGAGATGGCTATTTAGATGCTATAGTTCGATATTGAGCCGTTTGTTGAATTTGTCCGCCTCATTATCGCGAAAAACAAGTGGGGACCCATGATTTTATTAGAAGTTTGAATTTGAATATGCATTTTTAGTATTATAAATATTAAATTTAATTAGTACACATGATTATTAAAAAAAATTACGTAGTGATTTTATTTTAAAACAGTTTACATTACTTTACACAGTATATTTTATGTCATATCCACCTCTAGTCAAAAATTTGTCCACAAACGCTATAACCTCTAACCTTTAATCCGGTTTATCCACAAACGCACCATTAATCAAAACTCGACCGAAAAATAAAATCGAATTGAAAATCAAATTCCTATCCGAAATGAAGGTAACATGCAGAAGTTTAAATGCAACCAGTGGAATAAGGTTGCATTCATTACAGTCCACGGATAATTCAACAAGCATTATAGTATTATTCGCAAGAGTCAAGTTCACCCGAAATGCAATGTTGCAGTAGAAGTAAAAAAGAAAACAAAAAAAGTTAAAACAATATTTTATGTAGTATTTGTTTGATAATTTTTTCAGTGAATTTGATGTAGTATTTTGTTGATGCGATTTTATACAAGCTACTGTTGAAATAACTAATGTTATCAATTACTAATTTAAGTTTAATAGTTATTAATTATTTAAATAATTGCCTAATTAATAATAACTAAAAATGGATAAAATAAGTAAAAACTTATGCAAATGAAACTTTACCCAAAATCTAAGTAAACACTTGTATGTCAATTTAATGAATTCCTGTGCCAGAACTCACCTTTATATAAAGAACTAAACTAATTTATTTCCGATTCAAAGTGATCTTAAATAAATAGATGAAAAACACTGATGTAATTTTTCTCTAATCAAAGCAGATGTGGAAGTTGCAAAGTTGATTTTCAATCGCTCGATTTTGTCATGAAATATAAGATGCCTTTGGAAAAATACTAAGCAAAAAATGAAAGTAAAATGCTGAAAGTAAAGGAATCTAGAATTATAGTAATTCGAACATCTCTCGTACATCCACTTTAGGGTATTCTTCTTATTCCAAGAGAGTTTTTTGGAAGTTGAGTAATAATACCATAACACTCCATATTTTGGAGTGTCATTATATAAGCCTAAATAAGAATAAAATAATTAAATATTAATTGGAGGAATTTAACAAGGGAATCACACAAATGGAAATTTTGTTAATCAAGCGCAGTGCCACTCAGATGATATGATGTTAGTGTTTTAAAAAAAGTAAGAAAATAAATGAATTAAGGAAGTTGGGATTTAGTTGAACGAGTAAGGAGTGAGCCAAACCCTTTGAGAAATTCTCATATCCCTTCATTCATTCTTTCCCTCTTATAACCACAAACCAAAACAAAAAAAGAAAGAAAAGAAGAGGTCATTGCCAAGGAGGAGAAACTAAAGTAAGACACTCTAAAGAGGAAAATTAAGCTAAAATCTTCGTCTTAGTGACTAATATCATCCCTAATTTTGGATACACCTTATTCGAATTTGGATTTACATTTTCTTTGTATTTTTATTGGGTTAAATGCATGGATATGGATTGGTAATTGGATATTAATGAACATATATGATTTATGTGAAAGTTAGTAAACTATTTTGGTCATAGCTTGAACATATAATCTCAATCACTACAAAATTTGGATATGAGGTGTACATTGTGATTTTGGAGTTGGATTTAATTTTGAGAATTTTCCAATATATTTGTCATTTATTACGAATCTAGTAAAGAGAAAACGAGTTAATTTCAGACTAAATTAAATAGAAAAATAAAAATTAATTATTTGGGTAGAATTTTTTTTACAGGTGAAAAAATATGTTAAGTTGATTTTTGGGAAATTTTTAATGGAATTTTTCCTTGTATTTGGATCTAATATGACTTACTAAATAAAAGAAAATAAATTAAGAAATGTTATAAAGTCTCTTAGTTTATCAAAATTTTAATTAAATTATTATGATATAAAATAATTCTCTAAAGTTCACTAAGGCAATCAGTATATGAAAAGAAAGAACAAAATGTAAACTAAAAAAATGGAAAATTTGTTTAAAAAAATTACTTTGTTAAGTAATAATATAGATTTTAATTTTATTTATTTGTTCCCTGTAAATGAGATTTTTTGTCTCACAATATCCAGTTAATTATGAAGTAATTATAGTGCTGAATGCTTACCGTAATCGAGAATTAATACTTTAATTGGTATTAAATTTGCCTTTCGATGGTAATTATGTCGATATATGCTTACAAAATTAGGAAGTTTAACTTTAACTACTTGCTAAAATGTTAAATCCAATTTATTTCCAACTGAGGTAAAAAAGGAAAAGAAATCTAATACTAGAAAAAGCAAGTAAAATACTGGAAAAATAAAGGATACAGAAATTTACATAGTTCAGATTCCAAGGAATCATATGCTCACGAGTCAAATCTCTACTTATATATTTCTTTCTGGTACAAACCTTTTTCAATGGCAGAGAGAGTAATAACAAATTTAGTATAGATTTCAGAGAATATTCCAAAACCCCTTTTCTTGCTACAGTAACCTTCTATTTATAATGTTATGATAACCGTGGATGCCAACCTTCCAAACAGTTCGTTGCTTCTCCATCGCTCGATCTCTCCACATGTCTTGAATTATAAGGCTCGATGATTTGTACCTAGATTGCTAGCGTGGATGAAGGTGAGGGAAAATTCTTTAGGCGGGAAGACTTAGTTGTAAGGCAGAAATTTTGAATTTTGATTTAGGCGAGATCTTTGGACTTTGAGGCTCTTAAAAGACTAACCTTTGGGTTCGCCCTGAAGACTATGCCCCACTGGCAAATGATGTTGTGACTTTTATATCTGTTCTTAGTTGGTTCATTTCCTCTTGAACATAATGGCGACATCC
This sequence comes from Allium cepa, assembly GCA_030765085.1. NCBI lineage: Eukaryota > Viridiplantae > Streptophyta > Magnoliopsida > Asparagales > Amaryllidaceae > Allium > Allium cepa. Next base: position 794,625,248 of record CM060929.1, on the reverse strand, counting down.
TTGATTATTGTTGTGTAGTTCCTTAATTGAGATGTGCAAGCATGATGGCTTGGACCTTAAGATAACATCAGCCTTGGTCACAAGGAGATGATAGATGCAGATATTTAATATTGATTCTGAGAAGATTGTAAAGTTGACCTATAATTGAAAGGTGGTGCAGTATTTAGAGGGATCATAGTTTGGATTTTAGTTGGACGGCGTGCAATCGTAAAGTGAAGTGATGTCGTAGACTTTGTTTTCTGCTAATAGACTAATCACTTGAATTTTCTTTATCTACAAGCATCGCTTACTTGGTCACTTTTTTTACGGGACGACCTTTTAATTTGCTTCTTACTGTATACGGCTAAGGTGTTAATGTAGTTCGCCTATAGAGGTTGCACTACCTTTTTTTCTTCAATTTACCTGCTACCCTGTTTGCAATTTTTGGCATGTTGACGATTACATATGGACTACGTATTCATTTGAGAGTAGTTTACTGGGTTTGAAGGTGTCTAGCTTTGCGCAGTTTCCTCCTTGTGGTGATCCTATAACTGAATTTTCCCCTTTTCTTTCTCCTTTTAATTATGCAGTTCTACCTATGCTAATCTTGTCGACCTGCATTACATATGTTTATAAGAGAAAATTCGATGTAACATGTTGCCTCCCAAGTCTACGCTAATGTGTATTAGTACAGACTTGTCGTCTTATATTTAATTTTATTGACTATCCAACCAATCACATTATATTTAATGCTTTTTGCACATGTTTCATTTTGGATGGATATTTTTTGTAACTTTTACATATAAGTCATTTCAAATTTCAACAAAATCCTACCCGTTTCTCGTACATTTGGAGTTGTCGTTATTATTACTCAACGGTTATTGTTTGTCATGCCTTTTAAAGTTTTTAGGATTATGATTTCTCTTGTCAAATGCTATATAAACTCCTTCTTTTCCTTTCATTTCCTTTTTTCCTACTCGAGAAATTCTAACTTCTGACTATAGTGACTTTTCCTTTTATTCCTCCATAATTTTTCCTGCTTCGATTCTTAAATCACTTGAATCATAGGTTAGATCTCCTTTCTGCTTCTACTTCCTTCTCTTTTTTATGCTTTTCCATTTTTTTATGCACATATGGTATGTGTTTAGGGAAATGTGTATGTGGATAGTTCGGTTGGTTTATTATTTTAGATCCATACTTGGATTAGATCCATTTGATTGATTGACCATGGTTGATTAATTGGTCCCTTTTCCTTCATTTTCATTTCATGCACACATATATTTCTATATTACAGACTCTAACAACATCCCTCCACTATATTCATTTTCCTTTTAGTTGCTCATATCTCAAGACAATCCTCCGGGAACTTTGGGTCATGGTTGAATTTATTTCCTTAAAATGGCTTGACCATTTATGAAGAATGTCAAGCGCAAGGGATCTTGGACCATTTTGGGTTTAGAGATTATGTACTTAGGGTTTCTACTTCTTCTTATATCATTAACATGACCTCAAAAGGATTTGTTTTGATCACATTTGAAACACCCCGTAAAATTTACGATAATTAATAAATATTTGTTAAGGATGAAAACAAAATTTGCATAAACATTAGAATTTGCCCACAAAATTTGCACCATTGTATTCGTGACAATTTTCAAAGCAAATTTCATATCTGGAGTTCTGCAACCGGAGTTCAAACAAAGAAGTTATTAAGCGTTTGAATTTTTAGAACGAAAGTAATTAAATAGGATTTAAAAAAGAATAATAATATTAATAGTATAGGCCCTACCTTTCGACCCCTATTAAGGTGCAGGCGAATATTTGGGAACCTAGCAACTCGGGTTGAATCTTGACCAAATGGCCTAGATTTAATTATTTTAAATCTAACAGATGATTGAATCGAGCGCCTATGAATACAGGCCTAGCCACTCGCTTTTCTTTTCATATTTTTTGATTGAATTAGTGAAGCTCTGCTATTTTTCCTTCTCCACTATTACTATTAATTATAAAATATTATATTATATGTGTATATACAATCGTAGAAGGGGGGATATAAAAGAGAAGAAGAGAAGGAGCGAATCTATACTACTAAAAAAGGTAAATTTTATAATTATATGTCTACATTTTACTTAACCAAAATTTCTTCTTAGATATGTAATTCTAATGGTCTGTGTATAAATATACATACATGTATGTGTGTGTGTGTGTATCTTAATATACATATTTTTGGATTAGAAAGGAAAATGTGTCAAACTAAAAGAAAATAGATTCAGATTTGGGAGATTTGGAAAGTTAAAAAGGCGGATGGGAAATTATATGATTTATATATAACACTGAAATTTATCTCATTGAATTTTATTTTCATATGTTAGATCTATTAAGTTGTAGGCTTAGGAAGAACATATTCAATTGAAATCTCGCTTACATATTCTTTAAGTTAGGTAAATGGAATATAAATGGTATTTAAACCTTAATCTAGATATTTAAATAACATTTATTGAAGTAGAAAGTTGATAAGATTGCAAGATTTATTCTAGATTTAAGATAATTGGGTTTAAATCGTTAGTATCAACTTTGATTGCCTTAATTTGACTTGGAATATGAATTTCTATATTTTAGTTTATTAGAATCATTGTGAGTGCAATTATGTTGTATCTATTTCCGTTTAATTTTCACAAATTATCTAATTCCACAACTATATATAAAAAGTATGTCGTTTGAAATAATAGGGAATACACCAAAAAAGAATGAGGTGTGTAATGTTTGGACGTCCTCCTTCATAGTCTGCACTGTCTATTTCAATAAAAGATAAGAGATAATTCCTTATAATTTCAAACGGAACAAAAGTCTTATTTTTAAGTGATTATGGAAAGTTATAATGGTAATCCTTTTTTGAAAGAATGACTTCAATATATTAAAATGTGAAAATAGATGTTCCCTACAGAATGCACATATAAGTATGTTTTGGAATTCCTAAGCGTAGGAATTAATGAGTAAGAAATATATACACACGCACATATACATACACACATGTATAATCTGCACAAATTAAAATATAAATATATATATATAGTGTAATATATGATGATATTCATCTTACTTATAATTATGACGATAGTTATTAATAGCATAGTAAATTATAGAACTAGGAGATGTAGATGGAAAAGAGCAACAACTTTATAATTAGCAGGACAACAAATGTGCAGTTAATAGGGATTTATAGAAATTAGTTAGGGACATAAATGTTTTTAATATGACTGATTAATGAGTTTAATATAGCATTTATTGGGAAACGAAATAAGCATAAAAGGTTGAATTAGAACGAATAAATAAATGCCATTAATGATATTCTAATTAGTATAATAATGACCTTTTATTATGGACAATTGATAATTATGAGACGTAAGAGAAAAACAGAGAATATACGCAATAAGAAAATAAGATATGAATTAACTACTACGAATTAGTATAATATTCATAATAACAAATTATATAGCCTCAGTAATACATTCAGGATGAGAGTGAATAAGTGGGCTCAGCCTAATATTTAGGCCTAGGATAATTGGTTTGGTTTAGAGTAGGTTGGGATGTGAGGTCAGAAGAATTACACAACAGAAGTCTGCCCTTTGCTTAGAGGCTACCAGCAGTTGTGTATACTTACTACGATATATGAGATCTCTAACCATAGGACCCATAGAAAAGGGATAACGTTTGCGTATGGTAAGGGAAAATATACCATGGGTTCACCTAAGATTTGAAGTATTAAATGACTCGGTATCCTTAGGGATGCAAGGGGTTTACTTCAGGGTGCAAGGTATTAAATGACCATTGGTTCTGCCTTCTCCCTATTTATGAAGTCTTAAATAACCGACGACGGTATCTAATAGGGAAATAGGGTCTGCTTTAATTATAACAAGAGATATTAAGTGACTTGAATGGACATTTTCCTTGACTTACATTAGTTAGTCTAAATGGGATTTCGCTATGAGAGGTTGGCGGGCTATGTCAGTATTGTTGCTGTACCAGTATTTAGTAGTAGGATTCACATAAAGGCTATGACCACCAGCGTTTCTGAGTGGTCATTAGCAAAGACTTAGATTATGCCCTGACGGATTTAACTTTCTACCAGTGTAGAATCCGTATAGGATATGCGCAGACTTTAAAATTTAATTAGTTATTATTTATTTCTCGAAGGTAGGCTTGTTACCCTTAGATAAGTCTTTGAGATGCGTTAGTAATACGACAGTTAAATTATAAAACCATATCTATGGGTCATCAATCTCTATAGCCAAAATCGATTGACTAGCTATTATAATGCAGTGGGCCCATATTGGGATTGAGGTATTAAAAGGCCAATGGGTCTGTCTCCTCCCTATTCAAGAAGTATTAAGTGGTTGGGGTTTTCTTTTTGGGGTAGTACAACGTCATATATATATATACATATATAGGTTTTAGTGTGTGTATATATATATAGTTATACCTCGGAGAAGGTTAGACGTGTCATACGGGTCGATGGAATTATATGGAAAAGCCATGAATAATGGACATAATGCTTAAATAGAAATAAACCAACATAAATTAGCGTATGGATAAGATATATAATTTTCTAGTCGCTAGAACATTGTTCTGATCCCCTCCTCATTATAATCCACATGATAGATTTAGAGAGATAGACTATTAGTGCAAGACGGAAACTACAGATGGTGAAGTCTTCTCATGCTCGGTGTTGGCAAGGCTATCAGATGCTAAAGAAATAATTTATATTCCAATGTAGTAGCTTTGGTTAGCATATATGCTCTATTATATTTTTGCATTCCGCTATGAATTTATATAGATAGCTCTTTGATATGCTTGTGTCATTACAGGTCGCTAAAACTAACCATCCATATCCTAATGGACTTGGATTTTGATTTAGTAGGAATTCGGACCCATTAAGGAGCAGTTTGTTGCATTTGGTATCAGAGTGAGGTTAGTCGATCATAAGAATTAGGATATGCCAAGGGAACGTATTTTTGTGTGTGTGTTTGTGTATTATATGCCAAACTCTATGAATTCCGACTGTAGAAGTAGTTGCAACAATATTCTGAAAAGATAGACAATAAATAGAATTAAATTTATACACTTATACCCGATTAACCACACCGTGTATGCCAAACCACAAGGCATTAACCAAGAAGAGCATGAGCACTACATATAGAAGGACCCCAAAAGTTGGATGGTACTTGACTTCTTTATCTGGCTTAGGCTGTCTTATGATAGTAGATTTTGATGGATTGTCGATGGAAGACATTCATTTCATCCAGATAGATGGGAGTAAGAACCTTTATGTCGCAAGCATTTGGAAGTAAGATGTGATAAATGATTGAGTGAGTTCTCGCAAGAAGATGTTCATTAGTCATCATAATAGGATAGTTGGATTTTTAGTTTGTACTCTTAATAAGAGGAGGTTAAGAGAAAAGGGTTAAGAAGAAAAGTCCAAAAGAGAAGACAATTAAAGTCTATTTCCGATCCCGACCTATATGAAAGAGTTTGACAATTTTTTTGAAGTTCCTTGAAACAATTTGAATGGGTTTTTCGAGGATTAATTTGGAAGCTATTTTAAAAAGTAAGAAAATTTGGAAATTCTTAGTTTATAATTTGTTTGGTCAAAAGTTTTCGATTAGAAATTTCTTGAAAAAAAGGGTTTTCATTTTTGAAATGAATGGAAAAGATAGCGTATGTTTAACTCGACGATTGTCCTATTTTTGAAGTTCCTTTTAAAATTCTTTCTATGGGGTGCATAAATGGAAATGGTACTTGATTGAAATGAGGTACAGAGAACAGAAGGGTAAGAATGCCCAATAATGAAGATATGAGGAATATTCTCGTATAAGGAAAATACGACGAAAAAACAGCGGAAATAGATTTATACATATCTCTTTACGTGCTATTGTGGGAAAGCCAAATGACTAAAGCAACATGCGAAAGCACTACAATTAGTCAATAGGGAAGATAATAAAAGAGAAAAAAAAATATGCAAGAAGAAGCCGCTAGTGGCAATTTAGGCAGGAGAAATTTTAATAGTAATGGTATTAGGAAATTTGAATAGAAACAGTGTTAGAAATTAATATTAAAATAAGGTTAGTAATTTAGTCGGGAACGATGTAGGAAATTAGAGGCTAAGTGTAGGAAAAATGATAATTTCCACAAATATGTGCAGTAATTATGAATATCTTTTAGAAGTCCCACTCATATGCTATTGAAATCACTGCTAAGGTTCAAAATGAAAATAACATGAGTTGTAGGAAAATAATAGGATGGAAGTTATCCTTGTATATTACAGTTTTTATTGTTCAAAGTTATAGAAAATGTTTTTTAAAATGGTATAGTATGATAATTGAGTTATTTGAATGAAAATAAAAGTTTTGAGTTTATCATATCCTACTTTTGAAGTGGTAAATTTTTGTTATAGAAAGTCTTCAAAAGGGAAAGCTGGCCAGAATTGAAAAAATTTCATGGCTCCTTTTGGAAACCAAGTTATTTTTGAAAATGGTTTACAAGTTCATATTTTTGAAGATAAATTTTTTGGATTAAGTAGTTAATAACTGTAAAGTATTGTTTTAAAAAGAGTTATGAAAAACCAAACCCATTTTTGATATGGAGTAGATAGGAAAGAATTGTTAGATAAGATAAGGTAAAGGTTAAAGCTATGAGTAATATAACTACAAATGCTCATTGGGTAGCAACATGGAATCCCCATCGAGTATAAGGAGTAGTGGTATGAACCTAGGAATGTTGATTAAACAAGTGTGAAAGCCACAAGAAGTACCCTCAATGGAATGGAGAATGGTATCAACGTACACTTTTGCGAGTCCTAGGGTATATCGCATGAAAGATTAAGGATAAAGAAGGCAGATATCAAAGTTAGATAACACTACTGATTTTTTTTAAGAAGATAGCAGTATGATTAGAGAAGAGGGCACTGAGATGGTGAACAAACGCAGAGGATGTTGGTTGACTTAAGGATAAAGAAGGCAAGATAGATGATAGGAAAGTTATACCACTAGGCCAATTTTCTGATGAGCTATTCCAAATGTGCATAGTTTATATTTCTTTCCTACTGTTGTGTGGGAGTGCACAATTTATCCTATAATTAGTGTAATGATTGAAGTAATGGATGGATTTTATTAATTGGAAGTTAAGGAGGTAGGTTTAGACATGTGGGTTATAGTTAAATAGCATACTAGAAATCTCCATCCTAATTGAATAAGAAGTGATAAAGCCACAACATCATTCACACCGTTTGATGTTGGAGGGCAACTTTCAGTAATTGTTTCTTTTAATTTTTAGGATTGTAATTGCTAGTTGTCTCCATTCGGGTATTAGAAAAGCATAGATATGATATGAGATATATTCCTATTTTATTATTATGTTGATTTTAGGAATGAGCTTAGACCGTTATATTGGGAAACATAGTAAATAAGGAAATCTCATAAGGACACTTAACTAGTGATGAATGTTAAATAAGGTTGGAAGATTATAAAATAAATTAGAAAATTTAGTTAGCAAATAGAAATAAAGAGTGCTTGAATCCCAAAAAGTTTAGAATTTTGGAAGAAATAAATTTTAACAAGCGAAGGATAGAGATGGTTGTTGCAAAATCATGGGTAATATCCCTATGCCTTAAAAGCTAAAATTTATAAATATCTTTGTTTGTTGTTTATTTTTTTGAATAAAAGGGAAGGTTTTCCATATCTAAGATTAACTTCATGATGAGGGTCAACCATATGCATTAACTTATTGACCAGTCTCGATTGTGTTAAGATGCGGCTTGATTTGTTTTAAGAATGGAGAGGCAATTATTTTTGAAAGATTGTATTCAAATGTTTTTGAAAAGTTTTTACAAATGTTTTGAAAGGATTGTGTTCACATGCTTTTGAAAGTCGTTTTTAATTGAATTTGAAAAAACGTATTTAAATGCTTTTAGAAATTTAAATTTCAAACTATTTTGCAAGTTCGATTTAAAGGGGAGAAAGATTTTTGATGAAAAATGAAAAATTCCAATTTTCTAATGCCACGTGCTTAGCATAGGGAGGGTTGACGTGTTAGTGAATATGAATTTTATTGTCTGACAAGGGTGATAATATACAAAACTAGAGAATAAATAGGGAAAAAGCTTTTTAGCTTTGGAATTTCTATTTGCATACCATGTTGATAGTGAACAAAATTTTGCATTTAGAATAATATCGTTTGAACGTACAAAAATAAACCTCCATATACAAATTGTACTTCGAAAAGTTGAAAAACATTTAGGATCAAAAGTTAAGGTTATAAGGTATAATGGAATAGGTACCTAAAAGAAGGGTGGAAATATAAAATTCTCCGTCTAAATTCCTTTTTTATCATGGGAGAATAGATTTAGGAAACTAGATTTCAAAATTATGAACATTAAATATTGTGTGTTAGGTATTGGATGATAGGGATAAGATGCAAAATTAAGTGAACCATACTCCTATTCGTAGGAGTGTAGAAATTATTGTGGGAAAAGGATTTTTGATTTTTGAAAACTTGCATACATATAGAACTGCTAATATATATAGATTGTTTACATCATATTTTCAGTTTATAAAAGAATGCATTCATATAGGAGGCGCCGATTTAGAATTATTCAACATGCATATCATATATGGTGTGATACACCATGCACTTATACATTTTTGGCTACAAAAATTGGTCGTACACTAACTGGTTGGACAGTTTAGAATGGTTGCGTGCTATGTTACATAATTCCACTCTAGAGAAATTTTGAGGACAAAATTCTTTTAAGGGGGAGAGTGTAACACCCTATAAAATTAACGGTAATTAATAAATAATTATTAAAGCTCAAAAACAGAATTTGAGCAAATGCTAGAATTTGGCCACGAAATTTGCACCATTGTATTCGTAGCGATTTTACGAGCAAATCAAACGAAGATATTATTAGTGTTTGAAGCTTTTGGAACGAAAATAATAAATTAGGATATAAAAATAAATAATATTAAGAGCATAAGCCCATTGATGGACCCCCTTCTTGGTCTGGTTGATTGCTAGCAGTCGACCGTCTATAGAGAAGAGGTCAATCAGTCGGGAAGGTGGCAACTAGGATTGAACTTTGGCCGAACGGTTCAAATTTAAATATTTTAAATTTAACGGATATGATTGATTCGAGGGCCTATAAATACCGGCCCAACCCCTCATTTTTCTTCTCATATTTTCTAATTAAACAAATGAATCTCTTTCATTTTCCCTTCTCCACTATACTATTAATTATAAAATACTATATTAAATTTATATATAATCGAGGAAGGGCAGAAAATAAAAGAGAAGAAAAGAAGGAGCGAATCAATACAGCGAAAAAGGTGAATTTCATAATTATAAATAAATATTCCACTTAACCCAAATATTTTCTCAAATTTTTAATTCTAATGGCATCGTATGTCTTTTTATACATATTTTTGTATTGGAAAGAAAAGGAGCTATTATCCACATATTTTGCTGGAAGAAATAACAAATACTAAAAGTATGTCGAAACTAAAGGGATGTCGTGACTAAATGCAGAAGGCATGTCGAACCCAAAGACGATATAGGTTATCACACCTATGAAAATTAAAAAATTACAAAAGGTCGATATCAAATCTTGACAAGCAACGCTAAACTTATAAACAGCCTCAAAGAAATGATATCGGACTTCATCATAAGAAGGAATGTCGAAGGTAAGGATGTTAAGAAATATCAAGCATTATAGGATGCCGCATATGATCAAGACAATATGGATATCGAATGGTTGCATCAATGACGCATCTCACGATGCCGCATGTCATCAATGATGGATGTCGCATGTCACTAGACCAGTATATCAAATTTCAATAAATAACAGAGTGGCCGCGAATCACCAGCATCCAAAAGGGTATCAAAAACTTTTAATGTGACGACCCGAGAATTTATAACAATTTAAATTGAAATATTTAATTGATTTTAAAATATTCAAAAGTTAATTTTAACTTGAATTCAAGATATCAATATTTACTTGGTAATTAAATTACCGAATTATATAGTTTAAATATTGAATTTAATGATTGAAATTGGGTAAATTGTTGAATCTGAAATTCTAATCCTATTTAAAATAATTTGAAGGCTTATAAAATTTATAATGATGATACTGAAGATAATAGAATGGTTGAAATTTAATTTAAAGGTGGTTTGTTCAATTTTAATGATATATCGTTTAAATCGATATTTAAAAATAGCCTTCCGAGGCACAGTCTCGGAATTCGACGAAACTAGTTTCATTGGATCCGTAATAGTTAGTTATTATCGGATTTCAATTTTTGTAGCAATCGGAGTTGTCATTTGACCCTGGCAACTCAAAACGCTTAGAACTATTTTAATCGATTTATTTTAAATTGATCGTTTTCTTCTGTAACTCGCGCATATGATTGAGTTAGCTTCCAAAACATGTTCCATCGTATTTGGAACGCGGGTAAAACCTTGGAATCGCCTAGTGGCATTCCTTAAGAGGAGTTTGAAATGTTAAATGGCATTTAACGAGATGTTTTGAAAGTTCTATAAAATAATAAAATTTAAAGTACATATAATTAGAGATATTTTTCCATCGCGCACTCGAGAAGCTCCCCGAATCTCTATATTTTTTCCGTCTCCCTCTCAAATCAAAAGGCAGAATCGAACCCAGAAAAATAAGATTCATCAATGGCCACCTCGTTATCTATTCACGTTCTAATTAAAACGTCACTTTCTTTTCTCCTCTGTCGAGTAATAATACACGAAGGCAAGATATCGATCGAGCATGGGTGTGGCCGATTCGAGTTTTTTGTTGTCGAGAGGCTAGAAGAGGGGCGCGCGCTCACGAGTGGGTAGTGGTAGTCATCGTCGGGTTCGGTGAGGAGAGAGCAAGCACGAGGAGGAGGGCTTGTTCCTGGAAGTGATTCGTGTCATCGGCTAGGGTTTCTGGCGTTCGAGTGAAGGTCGCGTCTTGAAAGAAGAAATTGCACGACGCAGCATCAAACGGCGGAGGGGTATGGCGACTGAGCAAGGTGGCTATTGGCATCGTTCTGGGTTCCAAAGCCGCGATGATGAGGGTTGCGTTCGAGAGTTAGGAGCCTGGTTCGTTGTTTCCTGTGAGGTATAATTCATGTTTTCTTCAATATCATGGTACCATCGACCCTACGCACAAATATCAGTAGTCTACTGTTTAATTTTTTTAAAGTGGTATATGTATTGAAACATATTTGAAAACGATATGCACAAATATATAAATTGCAATACAATAGGAAATTATTTTGAGCACTTTTAAAATTGATAGTACTTTAGTCTAAAATCTAATTGTTTTTAGAATTATTTTTTAAAAAAAGATTAGATTTAGAAATAAATTATTTAGTTAAAATTGAATTGTTAATTAATTGATTTATTTAAAGAAATTTAGTTTAAAATTAAATGATTGGTTAAATCTATGAGAATTATCCAAGTGTTAATAAACATATAAATGTTTATTCAAGGTTGGAAATCGTGGAATCAAATCGAGAATGAAGAGGATTGCAAATTTAAGGAGCAAAGGTGAGTAAATCTCACTCTGTTGGGTTTTTATTAATTTAAAGGGTTAAATTTAAATAATTGGTTGAGTGCTTAAATTGATTGGATGTGCACTGTTGATGATGTGACTTTGGTTTTGATTGATTCTCGAGTTAATTGAGGTTTGACTCGAAGTATTGGGAATTTTAAGTTGTTTCAAACTTAAAACATAAATAAGAAAATGTTTCCGTTTTTAAGGTTACTAAAGTCTTAATGATTTGTGATACATGAAATTAGTAGAGTAATTAAAATGGATAATTAATTAAATCAATTAATTAATGATTTGGGTTATTTAACTTAGTAATTAAAGGGTTGAATAAATAAGAAATTAAGTTGTAAGTTAATTAACTAAGTATAAGTAATTCAGAATAATCATTTGATGGTGTGATAAATAATTACATAATGTAATTAATAAAATATAATTACTTTGTAAAATTAATCAAGAGATTAATTAAGATAATTAATTAAGGAGTAATTAATTTATTAATGAAGCAAATAAAAGAATAATTAATTACAGATTGAGATAAATCGGGAATGATTAATATTTGGGGTTGAATTAAAGTAATTAGTTTAGACTAGAACGAATCAAAACATTATTGGAAATCATTAATTTATATAATCAATGATGTAATTAAAGATTGATTAATTAAGATGAATTAATCATAAGTGACTCATGAGAAATTAATTAATGTAAGTAATTAAGAATTAGTGAATTTAATTATAGTTAATTAATTTGTGAAATAATTAAAGATTACTCACTGATTTGGTAAGAATAAATAATGTAGTGAAATTAATTAAAGATAACTACTTTAATGGAATTGGAAGATAATTAATCCAAGGAGATTAATTAAGATGAATAAGGAAGGGTTGATTAATTAATTTGGAATTAATTAATGAAGGAATCTAAGTGATTGAGGTTTGAAATCCAATTAGAATCAGTTGAATTGATTTGTGTGATTAAGCTTTGCTTATGGATGATTGAATGGTATTGGATGTTTTGGATGAGTAATATCTTTGATATGAAATGTCGTGTATTTCATTGTATGACTTGGGTAAGGATGACATGAGACTCGAAGAGACCGGGGTTGGGTATTAGAAGATACCCGAAACCACTTCGAATTATTAATAAATTGATTTGTGAAATTAATAGGTTGGAATGAAATGATTTGAGTGAATTGAATTATTTTATCTAAGTTTGGTACTTAGAAATTTATATGTGAAATAAGTCTTATCTATAGTAAATTGTGAATTGGTTAAATTGATATATGTCACCCCGGGCTTTTATAAGTCGATTTCTTTGGTATTCCATGTTAGTTGGGTTTACTCACGCTGGTTTCCAGCCTGACCCGGGTGTTACTTTGGTGTAATGCTCAGGTCAGACCGAGTATTACATATTTTCAGGTAGGTACGTTTTGGAGCTCAGGAGGCGAGCTGGATGGCAGGAGCGTATAGAGTATTTCCGCTATATTTATATTATTGTTAATCTGAAACATGATAATGGTAACTATTCAGTGACTTTATATAATGTGAAACTCGGATGTATTAGATTGTAATCGACAGATATAGTATTCTTTTGTAAACTGTTATTATTTATTATTTTATTTTATCCGCTGTGAATGTGAGATGTTAATGTTTCTGTTCTTCTTCTTCTTCTATCTCTTTCTTCTTTTCATAACTATTTGGAATTTTCGGGTGTGAAAATTTCGGGTCGTTACATTTGGTATCAGAGCTGAAAGGTTAAGCGAGAACCTTGGCTCTGGTGGGGATTACTCATTTAATAGAGTCTGTAGTACTCTAAAATGGGTTAAGTATATATATATATATATATATATATATATATATATAGCGTACTTGTTATTTTCTTATAAAGACTTTAAATGATTTATATAAAATATATTTTGATATATAAGGTAATATTTTCTTCTAATAAATATTAAGTGATTGGTTGTTAAATTATTAGAATTAAATTAAGAAGTAATATAATACAACCAAACTGAAATTAAATAAAGATAAGTTTGAAATGGATTCAAACTGAAATTGAAATCTTGAATTGGAATTAAATTAAGTAGAAATAGAAATACAACTAAATTAAAATTTAATGGATTGAAAATGAAATTCTAAATCTGGTCCTAGAATTCGGAAATTTTGTTTCAAAGTAACGAAAATAATAATAAGTATTATTTGGATAACTAGGACTTGTTGCAAACAATGGGTTGTTTGAAATTGATTTGAATTTAAAACCAAGGGTGGTTTAAAATTTTAAGACATGGCTGGGAGGGCCAAGAAATAAATATGTATATATGTATGGATTTACATGATATCAAAGATAATTTGAAATAAACTCTAAGAGGTTGAGTTTTGATTTTTCCCTGAAGTGTGATGTAAAAACCTAAAGTAATATAAGTTTTGAACTTATATGAGAGAAAGAATTTTGAAGTTTGAAGCGGAAATTCAAATTGAGTAAGGTTGATTGGATTAAGTAAATTGGAATTTAGCTTTGGAAAGTTAAATAAGCGTAGAAAAAGCAACCAGAATTAGAAATTTCAAGATGAAATTGGATTTTAACTTGGAAAATTAAATGCTTGATTTGAATTGGGAATTTGTGTGATCTCAAAACGGGTTTGAGATTTAAAAATTTAAAATGGATGGACGTTTTAAATTAAATTGGATGTTATCATCCTATTGTTAATAAAAATCTTTAAAGTGAGAATGGTGTTGTATAAATAAAATAAATTTGAATAATTGAATTGTAAAATAAGCTTGTTTAAGAACCGGCTTCAAACTGAAAGATAAAATTTAATAATAAATTAAATTTTGAAAACAAATAAAATTGTATTGAGCTCTTATTTGAATCTTGAAATATATAAGTAAAGATAATTTAAAATGGAATTTTGAGAATTGAACTCAGAAATTAAATTGATTAAAAACTTTTAATAAAGGTTAATTTGGTTTAAAGAGTTAAACCAACCTTTGAGAATTTAACTCGAATTTACATAATTCGAGATAGTTTAAATTCAAGATTGAAACTGAATTAGTTCAAAATTTAATTTGGTTTGAATTAATTGGATTGGTGATTGAAGATGTATAAGTTTAAGAATTTAAATGGGAAATTGGATTGGATTATGTTGAAATAATTTGAATTTGAAATGGGTTAAATTGATAATAATTCAAATTGATTAGAATAATTTGAAATTTAATTAAAGTTGAACAGGATTAAAATCAAATGGAATTTGATTTAAATTGGGAAGGGAATCAAGGTTGATTCAACTTGAACTGGGTTTAAACAAATTTTAATAGAAATTGAAGTTATTCAAGTTAAAATTGAGTCAATTAAGTGTAAATTTACAATGGATTGTTGAGGAAGTGAACAGTTGACTCTTGACTAGTTTCAATATAAATTGTTTTAATATAAATTGTTTTTTTCTAAGCTATTAAATATATACAATCTTTCTTTCTTAAAGCCAAATTATTTTATATACTTGTTTTACAATTATTTTGGAGCAATTTAACAATTTTTCAACTGTTTTCTAAACTAATTACTATTTTTCAACTATTTCACAAACTAATTTCTATTTACGACTATTTTGCAATTATTTAAAATTCCTGAAACTATTCAACTATTTTCTGACTATTTTACAATTAGTTAACTATTTTATAGCTATTTTGCAAACTAATAATTATTTTTCAACTACTTATCTATTTTTAAAATTTTCAAGCTATTTTCCAAATATAAACTGGTCAGAGTTCAAACTGTTATTGATGTAAATGCCCAACTAAGATAAGAATTGAAGTGAAAATTCAATGGAATTAAAGCGATTGTAAATAAGTGAATAGAAATTATAGGGAATGTGAATAGAAAGGAAATTGATTTGGCTGATAATCAATGGAAATAAATACGTAGGATGTACGTACATTATTCTATTCGCATAGTGATTTGATCCAGATTCGAGCACAGGATTTCGAGATAGTTTATCGATCCGAGTTGGGATTTTTCATTCGATTTTCGACGGCGAACCTGGATATGGATTGTTGATTGGTTCTGGATATTCTCTATCATAGTTATGGCTATGCAATAGAATGACAGTTTCTAATCAAGAAACCAGATCTGTGTCCGCACTAGGAAGTCGGGTGGATGGTACTAATTCGGAAGTGAAATTGTGTGATCGGGTGAGCGATCAGATTGGTATAGCGTGCATATGGTATGTGTACATCATACGGATTTGAATGAAATTGATATCGGGAATTTGTGAATAAGAAATGTGAAATGGTTCTTTTGAAATGAAAGAATATTTTGAGAAATATACGATGAATAAAGGTGAAAATTGGATATTTCTATGGTTTTTGGAAGTGTTTGAAGTATAAAAGGAATTTTATATAAGTTTGAAAGGATCCAAGGTTATAAAAATTAAATATATCTGAATATATATATATATATATATATATATATATATATATAAAAAGGATCTTATGAGGATTTTGAAAAGGTTTTGGGAACCTTTGGATTTGGAAAGGCTTTTGATTTTTGGGTAAAATCAATATTGGTATTTGAAAAGTCTAGTCTGAGAATTATCGATTTTGGAATAATCGATTTTGTGTAAAGGAGATTTGTATGAGATCATACTAGGTGTATGATTTGGAAGGTACTATATGTATATAGTATAAAGTGTTTTGATGATGACTCTGGGGAAAAAGGCGCTCCCTTGAAATGAACTTCTTAGGAGTGCCACCGGGTGGTGCTGCCTTGAGCCCCAAGTGGGGGTTCTAAAGTTGATCCTGTGAGAAGTCCGGACAAAACAAGTTCCTGGGGATTATGAGTTGAGTATACCATAGCGAAAGTCGTGTGTGCCGCTGAGAGCCAACAGTTACATGGACTTTTGCTGCGATGGCAACGTAACCCAGGATGTAACTGTGACCTATGGTATAACATAGCGGTAGTCGTGTGTGCCGCTGAGAGCCAACAGTCTGCGTTTGATTTTATATCGGAAGACTGCGACCTATGTAGGAGTGGAGAGGTTTCATTTAGACAGCGAAAATCAGAGGCTGCTGAGAGCCTGCAGTTACATGGACTTTTGCTATGACGGCAACGCAACCCTGGATGTAGCTGTGATCTGTTGTGTGGGATCCATGGCATAATTAAGAGGCCGCGGAGAGCCTGCAGTTACATGGACTTTTGCTGCGATGGCAACGTAACCCTGGATGTAACTGTGACCATGGATGGGGGTGATGATTTCCAGAGCATTCTCACCAAAGATATTTCCTCTAGTTTCAAAAACTGTTTTCTATATTTTCAATAAAATTATTTTTCAAAAGTATTTTCACTGGGTGTTGAAAACGGGTTTACCAAGTACTTATAGATTTTCAATCCTACGCCTGATCAACGCATGATTGAGTTTTTGTGAGAACAAGGATGGACTGGTTGAGACATCGAGTTATAAAAAGTATTTTTATAAAAAGTTATCTCAATAGTATTATGTGAATTCAAAATCTTTTCTAAAATTTTAAAATAGAAGGTTAGAAGTTGGAAATGAATTCGAATTATAAATAGAATTTGACTTGGATTTGATAATGAATTAAATAGTGGAGATGCTATAAAAATAAAAATAAATAGAGTTGGATATAAAAATGTGATGGTTTGAATTACAAATAAAATCCAAAGATAATTTGAATAATATTTAACAAAATTTGCAAGTAAATTGGATGTAAGGGAAGTGATTATAATAGAAATAGTTTGAGTAGCAAAACAAAACCCAGTTGAATATAAATAAATTGAGAATGGTATTATGTTAATAAAATAAATTCGATAACAAATTAAGTAAATTAAAAACTTTAGGTTGGGTTGATTGAGTTAAATAATAAATAGATGAAGTTTGATTAAATAAAAACTAAATCAAAGTTCTAATTGGAATTGGATTATCAGACTGAACTTAAGTTCGGGGGCATATCAATTTGAAGTATAAATGAGTTAAGTATGTGCTTGGATATTATTTTGATAAATTGAGAAGGTGAATTTAAAATTAAAATTTAAAAGGGATGAGCTAACTGAATTTAATGGAAGTTGATTAAATGAAAATCAAATAAAAGTAAACTTAAGTTTGATGTTAGAATAAACAAAGGTAAATTAACTTAAGTTTAAAATTTATGGGAGCTTGGCTTCGAATAAGAGTGAAATCCCATTAGTAAAAGCTTGGATTGAATTAATTTGGAAATGATTATTAATTTATAAGTTTGAATGTACCATGCTTAGTAGATTGTTTTGCATGAATCTAATGCGAAAATAAAACGAAATGCAATAAATGGTTGGTAAATAAATTAGAAATGAAATGGAATTAAATATAAAATGAGTTCAAATTATTTTGAAGTAGTTATAAACTAAAATAGACAGTTTATTAAGCGAATATCGTCGAAATTGCATAACAATAATTGTCGTTTGGCGTAAATAAAAGTAATTAAATTCGTGTGAGTTAATAGAGAATAAATAAAATTGATTCTAAATCATTTGAAGTGAATTTGAGCTTGTTTGGATTAAATATCAATGGAACGTAAGAAATTAAGTTGTAAACCATTGAAATTGAATGAAAGGGTTTTTGAAATGGTTGAAAGCAATTAAATTAGATATAAGATTATATAAATCGCTTATGGAAAGGTTTTGGTGCTTGTTGCTTATGATAAACATGTGTTTAGCTATTGAAAATAAGTGAAATGCTAATAGATTTTCAATATATGGCATTTACATATTTAAATTGAGTAAGTACAGGTACCATGGAGCCGTTTGGTTGATTTGGATTGCGCTAATTGCTTAAATTAATAAGCTACTTGCTTAAAATGCTAAATAAGGTACGCCTATGAAGTAAAATTAGGAAATATGAACTGTTTTTGCTTTTTCCGACCGTGTGGGTCGATGTATGCATATTTATATCTCTTGTCAAATTGCAAAAGCTCCTCGGTACAAAGGAGACTCTGCCAAAAAATTTCAAAATTTTTGGGAGTTAGAAAATTTTTGGGAAAAATTTGGTTAACGACAAAACGATTTCAAATTGAAAACTAATATAAATTAGTAAATGAAACTAATATGAATCAGATATACTTGAAAGATAAAATTCAACATTCAAAATTTAAAATAAATTGAATTCGTATGAAGTGGGGAAAAACTAGTTTGAATAGAAATGAATATGAAAATTTCTGTAAGGAAAGGTATGTAAAGATGTGAAAGGGCTATGATTGGATATTATTGCTAAGTAGGTTATGCAGGTATTAAAGGAAAAAAGGAAATGGATCTGATTCCAAAAGATAAATTTGTATTGCCCGACAAAAAGGTATGTATTTAAATTTCTAGATGAAATTCGATTGGATTTTTGATGTAGCCACTTGGCTTTTGTTTTCTTTTGGAATTTGGGAGCCGGTAGAGGCCTTTTGTAGTTGTACCGAGCTAGCTGCGCAAAGGAGACGCTGGCAAAAAAATTCGGAAATTTAGGGAGTTAGAAAAATTTTGAGAAATTTTTGATAATTCAAATTGGGTTTTAAATTGAAATTTGAATGATCGAGAAAAGGTATTGTTTGAAAACTATGAGAGAGTTTGGGAAGTTAGTAAGAAGGATAAGAAGTCTTTCATAAAAGGACAGTTGGTAGGATGTTGATAAAACTGTTGGTTTTGGAGAAAAGGTAAACGAGTATTGGTCCATTCTTCCTAGCTAGTAATTTCGGGGACGAAATTCTTTTAAGGGGGAAGGAATGTGACGACCTGAGAATTTCTAACAATTTAAATTGAAATATTTAATTGATTTTAAAATATTCAAAAGTTAATTTTAACTTGAATTCAAGATATCAATATTTACTTGGTAATTAAATTATTGAATTATATAGTTTAAATATTGAATTTAATGATTGAAATTGGGTAAATTATTGAATCTGAAATTCTAAGCTTGTTTAAAATAATTTGAAGGCTTGTAAAATTTATAATGATGATACTGAAGATAATAGAATGGTTGAAATTTAATTTAAAGGTGGTTTGTTCAATTTTAATGATATATCGTTTAAATCGATATTTAAAAATAGCCTTCCGAGGCACAGTCTCGGAATTCGACGAAACCAGTTCCATTGGATCCGTAATGGTTAGTTATTATCGGATTTCAATTTTTGTAGCAATCGGAGTTGTCGTTTGACCCTGGCAACTCAAAACGCTTAGAACTATTTTAATCGATTTATTTTAAATTGATCGTTTTCTTCTGTAACTCGCGCATATGATTGAATTAGCTTCCGATACATGTTCCATCGTGTTTGGAACGCGGGTAAAACCTTAGAATCGCCTAGTGGCATTCCTTAAGAGGAGTTTGAAATGTTAAATGGCATTTAACGAGTCGTTTTGAAAGTTTTATAAAATAATAAAATTTGAAGTACATATAATCAGAGATATTTTTCCATCGCGCGCACGAGAAGCTCCCCGAATCTCTATATTTTTTTCGTCTCCCTCTCAAATCAAAAGGCAGATTCGAACCCAGAAAAATAAGATTCATCAATGGCCACCTTGTTATCTATTCACGTTCTAATTAAAACGTGACTTTCTTTTCTCCTCTATCGAGCAATCTTACACGAAGGCAAGATATCGATCGAGCATAGGTGTGCTCGATTCGAGTTTGTTGTTGTCGAGAGGCCAGAAGAGGGGCGCGCGCTCGCGAGTGGGTGTTGGTAGTCATCGTCGGGTTCGGTGAGGAGACAACAAGTGCGAGGAGGAAGGCTTGTACCTGGAAGTGATTCATGTCATCGACTAGGGTTTCTGGCGTTCGAGTGAAGGCCGCGTCTTGAAAGAAGAAACTGCACGGCGCCGCATCAAACGGTGGAGGGGTATGGCGACTGAGCAAGGTTGCTATTGTCGTCGTTCTGGGTTCCAAAGCCGTGATGATGAGGGTTGCGTTCGAGAGTTAGGAGCCTGGTTCGTCGTTTCCTGTGAGGTATAATTCATGTTTTCTTCAATTATCATGGTACCATCGACCCTATGCACAAATATCTATAGTCTACTGTTTAGTTTTTTTAAAGTGGTATATGTATTGAAACATATTTGAAAACGATATGCACAAATATATAAATTGCAATACAATAGGAAATTATTTTGAGCACTTTTAAAATTGATAGTACTTTAGTCTAAAATCTAATGGTTTTTAGAATTGTTTTTTGAAAGATAAGATTTAGAAATAAATTATTTAATTAAAATTTAATTGTTAATTAATTGATTTATTTAAAGAAATTTAGTTTAAAATTAAACGATTGATTAAATCTATGAGAATTATCCAAGTGTTAATAAACCATATAAATGTTTATTCAAGGTTGGAAATCGTGGAATCAAATCGAGAATGAAGAGGATTGCAAATTTAAGGAGCAAAGGTGAGTAAATCTCACTCTGTTGGGTTTTTATTAAATTTAAAGGGTTAAATTTAAATAATTGGTTGATGTGCACTGTTGATGATGTGACTTTGATTTTGATTGATTCTCGAGTTAACTGAGGTTTGACTCGAAGTATTGGGAATTTTAAGTTGTTTGAAACTTAAAACATAAATAAGCAAATGTTTCAGTTTTAACGGTTACTAAAGTCTTAATGATTTATGATACATGAAATTAGTAGAGTAATTAAAATGGATAATTAATTAAATCAATTAATTAATGATTTGGGTTATTTAACTTAGTAATTAAAGGGTTGAATAAATAAGAAATTAAGTTGTAAGTTAATTAACTAAGTATAAGTAATTCGGAATAATCATTTGATGGTGTGATAAATAATTGCTTAATGTAATTAATAAAATATAATTACTTTGTAAAATTAATCAAGACATTAATTAATATAATTAATTAAGGAGTAATTAATTTATTAATGAAGTAAATAAAAGAATAATTAATTACAGATTGAGATTAATCGGGAATGATTAATATTTGGGGTTGAATTAAAGTAATTAATTTAGACTAGAACAAATCAATACATAATTGGAATCATTAATTTATATAATCAATGATGTAATTAAAGACTGATTAATTAAGATGATTAATCATAAGTGACTCATGAGAAATTAATTAGTGTAAGTAATTAAGAATTAGTGAAATTGATTATAGTTAATTAATTTGTGAAATAATTAAAGATTACTCATTGATTTGGTAAGAATAAATAATGTAGTGAAATTAATTAAAGATAATTACTTGAATGGAATTGGAAGATAATTAATCCAAGGAGATTAATTAAGATGAATAAGGAAGGGTTGATTAATTAATTTGGAATTAATTAATGAAGGAATCTAAGTGATTGAGGTTTGAAATCCAATTAGAATCAATTGAATTGATTTGTGTGATAAAGCTTTGCTTATGGATGATTGAATGGTATTGGATGTTTTGGATGAGTAATATCTCTGATATGAAATGTCGTGTATTTCATTGTATGACTTGGGTAAGGATGACATGAGACTCGAAAAGACCGGGTTTGGGTATTAGAAGATACCCGAAACCACTTCGAATTTTTAATAAATTGATTTGTGAAATTAATAGGTTGGAATGAAATAATTTGAGTGAATTGAATTATTTTATCTAAGTTTGGTACTTATAAATTTATATGTGAAATAAGTCTTGTCTATAGTAAATTGTGAATTAGTTAAATTGATATATGTTACCCCGGGTTTTTATAAGTCGATTTCTTTGGTATTCCATGTTAGTTGGGTTTACTCACGCTGGTTTCCAGCCTGACCCGGGTGTTACTTTGGTGTAATGCTCGGGTCAGACCGAGTATTACAGATTTTCAGGTAGGTACGTTCTGGAGCTCAGGAGGCGAGCTGGATGGTAGGAGCGTATAGAGTATTTCCGCTGTATTTATATTATTGTTAATCTGAAACATGATAATGGTAAATATTCAGTGACTGTATATAATGTGAAGCTCGGATGTATTAGATTGTAATCGACAGATATAGTATTTTTTTTGTAAACTGTTATTATTTATTATTATATTTTATCCGCTGCGAATGTGAGATGTTAATGTTTCTGTTCTTCTTCTTCTTCTATCTCTTTC
Source organism: Allium cepa (assembly GCA_030765085.1). Lineage (NCBI taxonomy): Eukaryota > Viridiplantae > Streptophyta > Magnoliopsida > Asparagales > Amaryllidaceae > Allium > Allium cepa. The sequence continues at coordinate 794,602,633 of CM060929.1, read as the reverse complement.
TTCTTTTCATAACTATCTGGAATTTTCGGGTGTGAAAATTTCGGGTCGTTACATTTAATTTACACATGGATGTCGAAAGTCAGGCAAGGAGAAAGAAGCAAAAATCATTAACACAAGGAGAGAAAATTCAAGAGGGTTTAGTATATTTTTCTTAATTAAGCTTCAAGGGCATTTATATTCCACCACATACTCCTTGTTGAAACCACCACCAAGATATTGATCCATGTAATGTGCTCAAGCTCAAAAAGATCTTGACAAGTGGAACCATCAAGATCAGCTATCTTTCCAAGTCACCAATCCATGCCAATTTACATCAACCAATGGAAGCAAGCCTTACCTACTTCCAACTGCTATAAATATTGATGCATACCCTCATGTATGGAGGCCCCTAATTTCTTTCGCTCTCTTAGAATAAATCATTTTCTGGACTAGAATTTTCTAAGCTCCCTAAGGAGTTTAAGAGCCACTTTAATGGAAAATGGCCAATGATAAAGAAGATAATGTGGACATATGCATAAAAGGACTTGAATAATTACATATTTGACTTGTTTTATAACATGCTTTATTATTCAACAAGAGATATGACTTGTTCCCATTGCTTATTGTATACAATAACAATAATTCATGATAGAACATATTTTGACTTACCTATTTTACTCTTGAGCACATGAATTAAATTTCAAATGATTTCACATTCAAAACCAAGGGATATTATGGGAATATTTTCGAATATGCCTCCTTGTACAACATATTGGTTGTTGAACTAATTTTTAGTTTAATGTTTTGATGCTAAAAGGAAGGCCCAAACTCCGATGTTTGAAAAATGGCCAAAAACCATAAAGTTTGCTTTTTTATATATTTTGGAGAGTTTTTTCAAATCCAATCATTATTTGAATTTTAAATCTAGAAACTCACTACTGCCAATATTTAATATATGCAGGTAATAGCATGGATTCTCCACTGAAATGTTTAGTGGATCTATGATAAATAAAAAAGTTGTTGATCTCACTTGATAAGCTTCGATATCCTGTATCATTTCGCATACATGCAACATCCACTCGTTTACGACATGACTAATCAAAAAATTAATTTCCATCATCTTCTCACATGATCCTCTATTACTTATTCTATCACCTTCCCATTTAAACAACCTTTTTCCTTCTCTCCCCTTTATCTGCTCTCTTCCCTTCCTCTTCTGACATACACTCAGTTATGATATCTTGCTCGCTTATGACATTACTTGGTTTCTGTGCAGTTAATGCGCTCGGTAGATTCAAAGCGATGGAGGTGCAAAAAGTCATGGCGGGGATACAGCGAGGATATAGCGGGTGGCTCTAAAATAGCATATAAAACTCGTACTTAATGTTTTTACAAATATAAAAATGGTAATTAAATGAAAAATTATCATTCAATTGAATTATAAATAATACATAAATAATTTTAGATAAAAACATGTGCGAATATACTTTAAATAAACGCAAAACTGTTATATAACATAATTGTATTAGAGTATATTCATTTCTAAAAATATATTAAAAATTAAATCAAATAAATTAGTTTCATAATTTTATAATGTATAAATGCAATTTTTCAATTCATTTTATTAAAAAAGATATAGCGGGAATAGCGGAATATAGCGGGAATAATAGGATATAGCGGAAATAGCGGGGATTAAAGCGGAAAGGCTATATTCTGGGGCTATATGGAAAAATCATAGCGGTAGAAATCTGCTATGAGATATAGCGGGGTTGTAGCGGGGCATTAACTACACAGCTTGGTTTACGACATGACTCAATCACATGATCTCCCATTATTTTATTCTGTCAATTCCATGTATAAGCAACCTATTTTTCCTCCCTCCTCTGCATTCAAAAAAAATTCAATAATATATAAAAGAAAATCAACTCATTCCAGCAGCTCAATCACCTTCGACGACTCATTCCGCATCTAATTAAAAGCTTTAGGTGATGTAGTAACTGTCAGGTGATTATGGCCATTTCAAGTTTCAGCCATATCAAGTGATGTCAAACAATGTCGTATGAAACAAATGATGTCGTGTGGATTAGGTGATATTGACTACCAAAGATTTCATATGTATATCGGTGGTTTTGCATGTCGTACACATCTAGGTTTCATATATATATATATATATATATATATATATCCAGTTTCGTATCAAATTTTAAAAGATACACTACTTTGAATATATATAAAGTTTTTGTATATATGGATCTCGAATATATATTAATTTCAAAAATATCAGTTTCGACATAATGATTTCATACATATAGGTTTCAAATATATATAATGTTTCATGATCTCGAAAGTATAAAGCTTTAAGTTTATATATGAGTTTCGAATATAGCATGTTTTATGTATGATTTTGATTATATATATATATATAGTTTTATATATACATACATTTAATATACATATATTACCATTAAATATATATGTTATCCCAAGTCTATATAGTTTCTTATATATTGATTATATATATATAAAGTTTCGAACATTTCAGACTTCATATATACAACGGATATCAAAGTTAAAAGCTTCATGTCGAAGATAAGGGGTTATGTTATAGTTCAAGGATTCATTTCGATGATTATCAGGTTTCAAAGATAAAGGATTTCAAAAATGAAGAGTTTTCGAAAGTATCAATGTCAACAATATATCCAGTTTTCAGAAAATATATGGATTTGGTAAATATATATTTCAAGTGTAAAGGTTTTGAATATATGTAAGTTTTAAATATCAAATTTTAAGTATTATGATTTCAATTTTATATGATTTCGAATGTATGGTTTCGAAATTAAAAAGAGGTTTCAAAAATATAAGATTTCATATGATTCTATACTATATTAAAGGATTGCAAAGTATATATATGGATGGGCTACGAGGACTAGTTGCATAAAGTATAATAATGACAATATAACAACAATAACAGTATAATATAGAGTCCTTGAGCATTCTTGTAGGCCACGTACAAATTTTTTCTCTCGTATGCGCCAATTGTACTTTGGGTACATAATCACATGCCTATTGCTGCCAATTTGGACAAATAATGTTAAATACAATTATTAGGACAAGTGGTAGGCACTGAGTTGTTGAACGTCGACATTTAAAATATAGTAATGGCCTAAGCTAGAATGTTTCTCCAAACGATGTGGGACATTTGTATGCGAAAGAATTTATTCTAGTTATAAATTTATTTCTCTTTACATCACATATTTCCATGAAGGGTTAGATATTTAATTTTCTACGACACTTGGCTTTAGAGATTTAGAAGTACGTGATTGTGTAATTATTGGAATACTAATAGCTTTTGTACGGAGAACAAAATTTCTATTCGCGACAAGTAATCATTTGTCCAATGTTGATTTGAAAGGAAACATTCAGAATTTTCGGGAACGATGGTAGCACTCAAATGCGTAGTGGATATTAGAAAGTTTGCAAGTGTTGTAGCATGCATTAGGCAATAATATTTATTTCAAACATATAATATATTTTCTATTATGTCCAATTATATGGGTTTTAATAGTCCTCTTATTCTACCACTATTAGACTATCATATTATGAATTGCCGAGTCAATTTTAGTTGACACTTGATTTTATTTTGCAACCATTGATGCAATTAGAAAGCTATCTTTAGTGTGTTAATTTGTCCATGATGATGCTTATTTTGTAGGATAACATGAAAGATTTAGAAAGGAAAAATTTAAAAAGAGAAGTAATCCGTGCAACTTCAAATTCTGAATCCAGCCAGACCATGAAATTTTATGGCAATTTAACAAGGTGGATCAACTCTACTCATCAAAATTTCTAATTTGATTTGTTTATACTTGAAATTCACCTTTAAGTTTCTTTAAAGGTTGTTTATGATGAATAGGCATTCAAAAGAATCTGGATTTTCTTATCAAAGCACGATGGAAACTTCCGTTATCAGACAACTTTTGGAATTTCTTATATCAAATGCATTTCTGGGTTTCTTATTATCAGATGGATTTTTGCATTTCTTATTGCCAGATAAATTTCTGGTCTCCTTATTACCAAATGGATTTCTGGTCTCCATTTTATCAGATGGATTTCTAGAATTCTTATTACCAAATGATTTTCTGGTCTTCTTATTACTAGATGGATTTATGATCTCCTTATTATCATATGGATTTTTGGATTTCTTATTACCAGGAAAATTTCTGGCCTTCTTATTAGTAGATGGATTTCTAGTCACCTTATTAGGAGATGGATTTCTTGTCTCCTTATTATCAAATGGATTTCTTATTACCAGATGGTTTTCTGGTCTTCTCATTATCAAATGGATTGCTAGTATTCAATATCAGATGGTTTTCTGGTTTCTGTTAAGTAGATTTCCAGTTTTCTATTTTTGAGATAAAAAGATTCTCTATCTCAAGGCCTGAATTTATGTATAAGAGTGGATTTCTTTATGGACTTCTAGGTTTTTGATCCACCATTACAAGCCAATTTCCAAAGAAAGGTTAATATTGAAAATCTTCTTAAAAGAAGGAATTCTTAAAGAAAAGAATGCTCTTGTCTATAAAGTCTATTAGTTAATGAATCATGACTCTTCAAACTTACAAACTAGACATTCTTTTTGCTAAGAAAAACCTGAACTGGTCCAATTATACATTCATACATAGATGGAGCAATATACACCTATGTTTATTTTAAATGAGTTTTATTACAAAAGTTTTGCCAAAAGCATCTTTAAGAAAATATTTTTATGAAACTATTACTAATTACCCTATGGATGAGGGAAAGCACCAACTATCTATTTTGGTTTATATGTTGCTTGACATTGATAATCTCTTAAAAAATATTTTGATCTGAAATGTGTTAACAAGAGCATTCTTAAAGTTTTCAAAAATCATTGAAAAAGAGAAACCTATGCATGTTCTCTAAACAAAGTTTTTGGAACTAAGGTTCATTAGCACCGATAAACTCTAAATAGAAGGGTATCTTCTTGATTAAAAGACTATTGTTCATGAATCATGAAAAATGATCTCTTATATGATATTTGCATTTCTATTATAATATTTGCCCCAACATTTGCCATGATGAACGAAATACTTTATAAAATGGTATTTTCTTCCTCACCTAAGGTGTGTAAATGTCTTAATCTAGGAAACGGCTTAAGACCATTATGAGATGTGCACGAGGGATTCTAGAGAGATCATTCTAATGGAATCAAATTAGCAAAAAAAGTCATGAGGCAAGGTTTTTAGTGATGCCAAATGAGAAATGATGCAGTGGATCATGTAAAGAGGTGTGAGAAGTATTTAAAATTTTCTACAATTCCATATAGCCCCCAAGTGGACAAACCATGATCAAATATCCATGGCCCTTTGATGAAAAAGGAATTAACTTAATTAGATCATTACTTATCTTAAAAGGTGAAGTTAAGCTTACAAAAATAGAAATCGATTGTTTTACCAAATAGGCAGAAGCATAACTGTTAAGTGCTTATGTAACATCCCCCACTTTAAGGCATGAAACTAAGTGCTACGTATGCTATCAGCCATCCACAATATTAATTTCCATTGACAAAATATAGCTATGTTAGTCACATCAATAATTAGAAGAACACGAATATGATTTTTTTTTAAACATTATTTAATAGCAAACTTTCACATTTCATTTCATAAATATCATTTCATATTCATCACATAATTCCATTCGTAATCCCATGTTCAAAGAAAATATAATTGTTCCAAAATACTCCAAGTGCGATGTACGAAGATGCCCCATTTGTTGGTCAGAATCTTACACTTGGAAATTATATAACTTTCCATTACATCAATAGAGATGGAATCAAACAACATAGCGGATTAGATAGGAACTCCAAAATAGCTAAATTGTCTCCTGCACGTCTTTGGAAGCTTCTTCGTCGTATTGGAAACTGAAGACCCATACTCCTGACCTACTTAAATGAGTACCTAAGAGTTTAAGGGAAAACAAAAAAAATTCGGCTCAGACAAATGCAGGTGTGAATAATATCCTATCATCTCGAACCAATTAGGTATCTAGTGAGATCATGCCGCAGAGCGGAATGGGTTTTCCCCTCACTAGTATCTTAACCGAAACATATCAAACATATACTGTTCTCCTACATCCATAATGGTTAGAATATAATAAATAAAAATTTGCAATCATGCAACATGCACTAGATTACCCCTTCCAAATTTATTTGATATTCGTTTTAATTTCTTCTAACTATGCGTCTTAATTTCAAATGATTATCCATCTTATATTTATGTGGACTACCCATCTCACATATAATTATTATTTGGATTACCCATCCCTTACCACGTGGACTATCCATAGTATATGGTTTCATTATCAAAGTTATACGGCTATCCACCTCACATATTTCATTTAATTAAAATGATGTGGACTATCCATCTCACATTCCATAGTTTTCCTAGGATGACTATGAACCCTTCATCACGCCATATAGAAACTATCCATCTCCACCATGATGTGGACTATCCATCACATGTCCCATAGTTTTCCTAGGATAACTATATGCCCATCACTCGGCAATTTGATTCATGTTTAACCCAAATGTTCAACCTATGTATATTGGTGTCCCCAATTAGGTTGTGTATCCCATAAATTTATAACATCTCAAAATGATATGCATTTCCATCCCTAACGGTTAATGTTGATTCACAAAACTATGGCGTCAATATAATATACATTGGCATCCCCAGTGAACAATGTCAAATTTGCAAAGCGTATAACGTATCGAAGTTAATCTGCGTTGGTATCCCCAATGAAAAATGTCCAATAAAACGTTTGGCTTACCGCTTTTAATATAGAAAATACGTGACATTCATGCTACAGTATACAATATCGAACCTCTATCCAAGGTTAGAAAACAAAAACTTGATTTCATAAATAACATGGCTAACTGCCAAAATCGTAAGGTTATCAACCTTCTTAAACATAGGTTTTCTTGCCTCTTTGAAACATAGTTTTGGTTAGCATAAAAAAATCCTCGTCGACATTGAAAATAAAAAGTAGCGACATAGATGCCGCTTGGCATTATCGTCGAAAATCAATGACTTGCGGTATTAATACTTTAATGTTGTAAAACATAGTACTTCATCTCTATGCTATGAAACATAGGGTGTTGGCTGTGACGACCCTGACTCGACCTTCGAAAATCGGCATCGAATACGACACTCGTATTCAAATGCCGCAGATCCAAACGTCGAATCTGGTTCGCCGGAGCTTATAACACATCAAATATAACAATACAGCGGAAGAAAGAAATGAATATCATATACAATTCCAATGAATACAATATCCAATGATATACAACAATGATATATATATATATATATATATATATATATATATATATAATACAAGAATATCAGAGACAATAAGCAACAGCGGAAAACGAATAGCAAAAGAGATAACCCCAATGATCAGACCGTAACTCCAATCCGATGCTCAAAGCCAAAATTCCAAACCACTAGCTCGAACCGCTATCACAATTCATCATGATAAGCAAGTCTCATCCACAAAGCCACGCTTTTCACAAAAGCCATGCTTTGATCAACAAATGATCAGTAGCACTTCGTATGCCACATTACCAAATTGGGAATGTATCACTAGTAACCATCAACTACATGACCTCTGAGCTCGTACGTCTCAGAAAAGGATATTAAGCTAAGAGGATAAATCTCCGCCACCAAACAGAAATGTATTTGATAGAAACCAGCTTAACATCTCAAAGTGTAACGTCAGACACACATTCATACAAGTCCGTTCCGGGATCGAACAGAATCGAAGGCACTTCCAAAGAAGCCCTTGCAAATCCGGATAATTCCTAATCACGCCCGGATTCCCCATCACAATGGGTGCTAAAATCTCTATACCGGGGCCATTCGGTGCAGAGACATTCGACAGGCCATCCTTTCACTTTCGAAAGTATCAGGTCTTCACCACCGGTCTTCAAATGCTATCCATATCGTCGTATCATTATTCGAAATGGGTTATATGACACAAAGGTCCTCTCCCGGCTAAACCGAATAATGAGCGCAATATTTAAAAACATATGGATAATGGGATCTCACTTAAGTCACAACTTAAAACCTAAACTTTTCTTTCAAACGGTTAAACAAATTACCATTTACAAATCTTTTTAAAAACAAAAAGATTCATTTCAAAAACCTTCAATGGTTTAAACAATTTCCACACCTAAATCTTTTAAAAAAAAGATTCACTTTAAACCCCCTTTCAATTTAAAAAAAGGATCACCAAACTTTAACAAAGATTTATTCATAGCCTTTCAAAACAATTCCATTTCAAGTTTTGGGCTAACTCATTCAATCTTTAAACCAAAGGTTTAAAAGTTTTCAAGCTCGCTTCCAATTCATTGAATTCCATTTTCAAATATTGAATTCAAACTCAAATCAAAATATTTCAAATTTCAAACTAAATCAAATTATTTAAAATAACTTTTATCTTCAAAAACTCCTTTTCAAATACTTTTCAAATTTAACCCAATTTCATTTCCAAAATCATTTGGATTCAAAATTCAAACTTTAAAACCATTTCAAAATATTAAATTCAAATTTTTGTGACTTTACTGATTTCCTCGTGAAATCCATATTTGTGTGTGTATAGTGTGGTCCAGGGGTTTAAACAATAAAAGTGCCACATCATCAATCAACACAAATTCAAATACAGCAATATATATTTACTAAGCGGTACAAACTATAACGCTTATATTTGATAAGCGGCACAAATCAATTGTAACGCTTATCTTTCATTCACAGATCACAAGTATATATCACAGATAATAAATTACATTACAGAAAATTAATTTCATCGCAGAATAAATTACATCACAGTTCACAAAACAAAATAATTCATATCACACATTATCACAAATCAGGGACATCAATCAATTCAAAGCACTCCATAGAATCCTAATATCCATGAGTGAGATCAATTAACTATCTGATTTATCTAAATCAGATAAATTACTTATGAATAAATTTCTAATCCTGGTTAATTAATTATTAATTAATTACCAATCATTTTGATTAGTTATACTTTAATCATTAATTAACCTTTAAATTAATTTATCACATTAATTAATTACCCATAATTAATTATAATAAGTGATCATTCTTAATCACTTAGTCATCGTTAATCATAAATTAACTAGCAATTAATTTACCTTAATTAATTACCCTAATAATTTAGAAATAAATCCACCTTTAATTATTAATTTATTAATTAGCCTTTAATTAACTTCTTTAATTAATCTTTAATTATTTATTCTTAATTACTTGATTCATTAATTATCCACCTTCAATTACTTTCATTTAGTAATCATTTTAAATTAATTTTTCATGAATTACTTGATCAATCAATTTAAGTCATTAATTAATTATTCCCAGATTAATTAACTCAATTAATCAATCACCTTAATTAATTATCATTTAATTAAATTTTTCTTTAATCCATTGGTAATTCAACTTTAATCATAAATTAATTAAAAATATTTCTTTTCCTTTCTGACCTTAATTTTTTAAAACCCAGCTAAATAAAACTACACGAGCCCAAGCTAAACTCCCTAAATAAATACACGAGCCATAACTCAAACCCCACATGTTCAACTTCGAGCCCAAACACACTTTCCGAGCAACCCATCTACCTACTTCGAGTCTCCTTCTTCTTCCCTTTTCTTTTTAACTTTGTTTAAATTTAAATCTGCTAAACCCACACACGTTTCTTCGATCACCCACCCGAGCCATCAACAAGTTTTACTCGAACACAAACCCGAAAACATCTTCTTCCCCAAACCGAAAAACACCTGATACGCGAGTTCATACACGTGCACGATGCACACGAATCTAGCGCCCTCCGATCAATCTCACCACCACCTACAAGTCAACTACAACCATCACAAGCTAGCCGACCACCCAGCTTGAAGAAAGTGATAACAGAATGCAATCGAGCATTTAGACCTAACCTGTAGTTCGTAATCCAACCTGAAACAACCTCGCCCAAACGCCTCCGACCACTGGAGCATCAACAACTCCGGCCACACCTTCGACAACCTCCCAGCTAATGTCTACCTGAGTTTCATCGAGCTCGATCAACTACGGACACCACACGAGCACGAGAACCATGCTAGCCAGAAACTTCACATTAAACCCTAAATTGATCTCTTCCGACCACTTCGATCCACAAAAAAAATTGCGAATATTTTTCCCATGATCGAGTACACTTGTTCCACCTTCTGACCAGAACTCGAACAACATAACTATGTCGATCATCATAATTTGACGAAATTGTCATCTCAATTCAACTCACAAATGCTCGAAATTCCCAATTCTAAAAATTTTGATTTAACCTTTAAAAATCACGTTTTTTGATGGTGATTAAATTTATATAAGTCAATCAAATAATTAAGGAAATCGAATTTTTGATCATACATTGAACGTTACTGTATATTCTTTTCCAGGTTAAAATTTCTTATTAACCATACTAAAAATTATTTTTAAGATTAAGATTAAGATCTAATGAATTTGAACACAATTTATTTTAACATCTCAATCTAACAATGATTAGATATAGAGATTTAGAGTTTCCTTCTTTTTTCTTTTTCTTTTGAACTTGGTTTACCCACTATAACCTAGAACAGAACAATTGTTCATGTTTCCAGACATACATACCCTACTTCATATATACACATACAAATACACTTGCAGATATATATACTCATTCATTAACATTCTCATCACAGACATAAGAATCAAGAAAAAAAAGGATTTAAAAATAAAGTTTGCTCACCTGTCAATTGGAGAGAACCAGACTATTTTTTTTCTTTCTTTAAATTTGCATTTGATTTACTTGATCCTCTGCTCTGTTTTTTTATTTCCTGAAGCTTCAAACTCAGGTTGGAGGAGAAGAATGCAAAGGCTTTGAATAAATGCTGGCTAGATGATTTTCATCTCAGATTTGAAACACAGGACTTGGAAATGAAAGTAATTTGCAGTTTTGATGTTTGAATTTGCTTGCCTGAACTTGCATGTTTTCCAGGCTTTGAATTAAAGCTTGCTTTGAGTTTTTGAATCATTTTGTTCCAGAATTTTCAATGTTTGAAATAAAATGGCCTGATTTGTGTTTATTTGTAAATTTTAATATCTTTTCTTTTTTTTAATTTAAAAAAACAATGTGCCACTTGTCTCATTTAGTTTAAAATAAACTTACACTTGTACATTTATGTTAACACATGTACTTAAGAGGTTTTAAAATTTTAACACTTGTAATAATTTATTCTTATATTATTATTATTATTTTAAATGATTTTAAAAGTTTTTAAATTAATTTTCCTAATAAACAAATACTTTTATAAATTTATAAATATTTTCTAAATTTGTTTTAAACCCTTATTTCATTAATTTTGAAATTTGTATTTTAAATTCTTTATTAATTACATATATATATATGTAAATGTTTTTACATTGTATATTCATGGATATACAACTATTGTTTATATGTTCCAATGTTTTTAAATCTTATTTGATTTCATTTTATGAAACATATTTATCTATTTATATTTACATATACATATGTTATGTAGTTTTTAAATCTTGTTTATCAAATCTAATTTTACATATTAAATTCAAGTTATTAGGAATATCCATACTTATATAACTTTTTAAAAGAAAATGAATTGAAAACAATTTATTTTTTTAAATTTCCAAATTAAAAATTTGATATACAGTCAACTTGTACTTATAAATGAATAAATAATCAAATAACTTTTTATAATATATTTTATATTCTATTTATCATTTATTTCTCTTAAATTCCAAATCAAATTTTATTTACAATCCATTTGATTTCAATCAATTAATTTTATTTACAATCTTTTCAATCTTCAAATTAATCCATAATTAAATTGTAAACTAAAACATTATTCAAAATGTTTATTTCAGAAATTTCAAATTACAAATTCTATTTAAAAATCATATTTACATTCATTTATATTAATAAACAAACAAATATCTATTAAATCTTGAAAAAAATACCAGATTAAACCATAATTTAATTCCAAAAATTAAATTTAATTCCAATTTCAATTTGATTTAAAAATGGGAATGTTACATTGGTGTTGACAATCGACGATGTAAATTACCTTTATACCAAAACCAAGTAATAGCTGCATCATTTCCATGCAATATGGATTTGAAAACAAAGAAATAAAGTTGGGCGATGGAACCTAGTCCATTACGAGATTGCCATGTCGGCCATAATTATATGCCGCATGTTTTATACTATGACTCCTACCAGAATAGATCTATTCTATACCAACGTAGTTGATATCATATCTATCCACTCAAATTGATGTTGTTGGGGTTCGACATTAATACGACAATGTGGAAAAATCACAATTATTATAAAAACTGAACTATTTCTACTATAAGTAATTACATTTCACTAAAATTTAACTCTTGTCAATTTTCTATTGGATAATACTATATTTTACCTAATATTTTTCAGAAAACCGTCGCAACCAATTTTTCATTCCCGAAACGTACATAAACTTAATTAATCAATATCCTTAATTAGTTATTAATTTAAATGCTTATCAAACTGTCACGGTCCGACTTTCCACTCCCGGAAAATCGCATCATGAATTAAGAAAGAAAGAGATAGAAAAGAGAATAAAAAGAAGAGAAGAAGAAACAGCATCAGAATCTAACACAGCGGAACGAATAAATTATATTTATAACAAAGTATATCATAGTATACATCAAATATCAGAGTACACAGACATATACAACACATACTAGACAGTTATAAACACCTGTCTAGTTATTACAACTCAATACAAACACAACACTCAGAGATACCAAACACAGCGGAACTATATAACTATACGCAGAAGCCTCCTGCTCCATATGCTCCTCCACAAATCGTCAAAGCCAATCCTGAATCCTAACCTGAATTCCCTTGACTACTCATAAAAATTTGAGTACCCAAGAGTTAAAGAAAAACAGAAATAACTCCGGGTCAGACATGGGTCTGGTGTGAGTAACAGGTTAAAGTTGCTTAACTTTGAAAAACTTTTGAAAAGAAAGGTATCACGTAAGACTTCCCACACATAAACATGGAAAAGTTTTTACCTTACGCTAACCAAAAACATTTGATAGGAAATTCGATGATATTATAATAGTGTCTAGGGTTTTCAAGTAAATATGAAATAGCTGAAATTGTTACATTCATTAAATTCCAGCTACTAGCCACAAAAGTGGGTAATACAATCAAAACCGTTGGCACTTATTGGATTTTGGATTCCATACAATGGCAGGGCTACTGGGGTACCGCCCGTCACAGTACGTGGCCTAGATCAACGTACCGAGGATTACTCCCTTCATCCCCTGCAACACAAAGCCGGACCCATTCCTTACTGAATAGTTCCGAACAAGACAACCCCGCAGTTGGCGTACGTTCCAACTGCCCACACAGCCGAAATAAAAAGGGACCTCTAGACAGGGGAAAATCTTGCTCTCCAGTGGGGGCTACCCACGAAACCTTGCTGCACCTCCCCTGTTTTAGCCATTCCCGGTTGATGAGGCTTGAGGCTACGATTACCTTTATAGGACACATCTCTTAGAATGCTCATCGTCCACCTGACGATGTTCTGAAAGCATTCAATCCATACAAGTTCGTTCCGGGTTCGAACGAAACCGAAGGCATTATCTCGTTACACTCATATTGGAATCACCCTCAGAGTTAACGACAATAACCCTTGCACTCTAATTCACCATCTCGAATCTATAAGTACTATTCCGTCAAACTCATTACGGAATCACCCACAGAGTTATACTGACGTATAGCCCTTACACCTCGAGTCTTCACTCGCTCCACTTGGATTAACGACCTAACGTTATTTGGAATCGATGTGGTTTTCGGATGTCCAAATATGGAAACCCGATCCCGGTCTCATCGAAATCCAAAGCGTGTCTTTTAAGGTCCAAGTTGTTTTAAGTTTAAAACAATCTAATTCATTATCTAAATATACACAGATAGATAATTCACAACATAATAGATAATCAACCTTATAATTACCAACAGATAATCATATCAAATCAGATAATCCAAATTATCATTCAAGAGCAACCAATGCATCCATATCACATACACTACTCATCTCCTATCGGAGATTACAAACCAGACCAGTCAACCAATACCAATCATCAAACATAAGCAAATGATCTAATGATCACACCTCCAATAATTAATTTAAAATGAATTAAATTAATTACTCAATCTTTAATTAATTTAAAATGAATTAAATTAATCACTTTATCAATAAAATTCTGTTTAACTTAACCATCCATTGATTTCAAATCAATTTATAAATCATCATCTCAATATTCTCTTTAATTAATCATTACTGATTAACTAACTCTAATTACAATAAGTAATTAGCTTATAAGTTGATTACACAAGTTAATTATATTAAACCCTACATATATATTAATCACCCTTGATTAATAATCATTCAGTAATTAACTACATTAATTACTCAACCCAATAATTAATTATTCTTAATTAATTATCTACATTAATTCCCTTAATTAATTTCAAAGTAATTTAAATCCAAATTACTTCTATATCAAATATCTTTAATTACATCCAGTAATTATTGATTATTTCCTTAAGTAATTTCAATATTTATAAATTACATAAAGTAATTATCAAACAATCCATAATTGTTTAAATCAATTAAAATTAATTAATTAATCTAAACAAATCACATTAACCTTAATTAATTACATTAAGTAATTAATTCCCTAATTACTTTCTTTAAGTAATTAAACCTAAATAATTGATTATTAATTAATTAATCTAATTAATTACCAAAAATTAATCACATTAATTAATTGTTAATATCTTAAGTTAATGACCTCATTAACATTTCTTAATTACTTAATTAAGAGATTAACTTATATTAATCATTATTAGTTATTAAGTAATTAATATTTAATTACTATTTAATTAATCTCTAATTATTAATTAACTAAGTGTTAATTAAAACCTTAATTAATCATTAATCACTTGATTAAACAAATTCTTTATTAAAAATTAATTAACCCTTCTTAATTATAGATTAATTAAACTTAATTAATTAATCTCAAATTAAAGTAATCATCATTAATTATTTAATTAAAACATCCACATTATTAATTAATTAAATAATTAACATTCATCTTAATTACCTTAGTAATTAATGAATCAAATCATTAATCTTAATTTATCTTTTAGATAAATATTACTTATTAAATAAAGCATTTAAAAACAAAATGTTTTCAAAATTTACTTTAAATTCCAATTACCATTTACTTTTAAACTTTAAGACTCAAATTTATTTAAATAAGATTTTCAAAACAATACAACTTAATTTTATATGTTTACAAGAAACATATATTTTGTTAATAAGATTAAAAAGAATTTAAATTTTCAATTCAAATCAAACTCAAATCAATTTAAAAATCTCTTTAAATTTCAAAATTTGAAATACACTTTCAAACTTATTTTAGATTTAACTCTCTAAATCTCTTTCTACAATTTACAACTCCAATTCAAATGTAAGTCATTTGAAAACAATCTAAATTTAAATATTTATTTAAAAACTGAAGTTTAAAATTTAAATTCAGATTTTAAAGCTCAGATTTAAATCCATTTGAATTTCTAATTTTAAATACTTAACCTTCCATTCCAAATGCAAATCACAATGCATTATACTTGAGATTTTGAAAAATCAAATTTAAATTAAAAAAACAATAATTGACTTCAAATCTCCGACTATCCAAATTTGAATTCATATTCAAATTCAAACTTAAACTCATTTAAATCTTCACTTTCAAATTAAACTTAATCTTTACATATGAAACAGAAAACAGTTTTCTGTTTAAATAAAAAAAAACTAAAACTTTAAAAATTTCCAGAATTAAAATAATTTCAAAGAACAGAGTTTAAACTTATTTAAATTCATATTTGAATTCAGTTTAAAAACCTAAGCCAAAATTTTAGTTTGCACCTTAATTCAAATTTTAAAAATCTGGAAACAGTTCCTGTTTCCCCTCTCTTCCTTTTTTTTTTTATTTTAAACCAAATTTGAATTTATGCATTTACATTATTACAAAAATAAGAATTCAAACAATCTGAATTCATTTTTAGATTCAGTTTTATTTCTAAGTTCAATCTCCATATTTAAATTTAAAACTTTACTTTTAAATTCTGGAAACATAACAGGTTCTGTTACTAAGACCTGAAACCCAAAACACACAGACCCCTATTCGACTTCGAGTCAACTACCCTGCTACTCCGAGTTTTTTTCCAAATAACCCGAGACCTACCCGAGCTAAAATCTCTGCAACCACCAACATCACACTACCTCATCATCAACATGCACATACACCTGTGCATCCACTTCCCCACTCCAGTCACCTCTGACTATCTTCTCCGACCATCCCCTATCTATCAGAGAACACACTCCCTCATCAATACCCCAGATCTCCATGGGATCAACTTGAATTTGAAATCAAGTCTAAAGCCAAACCTGTAACAGCCTAACCCCAATACCCCTGAAACCTGTCAACACCATTAACTTCCATCTCCTACCACCATCATCGACCAAACTCCGGTGATTGCTTCATCACCACACCATCCATCCATACCTCAAACATCTTTGAACTCGATGCATCCCTAAAGCCGCAGCACCCAAAACATTTTAGAACACAGTAACTAGGGTTCTACAACATAAATCCAAATTCCCATCTCAAACTTGAATTGTAGATCAATTCAATAATTTTCCTATGTTAATTGATAGCTACATTCACTCCAAAATCAATTTCAAATAGTTCAAATGCAAGATTCAACTGATTTTGATAAAATTGTAAAATATAGTTCACATGAATCTGCATTTTTCTTATCACTGTTAATTTTTAATTTTAGTTTTAAAATTCTTGAATTTACTAAATGATTCTATTAGTAAACTTGAATCATAAAATCATAAAGCTTAAATTATCACTCTAGTCAAATTTGTTCTGTATAGATTGTTTTTCCCTCTTTTTTTCAGGTTACAGATATCATACTTAGCTTATATACAATAAGAACTCACACCACTCCAAAACAACATGACTTGTTCAAGAATTTAGGTCCTTTTCAGCAAACAAGGAAATATTCAAGAATCAAACATAAATTTGAATTTTTGAAGATCACATATACACAGTCATATGTGTGCAGGAAATTGCATAAGTATTTATTTATACTTTATAAACATGCACACATATAATCACACATATAAATATTCACTGCAAATCTCATCTTATTTCAGATTTAAACATGCAATCAACCTACTTAAATTTTTAAAATAGGAGTTACTCACCTCTATTCAAAGTGCAGAGCATATTTCATTTTCAGGTTCCAGAGTTTTGAAATGCAGAGCTTTATGCTAAAAAAATTGAAATGCAGGTTTTACTTCTTGTTCCAGATTTTTTTAGCATGCAGGCTTCAATTTGTTATGCAGACCTCTGTTCCAAGATGCTTAGAAATGCAGAACTTCTGCTTATAAATCTTGATTTACCAGATTTGAAGATCCATGAATGTATGTAAAAATCTGTTGCATGCAGGCTTTAAATTGATGTGCAGGTTTTCAAACTTGAATTTTGAAATGAGGAGTTGCATGCAGGTCTGAATGTATTTGGTTTCAGATCCAAATTGAAGATTCCATGAATGCAGAGCTTATTCATGTAGATGCAGGCAGTAATTTGGGTTTGAGGAGTTGAATGCAAATTTAACAGGTTTGATTGTTTGATGCAGGTAGTAGTTTGGGATATGCAGACTTGAATATTTTGAAGAGAGGAGTGTGAATGAAAATGTTATAGGTTTGAAAAAATGAGTTAAATGCAGGCTTGAATATGGATGTGAATGAGATTTGGTTTTCTCTTTTATTTAGGAATGAAACAAAATATGAATAAAGAAACAAAATGATATGAATGTATGTTTCAGATTTAAGTGAATTAAAAGAAAATGAAAATGAAATATTGACACTTGTCTTTTTAAATAGATGATAGGTTTACATTTGTTAGTTTTAAGTTCCAATATACATACACTTGTCTTCATAAATTAATAAACATGTTTAATTAAAGTAAATAAGCATTAAGCCTAGTTAATGAATTCTTATGCAAAATTATGTATTAAATAATTCTCTAAAGAACAAAGCAAGTATTACTATTATAAATAAAATGATATACAAGTTTATCATTTGAAAAGAAACCTTTAAAACAAATTTATAAATGGGTTTGTAAAATAATGAATACATGTTCACATTTTATATTGCATTTTAAACTTTAAATTAAATTGACAAATCAAAATTATCAATAAATAATTTAAAAAGAACAACACAAATATTTTGTAATATATTTTAATATACAAACTTGAATAAAAAATGAATTTTAAACTAATTAAAACATTTATCTCATATTTAAAATCATATAGTATTTAATTAAATATTTTGAAAAGCTTAAATTAAAAATAAATCACCATTTCCATTTTCAAAACATTAAAACTATACTATACTAATTTAACCAAAACAAATTGTCTATTTAAAATATATAAGTACATATACATTATTAAATAGAAAACAATTTATTAATTCATTAAAAATAATTTCACAAATTAAATACTTCATAAAGAAGATTATTGAATAAATATCAAATTTATTAATCAAAATTATCAATTCAATATAAATTTAAATCCAGATTATTAAATTTATATTGTCCAAAATTCCGGGATATTACAATCCTTCCCCCTTAAAAGAATTTCGTCCCCGAAATTTAAAACAAAAGCAATTTAATAATCCATTTATAGATTTTATTTTAAAACACAGCATATGTTAATCATATGCCAACAACCAAAGCAACCAATTCACACAATCAAAACAAATCTAATTATCCAAATGAATTTTGGATAAAACCTTCACGAGTTTCCCCGGTATATATATATCGGGATACTCGCTCTATAAAATACAATCAATCAATACTACTAAACTATAGAGCTCCTAACAACAATTCTATACAGAGTATCAGACTACAAACGAGTCTGGCTTAACAAACAAACCATTCTAAACTGCTGGTTCTAAAACCAGAAATATCAAACACGAACTCCCTCAGAGATACGTGAAACATACTGAACCCCAGTTATCCAAACTGACAATTCAGCTCTAGAAAAACAAACACTGATCTAACCAAACACAGAAGAAACCAAAACACTTCGGAGCTAGCTTCCCAAACTAATAGCTCCTTGAATCAGAGAAAAACTTAACCAAGATCCAATCTCCAATTCCAGAATCCAAATTTCTCTGTCTCTTATCCACAAAAACTCTTCGGACGATCCTGGGCTACCAATACCCATCCTAATCAGCTCAACTCTTGCTGATTCCAACAGAAACAGACTGAATCAACACAATCCAATGATCTCCTCAAGATCACTCAAAAACCAAGAACACAAACCCTGCTCCTCAACAACAGAAGACAAAACCAACTTCTCCTTATCCGGAAAAGAAAACAGAAACATTCCCAAACTGCTTCCGCTGCGCAACTCTGATTCGAAACAGAAGAAAATGCTGACGAAGAGCACAAGCACAGACCAGTCAACCCAGCACAGAAATATGGTTCCACATATCCATAAAGAAAACTCAGATGTTCCTCTCAAACCTGAGTTGCTTCACCAACTTCCATCTCAAGGAACCATCCATCTACTAACTGAACCACCAGTTCCATTCCTGGAAAGAAAACTCGATCCCCAGATGCTGACAAACTCTAACTTCCAGAAGACATCCAGACAATCTCCAACAAACACAAGAGATCACTCAACTATCGCAAGTCATTTTTGCGATCAACTCAGCCTAAATCCAAAGAAACTGCTTTCTCTTAACCAAACAGAACAGCTCATGCTGACTTAGCTAACCTCTAGAGAAAAGATCCACTCTGCTGCTTCTGAACTCCACTTCAGAAAAACTACTCAGCCAGAAGACTCCCTACTAACTCAAAACACTCAACTAAACTCAGCCACAATACCGGCAGACTCACTTCTTATTCTGGTTTCAAAGAAACATCTTTGGAAATATCCATAGTCACCGCATCTCATCACGCAGCTACAACTTCCTAAGATATCAAGATATCACCACTTGCTTGCTTCTGCCCTTCCGACAGATCAAAACTCAATTATGTACTTCAAAATGAACTCCGAACCTTAACAGGTTACCTTCAGAGATCGATGAAGTATTTCATCACAACAGAACTCACTTGAGACGGTATTAGGTCTACAGTCTCGACAAATACACTTCCAACCTCATCCATAAAACTCCAACTAATGGTAGTCGTGTTACACACACTTCTACCTCATCTACCTTTATAACTTACATTGGAAAAACCTGAACGGGTAATCCAACAAATAGGTAGAACCAATAAATATATATATATATTATATATCAAAAATACAAATACGCTCTCTCAAGAAAGACACCACTACAGAGCCTAGGTATTCACTCAACCTAACGCTCTGATACCAAAAATGTCACGGTCCGACTTTCCACTCCCGGAAAATCGCATCATGAATTAAGAAAGAAAGAGATAGAAAAGAGAATAAAAAGAAGAGAAGAAGAAACAGCATCAGAATCTAACACAGCGGAACGAATAAATTATATTTATAACAAAGTATATCATAGTATACATCAAATATCAGAGTACACAGACATATACAACACATACTAGACAGTTATAAACACCTGTCTAGTTATTACAACTCAATACAAACACAACACTCAGAGATACCAAACACAGCGGAACTATATAACTATACGCAGAAGCCTCCTGCTCCATATGCTCCTCCACAAATCGTCAAAGCCAATCCTGAATCCTAACCTGAATTCCCTTGACTACTCATAAAAATTTGAGTACCCAAGAGTTAAAGAAAAACAGAAATAACTCCGGGTCAGACATGGGTCTGGTGTGAGTAACAGGTTAAAGTTGCTTAACTTTGAAAAACTTTTGAAAAGAAAGGTATCACGTAAGACTTCCCACACATAAACATGGAAAAGTTTTTACCTTACGCTAACCAAAAACATTTGATAGGAAATTCGATGATATTATAATAGTGTCTAGGGTTTTCAAGTAAATATGAAATAGCTGAAATTGTTACATTCATTAAATTCCAGCTACTAGCCACAAAAGTGGGTAATACAATCAAAACCGTTGGCACTTATTGGATTTTGGATTCCATACAATGGCAGGGCTACTGGGGTACCGCCCGTCACAGTACGTGGCCTAGATCAACGTACCGAGGATTACTCCCTTCATCCCCTGCAACACAAAGCCGGACCCATTCCTTACTGAATAGTTCCGAACAAGACAACCCCGCAGTTGGCGTACGTTCCAACTGCCCACACAGCCGAAATAAAAAGGGACCTCTAGACAGGGGAAAATCTTGCTCTCCAGTGGGGGCTACCCACGAAACCTTGCTGCACCTCCCCTGTTTTAGCCATTCCCGGTTGATGAGGCTTGAGGCTACGATTACCTTTATAGGACACATCTCTTAGAATGCTCATCGTCCACCTGACGATGTTCTGAAAGCATTCAATCCATACAAGTTCGTTCCGGGTTCGAACGAAACCGAAGGCATTATCTCGTTACACTCATATTGGAATCACCCTCAGAGTTAACGACAATAACCCTTGCACTCTAATTCACCATCTCGAATCTATAAGTACTATTCCGTCAAACTCATTACGGAATCACCCACAGAGTTATACTGACGTATAGCCCTTACACCTCGAGTCTTCACTCGCTCCACTTGGATTAACGACCTAACGTTATTTGGAATCGATGTGGTTTTCGGATGTCCAAATATGGAAACCCGATCCCGGTCTCATCGAAATCCAAAGCGTGTCTTTTAAGGTCCAAGTTGTTTTAAGTTTAAAACAATCTAATTCATTATCTAAATATACACAGATAGATAATTCACAACATAATAGATAATCAACCTTATAATTACCAACAGATAATCATATCAAATCAGATAATCCAAATTATCATTCAAGAGCAACCAATGCATCCATATCACATACACTACTCATCTCCTATCGGAGATTACAAACCAGACCAGTCAACCAATACCAATCATCAAACATAAGCAAATGATCTAATGATCACACCTCCAATAATTAATTTAAAATGAATTAAATTAATTACTCAATCTTTAATTAATTTAAAATGAATTAAATTAATCACTTTATCAATAAAATTCTGTTTAACTTAACCATCCATTGATTTCAAATCAATTTATAAATCATCATCTCAATATTCTCTTTAATTAATCATTACTGATTAACTAACTCTAATTACAATAAGTAATTAGCTTATAAGTTGATTACACAAGTTAATTATATTAAACCCTACATATATATTAATCACCCTTGATTAATAATCATTCAGTAATTAACTACATTAATTACTCAACCCAATAATTAATTATTCTTAATTAATTATCTACATTAATTCCCTTAATTAATTTCAAAGTAATTTAAATCCAAATTACTTCTATATCAAATATCTTTAATTACATCCAGTAATTATTGATTATTTCCTTAAGTAATTTCAATATTTATAAATTACATAAAGTAATTATCAAACAATCCATAATTGTTTAAATCAATTAAAATTAATTAATTAATCTAAACAAATCACATTAACCTTAATTAATTACATTAAGTAATTAATTCCCTAATTACTTTCTTTAAGTAATTAAACCTAAATAATTGATTATTAATTAATTAATCTAATTAATTACCAAAAATTAATCACATTAATTAATTGTTAATATCTTAAGTTAATGACCTCATTAACATTTCTTAATTACTTAATTAAGAGATTAACTTATATTAATCATTATTAGTTATTAAGTAATTAATATTTAATTACTATTTAATTAATCTCTAATTATTAATTAACTAAGTGTTAATTAAAACCTTAATTAATCATTAATCACTTGATTAAACAAATTCTTTATTAAAAATTAATTAACCCTTCTTAATTATAGATTAATTAAACTTAATTAATTAATCTCAAATTAAAGTAATCATCATTAATTATTTAATTAAAACATCCACATTATTAATTAATTAAATAATTAACATTCATCTTAATTACCTTAGTAATTAATGAATCAAATCATTAATCTTAATTTATCTTTTAGATAAATATTACTTATTAAATAAAGCATTTAAAAACAAAATGTTTTCAAAATTTACTTTAAATTCCAATTACCATTTACTTTTAAACTTTAAGACTCAAATTTATTTAAATAAGATTTTCAAAACAATACAACTTAATTTTATATGTTTACAAGAAACATATATTTTGTTAATAAGATTAAAAAGAATTTAAATTTTCAATTCAAATCAAACTCAAATCAATTTAAAAATCTCTTTAAATTTCAAAATTTGAAATACACTTTCAAACTTATTTTAGATTTAACTCTCTAAATCTCTTTCTACAATTTACAACTCCAATTCAAATGTAAGTCATTTGAAAACAATCTAAATTTAAATATTTATTTAAAAACTGAAGTTTAAAATTTAAATTCAGATTTTAAAGCTCAGATTTAAATCCATTTGAATTTCTAATTTTAAATACTTAACCTTCCATTCCAAATGCAAATCACAATGCATTATACTTGAGATTTTGAAAAATCAAATTTAAATTAAAAAAATAATAATTGACTTCAAATCTCCGACTATCCAAATTTGAATTCATATTCAAATTCAAACTTAAACTCATTTAAATCTTCACTTTCAAATTAAACTTAATCTTTACATATGAAACAGAAAACAGTTTTCTGTTTAAATAAAAAAAAACTAAAACTTTAAAAATTTCCAGAATTAAAATAATTTCAAAGAACAGAGTTTAAACTTATTTAAATTCATATTTGAATTCAGTTTAAAAACCTAAGCCAAAATTTTAGTTTGCACCTTAATTCAAATTTTAAAAATCTGGAAACAGTTCCTGTTTCCCCTCTCTTCCTTTTTTTTTTTATTTTAAACCAAATTTGAATTTATGCATTTACATTATTACAAAAATAAGAATTCAAACAATCTGAATTCATTTTTAGATTCAGTTTTATTTCTAAGTTCAATCTCCATATTTAAATTTAAAACTTTACTTTTAAATTCTGGAAACATAACAGGTTCTGTTACTAAGACCTGAAACCCAAAACACACAGACCCCTATTCGACTTCGAGTCAACTACCCTGCTACTCCGAGTTTTTTTCCAAATAACCCGAGACCTACCCGAGCTAAAATCTCTGCAACCACCAACATCACACTACCTCATCATCAACATGCACATACACCTGTGCATCCACTTCCCCACTCCAGTCACCTCTGACTATCTTCTCCGACCATCCCCTATCTATCAGAGAACACACTCCCTCATCAATACCCCAGATCTCCATGGGATCAACTTGAATTTGAAATCAAGTCTAAAGCCAAACCTGTAACAGCCTAACCCCAATACCCCTGAAACCTGTCAACACCATTAACTTCCATCTCCTACCACCATCATCGACCAAACTCCGGTGATTGCTTCATCACCACACCATCCATCCATACCTCAAACATCTTTGAACTCGATGCATCCCTAAAGCCGCAGCACCCAAAACATTTTAGAACACAGTAACTAGGGTTCTACAACATAAATCCAAATTCCCATCTCAAACTTGAATTGTAGATCAATTCAATAATTTTCCTATGTTAATTGATAGCTACATTCACTCCAAAATCAATTTCAAATAGTTCAAATGCAAGATTCAACTGATTTTGATAAAATTGTAAAATATAGTTCACATGAATCTGCATTTTTCTTATCACTGTTAATTTTTAATTTTAGTTTTAAAATTCTTGAATTTACTAAATGATTCTATTAGTAAACTTGAATCATAAAATCATAAAGCTTAAATTATCACTCTAGTCAAATTTGTTCTGTATAGATTGTTTTTCCCTCTTTTTTTCAGGTTACAGATATCATACTTAGCTTATATACAATAAGAACTCACACCACTCCAAAACAACATGACTTGTTCAAGAATTTAGGTCCTTTTCAGCAAACAAGGAAATATTCAAGAATCAAACATAAATTTGAATTTTTGAAGATCACATATACACAGTCATATGTGTGCAGGAAATTGCATAAGTATTTATTTATACTTTATAAACATGCACACATATAATCACACATATAAATATTCACTGCAAATCTCATCTTATTTCAGATTTAAACATGCAATCAACCTACTTAAATTTTTAAAATAGGAGTTACTCACCTCTATTCAAAGTGCAGAGCATATTTCATTTTCAGGTTCCAGAGTTTTGAAATGCAGAGCTTTATGCTAAAAAAATTGAAATGCAGGTTTTACTTCTTGTTCCAGATTTTTTTAGCATGCAGGCTTCAATTTGTTATGCAGACCTCTGTTCCAAGATGCTTAGAAATGCAGAACTTCTGCTTATAAATCTTGATTTACCAGATTTGAAGATCCATGAATGTATGTAAAAATCTGTTGCATGCAGGCTTTAAATTGATGTGCAGGTTTTCAAACTTGAATTTTGAAATGAGGAGTTGCATGCAGGTCTGAATGTATTTGGTTTCAGATCCAAATTGAAGATTCCATGAATGCAGAGCTTATTCATGTAGATGCAGGCAGTAATTTGGGTTTGAGGAGTTGAATGCAAATTTAACAGGTTTGATTGTTTGATGCAGGTAGTAGTTTGGGATATGCAGACTTGAATATTTTGAAGAGAGGAGTGTGAATGAAAATGTTATAGGTTTGAAAAAATGAGTTAAATGCAGGCTTGAATATGGATGTGAATGAGATTTGGTTTTCTCTTTTATTTAGGAATGAAACAAAATATGAATAAAGAAACAAAATGATATGAATGTATGTTTCAGATTTAAGTGAATTAAAAGAAAATGAAAATGAAATATTGACACTTGTCTTTTTAAATAGATGATAGGTTTACATTTGTTAGTTTTAAGTTCCAATATACATACACTTGTCTTCATAAATTAATAAACATGTTTAATTAAAGTAAATAAGCATTAAGCCTAGTTAATGAATTCTTATGCAAAATTATGTATTAAATAATTCTCTAAAGAACAAAGCAAGTATTACTATTATAAATAAAATGATATACAAGTTTATCATTTGAAAAGAAACCTTTAAAACAAATTTATAAATGGGTTTGTAAAATAATGAATACATGTTCACATTTTATATTGCATTTTAAACTTTAAATTAAATTGACAAATCAAAATTATCAATAAATAATTTAAAAAGAACAACACAAATATTTTGTAATATATTTTAATATACAAACTTGAATAAAAAATGAATTTTAAACTAATTAAAACATTTATCTCATATTTAAAATCATATAGTATTTAATTAAATATTTTGAAAAGCTTAAATTAAAAATAAATCACCATTTCCATTTTCAAAACATTAAAACTATACTATACTAATTTAACCAAAACAAATTGTCTATTTAAAATATATAAGTACATATACATTATTAAATAGAAAACAATTTATTAATTCATTAAAAATAATTTCACAAATTAAATACTTCATAAAGAAGATTATTGAATAAATATCAAATTTATTAATCAAAATTATCAATTCAATATAAATTTAAATCCAGATTATTAAATTTATATTGTCCAAAATTCCGGGATATTACACAAACATAATACATTCATAGTAATTCATAATTACTTGAGAAAAATTCCTAAAAATCTTTAAAAATAAGAATTAACGTTTTCTTTCTCATAAAAAAAATTCGAGGCCAAAACAATTATATAATTATTTTCAATAATTAAAACCTGAATAAACATTATTTCCTCCTTAGGAAATCCGTAAAATATTTAATTTAAATTGAAAAAATATAAAATTAAAAACCCATCTCCAACTTAATGTTTACGACAACATACTCAAAAATCAAAGCATTAAAACTTAGGTTTTTCCCTTAAAACCGATCCAATTAATAACATAAAAATTCCACAAATCATTATTCTATCCAAACAATGATTATACATTTATAACTAGGCAAAAACTATCAAAATAATTCAGATACTATCCATATCCAAATTTAAGAACAAGAAATAGAGATGGCTCATTTATTATTGTCTTTGATTTAGAGGTTGGATTTGAGATTTGATGGTGTTTTGCTCCTCTAGGTTTTATCTTTAAAATCCATTTTGATTTTGTTCCCTTCTTCCTCTTAGAAATGGCTGGCCTCTATGTTTTTCTTTTGAATTTTTATGAGTGTAAGTGGGAATACATGTAAGGGGGAGGGTTTAAAGGTTAAAAGATGGATTTATTACTATTTTTTCCTCCTTACATATCCTTTTATATGTTAAGTTTTAAAACAATATTATTTGTTAATTAGTTAAGGTTTAACCTACCTAATTGTCAAACCTTATCCCCATGTCCCACTACATTATTCTATTTAATCCATCTAATTAAATTTCCTAATTAACGTTAAACTGAAATTAGGGGTGTTACAGACTCCCCTTCTTAAAAAATTCCTTCCTCGAAATTCAGTAAGGACTACATAACAAGCATATCAAACATGCAAAAAAGCTAGTATACCTACCAGCTTCAAAGTCTATATATAAAAAATATAGAAAACACCACCATAACAACTCAGGGTAAATATACACAATCATGTCCTCTGTTTCCCAAGTACAATGTTTCTCATTGTCACTCCACCTGACTTTCACCAATGTTACTATCTTGTTCCTTAACTTTTTCTCATCTCTCACTACAACACAAACTGGTTGCCTAATAAAAATTCAGATCTGGTTCTACTACTAAATCTTTCAATGTAGTTGGAGCAATAGTAGCCTTCGGATCATGCACATACTTTCCAAGAGTAGAAACATGAAAAACATTATGGACTCTAGCCAAACTACTCGGTAACTCTACCCCGTACGCGAGTTTCTCGATCCTCTCTATAATAAGGAACGATCCAATATATCTCTGTGCTAGTTTCCCCAACATTCCAAATCGTACCGTACCCTTCATCAGTGATACTTTAATGAAAACATGATCTCCAACTAATAATTCTAAATTTTTACACCTCTTATCTATATAGCTCTTCTGTCTAGACTAAGCTTCCTTCATCCTAACTTAGATTAACTCAATCTTCTCTGTAGCTCTCTTACCATATCTGAACCAAGGCCATCTATCTTCGGTCTCCAACCAACATGCTGGTGATTTGCACGGCCTTCCATACAAAGCTTCGTAAGGCGCCATGCCTATACGAGTCTAATAACTATTATAGGGAAACTCAACTGAGTGCAAGTGGTCTTTCCATAACCCATCAAAATCCATTACAAAAGCTCTCAATCAAATCTTCAAGTACCTTGTTTACCCTTTCTGTCTGCTCATCTGTCTATGGTGATAAGTGGTAATTATCTTAAGCTTGGTACCCAATATTTCTTGTTAGAATTAACTACTGAAAAAATCATCTCTGTCACTGGTTATACTACTAGGAATCCTATGTAGTCTATCAATATTCCTTTATAAACAACTTAGCTAATACAGGTGTGATCCTAGTTGACTCAACGGGAATGAAATGTGCACTCTTGGTCAATCTATCCACTATGATCCAAATACTTTCATTTCCCCTGTTCGACATTGGCAATCCATCAGTAAAATCCATGGACATCGAATCCCACTTCCAAATTGGTATATCTAAAGATTGAAGCCAAAAAATTGGCTTCTGATGCTCGACTTTTACTTGCTAGAAATTCAAACATTGCTTCATCCATAAGCTTACATCCCTTTTCATACCCTCGCAGAAGAAACTTCTTTTCATATCCTGATACATGTGAGTTCCTCCAGGTGTATAGTAAACTTCGATCGATGACACTCCCTAAGAACTTCTTTACCTAGGTCACGAACATTTGGAACACATAACCATCCCTTCTTTCTTAACCATCCCTTTGGTTAAGGTTAAAATCATTCAAATCATCAATCTTAGTTTCACCTTCCAACCTTCTAATTGTTCAGCTAACCAAGGATCATCTCTTTACTTAAAACCAATCCTTTTGATCAATACTGCTCTAACTTCCAAGCAAGACAACATGGAAGTACTTTGCCTAGAACTAGCAATCAATATTAATGGCATAACACAAGTAGTTAACGCCAATGAATCCTTCCATTCTTCCAACATAGCTAACATCGCATTCTGATGTTTTCTGCTAAGTGCATGCGCCACTTTGTTTCCTTTCCCTATTATATACTCAATACCAAAATCATAAGCTATTAAAAACTCCACCACCTCTACGGTCACATATTCAACTCTATTTGAGAGAATAAATAACTTAAAGACTTATGATCTATATAAAACTCGAACCTTTTATCCTAAGAGGTATGTCTCCACACTTTCAATGCAAAAATCACCGCTGTTATCCAAACCATGAGTCCAATATCTAACTTCATACGGTCTGAGCTATGAAAAAGCGTAGGAAATTGCCCTACCCCTTTGCATCAACATTGCTCCTAACCTATCCCACATGCACCTGTATACACCATTGAATCTTGATTTTCATCTGGAACTACCAACATGGGCACATAGTTAATAAATGCTCTAACTTAAGGAATGCTTCCTTACATTTATCTGACTAAACAAATTTTACGTCCTTCTTGGGTAGCTTGGTCGGCATTGCTGCTATCCGTGAGAAATGATTGATATATCACAAGTAATATCCAATTAATCCAAGGAAACTCCTTATCTCGGTTACCGTCTCGGGTCTCTTCCAAACATTTACAACTTTGATCTTAGTTGGATCCACTGACAATCCTTTCTTCGAAACTACATGACCAAGAAATTTCACCTCTCTTTTTTAGAAATGACACTTTGAAAACTTCGCTTTTAGTTGATGTTGCCTCAATGTCTCAAGCATTGTTCTAAGATGATTCTCATCATCTCTTTCATCCTTAGAATATATCAAAACATCATCAATAAATACTAACACGAACCTATCCAAGTGCTCTCGGAATATCCGGTTCACCAAGTCCATAAAGAAAGCAGGCACATTTGATAACCCAAATGGCGTTACTAACCTATCTCCTTTGAAACACTGCCAATGGAATACTTTCCTCCGCCACACTCAGTTGATTGGACCTTGCCACCAAATCTAATTTTAAAACACTTTGGCTCCACTAAGATGATCCAATAAATCATCAGTTCTCAACAAAGAATATCTATTCTTTATTGTCTTCTTATGCAACTTATGATAATCAATGCATAACCTCAATGACCTATCTGGTTTCTTTACGAATACTTCGACCGCTCCCCAAAGCGATCTGCTTGGTCTAAAAACATTCTTTTCTTCTAAGTCCACTAGCTGCACCTTCAACTCTTTCATCTCGGTAGGTTCCATTCTGCTAGGTGGTCTACTTACAGGTTCAGCTCCAGGCGCAATATCTATTTGAAACTCAATAGCTCGTTTCGGTGGTAGTGTGGTCACCGGCTCAAAAACATCTGCAAATTCTTTCATAACATAATACCCGATTTAACTCATCTTCCACTTCTATGGCATCTAATAAAGC
Organism: Allium cepa; assembly: GCA_030765085.1. Lineage (NCBI taxonomy): Eukaryota > Viridiplantae > Streptophyta > Magnoliopsida > Asparagales > Amaryllidaceae > Allium > Allium cepa. The sequence goes on along the minus strand of CM060929.1, from coordinate 794,571,891 downwards.
ATAAACTTCTGGATTCGAATTCTCAACTGAGTTTATGATTCACTCACTGCTACCATGATGTCCCAATCATATTTTCTTATCCTGATAAAATATCTTAGGATTATGTCTACTCGACCAATCCATACCCAAAATAATCCCAAACCCACATAGTTAAAAACAACAAAGTACCAGTAAAAGTATAATCTAACAACTCAAATTCTAAATGGTCATATTTCATCCTCAAAGCTGCATACCTTCCTATTGGATTAGCTACCCTTAATGAAATGACAAGGTATGATGGTTCTATATTTAACTTGATTACTAAACACTAAAAGACAAATGAATGCAGTGCTCCAGTATCAAACAACACTCTAACTGGTACGCTATAAATCAAAAGCATACCTTCAATTATAGACTTCCTTTTCTCAATAGCAGTCGGTTATGACACAGACAGCCCCAAAGAAAACACCTTTCTTTTATTAACCTTGGTCGCTTCTAGACATTCGTCCTTATAATGCCCCTTTGGTCGCAGTCAAAGCACTTCACATTCTACCTTCTCACAACCATCTTTCCATCACCAGATCGATACTCATTAACATAGTTCCCCTTCTTCTCACACTCATAACAAACAATATCTACTTTCACTTTTTTGGCAGCTCCACCCTTCCTAGCTTCCTTTTACTTAAAGAGCTTCCTCTTCTTATTCTGTGAACTTTGGGTTTCCATCGAATTTTGTCCAAAAGTCACAAGCAATAGCCATTTCCACCACTACATTACTTGAATCATGGAGATATCGATTGTCGCTTTCATAGTCTTTGGGTTCAAATCCCGAATAAACTTCCCATTCCTCTTGATTATTGGCATATCTGTATCTAGATAGTTCATCAAACTTCATAGTATATTCTAGCAACGACATTTCATCTTACTCCAATTCTATAAATTTCCTAAGTAAGGTTGATTTTGCTACTTTAGATAAGAATCCGTCCTCGAATATCCTTTGAAATTCAGCCCAAGTTAGATCCTCCTTTGGCACTCCAACAGTCACTCCGTTCCACCGGTACAAAGAAGCTCCTTACAACTGCCTCGATACCAACCTCCTCTTCTGATCATCATTCAACCCTTGCTCAGCAAAGATTCTTTCATGGAATAATAGCCAATACTCTACTTTAGTAGCATTCTCAATTCCAACAAAAGGCTTTCCTCCAAGACTAGTATAATCTTGGTTCAGCTTAGCGTGGTTATTACCAACCGATGCCATGGGATTAACTTCTCCCGCATTTGCAGCATTTCCCCTATCTACTCTTACAGCTACTCTGGCTTGCATCAGGTTGATGAAAAACTGATACATTGTCCCTATATCTACTGGTGGGGTTCTAGCACCTACATTAACATTGGCCTATCGACCTTGGTTCCTTCTGGTATTGGGTCGTACATTACCATTAGTTGTACTGCTTCCTCCATTAAGACTCACTCTTCCATGCCTTGCTTTCTCGTAATTAGTATATGAGCCTTAATAACATCTAGAAGAACGGTCTAAGAGAGAGAGAAGAATGCATACTTATATATAGCAGTTATAAGTATATTACTATAGTGTTATCCCATATCCCAATCTTATTCTCCGATTCATTAAGATTATGTTCTCAAAAATATTTTAGTCTTTTATGTTTTACAGAAACCCATGCTATGAAGCCAACTTTTAATATCCCCACTTTGATGCTCGAAACTAAGCACTAAGGATGCTGCAGTCATCCACAACATTAATTTTCGGTGAAAAAATGTGGCTATGTTAGTCATATCAATAATCAAAAGCGCATGAATACGAAACTTTTTAAATACAATTTAATAGCAAACTTTCATATTTTAGAAATAACATTTCATATTCATTACATAATCCTAGTTGCAATCCCACATTCAGAGAAAATATAATTCTTACAAAATACTGCAAGAGCATCATATGAAGATGCCCTCCTGGTTGATTAAGGTCTAACACTTGAAAATTATATAACTTAACATTATATCCATATAAACAAGATTAAATAACATTGCGGATCAGATAGAAACTCCAAAATAGCTAGACTGCCTCCTGCACGTCTCGTGAAGCATATCTGTCTTACTAGAAATGTGGAAACCCTTACTCCTTATCTACTTAAATGAGTATCTAAGAGTTTAAGGGGAAAACAAAAAACTTCAGGTTAGACAAACACTCTGGTATGAACAATAACCTGTCATCTCGAACCAAATAGATATCTAGTGACACCCCACCATTGAGTGGAATGAGTTTTCCCCTCCCTAGTATCTTAACCAAGGCATATCAACCATATACTACGCTCCTAGGTCCACAATGGTTAATACATAATAAATAAAAATTTGCAATCATGCAACATGCATTGGATTACCCTTCCTAAAATTATTTGACTATCCATCTTAATTTCATCTGACTTCTTAATTTCAAATGATTATCCATCTTATATTACTGTGGACTACCCATCCCACATTTGATTATATTTGGATTACACATACCCTACCATATGGACTACCCATCACATATGGATTCATTTTCAAAGTTATGTGGACTATCCATCTAATATATTTCATTTAATTAAAATGATGTGTACTATCCATGTCACATCCCATAGTTTTCCTAAGATGATAATGAACACTTCATTAACCATATAGGTATTATCCATCTCCGACATGATGTGGTCTATCCATCACACATCCCATAGTTTTCCTAAATTAACTATGAGCCCATTACTCATTAATTTATTTCATGTTTAACCCAAGTGTTCAACCTATGTCTATTGGTGTTGCCAATTAGTTTGTATAACCCTTAAATTTATAACATCTCAAAACGATATGCATTGGTGTCCCCAATGATTAATGTCAATTCACAAACTATGGCATCAATATGATATCTTTGGTATCCTTAGTGAACAATGTCAAATTTGCAAAGAACATAACGTATCGAAGTTAACCTGCATTGATATCCCCAATGAACAATGTCCAATAGAACTTACGGCTCACCACCATTAATATAAAAAAATTGCGGTGTTCTAGGTGCACTATACTATGTCGAACCTCTATCCAGGGTTAGAAAAAAAAAACTTGGTTTTATAAATCACGTGGCCAACTTTCAAAATATAAGGTTATCAACCATGTTAAACATAGGCTATCTCGCTTCTTTAAAACATAGTTTTAGTTAGCATAAAAAAACTTGTCAACATTGAAAATAAAAGGTAGTGGCATCAATGCCGCTTGGCATTATCGTGGAAAATCTATCACTTGCGGTATTAATACTATAATGTCATAAAACATAGTACTTTGGCTCTATCTCGTTAAAAATAAGGTGTCGGAATTGACAACCCACAATATAAATTTCCTTTATACCGAAACCAAGTAATAACCGCGTCATGACCGTAAAACAGTTAATGTCGAAAAATTATATACGACATCAATGCCTCAAACTAGTGTCAATATAGAAAACAATCGAAATAATGGCATGAGAAATCATTTTAAAACAAAGTAAAAACTAGCGGTATCATTACCAATAAAGGCAAGCAGCATACGCCTAATTCATTACGAGATTGCCATATTGGCATTAATTCTATGTCGCATATCGGCCTAATTCTATACCATGTTTTATACTATGACTCCAAACAGAACAGATCCATTTTATACCAACATAGTTGATATCATATGTATCCATTTAAATTGATGTCGCGGGGATTCGACATTGATATGGGCAACACGGCAATATCGTAATTATCATAAAAACTGATTTACTTTTACTGAAAGCAATTACTTGTCACTAAATTTTAACACTTGTCAAATTTTATTGGATAATACTATAATTTACCCAATTTTTTCCAGAAAACCTACCACACTCAATTTTACATTCCTAAAGCATACGCCAACATAATTAATTAATATCTTTAATTAATTATAAATTTATGCTTATCTAACATAATAAATTCATATTAATTCATAATTACTTGGGAAAAATCCTAAAAAATCAAAATTAATGTTTTCTTTCCTATATAAAAATTTTAGGGCCAAAACAATTATATAATTAGTTTCAATAATTAAAACCTGAACAAATACTATTTTCTCTTAGGCAATTCATAAAATATTTAATTTGACTTGGAAAATTATAAGATTAAAAACCATCTCCAAATTAAAGTTTTACATAATATGGCTGAAATTAAAAGCACTTGGATATTAAAATTTTAGGTTTTTCCCTTAAAACCGATCCAAATTTTCCCTCAAAACCGATCCAAATAATTTCATAAAATTCCATAAATCATTATTTTATCCAAACAACGATTATATATCCATAACTGAGCAAAAACTATCAAAATAATTCAGATACTATCCATAGATGAATTCAAGACAAGAAATAGAGGTGGTTCACTTATTATTCACCTTAATTTAGAGAATGGAGTTGATATTCAATGGTGTTTAACTCCCCTAAGCTTTATCCTCCAAATTCCCTTTGATTTCGTTCCCTTCTTCCCCTTAAAAATGGTCGGCGTCTAGGTTTTTCTTTAGATTTTTTATGGGTGTAAGTGAGAATGTATAAAAGGATGAGGGTTTAAGGGATAAAAGATGGATTTATTGTTATTTTTCCCTCCTCATATATGCCTTTATATGTTAAGTTTTAAAATAATATTATTACTTAATTAGTTAAGGAATAACCGAATTAATTGTCTAACCTCCTTTCCATGCCCACTACATTATTCTATTTAATCTATCTAATTAAATTTCTTAAATAATGTTAAACTAAAATTAGGGTGTTACAGTTGAAGACTATGAATAATAGAATAGTTACCCAATTTAGAACACTATATAAAAAAGGATCTAATGATGAAGTTAAATTCGAAAGTGAAGAGTTCGTCAGATTTTGTAAAAAATATTGGATAATCAAAATTATTTCATCCATGGTTCATACAAAGGCTAATGGAGCCATTAAGGTTAAGATAACATCTCGTTAGAGGATTAAGAGATAAGAAAAGAATCCTTAGATTTGATAAATGAACCAAGAAATGGGGCGGCCAAATGGGTAACCAAATGTCAAAAAAGGTACAGAGATATCATGACAACTAAATTTAAAAAGGATCATTCCAAAAAGGAGATTTGGTATTCCAAAAGGTTATGCTTGAACAAATTTAGAAGAACTACTTGACGTCTATAAACTAATCTCATCTGAAATTTACCAACCGTGACAACGTAATGACAATATGATAGTAAGAGTGAAGTGCCGAATATTTGAGACCATACTTTCCCACAATGGAAGAATAAAAGCTATTAAGACAAGTATACTTACGGAGTTGATAATTCAAGGATAAAAAGGAACCCATAATATGAAGGAAAAAAACTTTATCCCGGCAAAGATGACCTTATGAAAACACCTTTTAGAGGGATGTCAGAGTTAGCCTCTAGTCCAGCCTATATCAGTCCCACCTATGTGGCCTGACCAAAGCATAAACCCTTGGGACTACTTACATGACCAATCCAAGCCACTTCCTAGAGGGAGTTAAGAGTAAGCCTTTGGTCCCACCTTAAGATGGTCTGGCCAAAGCACCGAACCATCCTTCTGTTCCACTTATAAGGCCTGACCAGAGGGCCTTCTAGAGGAAGGATGGGTAAGCCTTTGTTTCTGCCAAAGATGGCCAACTAAATGCACTAACCAGCCTAAATCATTACCTATAAGGTAATGTGAGTTCCAAGCCTAAATCATCACCCATAGAGTGATAAGGGGCAAAGAAAATTAAAGCCAACCTCATCACCTAATGAGTGATAAGGGGCAAAGAGAATCAATGCCTAAATCTTTGCCAAGAGAGTAAAAAGGGACAAAAAAACCCAAATCCCAAAGAAGAGACAAAAGTAGTCGATCAAAGTCTAAATCATTACCTAAAGGTGGTAATAAGGAACTCAATCAAAGATTAAATCACTACTGATGATGGTAGTAGAGAGTGAAAAAGTGAAAGACTTGAGTCACAAATGAAGATGGTAGGAAGAAATGAAAAAGGAAAAGAAGCTAAACCACTACTGAAGATGGTAGTAAGAAATGAAAGCAAAATGCTTAAATCATTACCAAAGATGGCAGTAAGGAGTGAAAAAACAAAGACCTTAAACCACTACCAAAGTTGGTAGTAAGAGATGAAAAAGTACGAAGCCTAAATCACTACCTAACATGGTGGTAAGGAATCAATCATAGCTAAAATCCTTACTAGAAGGGTAAGATTCGATTGGAGACCAAATCTTGCCAAATGGGTAAGAAGTAGCAAAAGAAATTAACTAGGGTCAAAGTCTTTACTTAACAGCCATAGAAGAGACAACCTTATATAAATAAGTTAATATAATTTCCCATTGGGGAGCATCAATGACTATCTAAAGAAGTTAGAGGAAGATGTTAATAATACAATTGACGCAAGAAGTTGACATAAAACAAAACCTTGGATTCAAAGTCCAGGTGATTAGTTAAGGAGACCAGTAGCCCAGGAGTGGCTAGTTGCACCCAAATTACACCCAAAAGGACTAGAGATAACTAGCTAATAAATAGAGCATAAGATGTATTCTACGGTAACCCGAATGGATATGTATTTAAGATAAGTTGAACTATCCAAATGGAAATGATTGGAGCATCAAATCCTCAAGGGAACATTAACTGGAATCTGGATAAATATCCACTTAAAAGGAAGGTGTGACGAGAACCGACCATCAACGAAATTAAAAATTCCACCAATTGTTGGGAGAACATGAAATATGATCTCACGAATATCCCATTATATTCACGTAAAATTTCTAACCTCACAAGATCTTCAGAAAGTTTTCATCTCTCCAGAATCATTTTTAAGATCATTTTTCTGAAAAATCTGAAAGTTTATTTATCTTACCAATTTATGAACAGTCAATTTTTATAAAAACCCAATCAAGAATCCTTTTTTTGGGGAAACCATAAAACCTTTATGATTTATAAGATATTTGGTTCCTACAAAAAGATGAAATACACTTTCAACAAAATTAGGAAGTATTTCCCTTCTAAGGATATTTTTGATAAATTTCAAAAGTTTTTTCTAAGTACTGTTTTTCAAAGGTTTCAAATAAGAGTTTTTCAGTGAAGAACTTCCAATTTACATGAAAAGGAGGGTCAAAAAAGAAAAATTATAGCAATAAATGTATAGAAAAAATAAGAATTACTTTATGTAACGAAAAACTCAAAGAAAGAAGCCAAAATGCAAAAATGATTCAAGGCAGGAGGAGAAAGCCAAACCATGAAGATGAAATTGTCATAAAGACAGAACCATCACAGAAATGGAAATATTCCCAACATTTGGACAAGATAAAGGTATCAAGGGAGCTATTTTCATTATAGAGTCTATTGGCAATACATCAAAGAAACTACCAGCAAAGAAAAGACATAGTTATTCAATTCACAGATGGGAAAGAGGATAGAAACAAATCAAATGGATAGCGACTCTATAAAAAATGTCACCAGAGAAATAGTGAAAGAGAAATAGTCTTTGGTTTTACACTAAAGTGTAAAAGTTTTCTTTTATACAAGGAGGGAGGAAAATGTCATCCACATATTTTGCTAGAAGACATAATAAATATTAAAAGGATGTCAGAACTAAAGAAATGTTGTGATCAAAGGCAAAAATCATGTCGAACCCAAAGGCGATCTAGGTTACCACACCTATGAACATAAGGTAATTTCATGTGGTCAATAACAAACCTTAATAAGCAATATCGAACTTATAAATAACCTCAAAGAAATGATACCGAAAGTCATTACAAGAAGGAATGTCAAAGTTGAGGATGTTGAATAATATCTAACATTATAGGATGCTGCATTTGATCAGGACAATAAGGATATCAAATGGTTACACCAATGCCGCATTTTATCGATGCCACATGTCGTCAATGATGGATGCCACATGTTACCAAATAGGTAAAAATATCGAATTTTAATAAGTAATAGAGAGGCTTTGAATCACAGCATTCAAAAGGATGTGGGAAAATATTAATTTATATGAGGATGTCAAAAGCCATGCAAATAGAAAGGAGCAAAAATCATTAATATAAGGAGGGCAAAATCATGAGGTTTAGTGTACTTCCTGAACTAAGCTTCAAAAACATTCATATTCCACTACATAGACCTTATTAAGGCCACCACCAAATAGTGATCCATGTGATGTGTTCAAGATCAAAAAGATCATAACAAGTGGCACCATCAGGGCCAACCATCTTGCCAAGTCATCAATCCTTGCCAACTCACGTTAACCAATGGAAGCAAGCCTTACCTTCTTCCAACCGCTATAAATAGAGATACACCCCCTTTTGGAAGGGGGCTCCTAACTTGTTTCCCTCTCTTAGCATAAATCACTTTTTGAATAGAACTTTTCTAAGCTCTCTAAGGAGCTTGAAAGCCACTTTAATGGCAAATGGCCAATGACAAAGAAGATGATATGGACATATTCATACAAGGACTTAAACAATTAGGTATTTGCAAATTTGGACTTGTTTTGTAACACACCTTATTATTGAATAAGAGATATGACTTGTTCACATTTCCTGTTGTATCCAATGATAGTAATTCAAGATTATGGCATATTTTGACTTGCCTATTTTACTTTTGAACATAAATTTAAATTTCAAATGATTTCATGATTAATTCAAAATTAAGGGGTATTATTGGAATTCCTTTGAATATGCTCCTTGTACAACATTTTGGATGTTGGACCAATTTTTAATTTAACGAGAGTCAATTAAAAGGAACGGATTCAGTTTTAGGAGATTTATAAAGCTAGAAAGGCGAGTGAGAAATTATATGATTTATATATGACACTGAAATTTATCTTATTGAATTTTTTTTAATTATTATAGTATGCTAGATCTGTTGAGTTATAGGCTTAGGAAGAATGTAATTAATAGAAATCTTGCATACACATTCTGTGAATTAGGTAATTATAATAGGAACCATATTTACACCCTAATTTGAAAATTTGGAAGCTAGTCCCTAAATTTGTAAAAGTAGAAAGTTGATAAGATTGAAAGGTTTATTTCAAATTTACAATAATTGCATTGTAAATTGTTAGTACCAACTTAGACAACCTTAATTTGACTTGGAATGTGAATTTCTATGTTTTAATTTATTGGGAGCATTGTGGGTACAATTTAGTTGTATCTATTCTGATATAATATCCATAAATTATTTAAGTCGACAACTACGTATGAAATGTGCATCGTTTGTAATAACAGGGAATGCACCAAAAAAGAAAGAGATGTGTAAAGTAAGGATCTGCGCAGTTAAAGCACATAGAATTCAATAGCGGCGTAGGTGCAGAAAATTATAATGGGATAAAGTGGAGATATAGCGGAAAATAACAGAAGTGTAAAAAAAAATTATTAGGTATAAAACCAAATACCGAAAGTTAATTTATCATTATTCTCACATTATTTATGTAGAAAAAGAAATATTGTTAATCCTCTATCACAAACTGAAGAATATCATGATTTATGTAAACCATATGTAGTGATTACAATGGATTTCTAACTTACATTGAGTAGTTGTACTTCAAAATTAGGTCTTTACTCTAACCTTGTTGATTTGGTTTAAAAGAGAATTAAAAAAATCAACCTTTTTTTATTAATGCTGCTAAAGTGGGTGCTAAACTACATTGATTTAGCGGACATAGCGGAAAATAGTTGGAAATAATGCAAATATATTATCTAAAAGCACTAAATTGAAAAGGCGCAGCGGTTGAAGAGCGCAACAAGATATAGCGGGGATTATGCAGGGCTTTAACTACTTAAGTACAGATTTCCTCCTTCATAGTTTGCACTGTCTATTTCAGTAAAAGAAAAGAGATAATTTCTTATAATTTCAAACGGAGAAAATGTATCATGTTTAGTTAATTCAAGTAAAGGTATAATGGTAATCCATTTTGGGAAGGATAGCTCTAATATATTAAAATGTGGAAATAAATATTCCTTACATAATGTACGTATAAATATGTTTTGGAATTCCTAAGCGTAGGAATTAATAAGATGGATATGCGTGTGTGTGTGACCAAGCGCGCACACGCAAATGTATAACCACACCTGCTGATTATAAATATAAATATAAATATATAGCATAATATATAGTGATATTCATATTATTTATGATTAGGATGACTAGTAATTAATAGCATAGTAAATTATAGGACTAAGATGTAAAGATGGAAGAGAGATGGTTACAACAAAATTAATAGGCAATAAATGTGCAGTAAATAGAGAACTATATGAATTAATTGAGGATATAAATGCAGTTAGTCGAACTGATTAAGGAATTTAAAAGGCACTAATTTGAGATGAAATAGGCATAAAATGTTAAATTAGAATGAATATATAAATATCATTGGTGATTGTCCAATTGGAATAATAAAATTATTAGGGACACTTGACATTTAACGAACATAACACATAAATAGATTATATATACAATAGGAATTAAATATTAAGAGGCAGTATAACTCTCATAATAGAAAATTATATTGCCTCGGTGACACGTTTAGGATGTTCGTGAATTAGTGGGCCTATCACAATATTTAAGCCTAGGACTATTTGTTTGGTTTCGAATGGTTTGGGATGCAAGGTCAGAAGGGTTACACAATAGAAGTCTGCCATTCACTTAGAGACTTTCTGCGGTTGTGTGTATTTACTCCTAATATGCGACATCTCAACCAATAAGACTCATGGGGGAATGGATAGTTTGAATATAGGTAGGTTAAAATATACCAAAGGTTCACCTTGGATTTGAAGTATGAAATGGCTTGGTACCTTTAGAGGTGTCAAGGAGTTTACTATAGGGTGGAAGGTATTCTAGGGCAACTGTGTCTGCCTCCTCCCTATTTAAGAAGTCTTAAATAACCTACAACGGTACCTAATGGGGAAATGAGGTATGCTTCAATTATAACAAGAGGTATCAGGTCACTAGAATAGACATTTTCCTTAACATACATTAGGTTAGCCTAAACGAGATTTCGACCATGGAAGGTCGACGAGATATATTAGCACTGTTGTTGTACCAGTATTCAGAAGCAGGGCAAGCATATAGACTATGACAATTAGCGGGACTACAAGCGGTCCCGAGCGATCATTATCAAAGAATTGGATTATGCCCTGATGAATTTCGCTTCCTACTAGTATAAAATCCATATGGGATACATATAGACCTTAAAGTTTAATTATTTACTTATTTTTTTGTTGGATGTGGGCTAGTTAACCCTTAGATAAATCATTGAGATGCGTTAGTAATATAGCAATTAAATTATAAAGCTGTATCTTGGGGTCATTAGTCTATGTAGATAGAACCAATTGATTAGCGATTATGTTATGTCCGGCCCGCTTCAGGGTTGAGGTATTAGATGCCCGATGGATCTGCCTCCTCCTAATTCAAGAAGTATTAAGTGATTGGGGTTTTTCTTACTGTAGTATAACGTTATGTACATGTATGTATATAGGCATATATATAGTTATACCTTAGAGAAGGTTAGACATATCATATGCATAGATGGAATTACATGGAATAGCCGTGAATAGTGGATATAACACTTAAAAGAAATTAATTGGCTGACCCCTTCTCATTACAGCCTACATGATAGATTTAGAGGGACATGCTACAGGTGCAAGACAAGAAATGTAGATGGTGAAGTTTTCTCAAGCTTAGTGCTAGAAAGACCTCAGATACTAAAGGAATAATATCGACTTCAAGGCAGTAGTCTTATTTAGCATGTATGTTCTATTACATTTTCTATTCAACCGTGAGTTTCTGTAGTTAGCTCCCAGATATACTTATGTTATTCTAGATAACCAAAACCAATGATTTGTATCCTAACGAACTTGGATTTCGATTTAGTCGAAATTCAGGCCATTAAGGTGCGAGTTGTTACAACATCGGAACATATGCGAAATGAGTTCTATCTTCCTCCCCATCTCCTCATTAGGGAGTGGTTATCTACCATCGATCTAACATCCATTATATTATCCCTCATTTCTTATCACCTTATCACATCCACTTTTTTCGTGTATGTGAAGCACCTGAATGCCCCTCCTTTATGCCATGAGTTGTTGTTTTTATATTCTGTTTATGAGAAAATTGTTGCTGATTGTAACGGTTTCTTTTATGCTCTAGCTTTAGAATCCATTTTTTGGTTTCATCTTGAAAGACTCAAAGATGGGCGGACCAATTTTTCTATATTTTTAATCATGTTGGTTTTATACCTTTATTTAGATGTTACTACTGTCATCCCTTTTACCATTTAATATTTCTTTATTGCTATTAATTTTAAGCTTTGCTGACCTATGTGTTTTTTGCTCTCCTTCTTTCCTTCTCCTCTTAACTTTTGTTGTTTTTGTTTTAGTTAAATTCTTTGACTTTCTTAGTAGGGAACGAGATTCGTTTTTAGTGCGCAGGAATAATATACTCAACCTCAATAAGGATGCCCATAAAGATTCCAATATTTTCATCGAATTGTTACTATGTAAATATATGTCTTTCTAGATTCACATCAATACTTCTCTCGTTCAGTTTTGTCTTATGATTTTGTTACCTCGGCAATACATGGTATATTTTGTATTTATACGACGTATTTGTGTGCATGAGTTAGTGTATATGTATGTTCCTGTGTGTATCTGTTTAATTGTCTCCTTTCTCTAAGTTACTTTTTGTTTGACAATATTTATGTCTTTTGAAGGCTTCATTAATTATATTGTGCAGGTGACATGTCTAGGCGCTTAGACACGTTCAAACTTAAGAAACCAACTACAAGAAAGAGGGTTGGTGTGGGAAAGGAGCAATCTTTAAATGGTTCTGCCCTTCATCCTCCTCCTACTGACATTCCTACTATTGTTGTGGTTTCCATAAGTATGCTCCCTGCTCCTCAATGTCTCATACCTCTTCCACAGGGTTGTGTCATTTCTACTTTAGCTGAGCAGATGATCAAATCATGATCGATGATACTTTGACAGCTCTGCTCATTTCTCTTTCCTACTTCCTCTAGTTACATAACCTCACACAACTGAAGTTTTCCAAAGTCTTCATAGGAATTTGTTTTATATAATTTTTTGACCCCACTTCTGAAGATGAAAGTTTTATTTTGATTGATTATCCACTGATTCGTTTCATGAAAGGCTATGACTTGGCAATGGAGCTACATCGTCAGATTGAATCCGCCAAGTTTTCTCTGATAACTTCTTTGGAGGTGAAATTGAATTTGGGCATAAAAGGGAAAAGGCATACAATAAGGAGCTTGATGAGCTTACAATGAAGTGTTTGGAGGTTGACGCTCATGCAATAAGAGCTGAGGGTGATCTTGCAATAGTGAAGGGAGCGGAGAAGCGGTCGAAAAAGAAACCAACCCAAACAATTAAAGACATTTAATTAGGGTTCTACTTACCACATTCTATTCCAAATATATGGGCAAGTTTAGAGACATTTCTTCATGGAGAATCTCGATGATTTGGAGGTAAGCTTTGAATTTTTAACCAATCCTACGACCACAAAAGCTACCCGAGAACACTGCGTAATTTTGGGTTGTGGAACACAGTGAGGTAGGTTCCTCAACAGTTATTCAAGTTGATTTAGGTGATTCCGATAATGAAAAGCATCCAAGACTGCGCTCGATTCTAAAGTTGATCTAGCTCGTGACCTCTCCTACTCAGCCGAAGTAAATATTTGAACTTTAGTCTTTTGCTATTTCCTAGTTATTCTTTAGGGCTTTATGGGAATTTAGTAATAATTTTTCTGATACATTCGTGCTAGTATTCTTTGTTTTGATTATTGTTGGTTGAGGCTTTATAACTGATTATGAAATTCAAGTGCTTTTGGATCTCTTTCGTATTCCATCTTCTTATGTTACTGTAATATTCAATTCGGTGTTTTATGTTGGATATAAGAACTGGAATCTTTCCCTTTTTAGGTAAGGATTATTTATGTTGATAAGTCTCTTTTAGTAAAGCCGCCCAATAAAGATAATCTAGTTCAACACATGAATGTATATATTAAGGGTCTAAAAAAGTAAGCTATGAAATGCTTATCAAGAAAAGCGGCCTTTGTTTGGGAAGGAAATTGAGTTGGAAAGGTCCATTATCCAATTAAGGAAGGAATCTACGAAACTTTTGTCGAGGATCAATAGACTTATTCATGAAAGGCATGCGCTTTATGACCTAGTAATGCTTAAGTGGGTCCCTTCATTAAAGGGTGGATAGCTTCTTCTAGAAAATTCCTACTTATTATGGTTTACGAATTTACTTGTTAAATTTATCATTTTACCCTTTATGTGGTACACACCCAATGTTCCATCAACATCTGACCTATTCCTACTTAGTGTCTTTGTGGCATGTGACGATGTTGGTGATGGGTTTGAAGTCGTCGACAAACAACTCCTTAATTTGGACTTGGGAATGGATCATATGGAAAAACAACTTCGAGCTTTAATTAAAAACTGAATAAGGCTAAACAAGCTTTAGTGTTACGACCCGTACTTTTCGACAACTAAAATTTGTTAATTTAATAAGATTTTGGTTATTTAATATTGAGGTAATAAAAATTTGTAACTTAATAATGAAACGAATACTAAAATGAAATGCAACATTGTTAATAAAAGCTGATTATTAACAATTTGAACGGAATTCCAATTAATTGAATTAGTATAATGTTATAACTTGGTCATAAGCTTAATATAAAAAACCAATGTAAATATTTAATTAATTAATGAATGTATATAATTAATTGAATTTGAATAACATTAGTGTTAGGTAAGAAATTGTAACATTTATTTTTAAATAATGAATTTATAAGTGTGGTTAAAGGTTAATCCTAACAATTGTCATAGGTTACTTATTTATTTGGTCTATTAAATTAACTAAAAATCAATTGAAATTAGATCACTTAATTAGTGCAATTAATATATGTTAAATTGATAATTCGAATGTTGATTTATTAATATTAATTGAAATTGGTACTTGTAGTTATAACAATTAATTGTAAATAATAAACTCACAAATGTTATAAATTATAGTAAATGGTGACGATTGTTGTTTGTTACCAATATATTTAATCAATTGAAATAAATGCAAATAGATGTTACATTAATGTGATTTAATATAATAACCGAAAATGTAGATGTAGTAAAATAAATAGAAATGTAAATTTATTCATAAGGTAATAATTGAGTTAATAAAAGAATGAAACCGAGATAAATAATTAATTGGGAATTTAAATTTTAATTGATGTGTAAATTTGAAAAAATCCAATATAATAGAAATATAATAGATAATACAAATAAAAGATGGAAACTGGAATGTACTAATGTAATGAAATGTAAAACAAATGTTAACTGTGTTGTAGATTAATAGTGGATTTAGTATAAAGATTGAAATTGAATCGATTCAATCTCTTGGAATTAATTGTAATTAACTGGATTTAATTATAGTGAAATTGAACATTGTAGTTAGTGTAATAACCAACACTAAAATGTTATATAAATATGTACCAAGTCATTGTAAGTGCCTAAATGATTAAAAATGTTGAAATTGGTTAACTATCAAATTTTGAATTTAAAAGTGAATTAATTAATTTAATATTAATTTTTTTAATCAACCGAATTATAGTCATTTGGAAAATGTCTCGGATTTCGACGAAACTAGTTTCATCGCATCTGTAACGGTGAACTATTATAAGATTTCAAGTTACATCGCGATCGGACTGGTCGCACTAGTACAAAATACGCATGTTGCATTGCCTCATTTGCATCGGTTGTTACCACAACCGATGCAAATAGAAGTATTTGCATCGATTACATTTTAACAACCGATGCATTTGGTATGTGGAAAGCAGTAGATAGTACAAAAATACAATTTGCATCGGTTATCGTCAACAACTGAAGAAAATACACCGATGCAAATAGTGTTAGTTGCATCAGTTTTATTTACAACCGGTGCAACTACCTTTTTTTGCATTAATTTTTTTGTAGCCGATGCTAATGGTTGTTTGCCGCCCTCTTATTTTCGTTTCCCGCTTCCCATCTTTCCTTAAGCCTAAATTCCAAATCCAACCGCTAATCCATATACGCAACTCCTCATACTTCACCTCCAGATTCACATGCTTCCAAATCCAAAATATTAGTTCACTGTAATCAAATTACGATTATTCTTGAATCGTCATCGCACCTTTACATAATCCAAGATCTCAAACACGGTCTCTTAGCTCTTTCTTCCTTATATCTTCACAAATGCATAGATTTTAGTGTGTTGTAGGACATCTGTTTCTTTGCAATTCAACTCTGCGTGATTGTACAGAGTTTCCTTCACTCCAAAAGGTAAATTATCAGTTGGTACGGCAGAATTTCAAACTTTTGTTCGCTATTCATCCATTGAAGTTGCAAATTTCTACCAAATTTCAGAAATTATGACAGCAGGAAATTCTAATAACTATGAAATAGCTATTGCTACATCTGTGAGTGTGGCTGGTGCTTTATTGATATCTTTAATACTCATCTTCTGCTGGCTCCATTATTTTAGATGGCATTTTTTATTTTCATCTGATGGTATGATGTTAATAATATGAACCATATCAATATTCTGAAAATTTGTTTTCTGCTTCTGACAAATTGCCTACTTTTCGACAGTTCAAGATTACAACTTTGAAATGGGCCATCTGAAGAGATTCTCATTTAAAGACCTATAAAATGCAACTGATAGCTTCCATTCTAGAAACATCCTAGGTCATGGCGGATTTGGAGTAGTTTATAAAGGTCATCTAAAAAACGGTACTTCAATTGCCGTTAAAAGGTTAAAAGATCCAAATTTTACTGGAGAAGTTCAGTTCCAGATAGAAGTAGAGATGATTGGATTAGCTTTACACAAAAACTTACTGCATATATATGGGTTCTGCATGACATTGGATGAAAGATTACTAGTGTATCCTTATATGCCAAATGGTAGTATCGTCGATCGTCTTAGAGGTTTGTTTTGTTATCATCAACTAGTTTGCATTTAAGAAATACCTTTTATTTATATCATGTAACTGCTAAGAATTTCATCTCAATCCACCAACTATATATTGTTCAAGTTATCACCTGCTACTTTATAGAATACATGCTCTTTCGCACTTACAATGCACATACGTATAAAAATACCTTTGACAAATGATATGATGATCTCAAATCATAAATTTCTAGTTTTGCATATAGGTTTATAGACATAAGTTGAATAATGTGAGAAGAAAAAGCCATTCTTTATTGAGATTGAGATACGAACTTATAATCTCATTTGTATATTTCCTATTGAAATTAAATGTTAAATTTCAAGGCAATTGAGACTCAAACTCGTGACTTCATCTACATATTGGAAGAGCATTTGGAAAGTGTTCAGTTGGACCAACATATTAAAATACTATTACTACTATTAAATATTAATAAAGATGCAAATACCATTTCTTAAAAACTTGCTCCATTTTGACAGTCCAACTTTTCTATGTTGAGACCTTGATAGAAATTAGTCTGAAAAAATGGACCAAAAAACATTACTATATAAATTTTTCTCTTTCGCTTGAACTACAACTACATATGCAGATCATCATTATCCTTGTCTTTTGTCTCAACTAGTTAGGATCTACCATATGAATTCTCTATTTTTCACAGTTTACTATTTTGTGTCATACCTTATTTTGAATTTAATTTTTTAAGATCATTTTTATTTTGTGTCTCAACTTAAATGTTTGTTTTTATATACTGTTTCAAAAAGTTCAAAAACTAGAATTAAAACGGAACCTTCAAAATCTTTTGAAATGAAACCGAAATTTATAACATTCATAATGATCCGAACTAAATTGACAACCAGAATTTTTGACTGCCTTCGATACTGTCATTAATAATCATGGTTGCTACAGGCAGTTCTTCTATGCGTGTCAAGATATGTTGAAACTTTCAAATTTGAGCATTCACTGAAAATGATTGGGCCTCTTTAGTTGTTTAATGGTGGGGTTATCACTGAAAATTTATAGAATTTTTGTGTAGAATAATACAAAGTCAAAAATCATGTTTTCCTTGCTCTTCATTATACCAATACATACTCATTCTTTATAACTGGGCCAACTGTGATGACTTTGGTAGCTTCTTATTGTTAGATAGTAGTTAAATAAAGAACTCCAGTTTATGTTTATAAGCATGTGTCATATATCTATTTGTACAAAGAGCTTAGGAAATATTCATACTTAGCCTTAGCTAAGCTCAGTGTAGAGATGGGTGTTTCCATGACCGGACATAATTGCGATCCGATCCCAAGTAATCCTGTACAATGAACATCTTCAATCCAAAACTCAATCGGACCTTAGTCGTGTACAACCCAAATCGAACAATCGAACCAACGGTTCAACGGTTCATTTTCCCTGTTTGAACCGCGGTTCTTTATGAATGAGCAAAAGTTAGAAACTGTGGAAATGATCTGCCATATTGTTACAACTTAATATTAGTTTAAACATAGGTGATAAAAAAATTTAGCATGAGAAAGATTGAAAATAGTGGTAAGGCAGAAAAAAAATTGTGCCTACTCTGAAGTGGGCAATGCTTTACTTTTGATACTTGAATATTTTCTTATTGTTAGTTTGTTTATGTTTGACAACTTTAATGTTCGTATGTCAATACTAATGTCTTTGTATGATAGCACTTGTGTTTGCGTATGTTAATACGATTGTATGCTTGTTACATGACGCATCAAGAGTGATTAACTCTTTTTTCTATTTGCCTGATAATCAGTCAAGAACCAATGAAGATATGGCAATATTAATATAACTGGAATCATTTAAACATACCATAAAAGTGCTAGGATTTGAAGTTAATGAAGAATGCCAGGCTTCGTTTTTTTAAAATTGTTCCACATCGTCTTCCTTGAGTAAATCTTACATGCATTGTCAGAAAGTCCTATAAAGGAAAAATAGAAATCCTACGAAACATAAAATTTTAAACATCACCTAAATTACATGAGTGGTCAAATATAAAGCATGGATTAAATTTAGTTCACATAGAAGTCATGGACTGCCAGAGTTTAGACATAAACATATGGTTACAACTTAAAACTGAAATAATCCTATTATTCACAGATCATCATCAAGAAAAGCCAACTCTAGACTAGAACAAGCGTACGAGAATATTATTAGGTGCTACTCGAGGGTTATTATACCTACACGAGCAATGTAACCCTAAAATAATTCAAAGAGATGTTAAAGCAGCCAACATATTACTTAATGAGAATTTTAAAGCGGTTGTTGGTGATTTTTGGTTTGGCAAAACTTCTTGATAGAAGGGAGTCTCATGTTACAGCTGCTGTTAGAGGAACTGTAGGAAACATTGCTCCTGAATATTTATCTATTGGGCAGTCATCTGAAAAGACCGACGTCTTTGGATTTGGAATTATTTTGTTGGAACTTATTATTGGGCTAAGGAATTTGAGTTTTGGAAATGGGGCTGTTCAGAAGGGAATGGTTCTTGATTGGGTGAGTTCATCTAATAGATTTATATGTTTAGTGGATTATAAAGTTTGCATAGATTTGCAAGAGCTACAAACTGAATTTTATTTCTTTGCTTATTTTTTTTATCCAAATGTGACAATTCATGAATTAAGTTAGCAAGCACGATCGGTTTTCATACTTTTTTTTTGCGTATATTTCAACGTATACATAATAAAACATTGATAAAGATAAAAAAATGGTGCCTAACCAGTATTTCTGTGTGCATCCTAAAACACAGTCTCGATCTCCAATTATTGTTCTCTACTTCAATCATTTTGGTTTGATCCATTCTAGTATCAAATACTTAAAACCTTTTTCGAAAATAAGTAGTATTTTTGCAGTATTATTGAATAGCTATTCCTCATAGAATAGTTGCTTAGGAATAAGTGCGTAGGACTAATTCACATGTTTATTTCTTGTTTTCCCAGGTTCAAGTTGACATTGCAAAAAAAGAAAAGCAACATATGGTTTTGAGTTGAAGCCTAAAAATTTGGGTTTTCAAGATTCCATGAAGCTTTTAAGGTTTTTGTTATACTATTTCTTAACGGTTGTACTAATTAAAGATCCGAATTAAGACTATACCACTTGATGATTGTACTAAAGATCTGAATTATGCTGCAAAAATGAATGCATGAACCATGATTTTGTATAGATTATTAACACTTTAATTGATATATGTTTATTTTGGTATTATGTTATTCAGTTTGTATTTGCTATCAAATTTAATTTTGAATGATTGTAATATTGCATGCAATAATTATTTGTTATAATCAATAATAGAGGGATTAGTTTACATCGGTTTCCAACAACAACATATGCAACAAGTTCCTTTATTGCATCGGTTTTCATTACAACCGATGCAACATGTTTCTTTTTGAACCGTATTTTGCATTAGTTGTTTATAACAACCGATGCAAAAAGGACCCTTTTTCATCGGTTTTAGAACTGATGCAAAACTGTTAAGCCTGTCGCATCGGTTGCATGTGTAACGGTTGTAGAACTGATGCAATAAAGGGGTGAATAACCGATGCAAATGGCCTGTTTTGTAGTAATGTCGTTTGATCATACGGACTCGAAACAACTAGAAATCAATTTAATTGAAATCAATTTGAAATAAGCTGATTTTAGCATAACTTCTTCAAACGATGGAATTAGAACTTGAAACCTGTTCCATTGAGTTTAAAAATATTGAAAACATCTATTTAATATATGGGTTGACCCATTTTCATTTTGGAGGCAGAACGGGCTTTTTGGGTCGTTTATCGTTCCAATCCAAATCAATCTGGTCGATTCATTCTATTTTTTCTAATCTACCTATAAATACCTCGCTATAAGCCCTATTTCTTATTTCTCATTGACAGTGTGTACAGTTCTTTCTGCTCTTCTCATCCTCAATGGCAGAAACAGATTCAAACTCCAAACCCTCAAATTCAATTTCAAAACCAAATCAAAAATTCAAACTCCTCGAACTATATCATATTATATATCGATTTGAAGCTCTCGAAGAGCGCAAATCGAATCCACTATTTGTTTTTCGATCTGGATTACTGTGTAGCCAAATGAGTGATTTTTGCTCGGCCATTCATAGATCTTTGCCTCGTTGAACGGTGGATCTTCGCTATGGCAACAATCGGAGGGCGTAGGCCTGTAGAGTTCGGTGAGCAGCTCACATCTGTACAGTTGGTTCGTCGGGATGGTCATTGATTTTGCCACAGACTTCCATCACAATCGCGGCGGCACAAGGCAATGTTGGGCGACGCGGGGTAGCCGCGACTCCACTTGGTGGTCGGCATGAGGCGCCAAGCTCACCCCTGGTCTCCGTTGGCCATCATTGAGTGACGCGATGATTTTTCGCTCGAGGTCGAGGCGGCTGCATGTTCCTGCTCGAGAATTCTAGGGTTTCGCGTGGTAAGGTATGCTGATGTGTAAAGTTTTATTAATTATTTTATTTTATTTAAAATTCAAATTACAAACCTTCTAACTGATATTACTTTTGCATACGAGCTTGGATTTGGACATGGTTTCCTATGTTGAAATAGTGTTGAAATTCCGGACATTCTGATGCTGGTTTGGGCAAATAAAGAGACTGTTTTGGGCTTAAATTGGATTTAAATTCAAGTTAAATTCAGATGTGGGTGTTTTAACCCACTCACAACTACTAAATTACCTTATGTTGGTTAAACTAAATTTATGATGTGAATGAAAATTTATTTAGGGTTGTTTGGTATATTTAAATCGTCATCTCAGTTAATTTGAATTTATTAAAATTAAATCGTTATTTGATTTATTATTGAATTTAAATTGACAGTGAAATAACTGTTATTGATTTTAAATTATCTATTGATGTTTATTGATTGATTTGGATGATGATTTTGATGGATGATTTATTGTTGATATTGGATGAATGGATTTTGTATTTTATATCGTTGTAATACTGCAGGTTCACCATGGGTTGAAATGATACATACCCGAACGATCTTATAGATTTGGTGAAATTTGTTATGGGTTGAAATGACAAACTCGAACGTTTTTCATTGATCTGAAAATATTGATTTTTATTACTTGTTGTAAAGACATATACCCATATAATTTCTTGAATATGGATTTTATTTGGAACTGAATTATTATAAGGGTTTAAGTTAATTCAAACTTCGGATTTATTTTAATTAAGTGGTTATATTTGATAATTCGAATTATTTGAAATCGTTTAAATAAATATATTTATGTTGTACACTTGATAGGAGATGAAGAATCTCCTAACATCTCTGAAGCCATTGCACTCACATTTTATTTTAGATTAATTTGATTTACATAAGATCTTTTAATTCTGACTCGAGTGTTTTGTTTTCATTACGCTCGGGGCAGTCTGAGCTTTTCAATGTATTAAAGACCATTTTATTTTCTAGAAGACGAAGACAAAGATTAAGTATGTTATTTGTATTTATTATTATTATTCTACTGCTTCCTGTGTTCCGCTACATTATTTGCTTAATTTTTTGATGTATTTATAACTCTGATTTGAATTGTATAAGTGTAATCAAATGTCATTTATATAACAGCTTCATGAACTGTTTATTTGACTATTATATATTATTATTCCACTGTAGGATTCTGTATTTTTTTTTTCCTTCTTTTCTATTATTTTCTTATTTACCCCATTAACAATCCTCCTTTTTGAATGGTTTGAATTAGGCATGTGTGGTTTATTGTCGATTTAAACCGTCCAAAAAGGTAGATCGTTGCATTTAGTTAGGTAATGTGATTGCATGACAAAGCAATGCTCGAATTTCAATACTCCAAATGAGAAAGTAAAGGATTTGGAGAAGCTATTAAAAAATGCAGAGGGGTTGTGTTGGGTTACCTATGATACTTTATCTTCTGTCGATAGATGAATCTCTTGAGTTTGCTTTTATTTATAGGCAGTGCTAGCTTGGCCACTTTTTTAAGGGGTGACCTTTTCATTTTCTTTCTGTTATACGTGGCTGTACTGTAAATGCAGTTCTCCTATAATGGTTGTGTTGCCTTTTTTTGATTCAATTTAGCTGCAGTGGTGTCTGTATTTTTTGGCACACTATTATTACATATGGACTACATATTCGTCCGAGAGTAGTTTACTAGGTTTGGATATGTTAGCTTTTCTCAGTTTCCTTCTTTCCATGACTGAATATTTCCTTTGTCTTTCTATCGCAATTCTGTCTGTGCTTATCTTGTCAATATGTGTTACATATGTCTACAAGAGAAAATGTGGTGTAACATTCTATGTGTATTTTGATAACGTAAACTATACTTTCATTACTTATAACTTTGTTTCTGCTAGCTCATAACGGGCATGTTTTTGATGTCATGTTTTTTTAGTAGATAAGAGAGCATGTCTTTGTTAGCCTATGAAGTATATTTCTGTTACCTAAAGGATCCATGTTTTTATTAGCCAAAATTCTCTATTTTTGTTAACACCTAACCTCTGTTTTTTATTGGTGAAAATTCCAATTTTTTGTTAACACATGTGAACCATGTTTTCGTTACCAAAATTCCTAACAAATCTATGTTTGGTTACTATTAACAAAACTATGTTTGAAATATTTTTATTGTCAAAAGTAAAGCTACTTTTCCATAACCGCATAAAATATGTTTTGATATCCATACAACGTACATACTTACGTTAGAAAAATATAATTTATGTTATTGTTAAGAAAAAGGTATGTTTCCGTTAGCACATTATTGGTTCAGTTCCATTTTGCAATAAATGAAATTGGATAGATTTCAGTTTTTATTCCCTAAGTAGCATTTCGATCTAGCTTCTGAAGTTGTTTTGTTTCAATTTAAATTTTCATATGCTATATTTACATAAATTTAAACCTTTCACATTCCATATGTGAAAATTATACGATAACTGGTCATTATGTGGTGTTTCATCCAATTTAATGTGTTAATGTTTCTCAAATATAAAGTTTTTTATGTTTCATTATCTTAGATTTGTGTAATGTAATACTGGTATTTTGATGACCCACCTTTCCGACTTTTAAGAATGACGCCTAATACATCCATGGTATTTGTATGCCGTTACCTAAGCATATGAAAGATGAATTGTCATGGGATACAATTAAAAGAATAGAAAACCAGAAAACGAAACTATTAAATAGAACAAATTAGTAAAATAGTACATAATGTTACTCACTAAAAAAAGTACTACTACCAGCTGAGGCAGTCATAACAACCTACCTTTACACATGCTAAAACCAAAATACACTTGCATGAATTATTCAAACAGCAAAAATAGATAATTTAATAGATAAAGGCCTCCTGATCACAAGCGATCCTTAAAAGAGCCCATAAAAAACCCGCTACTCTCAGTCCATTTAAATAAAAATGAGTACCCAAGAAATTACGGAAACAAACAACTCGGGTTAGACAATATGACTAGTATGAATAAAAAAATCTAAACAATAGGTGTAACTAAACGATAACATGTGAGACTGTGCCATCAAACATGGAACGGGTTTCCTCTTACAAGAACAACATTCAAACGTAAAGAGTGGATATAAATGATTAAACATCGCAAAAGTGTTGGACTCTTCTCAATGCAATTAAGGAAAACAAATTTGAAGGTTCAAATTGATTAGAAAAAGGGGAATTTCCCAATGATGACCAGGAAGATGCACTCCCTTACCGAAAGTACACCTCTAGAATATGTACTTGAGAACTACGAAGGCTCTTAGACATGTCCAAGCCAGACCCCACCAACGATTACTGAGTATCCGAGTAATTCATATCTTGGTACACAAATATCCAAGCCAAATCTAGAGTAGATGTGATAATACCCTAATGGGAGGACCCCATAATGCTTGGCTTCCACTCACTCTTTGGATTTAGTCATTTCCGACAAAGCGTAACAAAACTCAAATGAGCAACACATCATCTTAGAGTGATCAAATATAAAGAAGGTTGAGGTAATCGACGGTCGACAAACTGACTACTGAAGATAATAAAATGATCGTATATGGAAATTAAATCTTGTATACCCATCACCACTCATAGATATCGAACTTGTATTATCCCTTAGGTAATAATGATTTCAAACAAGTTAAGGTAGTATTACCTCGAAGTCATGTCTTGGCGTACATTCTTAACTTTCGAGATAGAGGTGAGTCTTCCTCTTTGACGTTTGGTGTTAAGTATACAACTAAGTACTTTCCATATAAGTTATGTCGCTTTACGGAATTTAATTCATTTCCATAAACAAATCAAACTTTTACTTTTAAAACCGAATTCGTGCTTGGACTTCACATTACAAGATTAACTACAAACAACTTTACTAAAGTGGTTTATTAACTTTTAAACACCATTATAAAAAGGATGAATAAAATAAAACATCATTATTAAATGGGTTAGTCAGCATTAACTATCATTAATAAGAGGGATTTATTTATCTTTAAACATCGTTAATTAATTTGATTAATTAAATTTAAATTCCATTAGTTAAAAGAGTTAATCACTTTAAAAGAAACGTCATTAAATTAATTAATAAATTCTAAACATCATTAATTTAATTAATAAATAAAATTTAAATATCCTTAATTAAAATGATTAGTTAATTTAAAAGGCTATTAAAGAAAAAATTAATTAGACTTAAACTAATTAGTTTACTTTAATCCATTGTTATTAAATGATTAATTAACCTTAAATATCATTATATAAAATGATCAATTAAGTTTAAGTATCATTAACAAAGTAATTAATTAATTCTAAACACAAATATTAAGTTAATCGATTTACCTTAATCCTCATTAAATAGTTAATTAAATCTAAATTCATCATTATTCAAAAACTTAACTGACTTTGTAAAAGAAAACCCAAGCACAAGATTAAACCAAAAGGTTTCAAAGCGATGGTATTTTTCAAAAGTGTTGATATAGCAATAGTCTCCATACGGACACTTCAATAACTACTTTCATGTCATATTGATTTTCATCCAAGCATCATATCACATAACATAAGTATGACATATACACAAAGGTAAACCATATTCATGAACATAGAGAAAGCATCGCTTATGCAATTTACTTCGAACTTTATAGCTAGTTTAAGTTACTAACCAACAACTAAAGGTGTTACCTTTTAAGAACACAAACCAAGTCAACAATATTGCATACAAACTTAACTAACCATGCAACTAAAATAGTGGTAAGTTAATGACGAAAATGAAGTTCAAAATTTTAGTTAAATAAGCGAGCTTTACTCATTGAAATGAACGCAAATTTGAATCGAACTTGAAATCATCTCATGGACGGAGTCTCTTATTGTAAAAAAGTAGAGTTTTGGGCCTCAAATGGGCCTAGTTGGTTGTAACATTCCTTATTTTGAGGCCTGAAACTAACTACTATAGATGCTGCAATTATATATAGTATTAATTTCTGGGAACAAAATATGGTAATGTTAATGGTATCCATAATATTAAAAGCATAAGAATATGAAATATTTCAAACACAATTTGAAAACAACTTTTCTCGTCACATTTTAAATCAGCATTTCATATTCAATACATAATCCCATAACATTTACCAAGTTCGGATAAGTATAATTATTATAAAATACGCCAAGAGCAATATATGAAGATGCCCCCTTGGATGGTCAGAGTTACTAAATAGATAGTTATAAATCTGCCTTTACATACAACATTCAATCACAGCAGAATAGATAAATAGATAATCTCCTACATAGATAATCTGTGACGCCCCACCCCGAGACCTACATTAGTAAAGAGAATTACTAAGTAATCCTGTCTACTAATGCAGAGAATAGGGCTGGTTAAGGGCGACCATCATAGTAATACGTTAGTTAAGAGCTAAGCATGTCAATTTTGTCTTGATTTTTTTTTCTTTTCATTACCTCATAAGTGGTAGACACGCTTAGTCCCTAACTAATGCACACTATGGTGGATTCGGACCATTTCAGAAATAATGTAATATACATGCAGATAGAAGACATCAGTCACAGAACAGCAAACCCAGATCAGAGTGTATATATATATATATAAATACATACATCACCATACATCTCCATAATAATACATCATATATAAGTAGCATGGACTACCGAATCACATATACACCCATCCCACAAAATAACATACAATAAGACACATAAATGCAGACGACTCAAAACGATATCCAAGCCAAAATGACAAGTCCAACCAAAACTATCAAGCTGATCCAAGAAGTGAAGCAATCCAATCTAACCTGCAACTCGGTCTGACCCGAGTGAAAAGCACACGGGTCAGGCAAGCTAAACTTATCAGTAGTAAGGATCTCAATAATAAGCGGAATAGTGAGAATTACTTCGTTGTTGCCAACGGAATGACTGTTATTCATCATATCATTTATAAGAAAGGGGACATCGGGAATTCATCTATCTATTTCAAAGGAATTCAATAAGTAACATGCATATGGTTTCTCTTAAGGACATCTCTAAGTAAAGTGGATAAGGGATGAGAACCATATAATAACTTCATAAAGAAACATCAAATCATCATAATCTATCATAAGAACTCATTAAGAGTTAAAGGAAATCATAATCGAAATCACCATATAGAATAATATGAATGTAGCCTATATCATACTCAAGGCCATATTCGAATAACACATCACAAAAAGGTGAAATCGGACATAGAAAACTTCATAGAAAATTTGCATGTGCTTTTCATCTTGACTAGTACTACTATTATTTGGTACCATACATCGTGATGACTTGGGGTCATTAACATCTTAGCATCGTGATCATCTTGATTGACTATAGTCGAATATCGTGATGACACCCAAATCATAAAATCCGAGCAAACATCATGATGATTGGAATCTAGTAATGACATCAAGAACATCGTAATGATTCCAATCTTATACTCGGTTTGTAGTACTAATAACATCTTGAATGTGTCACAACATCTCGAATAGGAACCCAATGGGTGTTAATGTACGTCCCATACCATACATTCGCACCTATTAATTTACTAATCGTCAGTCGATGCCACATTAGAAAACATTCACAAAAATCCAAATCAAACGTACACCGCCACGTCTCATTGGCGAGTGTAAAGCACCCAACTCATCGTGTCTCATACTTTGATGAGTTTAAAGTGACATCAAGACTTGTCTCATTTCATCGACAAGTAAAAGTCCATCTTAAACATCACAACCATCATCAATTCATCATAACAACCCGCCTCATGTCCTCGGCAGGTAAAAATATCATAAAACAGTACTTCAAAGCCGATTCGACAGTACAAGTCCGATATCAAGCGATGAGGCGAAAATACATGTCCCATACCACGTATTTTTGCCAAATCGTTTAATTCTCATTCTTATACATCGAAAATCATCTAATTAAGCTATAATATATTTAGAATAATTTTATAGAGAAAATGGGATTTTAAAACAATTTTTAGAGATTTTTAAGTAAGTTTTATAAGGAAAAATCTATTTATCAAATAGATTATCTATTTATAAAATACTTTTTTTTTTAAAATAATTGCTTAAAACCCTTTAAAATGTCTTAAAAACATTTATATAATTAACCATAATTTAAAAAAAATTCAGAAACTCATTCAAAACCAAAATCAATTAAAACCATCAAATTCTTCAAATACCGAAATTTATCGATGTTTAGATTAAAATAGAATTTAAATAAAATTTAAATTCTAAAAATTTCCAAAATTAAGCTAATCCATTATCGGATAATAATACTAAACATTCATCATCAAACTTATTCAAACAATATTTAAAATCATCGAAATTTGCAGTGAAACAGCTAACGAAAGCGCAAAAAAAAAACGAGAACAATCTACCAAACAACCTAGTTTTTGGCTAACTTTGGACAATAATTTGGAGAACCAAAGCAACCCAGATTTTCACCAAATTTTGCTGCATTATACTATGACATGAGTTCTTTAACATATCCAAAATTTAGAGCAATTCGCTACAAAATGAAAGAGTTATGATTTTTCAAACATAACTCTTTTCAGCAAGCACAAAAAAACAAGATTTTTGGCTGTTTTGAAACAATGATTTTATGTAACAAAACAACTCAAAATCACATGAATTTTTTTAGGAACATTTCATGGTCAACTAGAGAAGCATATACAAAATTGGGAGCAAATGGCTCTAAAGTGAAGAAGATATAATTTTGTTAACAAGGTGCATTTTCAGCCAACAAACAGAGAGCGATTTTTGATCGATTTCAACAAACAATTTTCAATATCAAAACAAACCAAAATTCGATCAAAATTTCCAGAAATATTTTCCATACCAACTACTACATCTTATCCAAAAGGGGAAATTAATTTAAAGGACAAAAATTTCTATATTTTTTGTCTCAAGGACACGACCTCAATATTTTTGCCACAAGGACAAACATTCTTCTAAAATTTATTCACAAGGACAAACATTTTCCAAAATTATTCATAAGGACAACAAAACTGATACCGAGCTAAAAACTGATACCTAAAAACTGCTACCGGTAACTACAAACTGATACCTAAAAACTGCTATCAATAACTAAAAACTGATACCTACAGAAAGTTGTCCTTCAGGATAAAATATTGAAGGTCTGTCCTTGAGGCTAAAAAGCTGTGAAATTTTGTCCTTGACAATAATTTCCTGTATCGAAAATTGGTAGCAATTGGTTGTAACATGAGAAAGATATGATTTTATGAATATGGTGTATTTTCGGCCTACACACAGGGATGAATATTTGGCCGAATTCAACAAACAAATTTCTATACAAAACAAATCATAAATCAGTGAAACTTTGCAGAAATGTTTTAAAATCCATCTACTTCAACATATCATAAATTTGGAGGAATTGGAAGTAAATTGAGAAAGATATGATTTTATGAACATGGTGCATTTTCGGCCATAAACAGAGATCAAATTTTTGGCCAATTTCAACCAATAATTTCCAATATCAAATCAAATCAAATCAAAATTGAATGAAAATTTCCAGAATTGTTTCTCAGACCAACTACGATAACATATCGAAAATTGAGAGAAATTTGCCATAAATTGAAGTAGATATGATTTTTTGAATATAGCACAATTTCAGCCAACAAAAGAGAAAACTTGTTCAACAAATTGAACATTTCAAGCAATACTTTGATAGCAAAATTTGATTTTTTTTAGCTTTAGCTTGCTGTAAGAAACCCTTACCTTGCTTACCACTTGATTTAGAAAGATATAGCAGCGATTTGAGATAAATTTGATGACTTTTGGTGAAGATATAGTCCTTAGCAACCTGAAGAAGCTAGAAAAGACACATGCAATAGCAAAAGAGATTGTTGCAGCCAAATCCATATCTAACTCAAAAATTTTGATGAAATTCATTCAGTAATGGTGGAGATTACCTTCTATAATCTTGTTTTGATGAATTTTCTCTTTTATTTGCAGCAGATTTGGGTGAAAAAAATTGAATTCAGTTGAAGGGAGCCATGGTTTTTTTTCTTCTTCTTATTTTTCTTTTACTGTATGTTTTGATTTAGGAAGAAGGAAGATGGGAGAAAAGAGTACGTACTGAATGTTTTCTCTACACCAGAAGTTTCCAGATTAAGGGTTTTGGATTCAAACCTAACCCAAATAAGCCCAAGACTATGTATACTTAGAGAAATTCCTATGTTATATACATACTTAACCTATTTAATCAATTTATACACTAGTTTCCTCATTTTTAACCAAATAAAAACACTATTTTTAATTCAACAATTTGAACAAAAATTGTTCTCTTGTCAAATAAATTAAAATAAATCATTTTAACTCTTTTAAATCATCAAAATATCATTTTTAAACCACATTTCACTCTTTTATTTTATCAATAAATACATAATTACTTCGTATTTCTTTTTTTTCTTTTAAATCAATAAAAGATTAATATTGGATATAGTTTCCAATATTGTTGTATTGACTCAATTAAAATCAATGAATGATCATTTTCTCTCCAAATTCTCAAAATAAAGTTTTTAAAACTTTATTTTCATCAATTATATTTATTTCAACAATTTAAATGTTGAAATATATCCCTTATTTAATTTATTAGCTCCAAACAAATAAAAACCGCATATTTATAATTTATTTAACCGAATACTTATCCAATGAAATTTAATCCCTTATTTAACCTCAAAACATTGTTTATTTTAAATAAACAATTTTTAATAAAATTTATCTTCTCTAATTTCTTTTATTCTCAATTAAAATACAACCATCGTCATATTTTAATATTATAGGTAATCACCGATACTAGGATTGTTACATAATCTTTGCCTCCTGCACATCTTTGGGAGCTTTATTCACCAAAACCTAATCATAAAACATTAACTCTCAACCTACTTAAATTAAATTTTGAGCACCCGAAAGTTTAAGGGGAAAACATAAACTTCAAGTTAGACAAAAAGCCTAGTGTGAATAATAATATGACTTCTTGATTTATTGATATTAAGTGCCATGCCACCTAGTGGAATGGGTTTTTCCATCACTAATATCCTTTAAAAGCACATCTTTTGCAATCAAAATCCTACAACCAACTTGGCTATAACAAACAATATAACAATAACATGTATGCATACAAAATAGGTAACCAGTGGACTATCTATCCTAGCATCATAGTTTTATCATGTTGACTATAAACCTATGGCTGACTCAGGCCCACTAGACATAAAAAGTGTTCTAACTTCAGTTAGAGAAAAATTGGACGATCTGTCCGTAATTTACTACTCCTAGGGTCAATCGATCCTATTTGGTTTGCGGTCTGACCAATAACCTATCTTTACTCCATGTATTCCTTTCTGTGTGTAACCTTCTTTTAGTCTTACCCATGACAAAGCCTTACATACTGGAATTTTGGACTTATATTAGCTAGGAGCTACTAGCTAAAGTATAGGATGAAACCCCACACCAGTCCCATGTGGTTTTCTAATCTCTGAGTCATTCATTTAGTAAAATTATGGGTTAACTATCCTATTCATATTTCCTTGAAAACAACATCTTTGTAAACGATTTAACCCTTGAAATCATACTTCGAACAAGGAAAACTTTGGTCCTTTAATTTATTAAAAATACTTATGCCACTTTACGAAACATTGTTGATGAAAACTTGAAATCATTGGGGTCTTCGACCCTCTCAAAACTTAGGCTACAAGACCAAAACTATGTAATACCTTTACAATTATAAAACTTTGCGACATCATCGCCATTAAAGAACTTTGCCCACTCAAAAGCATGTTAAATCCTTTTATTTGAAAAATAAATGGGGATGATGTCGAAGTTATTACTTCATAAATCATAGTGTTAAACTATAAAAATTGAACTTTGATGAGTCCTTAAAATATTGGCATTAATGCCTCATTGAGGGTATAAAATTTAGTAGATGCGACATCGATATCAAAGACAACGGCATGGTTAAAAACAATATAGGTAAAAATCGATAGAAAGTTAAAAAGTGGCATAGACCATGCTCGATGACTAGTTAAAAGGGGCCTGGCTAGACATGACAACAAGTTAAAAGCGACAAGGGTTAGGCTTGATGACTAGTTAAACGCGCCATATAGTAAGTGTGAAAAATGCAGATTACGGATCTTAAGGCTGGAATAACACTAGAAGGGGTGAATAGTGTTTTATGGATTTTCTAAATCTTTCTGAAACTTATGTAATTTAATCACCAGCAAATGCAATTCATAGACACAGATATAATCACAGAATCAAACACAGATGCAAATACTAAATAAAAGCAGTAAAGGAAAGAACACACCAGGATTTTATACTGGTTCGGAGTTACCCTACATACAGTCCCGTGCAATCATATAGATTTCTCATCAAAATAATCTTCTAGATTACACCCACGGTTTCAAGGCTATGAGGTACACCCTCCTGTATTCGAGTTCAGGGCAACTCTCTTGATTTAACTAGGCTACAAGATCACCTAATTGACTTTCCAGGCTACAATCACACCCAATTGATTTCAAGGCTCAACCGCACCTTTTACTCAACAGTTTGATTTACAAAAGATCCTATAACTTTGAATAGCACTGAGATCTTATGGAGAGAGTGGCAGAGAATCAAACAAGAGATAATCAAGTTTGATTCACTTGGTATTTTGGCAGAGTATAGTTAGGATTCTTTACAATAAATATAGAAGATGAAGAGGAAAGAAAAATAAGTAAAAATACGATTAAAATTCGTTCAAAACAACAGGTATATATAGTAGAGCAACTGTCATATCTCTTCGTGAAAGGATACGATGAATAAACACTTCTTTTGAAAACATGAATTTTGAATTTAACGGACACCATGTCGACATGAGGGGTTAAGGGATGTCGACATGCTCTAGGAAAAATTAATGTTTTGATTTTCTTATTAAAATATGTTTCTATAATTTGTCAAAACAATTTCTAAACTTTGTAAATATATTTGAATATAGTTTAAACATATAAAAGAGTTTAGAAAGTAATTTCTAATATACATAATCTTAATCTGTGAAGTGATTTAAAATCTGAGTATACAAACATTTTAAAGCTAAATAATTAAAACAAGAGATGGTTTAAATAACAAGGACAATTTTGAAATCAAAATATTAAAAATGATCAAAATATTTTGAAGCTAAAATATTTTGAACCAAGGGAGATGTCATTTTGAAAAGAAAGTTTTGAAAACATTTTTTAAAAATAAGAGATATATTTTTGAAAATCATTTTTGTAAAATTTGTGGATATCAAAATAGGACCACTATATGTTCCACTAGATATTTTTGTGCGTTCCATCCCACTTGGGTTCCATCCCTTTAACAGGCTCGAAGTGGATTCCATTCCATGAATAAATTTCGAATAAAGAAGTGATTTCAAGAAGTTTTATATAATTCTAGACTCAATACTTATCTTGTACACTTGAAATCTTGAACTCTTGATATCATGATACTCATGGGGCTTCAATTTTGATATCTTCAATCTTGAATCTCTATGCTGTACAATCTTCATTCTTGGTATCTGCATGTTTATATCCTGCATATACATATATATATATATATATCTAAACCACAACGTTAGTATTTAAATTTATAACAAGTCCTAAGGTTGTTGTCATCAAAACCATCATCTCAAGGACTAACAATCTCCCCATTTTTGATGATGACAACATATGTTTATAAAATATACTTCACCTTCACAATAACTTCCCCTAAAACTAATAACTCCCCCTTAATTTAAGCCTAACTACTCTAACTACTCTAATTTATATTTATCCTCCTTTGTCATCAACAAAAACTAATCCTAAAATAATATAACTCCCCCTTAATCTAATACTATTCGAACTAAATTCTAATAAGGAAGTATAACAAGCGAATTTTTTTTTATTATATGCAGTGTTATACTTATATATATATATATATATATATATATATATATATGTATGTATATGGAAAATAGACACACCAATATATTCAAGTACATAAATATGTATAAGTATATTTCAGATAATCCAATCAACACACACATCAAATCCAATCATGTCAGACAAGTCAAACAAATCAGTCAAGTCAATCAAGTCAAACAAGTCAATTCAATCAAACAAATCAATCAAAACATACCAAACAAATAAAAAAACTAATGATCCTATATTATAAGACAATATTACAAACTCCTCCTAAATAAAATGCACTTGTTATGTGTACATGTATACAATATGTAGTTTGTAATGTGGTATGAAATATATGACATGTGCAATGTAGCATGAGACGATATGCAGAATGAAGTGCAACTTGTGATGCAAATTATTATGATATTTCATGCATTATAATTTATGATGCATTATGCAATGAAATGTGACATGAAATAGGATGCATAATGATGTGTAATATGAAATACAATGATAATGAAGTAAAAAAGTTATAATATGCAGAATGATACGATGATATATATACACACACTACAGTAAGAGATATTCAGATTATAAGATAAACATGAGTGATAAGTAATATCTAATTGATAGGCGTATATATATATGTATGTATGTGTGTGTGTGTGTGTGTATACATATGTCAAACTATTTATTATAAATCACTTCAACCAAACAAAGGTAATACACACCAATTACTAAACTTAGGTTAAGGAAACTAATGAATGGGACGGAAAGAGTAGTAAATGCTAGAGTTTAAAGGTAATAAATGGTATTAAAACTATAACATAATCATGAAAGGTAGTAATCAAACTTAATATCAAAATCAAATGCTAAGAAATATGGTCTTAAACTATATATGATCAAATATGGTCTTCATAAAAATTAATACCCTCCTTATTTAATTCTTTTAAATAATTTTATTTAACTTAATTGTTTTTTTAAATCCAACTTCCATGTTTATAAAACACTTAACTTACTAATTAAAACCTATATATTAAATTACTATTGTTTAAAATATTTATAAGCATGTTTAAACACTTTTAAATTTAGTAAAAGATATCATAATGAAAATGATATAACAACGATTGAAAAACTAAAATAAACATGTGTTATATTAAGGCCTCTTGCAATAAATTTTTTAATTACTTATCAAAAAATATTTAAACATGAAATTAATTATAAAATATTCTAATATAAGTTATAAAATAACTCTAAAAAGAATAGAGAAAAATACTTAGTTTAAATATCGGTTTTTTATAATTTAAAGTTTCAAACAGAAAAGACAACATTTACAGAATGCTATAAAAAAATTTTGCAGTAAAATATAATCAAAACATAAAACAGAAACTGCAGCATTTACTAATGCTTTGTAAAGTTTCTGAAACAGTACAGTGTGTCCAAGCATTGAAATGCTATAAAAAGAATTTTCAGCACATAAAAAACGTTACAAAAGAAAAGACAGTGTTTTAGAAATCCTATTTAAAGTTCTGGGCATGCATGTATGTCACTATCTATTTATATGACAAGCGCCACGTGATGTGGCACAATCTTATTAGTTGAAGAAATCTATAAATAGAGCCTTATTCTAACATTCTAAATTCATTCTATTAATTTCTTAAAGAAATAAAATTAGTATCTTAAAAGAAATAGAGTACGAGAAGTAAAATAATATTAGAAAAGTTGAAATTATGAATGAAGGTATGCTTTTCTACTTAGTATAGTTGTCATAAATTAGTAGTAAGATTTTATTTGAAAGAAACACATTTTGAAAGACATAAAAAAAATTAGACTAATATATCAATATATAGACTATGATGTGTCGATATGTGGACCAAAGTATAAAAACTTATAAAAGAGATAAATTTCTATACCTAACTAAATGCATAAATACATATTCCTAAATGCAAAAATAAAGATGAAATAAGAGTAAAGCATACCACGTTTTGCACTCCTCCATCTATCTAACTTTGTTATTCTTTCATTATCATGAACCACATATATGTCTTTCAGAATTTGACGGCAAGATCTGTTATATTGCAACAGGCTCGTTTTTCTGATCAGCGCAGTATATTCATTTGCTAAATTTGAAGACCGTATGAGAAAGATATAAATGATTAGTAGATTGCTCAACTTGACGCCAAAACTTCAAATTTCAACTTTTAATGAATGGACATTTCAACCACTATAAATAGTTCCAACAATCACTACTTTCCATAAAGTTTCTCTTCTTCTTTTCCTGTTTATCTATTCACTATCAAACTTATAGAAGGCATATCTCCTTCGTTTCTTAACAGAATTGGATGAAACCAGCGGAAAATTGAAGAGAAAGGTAATGGATATGATAAAGTAATGGTTTGGTGATAAATTTGGAATGGTGCAACAGGACGAACGGTAAGATAAATGCAGGATATCCCGTACATACTTTTCAGTTTTGGATAGCCAACTTCAAGCTGTCATATCTCATTCAATTTCAAACAGAATTTGATGATCCACCCATCAAAACGACCATGGTAACAAGTACTACAACCTAGAAATGGAGTTGGGACAAAATACTCAAATATCTAGATGAAATTTGAAGAATACCATTGACATTTTGGCTTTCTTTTCCTCTTTGTTTACCAAAACTTCATTTGACTATAACTTGGTCATTTCTTGTTGGATTCGCACGAAACAAGTGGCATTGTGAAGAAGATGGAGAGAAGTACGGTATAAAATCAAGTTGTAGATAAGAATCACAAGTTTTATATTGATCTGCTACCCATTTGATTGTCGATTGTCATAATATATCCATTTGTTCTTCTAGATCGATGAATGATTATCTGTTATCTTTTAACCAACAGTTATTAGACATAACTCTTCTCCTGCAAAACAACATAACTTTTTAAAGAATCCAGTAACTTATAAAAATAACTAAATATAGTTTTAAATAACAATATCATGATGATTCTATTACATATTCATATGAAAATAGTGTTAATAATTTTATCAAAAAATTGCCATTTTAAAATTTTTCAAAAATTAGATTATGAAAACTTTGAAAACTAATGCTCTGATACCAAATGTGAGAAATGCGGATTACGGATCTTAAGGCTGAAATAACACTAGAGGGGGTGAATAGTGTTTTATGGTTTTCTAAATCATTTTGAAACTTATGTAATTTTATCACCAACAAATGCAATTCACAGACACAGATATAATCATAGAATCAAACACATATGCAAATACTAAATAAAAGCGGTAAATGAAAGAACACGCCAGGATTTATAATGGTTCAAAGTTACCCTACATCCAGTCCCGTACAATCGTACAGATTTCTTATCAAAATAATCTCCCAGATTACATCCTCGGTTTCAAGGCTACGAGGTGCACCCTCCCGTATTTGAGTTCAGGGCAACTCTCTTGATTTAACCAGGCTACAGATCACCTAATTGATTTTCAAGGCTACAATCACACCCAATTGATTTCAAGGCTCAACCGCACCTTTTACTCAATAGTTTATTTACAAAAGATCCTATAACTTTGAATAGCACTGAGATCTTATGAAGAGAGCAGTCGAGAATCAAATAAGAGATAATCAAGTTTAATTCATTTGGTATTTTGGTAGAGTATAGTTTAGAATTTTTTAAAATAAACGTGGAAGATGAAGAGGAGAGAAAAACAAGTAAAAATATGATTAAAATTCGTTCTGCATATCTCTTCGTGAAAGGATACGACGAATAGACGCTTCTTTTGTAAACTTGAATTTTGAATTTAATGGACACCATGTTGACATGGGGGGTTGAGGGATGTCAACAAGCTCTAGGAAAAATTAATATTTTTATTTTCTTATTAAAATTGGTTTCTATAATTTGTCAAAACATTTTCTAAACTTTGTAGCGATATTTAAATATAGTTTAAACATATAAAAGAGTTTAGAAAGTAATTTTTAATATATATAATCTTAATCTATAAGGTGATTTGAAATTTGAGTATATAAACATTTTAAAACCAAATATTTAAAAGAGGAGATGGTTTAGAAAACAAGGACAATTTTGAAATCAAAATATTAAAAATGATAAAAATAGTTTTGAGGCTAAAATATTTAAAACCAAGAAAGATGTCTTTTTGAAAAGAAAGTTTTGAAAACATTTTATAAAAAAAGAGATAAATTTTTGAAAAGCATTTTTATAAAATTAGTGGATATCAAAATAGGACCTCTATATGTTCCACTAGATATTGTCGTGGGTTTCATCCCACTAGGGTTTCATCCCTTTAACAGGCTCGAAGAGGATTCCATTCTACGAATAAATTTTGAATAAAGATGTAAGTACTTTCAAGAAGTTTTAACATAATTCTAGACTCGGTAGTTATCTTATACTCATGAAATCTTGAAGTCTATATATCTTGATACTCATGAGTCTGCAATCTTGATATCTTCTGTCTTGATTCTTTATAATGTACAGTCTTCATTTTTGGTACCTACATGTTTATATCTTGCACACACACACACCATAACTTTAGTAATTATATTTTATAACAAGTCCTTAGGTTGTTGTCATCAAAATAATCATCACAAGGTCTAACAATAGGCTCGACGACCATCTAGATCGGTGAGGCAAAAAGCTCGTAGTCCATTATAAAACAGATCGACGTCGAAGTTATAGAGGTTAGCGATTCGTAAAACATATGCGATGACATGCCTCTTTGTAAAGTCATGACACTTATGCGCATCGACATGCCCACATCGAGGACTATCCCTCTATCTTTGTTACTATAACCTCGATGAGGTTCAAATCTAATCTATTTCATGTCAAAGTAGTTGACATCATATGTATTTCTTTCTTCCATGTTGATGACAGTGTGATGCGACCGTGAAGGGCTCGACATGACTGATGTCGACATGGCAGAATGCTAATTAACTTGAAAGCTACAATATTACTATAAAATGTGTTTTCTTTTCACTAAACCTCTATAATTTGTCAAAATCTCCTTGGCTAGCTAAACTTTAACAATTTCCTTTACTGAAAATCTATCGCCTAACATAATTCTTAATACAACATTTTTACAAATTATCTATAACACCCTTTATATGGCGGCCCGAACCTTAGCGCTACAGATGCTGCAGTCATCCATAGTATTAACTTCCAATGACCAAATACGGTAATGTTAATTGTATCCATATTGTCAGAAGCACATTAATATGAAACATAATCATGGATTTTAAAAAAACAACTTTTCTGATTACATTTCTCATAACAGGTTTCATATTCCATTAAAAAATCCCAATCGTTTCCTAGGTTTAGATCAAATATAATTATTACAAAATACGCCAAGAGCGACATATCAAAATGCCCTCTTGGATGACCAGAGTAATAAAGAGTCAAAACTGACTTAATACAACAATCAAAACAAGACAAATAGAACAACTCCTAAATAGCTAACTTTAGCCTCCTGCTCATCTTCGGAAGCTTTATTCGTCCACCCACTAAAACCTATAAATCCTCAATCCTCAGTTTACTCAAATCAATTTTGAGCGCCTGGGAGTTTAAGGGTAAAAACATAAACTTCGAGTCAGACTTAAAGCTTGGTGTAAATAATACTATACATCTTGGTTATTTGATTTTAAGTGAGACCACGCTGCTCAGCGGAATGAGTTACCTCTCAATAATATCCTTTTAAAACATATCTTTTGCAAATCTTAATCCTACAACCAAAACTGGTTAAAACAATAATATCAATGTCATGAAACCATATAAATATGGTGACAAATTGACAGCCTATCCAACAATGTAGTTTTGTTTAGATAACTACTAACCTTTGGCTAATGCGGGCCTACTAGACAAAATAAAAAAAATCTAACTTCTGTTAGATACTCCTTTTCTGGACGATCTGTCCTTAACTTACTTCTTCAGGGTCAATCGATCCTAATGGTTTTGCGGGCTCACCAATAACCTATCTCTACTCTATATATTCCTTTCTATGTGTAACATCATTTTAGTGTTACCTACGATAAAGCCATACACACTATAATTTTGGACTAAATTAGCTTGGGGCTAACAGCTAGTTTATAAGGCTCGACCCTATATCGTTCCCATCTAGTATTCTATTATCTGAGTCATTTTACTTAGAGTTAAACTACCCAAAAATTTTCCTTGAAACCTTTTCTTTCAAATTGATTTAAACCTTTAAATCATACTATAAACAAGGAAAATATCCTCTATGCTTTACTCAAATCCCCTTACCATGTGACATATATTTTACATAATTTTTGTTGATGAAAACATTTACACCTTTGAAAGTACTCCTTTTGAATCCATTGAAAGTATCTCATTCGAAATCAAGTAAACCAATTTGATTTATAACCTCATGCCGAAGGCAAAAGATACCCTTTCGAAAGCCTTAAAACCTTAGACATCTTAGACATCCTATGTTTAAAACACCTAACATTGCCTTTCAAAAACATTGAAAACCTTCCAAAACCACTAGGGAACCACCCCTTCGAAACCCTTATTTAGACCACTCGAAAGCATTAAAATCCTTTTTAGACATCAAACCTTTCGAAAGCATTTGGGTTCAAGTAAAACATGTGGAAACCTTTTGAAACCATTTAAAAACCTTCCCTTTCGAACCCTTTGGTTTCTACCATTAACAAAACAAAAGGGTCATAAAACATTTTAGTTGAAAGCACTCTTCCGAAAGCTATTCCTAAGTAAATAAGTGTTGGTGTCGAAACCAACCTTTCGAGAGCATTGGAGGAGTGGCTAGGTGTTAAACAAAGAAACCTTTCGAAAGCATAACTTCAACAGGTAGAAAGCAGTAGCAAGCGATTCCGGCCCCTTCGAAAGCATTTACTTAAACAAAAGGCGCAACTTCATTTGAAACCATTCCGCAAATAAACTTAACCCAGTTGAAAGC
This sequence comes from Allium cepa, assembly GCA_030765085.1. NCBI lineage: Eukaryota > Viridiplantae > Streptophyta > Magnoliopsida > Asparagales > Amaryllidaceae > Allium > Allium cepa. Next base: position 794,530,543 of record CM060929.1, on the reverse strand, counting down.
CATCCAAGTTGAAAGCATTTCTTTCGAAAGCAAAGCAAGCGTATTTTTATTTGAAAGCAAAGTAGCGCTTTGACCCTATCGGAACACATTGTCTCGATCCAGTAACTTTGGCCTATATCCAATTCACTATGTACCAAGTCTTTGACACTATGTGCATTAGTTTCGATGGTGATGAAGGCGGAAGTACCCAGTCGGAATCTAGCTGCCGAAAGTGGTGAAACATGTAAAAAGCATGTAAATTCTAATTTTTAGCTTTTTAAGGTAATCTTTTAACTAACCTGCCTTGTTTGTCAAAATATTATTGGTTGCTAATTTTCCTTTCTAAAAGCACGTAGAAAATTTCAGAAATAATCAATTTGATTTATTTACAAAACATCCATTCTTCTTTAATAAATATATAAAACATTTAAGTCCCATACCTTAAATGATTTTATACAGTCATTAAAACATTTAGGAAAATTCTACAAAAATTTCTATAAATCATTTTAAATATGTTTTCTACTATATATAATTTTTAGACCCAAAACATATATAATTTAGTCGTAAATTATTTTAAACCCAAATATCCATTTTCCTATTTAGAAAATTAATATAAAATCCACATTAATTCGAAACCGTCTCTAAAATATAATTTCTAATCTATATCTAAAATCGCAAGGCATTTGGAAGTCATTTAATAGAGTTTTCACATTAAAACATATCATAAAATACATATGAAATATCATTAATCGTCAACAAGCATATATATTTAATTTCTTACAATCAAAACATAGCAAAACCTTGCAAAATAATTCGGATTGGACTTAAAACCAAAAATAATTAGAAAACATAAGATGTAGTCATTATTTATCTTAGCTTTGAGATTAAGTAGTTGATATCTGAGAATAAATTAATCTTGATTTTGCTTCTTCCTTTAGCTTATCTTCCTCTTTTTCTTGCTTAATATTGGCCGGTCTCTATTTTTAACGATGTGTAGAATGAATACGGCGTAAGGGTTTTGGGTATTAGAGTGTGTCTTTTCCCTATTTTGCCCCTTATCTTTTTCATTCTAATTCATTTTAATTTGTTAGTTAACATGGCACGGCTACCCTTACTAATCACAAATCTCAATCCCCTAATCATTATAGTATTTTATTTAATTTAACCAATTAAATATCCCAAATAATGTTACTAAAAATTAGGGTCGTTACAGACTCCCCTCCTTAAATAATTTTGCCCTCGAAATTACGACAAGGTACTCAACAAATCAATAAAAAGGTAAAGCATACCATCAAACAAATAAGGAAAAGTGTCTTTAATCCTGCTCTCTGTCTCTCGAGTACAGTCACTCTCATTGTCGCTCCACCGGACTTTAACTAATCTGACTGCCTTGTTCCTTAGCCTCTTTTCATCTCTCGCGACTATACGAACTAGCTATCTAACAATAGTCAAATTCGGCTCTACTACTAAGTCCTCCAACATAGTCGGTGCCATAGTAGTCTCCGGATCTCTAAGACACTTCCATAGACGAAAAATATGAAAAACATAATGGAATCCTATCAAACAATTCGGTAACTCTATTCTATATGCGAGTTTCCTGATTCACTCTACAATAGGAAATGGTACAACAAATCTCGGTGCCAATTACCTTGATTTTCCAAATCGAATCACACCCTTCATCGATGACATCTTAATAAAAACATGATCTCCAACAGAGAACTCTGGGTTTTTCCTTCTTCTATCTGTATAACTCTTCTGCCTAGACTGAGCTTCCTTCCTCCTAGCTCGAATTAACTCAATCCTCTCAGCAGCCTTTCTAACTAAATCTAGACCAAGAACCAACCTATCCCCAGTCTCTAACCAACAAAATGGAGATTTGCATGGCCTTTCACAAAGATTCAAACAGTGTCATTCCTATATTAGCTTGATAACTATTGTTATACGGAAACTCGACTAAGTATAGACGGCCTTCCCATGATCTTTCAAAACCTAACATACAAGCTCTTAACAAATCTTCCAAGACTTTGTTAACTCTTTCCCTTTGCCTATCGGTCTGTGGATGGTAAGCGGTACTCATCTTGAGCTTGGTTCCTAAATCTCTTATATACTTCTCTAGAACTTGCTAGTGAACAAGGAATCTCTATCACTTACTATACTACTAGGAATCCCGTGCAGTCTAACTACATTCTTCAAAAATATCATAGCCAAAACATGTGTTGTCCTAGTTAGCTTAACTCGAATGAAATGAGCACTCTGAGTTAGAATTTCCGCTAAAGCCCATATACTTTAATTTTCTCTATTAGATCTTGGAAAACCCATCTATAAAATCCATAGAATTCCAATTCCATACTGGAATATCTAACGGCCGAAGCAACATTCTTAGCTTTTTATGTTCGGCTTCTACCTGTTGGCAGTTCAGACATTGCTTTGCCTATAAACCTAATCTTTCTTCATACACTCACAAAAGAAACTCATCTTCATGTCTTGATACATTTTAGTTCCTCTCGGATGAATAGTGATCTTCGAGCGATGGCATTCCTCAAAAATCTCTTTCCTTTTGTCTTCTACATTCGAAATACATAACTTTCCTTTCTTTCTCAACCACCTGTTCTG